>PYHW01009979.1:6459988-6539954 GCA_013186435.1 Turdus rufiventris
TCTCTCACAAAGTTTTTGGTCAATGGAATTCAGAGATCAAATGTCTTTCTTATATATTTTTCTCTTTCATTCTATGAATTGTTTAAATGTAAATTAATTCAAACAATTAGTAAAATCTAAACTCTCTAGCTGTTAGAGATGCTGTATATTGTTTGAAGTGGAACTGGAAAGAAGTATCTTATGACTTATAAAATGTAAAGCTTATTAAATGTTTATATGCTCTTCCATTTCATGTTAATTGAGACAAGATACAAACAAGAATGTTTGTGCCAAAGATTGTGACAAGCCGTCTTTTTGGCAAACAAGGAAACAATGTATAAATAGTGTGCTTTTATATTAAGAATATAGCTCATGTAACTTAATAGTGTTGCAACTGGGAGAGGGGTTTGATAAGCTGTAAATACAGTTATTTTATTTTTTGTACATTTTTAAGAAGGAAAAAAAAATAAATATTCCTATGTATGAGATAATATTTCTGTTGTTCTGGCATGTATTACTACATCTCTCCAGGAGACATAGTATCAATATGTACAAGAACCTGAAGGGAGGGGGTGCAGAGAGAATGGAGTCAGGCTCTTCTCAGCGGTGCCCAGTGACAGGACCAGAGGCAAGTGGACATACCCTAAAACACGGTTGGTTCCCTCTGAAATCAGGGAATGCTTTTTATTGTGAGATTGACTAAGCACTGGAGTAGGTTGCCCAGAGAGGTTGTGGAGTCTCTATGCCTGTAGATATTTAAAAGCTGCCTTGACGTCCTGGTCAACCAACTCTCATTTGCCCTACTTGGACCAGATGAACTATAGAAATCCCTTCCAATCCCAACTATTCTGTGACTTATTGGAGTGTCCTGGGAACCTGGCTGGAAGCACTGACACAAACATCTTTGTGACTCCTGGGTGCATGAATTGAGAATCCTTACTCACATCTTACCCAAAAGCAGTGAAGCTTGCCTGGCTGCACATCAAACATTCATCAGTTTTCATTCAACATTTTATTCTCCACCAGTTAAGTTTGGCTCTTCAAACAAGATTCAGGAGGTGAGAATATCTTAGTAGGTGGGAAAGTGCTTGGGAAGGCATTTGGCTCAGCAAAGGGTGATTCCCCAGGCAGCAGCAGGACAGCCCTGTCTTACAGTGGAGTGGAGGAGTTCAGTGCTCTGGATAGCAGAGCAGGGTGAGCCAGGATCAGCTCCCATGGAGCTCATTAAGGTAATCACATTTCCTGGGCACTGCCTGTGCTAGATGTTTAATTACGTTTTATAGGAAGGAGTTTTACTGAGTTGCTCTTAAAATGCAAATGCTATAAAGCTGCGTGGTTGGCAGGGCTCCATCTGCGAGGCTGTGAAGCGGTGAGGAGAAGTGTGTTGGCTGATGGGAACCACTGCGCCCACTGTGTGCTCAAGGGTGGGACTGTGTCTGGCATGGCTGAGCCAGGCTTTAGCAAGGTGACTCGGGTCAGAACACTCCACCTCTAGCTCCTGACCAAAATGTCAGGGGACTCACTGAAGCAGCAAAGCTGTGCTCTTCAGCACCTTCCCAGTCTCTTGGCTCAATTTGTGCTGCAGAAAACAGCGATAGGTTCTGGACCACACTCCTTCTCAGATGGGGCCAGGAGCTGCAGGATCACAGGTTCCCTCCTGCCCCAGGTGGTGGGATGTCCACTCTGGGACTGTGGGAGTGCAACTGTGCTCCAGTGCCTGAGAATAGACACCTTTACACAGCGAGATGAGAGGGACAGTAAGGCTGTCAAGTGGCGGATTTTAACCCCTCTGTACAAACACCTCCTCACACCCATTCTTTTTGTGCTGAATCGTATGATGGCCCTAAGGGGAGGGTGAGGAGAATGTACATCACGGGGAGTCTGGCACAGGGAAGCTTGTGTAATAAAGCCTGTTTGCACTGAGCACAGAAGATACCTGAATACTGTAACTGATGCTTCATTCAGGCTCCAGCCTGTCTCAAGCTCATATTAATGTTCAGTTCCACAAATAGGCTATTTTGTTTTAATCTCAAAAGAAAATAGGCACTGGTTTCTGTTACCTTCCAGCAGGCTT
This sequence comes from Turdus rufiventris, assembly GCA_013186435.1. Taxonomy (NCBI): domain Eukaryota; kingdom Metazoa; phylum Chordata; class Aves; order Passeriformes; family Turdidae; genus Turdus; species Turdus rufiventris. Next base: position 6,462,042 of record PYHW01009979.1, read on the forward strand.
TATACTACTTTTTGCACTCAGCTAATCCCAGCTCCAAATATAACCTAGGTAAAAATTTGAGGAGCTGAAGGAGCATGCACAGAAGACATCAGCCAGCCCCCTCCAGAGTCTGTCTGAGCTTGGCAGGAGTCCCTGCTGTGACAAGCTCTAAGCTCTGCTGCTGCCTCATCAGCCACATCTCAGAGCAACTAACCACAGCTACCCTGCCAGCCCATGCTGCCCTTGCCACATCCTGCTCCCTTGATGGTGTCATAATTATTTGGGGTAAAAAACCCCCTAAACCTGGAGAGGAATTTTTCCATAGCAATGAGTCTTTAAGGCTCCACAGTGAAGGGAGTAAAGCACATGGCACACCATTGCTAGCTGCAGCAGAATGTTTATTAGTAGGAAAGAACATTTAGGGGATTTCAGTAGGTGAATTTTTTTGAACTGTTGGTATCCACCACACATTGGTTTTCATCAAGATTGTTCAAGGTCACATATTTATATAAGAAAGCAATAATTCATATTTAGGTGCAATCAGTAATTCCAGTATGAAAAAGCACCGTGTCACAAAACAATTTACAATACAAAAGTCTTCAAAATCTAACATTTAAAAACAATATATTTGTTCAACAGTAATAACAATACAGTAAAAAAATTTTTATTTCCCTTCAAACAATACTGCTTACATATTTTGGCACTCAGAAAGAAACTGCCACAAATGTGCCTTTTTAGCCAAGCAATGCTGCTTTGTGAGTGTCTATATAACAAGGAAAAACATGCTTTTGAAGTCAGTCATTTTGCTAGGTGCATTTTTAACTACTTTCTCCATTGAAAAGGAAAGAGAAAAAAAAAACCTGAAAGAAAAATAACTCCTAATCTGCAGCATGTCTTGTCTTTTGGCCCATGACACAATCTGGAGAAGCATCTCAGTCTGTCTAGGAAGTCAACCCTGCCTGAAAGGCTGGATCTGAGCCCCACATCAGTCTCTGAACCTGGCAAGAAATGTAGACCTAAGCCACTCAAATGGTCCTGTCTTTTAGGGACTGACCCCAAGTTCTTGCTATATTAAGCACCCCAATAAGATTCTGACCCTAAAATTGCTCCTCAGACTCTTATTTTCCTTAATTCCTTAATTAATTTAAGTTAATTCACTTGCAAAAATGGTCTTGCAATGTGAGCCCACCGTTTTTGTGCTGGCACAGCCAGCAGTTCCAAGGAAAACCAAGTTCCAAGGAGCATGCATTGGGGGACCTGCGGGGTGAGAGATCCTGATGCCAGCAGGGTGCCCGAGTCAGGAGACATTCCTCCCAGGTCTGCTCCTGGGGCCAGGGCTGGCACACAGCGTGGGAGGGGGAAGCTTGAATCTGAGAGAGGGTAAGACAAAACTAGATTTTCAGGAAGAATTAGTTTCCGCTCAAAACTGACCCCTATTAAAAGAAGAACGCAGGTGCTACGTGCCGGGTGAAACGCCGGTGCCTGCGTGCAGCTATGGCAGCCCCTGAAAAAGGCTGATTCTAGTGAACATGCAGTCCTTGGTGCTATCTCTAAAAGCAGAACAATAACAAAAAAAAAATTAAATAGTTTTTACATCTTACATCAAAGATGCCACTACAAAAACACAATAGTATCACACATTAATTAGTACAGTCTTAAAAATGCAAACCGACGCTGGTAAGACTCCCATACATTCTGCATATCATATGTACAGGGGAGAACAGCTTCTCGAGAGGAGAGGACAGTCATAGAGAGATAATCTTCTGTTTTCTGAGTATGTTGCATAATACAAATACATTATCAGCATAAGAAAACTTCATTCTAACACTAAGAGCTCAGGAAAGGTCCTAACTGGAAGTTAATAGCTGGGGGAACCGTGCACGTGCTGGGGGCACAAAACATACACAACTCTGCCAAATTCCCCATCTCCTTCCGTGGCCTGATCATCTACTTTCATTTTATCAGGTAGATTTAACACGCTGCTCTGTAGGTACAGACTGCCAAAGCACGGAACAGCACAGGGCACATCCCCAAAAGCTGCCCCTGGTGTGCCTGAAAGCTGCTCACCTCTTCATGTCCTTCTCATGGGCTTTGCCTGGCAGAGAAGCAGCTGGAGACTCAGGGTACCACAAGATGAGCTTACAACAGAACCAGGGGGGAAATTACCACATCACAACAGCTACAGGCAACAACACACAGGACACTTGCAATTCTAGACAGCCATAAGAAAAAATATGCGGACCAAATTAATTTAATTCATAGTTGTCCCTCTCCTTTCTGAATAGTAAAATCTTTCTTGGGATATGTAGGTTTGCTTACAAAGCATTCATCTAGAGAGGTATCTAATTTTGCCAAGACACAGGATATACTGAACTCCATGCTGCCGCAGTGAGTCTGCTCATAGTAGATCATTAAAAGTTCGATTTGTTATGTCTGCTCTATGCTGCAATGAGGCAACAGCCTGAGGGAACAGAGAAAGCTCTCCCTGTGGAATGGTCATAGACTTAAATAGGAACTGGACACTTTGGCCCATTCAGCTCTTGGCCATGTTTTGTCTCAATTTATCAGTTTCTACAGCATGAAAAATAACTGCCCAAATTAAACAAATTGTTGTGATTTAATCCCAGCCAGCAACTTAAGTCCCACAAAGCCACTCATTCACTCCCTTCTAGTGGGATGAAGAAGAGAATTGGAAGGGTAGACTTGAGAAAATCCATGGGTTGAGATAAAGACAGTTTAATAGGGAACACAAAAGCCCCATGCACAAGCAAAGCAAGTTATTAATTCACCAATTCCCATGGGCAGGCAGGTGTTCAGCCATCCCCAGAAAAACAGGGCTCCATCACAGGTAATGGTGACTTGGGAAGACAAATGACATCACTCTGAATGTGTCACCCTCCTCCTCCTCCTTTCCCCTACCTCTTTATATGCTGATCATGACACCATGGTCTGGGGTGTTCCTGGGGTCAGTTGGGGTCAGCTGTCCTGGCTGTGTCCCATCCCACCTCCATGTGCACCCCTAGCTCCCTTGCTGGTGGCGTGGGGTGGGAAGCAGAAAAGTCCTTGACACCATATGAGCACTGCTCAGCAATAATGAAAACATCCCTCTGTTACCAACCAGCACAAATCCAAATCTGACCCTTATCCTAGCTACTGTGAAGAAAATTAACTCTATCACAGCCAAAGCCAGCACACAAATGTGTAATTACTTTTGCATCCATCACATCACTCACTTAGCAATATTTAAAAATTAAAACTTAAGTACCCCTGTCAGAGGAAGACAATATTGGTCACTTCAGGTTCAAGATCAAAAGAGTGCTGAATATACAAATGTTAACTACAGGACTGATAGGATGGAGTTGAAGTGAGCAAGTGGAAGAGATAAACGTATTGAAATGCAGCTCGATTTTTCTCCTGTAAGCAAGTGTGCAGACAAAAAAAAATCCCTAAGGTAATTAAGTTCTTCATTTTTACCAGGCACAGTATGCCCACCTTGCTAGCAATTGCTCAATCAGTTCTGCTCTTGTGATCATTGGGAGCTCTGCATAAGAGCTGAAGGACTAGCAGGGCTGAATCTAAGAGGATCCAAAATAATGAAATAAATCACAGTCATGCCTAAAACATGAATAAGAAAACTAAATACAAAATACCAAAGAAACATGGTTTTCTGCAACAGTCGTATGACTAACATCAAGCATGATGTCTTTAGTAACCTTCCTTAGATCCTTACTGGATTGAAACTCTGGATTTGATTTTTATTTCTCTTCCAGATACTAATCAAAAACTATTTGGTTGCCCTGGAAATGGGAATAATGACAGGAAATAAAAGGGTAGTGGTGGCAAGGAGCTGCAAGTTCTCCTCCAAACCACCACACTGCACCCATTAATCTTCCCTCTGAGTGCAGCCAATGAGCAGCACAGATGAAGTTTAGAAGCTAAGAGGATTTTCTCAGGTGGGTTTGCTAATCACCATCATCCTGTCATCCCGTTTGGTGGGGAAACGTGAGGCCAACCCTGAACACTGCTGAAACCCCTGTCCCCAGGGAGGAGAAAAACAGAGGTCACACCCTCAACACTTGTTTTTGACAGGGAAGAGAAAGAGTTTCCACCTGATGTAACTATGCCAAAATTATCTCTTGGTCCACAGAATCTGGGTGCTCCTGCAGGACTGGAGCACTGAACGCTGCATGGGAATGCACAGGAGGATGCTGCTCCAACCTGGAAGAAACCAGCTCTCTGTGGAGTACACCAGAGCAGTGGAGAGCAGATTTAGTCTGCACTGCCTCAACAAACACCTCCACAGTAATGAAAACTGTCTTGTTTCAGAGGTTCAGTGTGCCCATAAAATGTTTAATACTGCCATTCCTTAATAATAGGAATAAATAGTATTGGCCAAAGATGGGAAACCAAGTAAGAAGTTGTTCTATTTAAGTGCATCAAGTTTGGCTCCTCCACATATCAAGGGCTGGTGTTTGTTATTTGTTCACACAGTGGCTGGGGACGGCAAGTAGGAGGTGGCTGCAAAGACTTGGAGAGCTGGACACCCTGAGCACATGCCCTGGGAAGGGGAGAACATCTTTGGTATAAGGTCAGGGCCAGAGGGGAAGATCTAAAACATCTCAGGTGCACAGTAAGTGAATACCATGCAGAGGGTGGTGGCTGTTGTGTGCCTCGAGATCTAGGGAGCCCTCAGCCTGCCTAATAATCTCAGATGATCATGTCTGTGGCAGGACCCAGAGTCCCCAGCCTGAAGCAGCCCAGGAGGTACCATTGACTGGGCTGGAGTAGAGGAGCTGTTCTGTGCTGGCTACTGCTTAGAGGGTTTCACTGTGCAAATTCAGACCCTGGGCTACAGGCAGGGATATCTTTACGGTTTTTCACTTCTCTAGTCTTTTCACATTGTTCACTACAACTCAAGCTCTTTTTTTGCTTTGCTTGTTAGTCAGCATTAGTCAGCATTTTATAGGTGATGGCTTAATCCCAGCTGCACATTAAAATAACACAGCCTGTGGGAAACAATGAGAAGCCCCTTGCACCTGGCCTTTCCAGCTTGTTAAGATATGGACAATACATCTGAAAAGCTTTATACCTTATCTTGTGAAAATCCTCACCCCAGAAACAACTCCTCAGTGTGGATAATTAGGAAACAACAGCAGCAAAAGCTAGGGTGGAATAAAGGATGCTGTTTAGATACCCATATTAGACAGGGATAGTTTCTGCAAGGGGGAAGGAGCCTGACTCACATCCAACTGATGGTTCCACTGCTCTGAAGGCCAGAGGCACCTAATGGCTTCTGCAGTCCCCAGCAGTGGGCCTGATTTCTAATGCCACTGCTTTCCATGCTGTCTTTTCTATGTGCTTAAAACACAGATGGTCATTCCACTGTCCCCAGCCTTCAAAATGACACTTGGGCTTTGCGAATCAATGGAGCTTTCCCTTCTTCCCTTCTGCCATGACCGGGAATGAACTCCTACAGGCAATGTTTTGTCCTCAGCTGCACTTAAGGAAAACCTTATGCTCATCCTGGGAGCTGTTTGTTCAACGCCTGCCTGAGTACGGTGAACAGCTCTGCTGCTTAATTTTAGAGTGTATTTTGTCAGCACCTCTGACAGAATGTGCAGCAGACAGAGCTGCTCACGCAGGAGGTGCCATTTCTAGTCAAGCCCTATCTCGACACACATCACACGATGTGTCTGACATATCACTGCTGTTTATCTCATCTGCCTACTGCACAATCAGTGGGAAACTGCGTGCAGCTCTAAGCACTGCCCAGCTTTCTGGCACTTGCCAAGTTTCTCTGCATTTCTGAGCACAAGTTCTGCCTGCGATACCAAGAGAACCAACTTTCCCCACTTTAAGACTCCTACATGAGATCCTGCTTAGCAAGACACAGAGAAAAGAACACATCCAAAAACTTCTTCAAGGGGCAGGTGAAATATTCTTCTCCACCAGTCTTGCAGCAGGGACCCAGCCTCTGACTGCTGAGCCCAAGGGCTGCCATGCCAGGAAACCCAGGGAGCACCATGAGAAAGACAAAAGGAGGTGATGGTGTACTGGAAGTGTACTGATGGTGTACTGGGTGTTCAGGAAGACTTGTCCAGCCAGCAATCAGACTCGTCTGATTGTTTCACTTGGCACTTGTAGGCTAAACTTGAAGGATGCCTCCTTGATCCTGACCTGCTATATTGCTATCATGTTGCATCTTACACCAGCGGTGCTAAGAAAGGAGAGAGTTTTAAAAGAAGGAGGCAGCTCAGCTCAGGGCATTTGTTCTGAGGCAGGAGATTCCCTTCTCACTGCCACATGTCCCCTGGGACCTGTCAGTTGTCACCGTGTTCTCTGGTTCACATGGACTGAGACACATGGCCAAAGCCATCTTCTCATCTCAGCTTAGTCTGCAGATTAGGGCTCAACATCAAGTTCATCAAGTTACCGCGGTTCACCAAGTTTCCATGAGTCAGCTGAGACGAGCCTCTGCCCACAGCAAGTGCAAGGTAATGCACCTTAACCTGAGCTGCAGAGGAAGAGAATCAAGCCAGGCTGCATTTCTGCACCTCTGCCATCAGTGAAGAGAGAAGCCCTGGGGCTCATCCCCCAGAGGCAGTGGCCAGACCACAGGACTTGGTCATGTGTGACTGCTTCCTGTGCTGGTGTGCAATATTGCTGCACACAGACCTCACCCAGCTACGAGATTTACACACTTCTGGCTCACTGTTTTAAGCAGCAGAAAATGGGGAGGTCATGCCTTATAACACAGAACAACAAAGGACAGAATGTCCCTGAAAGAAGATAAAAATCCTACAGACTCCTAAGAATTGCAAGGAAACAGCATAGCTCTGGGTACCTCAGGAACATCACTGAACTGTGAACTGACAGGGCTTCGAATAATGTTGAAACATAAATGTTTCTTCAGCTCCTCTCAAACTCTAAGTGCTCCCAAGAACGCGTGTTGGTTTTAAAAGGGTTGCGCTCCCTTTTCCCTTCCCAAAGCACCCTAAAACAGAGAGGTTACTGCAAAACTCACAAGTCATAGTCCTCACTCCACGTTTTCTGGCCCAGAGTTTGACAAGCTGACTGAGAATGTCAGATAAACAGGACTGGCATTTTTCATGAGTTCAGTCTACATGTGAGATGCACTCATTAATTCCTTTGGACAACACATAGTGAGGGCTGCCTCCTGCACATGCAAGTAAAACTAGAGAATGCCACTACAGACTTGAGATGTTACATGAAATAGCATGTACCATCCTTGCTGTGTGGAGGTATTGCTAATGAGCCACTCAGAAGTCTGACTTACTGTGCTGTTTTATACAGGATACACCACTTTGCCTTCAAAAGCTTTTGAAGGCAGTTTTGATTACATATCCAAATGACAGCAAAGCAGAAAATTTCAATCTGAGGCGCAGCACACCACTGTTGTCCTCCTGATTTGGGGTCTGCAGATGTTCCTATCAAAATTTCAGCTGCAAATCACTCTTTAAGTACATGTAGAGGCAGAGAAAGAAAGGGATAGTTAATCATTTAAAATAATACCAATCATCAGTGGCACTCAGGTAAAAGAATAACCTTAGTTCACTCTGTAAATGTTTATACAATAGCCTTATCTGCAGCTATGGCCTCTGCAGCTGTAAGCTAATTCTTATTATTCCAAATTTTGTGAACTGTGGGAAGCATTACATCTCTGCTGGCCTGGGGTCACAGCAGAAGGTTGTGCTTTCAAACACATGTTGTACGGGAGTGACACAGGAGGCAAGGCTGGCCCCAACACCCCAGAACTACTGAGCAGAAACAAACTGAGAGATTAGGTTCTGAGCCAGAAGTATCTTGTAAAATGAAAAAGAGGTGGTATCCAGTCACTTAACTAAAAGGGAACATTTTAAAAGCTTCGGTCGCATGCAACTGCTTTCACAGCACTAAGAAGATGGGACAGTAGGAGGTATCCGAGTTCACCTTCAGTAAATGCCAGCTTCCACAGGTCTGGGCTGCTTTGGACGTGGGTGCCTGAGCCAGCAGGTTGGAAGTTCAGCAGGGATCCTGTGGTGTCACCTTGTCCTGTCCCCGCAGGGGGGTGATGGAGCACCCTGGAGCAGCTGGGGCAGCAGCACTGGTCATTCCCATCTGGCAGAGAGGGGGTTGATCAGGCCATGCCCACTGACCTTCCTTCAGCAATCCCCAGCAGTCTGGCCAGCCTTCTTCTGCTGAAAAACAACCCTAAAGTACATGACTTAAAAAATCCATGAGGTGATGGGCCTGGGAGAGAGGGCCAGAACCTCTCCAGGTAAAGCAGAAAATTACCTTGAAGAAAGTAGGCAGGCTGTCCTTCGAAGGGTTAGATTTGTGCACATGGTGTCTAATTAAGATTTGGGAGAAGGAGAGAGGGAACATTTTCATCAGCCAGAAGAACTGGTGCAAAACTTGCCAGTGTTGCTCATAACACCTGAAAGTGCTGGGTATCAAAATCTGTTTGTGTCTGTGATTGGGCCCCCTTTGCTTTCCTATTTTCCTACACTTAGCTCAGTATTTTGATAAATGTAACAGAAATATATAATCAATTGGATTTTTTTGATTATTTGAGACAAAGATGTGTGCTTGAAGACATTTATTGAGTGTCATTGGCCACTCATAAAAATTTTAGTACAACTGATTAACAATGTTATTTTGAATTTACTTTTATTTTCTATTAACATGCTTTGCCCTTCACACCTGGCAAAGCAAATGGTATAGAAAAATTAAGCATAGGATTGCTTCTGTCAGTTATTGTACATGCTAGTTAGTGTACCACAGAAGATTGTTTATGCTCGACTACTTATTCATGACTTCTAATTAGTACTTAGCTAATCATCATCTGCAAAGCAGACTTCTTTTACTTGGTTTATTTTAAATTAAGGCTACTGGGGATTAGCATCTACAAGGTCACTTGACAAAATGCCAGCTTTGCCTGTCAGACAAAGGTTGCTCTAACGAGCTCATGAATTCCCAACACCGTGCCTGCCTGCATGGGTAGCTCTCCAACAGGATCACAAAGCAGACTTCAGCTAATGACTGATTAATGCCAATTTAGTCAGCATAATGCCTTCTGTTGCTAAAGCTTTTCCAGCTTTTCTTTTGCAACAGCGCTTGTAAAGTCCCTAAGAAATCCCGCATGTGTGTACTAGCTTTGTATACAGCAACTTTGACCCAAGGATAAAATTTTGCAGCAGCAAATTTCAGAACTCCTGCACCTAGGCGGAAAGATAAACATTCAACATTTCTCTCAAGAGCTGATCTTTTTTTGTTTTAATTTTTATATATATAAATATATCATATAGCGTACCATTTCCTCATTTCAGTACAGATTTTTTGAACTTTACTAAAATAAATGAAATATAAATGCTACAATTTTATGTTTAAAACAAGTTTTGATGACAGCCTTCCCCTAAGAGCAGGCCCAGAAACTCTGTTAGCTACATGGAGAGAAACAAAAACACCCCCAAAACTTCCTGCTGTGCAAGAGCAGAGCAGCAGATGTGCTGGAGCTGCTTGCAGGTGTCCGTGAGTTCATCACGTGAATGCCCACTCTCCCTAGTAGCAACTGCTTTATTACTAACCTGAAAATTTCACATTCAACATGTATCTCCCTTGAATTCATTGTCAAGACCCAGCTTTTCATGTCTGCGTCTGCTTTTGCTGATCCCAAACGGCAAGAGGTATTGACAGTTGTGGATTTGGAGATCAGGATTGCAAATTGCTGAATTTACAGATAAAGCCATATGACTTCAGCCACTGTAAACCTAGTAAAAAAATGTCAACCTTCATTTTGTCCCTTCTCCTTCACAACCTGGAAAGTGTTCACAGCATTGAAACAGCGAGGCATAGGAGGGGATGATACACTCCACACACGTTTTGCACTTTCATTCTTCTTTCCCAGTCCTGTCTTTGATCTTAACTGGTGCCTCCTGGACAGGAGAGGAGGTTCCAGGTGAATCCTGCCCCACCCATCACAACCCCTTTGGTTCAGCCTTACTACACATTCAGCTCCTGCAGGTGAATACCTAACAACTAAAGCAGCAATCTAAAATCTGTCAGTGTGTCTTGCTGCCAAGGGGTTTGTTGTTGGTTTACTCCTCGTCAACACGTACTTTCCAAAACAGATACAAACAAACAAACAAACAAACAAACAAAAAAAAAATGAAAATTTAAAAACAATGATAACACCACAATATCTGTTTAAAACAGTACTGCCTGTGCTCTGGACAAATTGTTAAGAGCAATTCAGCATTCTTATAATTAATCCACAACAAAATAAGCTATAAGATGCCACAAATGAAGGCATAATTGGCCATACAGAGGCAACACTACCATGAATGTTGTTTGGCAAGGAAAAAAAACCAAAAAAGCAGGTACATAATTCATCCAAGAGCAGGTTCAGAACTGCCCGGCACTGCTGGGATCACACTGCAGGAGCCGCACTATGGACGGGTCGCTCTTGGCGCCGCGGATGAACTCTTCCAGAGAGAGCTTTCCTAGAAAACAAACGTTTGCTTAGCACGGGTCGGGGCTGCAGCACGCCTGCCAAGCCCAGGTCCCGAGTGTGGGACAGCCCAGCCGCCCCTCCTGCAGGTGCCTACCATCACGGTTGGTGTCCATCTGGCGGAAGATCTTCTCGGTCCTCTTCTCTGGGGTGGACTCGTCTTCTGGCATCTTCATTACAGAAGAAACCATCTTATAGATTGCCTGCGTGATAGACAGGAGCAAAGAGCTGGTAAGAAGCCCATTATCTTGATGCAAGGGTACAATGACCTTCTCCTGACAGAAGCAGGCAGAAAACATCCTTGGAGCACCAGCACGACCTGCTCTTGGGATGCTGAGGGCTGCTGGGTGGCACCAGTGCACGCAGCTTCCCTCTTCAGTGGGGCACTCCTTTATGAAATACTGTGTTTATTTAGTCATGGTCAAACACCATCTGGGTTTGGACTAAGGTTTTTCCTTATTAAAACAGTCTTTGGACAAATTTATAATTTGTACAATGTATTAGGCGATGGCAGCTCCCAGAGCCTGGAGGAACAGCCAGGCCACCAAGGTCTTGTCTCATGCTGTGATGAATCTCCATGCTTTGGCCACACAGCCTTCATCCTCACCACACCTGTCTCCTCGCCCTGCCTTCGCTTCTTCCCATCTCCTTTCTCTCCCTCCCTGTCAGCAGTGACTCACTCCTTGCATTTGCTGATGCAAATTTGCATCTCACAAAGATTGGAGGTGGCCATCAAGGAGGTGGCCTTTTCATTGGGGGTTGGTGTCTGCACAGCTCAAAATGCCTTTCACAATTTGCTCCACAGAGACCAGATGTTCTGGTCCTACAGAGCACCACTATCACCCATAGCTATTCTCTGCACAGACAAATGTATTTGTCACCTTTGGTACCAGCTGCCCCTGAAAGAGAGGTAATGTTAATTTCAAAACAAGGATGAGGATCTGTTTGTGCACTGGTTATCCAAACCCTGGCAGCAAACATAAGCATGCAGCAGCAGCAGCAAACTCCAGGGCTTTGTGTTAGGTCTCTCTGCAGTGCCACACATGGGAGAGCAGCAGCACTCAGAGGGCTGCAGGGTGCTGGCTTGGGGGTTCCTCCTTGGGATGGGCAGCACATCCCAGCCCAAGGAGCATTGCCCTGGTCCAATTGGCCCCTTCTCCTGCCCACTGCAACTCATTGCCTGTCTCCTGCTGTCTCCTGACTGCTTCGATTATTTGTTCTTCCTTTCCTCCTGCTTTGGCAGGGGTGTCCTTGGTGCAAGCCAAGATTTCTCATTGGGTTACTCCTCTCCCCTCTGTCCCTCCAGGAAAGCATTCTGCCTAGCAGCTCAGATCCTCTGGCTCAGGATCCCCAAGGACTGGCTCCAGGAATGTAACAGCACAGATGGAGAATGCCACTAAGCTGCACAGACATTTTACACTCAGACTAGGGAGCATCCGCTTCCTTGGCCATCTTGCTGGCTTCTCCTCTGCCAACAGCTCACCCAGGAGAATCTCCCAGGAGAATTGGTGTTCCAGAGTGCTGGGCAGAGCCTCAGTGGAGGCAGGGATGCTGTCCACACAGCCGTGATACTCTAATACCAGGAGCAAAGAAGAAAGAATGAACATGCAAGCACATTAACATGATGAGGGAGCTGGGGGATGAAGATAATAGGGAAGGAAAAAAATGGAGAGGGTGGACAGTAAGAATTTAGACCTTGCTCATCCTCATCAGCATGCAAGGCTTGCAAGGGTCAGAGCAGAGACGAGGCTTATAAATCTGCCAGTGTTGAAGCATTTGAAGCTGTCTGGCTTTTGTCTGGGGTAGGAAGAGAGGCGGAGGGGTCACTCCTTCTCTCTGGGTGAGAGGACAGCAAAGCAGAGAATCTGCATTGAAAGTGTGGGAGGAATGCCCCAGACTGGGAGCGAGGGCATGTTTACCCTGATCAAAGTAACCATAGTAAGAATATGCAGATTTTTAGGACAAAAACAGCACTTCAGGATGACTTCATCCTACAGGGTCCTTTTCACAGAGGCGTGTGAAGGAATAACAGATGAGATATTCTAGGAAAGCCAGATGGGAATAACATAGTGAGCGTTCCTTTCATGCTGAAAATGGTTACTTTGGACAAATTCTTATGTCCTTACTCAGAAGTTCATTGGGAAGTTTTCCTAAAGTAAAAGCCAGCTGAAGCTGATTAAGAATCTTGAGACTTGCCCCATATTAATTCAGTGCAGCTACACAAAACTCTTTATTGTATGTTTGAAAGAGCAAACCCTGAAAGGAATTTGGTTTCATGCAATAATTACATGGAGCTGGGCTGCACTAACCCTGGGCTAGGACCTGGCACTGAAAGGCTGCAGGGGTTCCACTCCCTGAGCTTGGGCAGTGGCATTCAGCGCTGGAAGTTGATACCTGTCAGCAGTCTCCTGAGTCAGAGCAGCGTTAACAGCTACACTTCTGTCAGGGGTGCCAGGGAGCTGTAAGGAGCACTCCTGACAGAAGTGCACCTCTCAGTCTCGTGGACATTTTTGACACCTTCTTTACAGAGCTGTATCAGCTTTTGCTTTTTCCAATACCAGCTTCTGTTTCTTCCTAGCTTGCAAGTAAGCTATCCCAGTAAGTGAAATGTGTGTGCTCTGTTTTTATTAAACTGAAAGTGTTGTTCTTGTCTTTGCTTAGTATTCCTAAAATGCCTTTTGAGTCCATACAGTGCAAAAATGTATCCTTAGAACAAGGTTTCCATCTCTTATTTGAACTCTTATTTTAAGAGACTAGCCAAATATGTCCTGTTTCAGCAAGGAGAACAAATCTTCTAACTGGTTTGCAGCTATTTTTGAGTGGACTGGGCTATTTAGATTATAGGTAAACATATGGGAGACATGAAAAGCTTGAGACATGAATCTGAGAGGAGCTGTGACAAGGTCTGTCAAGAGGGCAGGCTATGAAGCCTCTTCCCACAGCAGTCTGCAGATGTGCTATGCCTGGTATAGCAGTATCCTGTGGACCTTCTCTTTTGAGCCTCCACCACTGTCAGCCCACCAGTACAGCCCTTCAGCTTCCAAACTGTGCAGCTGGCTCCATGTGGGTCTCTAAGCAGGGATTTTTGGAGACTGGCCTAGGGATGCTCATGGACAGTCACAAGGGCTCCTGTGGGACACCTGAGCCAGCAGTCCTGCTGGTCTAGCGCTGCTGCTGCACCACTGCCACCTCCATCTCCTGAATGCAATGCTGAGCAAGACTGCAGTGCCTGCATTGCCTGCAGGGCTGTTGGATTAGGCCAGAGCAATGGAAAGAAAATGCAAGGAAGCATCAGCACTGCAACAAGAGGGCTTTCAAAGCACGAAGACAGACTGAAAAAGAAGAAAAGTGTGCCTTGCCCCTATGCTATTTAAAATACAGTAATCCCACAGTAACAGGGACAGCATTTTTCTGTGAAACTAAGACTTTTAGACTAAAGGTGTGTCTTTTAGCATTCATTTTGATTTATTGTCTCAGGCAAAAATCCCAGTGGAAACATAATCTTGCTCCATCAATTTGCAAATGTATGCTAGATAAGGGACTTGCAATAGGTTCCTTTGAGGCATATATCAGAGCTATGTCAGAGCTCTGATTTTCACTCTCAGAAAAATTGTGATGGCTGAGGGCCCCCAGGAAGACATTCGATAGAGAATCCTGTCATTCCATATGAAAAAATAATCATCTTTTATAAATGAAAGTGATAGTTTTTTGTTGGCTTCTTGTATTTAATCACTCTACTTCAAAGGAACCTCTCAACAAAGAAAGAAAATATGCTCATCTGTTTCAGTTTCAGATATCAGCTGAACATGTTTGCAGAGACTGCACAACAAATCCCATCCCACTGGGAGGATCTCCTGGTGGCCAGTGCAATACAGGGAGACCAATGCACTCTAAACAACCTGGAAGAAGAGAACAGGGTGAGATCTAGAAGCTCATTGCCTTTTGGGCAGCTCCATCACAGAAAGGGCAGCTTTCATGGCTTAAAAATTGCTGATAGTCCGGAGTACAGAAATAACTCTTTTTCAGGCTGTTCACTTCCATAACTGCTTTTTGTGTGGTCCCTCAAAATTGGGCCCCTTAAAATGAGGTGAGATTATGAGCATCACGCAGTTGAGTTTCACATTCAGACTGAAAGGAGGAGAGAGCCAAACTCCCAAGAATGCAGAGGGGTGGGAGTGCCAGGCCGAGGGCTGTGCACAGCCAAAGTGCTGCTCGGGGTTGGATTTGCACATTGACAGAATGCCACCCTGTGCTGACCCCTAAGCTGCGATTTTGCCTGATGATGGCATCATGGCTGTAAAAACAATGCTATGATTTGGTGCTGACAGAAATATGAAGAGGAGGCAGAGCACTTCAGCCTCTAGACTTGCTGGTAAGCAGATCTAGGGTAACTGGAAAAAGCTTCCAGCTTTGCTGGTCCTTGTTTGGCTCACTGCAGAAAATCCAGTCACCGATATTTTCATTTCATTTGACACAAACAAATTTGTGGCTTTGTTCTGCCTGTCTGTGGATCTCCTTGCCTGGGGGCTTGTGCTGCCTGTCAGCACTGAGCCCTGCTGGGCTCCTGGACAACAGGAGGGGTCCTGCACGCCCCCGGGTGTCCCCTCCAGAGGAGCGGGGGTCACCCAGCTTTGGCTCCTTGTGTTTCCTATGCACTGCGTTAGTTCTTTTGGGATTCTTTGTATTTCTTCACCAGGAGAAATAATTGACAGGCTGTTTACCCTGCCTGGGGAGAGGAAGATTTGTAAGGAATGGAGGATCTTCTAATGCAAATATTCCACAGGGTTTGTCATGGCACAGACAGGGAGGTCCTGCTCCTCAAGTCAGACACAGGAACACAAAACAGACTAAGTGAAAGACAACAAACCCTAGATTTGCAGCTGTATTAGCCACTGTTTGAAGGATGTGAGAAGGGCCCTGGTAGAAAGACAGAACCATCACCTGTGAGCCCTCTCCCTACAGGCAGCTTGCCATCACAGCCTGTATTTGTGTGCATTACTTTCCCTTGGTTTTCAGTGCAAATATAAGTCTGAGTAATACAGAATGTTGTTAGCACTTCAGAATTTCCAGGGAAAGGAAAGGATCTTGATAACAGGCTTGCTATTTTTTTTTTTAACAGTGCTGCATTATACATATTCAAGCTGTGTAAATACACTGCCATATAAAAAATGTTTTAAATCTTTCAGTAGAGTGATGTGCCTCAAGGGCAAAAACATGTTGGAGAAAGCCAGTGAAGTGGGACTTTTACTAAAACACAAGAAAACACAACCAAAGAAAACTATGCATGGAATAGTCCTCTACTCAAATAAGGTTTATCTGTATTGTCAACTTAGTACGAGGACAGCTAGTAGGATTCTAACAATGCAGACCTAACTGGAATTAGGCAGACAAAACACCTTTATAATATGTTAGCTGGTTCTTCATAATAAAATGTTTTCAAAGTAGATTTGATTCTTATTGTGGAGGGAGCCTGCCTTCCTTAAAAGTACGCTGCCTGGTTGCTCTAATATACCTCTGCTTGGTTCAACTGTATTAATCATAATTAACTGACAGAGTTAAAGAATCATGTTTATCAGCAGGTTATTGCTGTGCTTGAGCCCAACAGAGCTCCCAGGGAAGAAATATCGGTGCAGCCTGTTGCTCTGGAAGAACTTGCAGTGATATTAAGCTGTAGTTTAGAATTGTGACACAATCTTTGCCAAATGAAATAGCATTTTATATCCAAGCAGTTATGCAGGATTATAAACCAGTGCTGCCAGTTTTTCCCTCAGTGTCTCAGTACAATATTGCTTCTCAATTTGCTGTGAAGGAGGGAGCCCGGGGTGCCTCTGAGCAGCACATACCTGCACGATTTCCAGCATCTCTGACTTACTGATGTAGCCATTGCCATCAAGGTCGTACATACTGAATGCCCACTTCAGCTTCTGCTCCAGTTTTCCTCTCGACGTTACACTCAAGGCTATGATGAATTCTCTGAAGTCTATTGTCCCGTCTCCGTTGGCGTCGAAAGTGCGGAATACGTGCTCTGCAAACTTAGAAGCGTCCCCGTAAGGAAAAAAGTTTCCATATATTTTTTTAAACTCCTCCATAGATAAATGTCCACTTGGGCAGTCTCTCAAGAAGCCTTTGTACCACTCCTGGATCTCATGTTCTGTAAAGTCTGTACTTTCTAGCAAATCTTGCATGACCTCAGGGCGTAGTTTGCTGTTTTGCTTTCCCATATTGGAGTTAAAATATTACCTGCAGACCAAAAACAAACACATATGAATTATTTTTAATTATTGATACTGACTAGCTTGGAGGCTGCAGAAAAACAGTATGCTGTGTTCTGAGTTTTCTGGTGATGGGTCACTCTTGGGTATCAAATGAAACCTTGGACAATGTCCAGTACCACATGTACAATCTGAAAAAATTAGTAAACTTAATCTACATGTTGATTACATTGTCTTTTGACAGTCTGGAGAGCAGTAATTACCTGAATTCATTGCCATGCTCTTTTGCCCTTGAAATCACGAGGTAAGCAATGGATGTTGCAAGGCACAGCTAAGCAGCAGCTGTGTGCTGCAGCACACCCTCCATCCCAGCCACCCAGCTGTCCTGAGGACCTGGCTAATGAGATACGATTTTTGCATCTCTGGTGGAAACCAGAGTGGTACAAAGGCCTGTGTTCCCTTGGTCTTGTTCTAAAATGGAGTCAAGGTGCAACTGCAGTGTGTGCTGAAGCCAGTAGCTCCAAAGCCCTTCTACATATATCTTTATAACCAGAAAGCAACCCAGAAATTGCCTCTTTTGTTTGGCATAGACCAATTCCCATTTTACTTCAAAATTAAGATATAATCTGAAGAGATTTTATCAGCAGTGGGTTCCCCCATTCAAACAATTACTGTGTTTTTTTAATCTTTCTTGTAGCAAAAAACTGTAATTAATAGTAATCTGGGTGGTCATAGCCCTTTGAGAAAACCTCTAAAAAATAAAAAGGAGAAAAAAAGTACTGAGACAATGAAACTGGAAATTCATTTCCCTTGAATTAACCATTAAGAAGTATTATATTAAATCACCTTAATTATATTTCATTTGGGGCAAGTTGGTACATATCACATGGTACAGCACATTTACTAATGACTAATGCCTTCAGGTTTTAAATTTTGGAGCCTGAGTGTGTTGGCTCCAAAAGGCAACATCAGTTTTACTGGAAGCTTAACATTAGTGTGGGAAGCCCTTCACTATTGACAGGAGCCTGCCTGAGAATTTGTCACACGAATGACAGTCACAACTAACATATGATGTATGGATAACTAAGGTAGAATTGCAAAATAATTTAAACATGACTCACACTGTTGTCAGAACGGAATCTCTGGCCCAGAAATGGATTTGCTAACGATGAGTGGAATGGCTAATGAGCATTCAATAAAATGTCCTTCCTTAACCAATATATTACTTTTTGAAGATGAAGAATAATACAGTATTGATACATGACAGAAGCAGCTACTGAGAAATGTACCACCATTTGAAGCTAATCCACTGTCTCTTCTGTTTGGCATTGGGAAGAAAAAGTTGAGGCTCCTCTAGGCTGAGGTTGGTTTTTTTTCATGTGGGAAGCTCCCTTTCTCCCCAAAGACTTTGAACTCCCCAAGGCGGCTAGGAGACTGATTCCTTAATTTCCTGTGTTCTTGCAGACCAAAAAGCTGTATTTCTCAAATGTAAAACTATGGGATCCATCCTAGATCCATCTGTGTCTCCAGGATTCACTGATGGCTGTCTGGTAACACACAGTTGTTGCCTTTTTCCCAACCTGGAAATGAAACTCGAGACAATTTTAGTAAGGAGGTAATATAAGAGTGGATATTTATTTCAAGGCCTTCAGGGGCAGCTAGGGAAGGATGTCTGCAAAAGCCTAGCCCCTCTAGGGGTGAACGGATTTTATATCTTTTATGAAATTAGCATAATTGATGGAAAGCACCAATTAGGAGGACAAGTGGTGATGCAATTTTCCTTCAGGTCCAGCCCTTTCTTTGGAGTTCTCTCCTTGTTACTCTCAGCCTTGGTTCCCAGGAAGAACCAAGACAGCACTGGGGCCTTGTACCCCTGGCACTTGGAGTTCTGGAATTTGGTCTTTTTGCCTAGGCAGACTATGGAAAAGTACTGGGAAAACCAGTCACTAATACAACAGTTATAAATATATGTGTGAAGAATACAGAGAACATATAAAACAAAAAAGGCAAAACCCAAATGGCACCACAGTTTGGTAACTCTATGTCCTGTCTGAACACATTGCCTACACAGTTCATGGAGAACAGGCTTCCCTGTTCACAGACAGGAGGATGGGAAGGGTGAAGAGTCCTGACCCATGGAGGGCCTATCCATCTCCTGATAATTTCAGGGGCTTGGTTGACTGTATTCACCTAATAATATCTTTTCCTGCAAAGTGTCTCCAAAATACTTGAAAAGTGGAAGATGCCACCTCAGAGGTAATTTTTTCTACTGCCTTTTGTCTTTTCATCCTGATCAAAATACGATGCCCAGTTTTTAAGCAATCCAAGCTCTTGATGTCCTGAAGATAGCAATGAAGTCCTTGTTTCATAGGCTTGGTCCAAGAGCTGCCGAGGCAGCTGAACATTGTGTTGCCTTCCATGGGTGTTGGATGGGGCCCATAATGAACAACCTGGGAATAGCACAGGGAATGGATCACACTGGGGCAGCAAGAGGGCTTTATGGCAGGAAAACAATATGGTCTGCCATGGGTGGGATGGAAGAGCAACTGGACAAGGGAAGTGGCCAGGCTCAGTTTATAGCGGCGCCAGTTTAATACAAGCCCCCAGTGGCTGCCCACACCCCCAGCTGGCAGCTCCTCCGCAGTGCCAGGGGCAGCACACTTTCCAGACCAGAAAGATTGAGGGAGGGAAGATTTCTAGCTAAGATGCAAGGTAGGAATGAGCTAGAATTAGCCATAGAATCCCCTCCTGCTTTTTAATAACTCGAACATTTGAAAGTGGAAAACTCAGCTGGCACATTTCTAATCCTGGGTCTTTTGAAAAATGAAATAGCGAGGTAAGATGCAGGCAGTGTCCTTCAAGAGTTGGCCAATAAGATTGTATTTCACTCTAAAAAGTAATGCCTTTATAGCTGCACAATGTTGTAGATGCAACATATTTTCACCAAACAATAAAATCCACAGAAGAGTTGAGAACATCACAACCAGAAAAACCTGTGTTCTCCAGGCAAAGAGAGAGCTAACCACAGGTGACTTGCAGTACAAGGTTGAAATCCACAGCTGTTGTGATGCCAAGGATGCAGTCAGAACTAGTAGTAGTATTATTCCTGAGTCCACTTGTGATGAATTTTTATCATGTCCTTTGCCCTCCAGATTGTTCCTTTTTAATAGGCGGTGTTTACAACATTAGGATTTATTGTGTCTATTCTATCCATCAACAACAGACCAAAATGCTTTTGCAGTCCAAGTACAGAAAACCATTGAAGACACTTGAAGATCCTTACAATCGCTCATAGACTGCTGTCTGACTCTTCATGATAGATTAGATTATAGGCAGAGTGAAGTAAGCTAAGAGGATGTCAGCTAACAATGGCAGCAATAAATGCGCAGGACAAAATAAAATTGAAAAATTATTTTAGGCATCTTTTCGCACTTTATAATTTCTGTAGATCTTTCAAATTTCTAATAAATGATGAAAAATTCAAAATACAGCAAGTAAATAGTGAACAGCAATCACAATGGCAAAGTTAAATATTGACAATACTGAGAAATGGATGCTGTGAGAGTACAAAAAGAAGGATAAATTAAGTGGCTAATGAATATGTTTAATTGCATTTCTGCAATTAATTCCTCTGATACAAGGGTGTTAGATATAATATACATGGATGAGTTGCCACATAGGACAACATATCAAAATATTAAGTTCTTAATTCTTAAGGCAATATTTTTTGGTAAAACAATGTGATGTGTTTATGGCTTGAAAGGTTGATACCATTTCAGCCAACAACTACAGAATATCAGGAAGTACGGAAAGAATCCCTGTTCACTGATTATTGGAGGAAGTGTCTTAGGCCATGCTCCTTAAAGGAAACACTTAGAGCTCCTCTATTCAGGTTCATGTGCAGAGTTTTTAAGATGAAGATGACAGAGTTGTTTGACAGACAACTGGCCTGTGAGGATTCAGCATGAGCACAGAGTGACACTGCCCTGCTGGCTTTCCCTGCATGCAGCAGATCTGCTGTGTGCAGACAGGACAGACAGACAGACAGACAGACAGACACACAGCGCTGCTGTTGCAGCCTTCTCCTCACACCAGGAGCTCTGCCTGGGCAGAAGGGCAGTGAACACCTCTGCAACCATGGGTGTCTTTGCCAGCAGCTTGCTGCTGCTCACACACAGCTGTCACCTCAATCTCAAACCTCAGAGTAAGGCATGGAATGAGGCAGCAGCCAGGAGCAAGCAGCCAATCCACTGCAATGAGTGCAGAGCAATGCAAACAAACATGCAATGCAAACATCTGAACATAGTTCCTCAAAAAAATGGATGTTTTCTTTTTTTCCATTGAAGGTTTGCTATAATGAGCAGGTTCTAGCAACACATTTCTAGCAGCGCTTTTACTCTTCAAACTTGACACCCATCAGTTAAAGAAAACTCCATGCTTTTTATTTTTTTTTTTTAATTGAGCTCAGTCTGCCAAAGACAACTTCTTAATTTTCATTTAGGCTGGAATCTGAAGGGAAGTCCTGTGCTGGGAAAAAGTATTATGAGAAGGGGCATTTGTGCAGGGAAGTCTTGTTCTAAAAATGGAAATTTTAGGCTAACATAGCTAACAGGGTACAAAGCACCTCAAAAATCTAAAGAATCAGTTTGAAAACAAGTCCTGCCTGATCTGTTTCTGGTGGGAGCAGCAAGGTGAGTCATATCATAGGCTTGGCTACAGACACCAATTCTGTGAAAATGAAAGCAGAAAACTTTTCAGAAAGAAGCAATGAAAGTTCTATTTTGTGATTTTTGTCTTCAGAAACTTCTGTTTCTTGGTTTCTAACACACAGTTTGACCCATTTCCAATAAATAATCGACTTATGGGTGCAATGCTGTCTTTAATATATTTCTAACACATAATTTGAGAATTTTCCCGAGACTAGCAATCGTGGGATTTCAATCTCTGCCAAGCAGCTGCACAAGCTCCTAATGACTGCTGGAACGAACTAAAGGCTGAGCAGGATAACAACATCACTCTGAGCCAGCTCTGCTACCTTACAGTGGTGAGAAAGCAGCGCTCCAGCGCAAGTCAGTCCCCATGGCAATGCCACTCTGAGGTATGAGTGCAGTTCTCCACTCACCATCACTGCTGTGGTTTTTCCTCCTGTCAGATCATTACTGAAAACTTGAATGTGTGGCAGGTGGACTCATATACAGCATCTATCTCTCAAGCTGTCTGCACATCTGGAAATGGCAGGGATCTCACCTTCCTTCATGTCCTACCCACCAGCAGTCTACTCCTGTCACTGCATACCAGCCTCCACAGCACAGCAGAAAGGGTTCTGGCAAGATAAATTCTTCTGCCATCACTTTTTGGCACCTCTGCTAGTTCTTTCTCTGTCACTGTGCAACTCAACTCTGTCACAAGCTCAGAGGAGGGGATGCTGCTCTGTTCTGGTTGACCAAACTTTGCAGTACAGCATCCCCTTACCCTGCAATAAGTGGAGGGGTATCAAGGGGAGACTGCAGCGCATCTCACAGCATGACATTTTTGTCTGGGAATGTGTCCCCTGGGCTTCCTGGCTAAAATTTTGCCCTTTTAACAAATTTCACCAAATTAGGACTACTGTTCCTTCCCCTCTTTCAGCTGCTCTCATGCTTGGTAAAGATTCAGATACCAAATACCAGTTCACCACAATGTGTCAGTCTCTGCAAACTCTATTGTTATTTGTGATCCAGTGTACACGTTTCCAAATGCAGCTCTGGTTCATCCATGCCTGTGCCCTTACAGAAAGGGGGAAGTTATGTGCATTTACAAAAGTCAAAGCCTGGCGAACACAATCTAGTATAAAAGCCAAGTTTCTTTCCTAAGGTCAGTTACTCCTTTGGGCTGTAATACTGCCAACTGCTGTATGAGCTATGGAATGAGACAGGTCAGAGCAACAGTTATCTCAAATGATACATTCCCTTCCCATCTGGGTATGCTGCTTCCCTGTGGCTGGAACACCAATGTTGCCACAGCCTCATCATGAATGCAAGCCCAACAGCAAATGTGGGCAGAACACTGTCTTGTGATCTTGGAGCTCTCCAGCGAGACTTGGTGAGCAAGGCAGGGATGTGTTTGTGGATCTCTGGTGTGCTCCAGCCCAGGAGCAATCAACCTCTGTGATCAATCTCTGAGCTCCCAGTTCACAGCCTCAGAGCCACCTCCAGCACCTCTCTTCACTGTCCAACTGGAAATCCCAGTGCCAGTGCAGGATCCCTCTGGTGGGACACAGTGCAGTTCAAGCAGCAGCTGGGAAGAACAACTTCTCTGGTTTTAGTCTCCTGCCATGAAATGTAAGCACTACCTGGTCAAAAGATCTATTTTTTAAATTTCTATCCCACAGAAAACAACCCCCCAGCTCTTGGAAACAGCCACTTTGCTTCCTTCTGGCTATTTCTAGCTTGTTTTCACACATTCATTTGAGTAGCCAGTGTGGAGATGCTTGCCAAGAAAGGCTTTTGCTTATTATTTTTTAACAGCATCTTGGAACATATTTTTGAAAGGAAACCAAATTTATTAAAAACCACGCAGAGACTTAACAAAAAAATAAATACATACAGAATAAAATTTTGGGCCTTGCCACCCCCCATTTATCTCTTTCTATTGGCAAAGAGCAAAACTGGATAAAATTAATGTGAAAGATCCATTAAGAAATCTGTCATTCTCATATTAATATTCAGAAGGAACAGCAGCAAACAGATTTGCAGTGCAGTAAAACAAGTACCCAAATAGGTCTGGCTAAAACTATAGCTGACATTAAAGAGGAATGAAGACTAATGAAGAAATTAAGAGGAAAAAACTCAAGGAAGGGGTGACGATCTCACATTGGGCACATCATTAAATATTTATGCTTTATTTATCAATAGAAGGAGGAGGAGTCATGTACCATTCAGTTGCCCACTGGTACTTCCAAATATGTTCATCATAATATTCACTCATTTTGTATAAGGATCTTAGTTCAATTCCAGGATCCTGACGTTTTCACTGCTCTAAGTTCCTGTTTTTAGTGTCACCTTCCTGCTTCTCTAGCTCCCTATTGAGAATCCCTCCCCTACCAAAGGTGCCCCTAATTTCTCCTTCGATAATATTTGTTCTGTGCTTTCCTGCTACCCCAGGAGAAACTCAAAACAAAAAATAAAAGCAATTCCTTTATAGCTCTGACTTTTGGTTGAGGTGGGCAGTCCAAGCAGGAGCAGCTGTTCAGAGTTCACATGCTTGGAGGTGCTCATGAGTAACATCAAAAGTTCAGCCCTTCTCCTTTCAGATTTGTCCTGGCAGAGAAGTGCTACAGCTGCTCTACTTTGTCTCCTATTTCTCATTATCATAATTTCTTTGTGCATTTTAGCAATGAGGGTTGGTGTGAGCGTGGAGGAGGGGATACAGGAGAAAGGCAGTGCCCCATCAATAAATGCTGGGGTCTTCAGCACCAGTGGGTTAACTGGGTTGATTTGGTGTACTGCTATCCACTAAAGAGGAGTGCCTGTAATGGGCTACTTCTACCCATCAGATTTTGCTTGCATGGGGCAGTCAGGTCTGTCCTTCACCTTCAAGTACTTGGTGCTGCTGCATCAACAGCCTGGCTATCACAGAGGGGAAATAAAGCTTTCTCACTTCATACAAAATCTCTGCTGCTTCAGATAGAGCACACCTAAGCATCTTTAGGAAGGTTTTCTGCTCAGTGTAACCTCAGGCAGGGTAGACAGGCACTGAAGACAAATGGAAAAGGGGCTGTTGGAGATACAGGTAAAGAATTCCATTCTCCCAGATGCTACACTGGCCCTCCAGAGTGTAAGAGGGTGTAAATGCAGGCTCCTCTGTACACAAAAGGGGTATCTAGAACTTCAGCCTTTCTCAGTGTCCTGGGCTGTCTGGAGTCCCTTCTGGAAGTGCTGCTGCCACTCTATGAGCAGGGCTAAAAATGATGCAGTAAGTGTTGGACAGTCATTCCCAGAGCCAGCAAAGGCTCCACCCATTCAGAATGGCTTGAAAGTACAGTAATTTCATGATTACAAGTCATACTGATTATAAGCCGCATCTCCGGGTGTCAGCAACATTTCATTCTTTGTCCATACATAAGCTGCACCCAATTATTAGCCGCTCTGTCATTTGCAGTGAGGACCCGCGTGCAACAAAGTTGCCAAGTAGTTACAGAATCGCGGGATAGGGGTGTTTACTGGCTCAGGCCTTGCGGGCTCGGGCCACTCGGGCCAGGTGGCCCAGCTTGGCACTGCCCCGTGGTGGCAGGCGAGGATGGAGCCCGATGGCACCCGCGGGCCAGGTGGGAGGTGGGGGCGGAAGTCCACTCGCTCCCGCGGTGCCAGTGGGAGGCGAGCACGGAGCCCCCGCCTACCTCCTGAGCTGCGCGGATGGCAGCACGGAGCCCCCGCCTCCCTCCGGGCTGCGCTGCCTGAAGGAGGGAGCCCCCCGCCTCCCCCGCACCGTGCTGCCAGCACGCAGCCCACCTCCACCTGCCACGAAACAGAGCAAACAATTTGTAACAATCACGTAAACCCGGGTTTTACTGGCAGGTGCTTGGCTCTGCACCTCGGCTGCACTTACGGGGTTGGAAATTTCAGAAAATTTTT
Source organism: Turdus rufiventris (assembly GCA_013186435.1). Lineage (NCBI taxonomy): Eukaryota > Metazoa > Chordata > Aves > Passeriformes > Turdidae > Turdus > Turdus rufiventris. The sequence goes on from PYHW01009979.1 coordinate 6,487,355, forward strand.
CACATATTAGCCGCCCCTGAGTGTAAGCTGCATTTCCGGGGTGGGATCAAAATTTTAGTCAAAATGGTGTGGCTTGTAATCGTGAAATTACTGTAACTTTTTGTTCCTTAATGAGAAGTAAAGAAAAAAAAAAAAAAAAGATAAACCAGACAAAAGAGGAAGAACTCATACAGATTTGTTTACCCCTCCTCTTACACTCAGAAAAGGTCTTGCTATTTAATTTCATTTCTTCCTAATTCTGTTAGAACTCACAACAATGAAAACCACGCCAATATCCACATGCTTTTTTTAGTTCATAATCATTCATTTGTGAAGTTGAGAAACAACACTTTACCATATGTTGTGTAAGAAAAAACCACAACATCTTGTTCATTAACCCCGGGTAGAACGATCTAAGGCCTTTAGAATAACTAACTCTGCCTTGGCAGACTTCAGATGACTCTTTTGGGAATTAGATATATATTTATGTATTTGGTTTCTTAAAACTCTATGGAAATAGTATTTTTGTAGAAGTATGTTTGCCTTTGCCTAATTTTGTATGGCAAAGGGCAAGAGAGACTTTGCTAACAGTACATTAGGACATCCACTCTCAGAAGGCTGCCTTTCCAGATTTTACTGCATTCAGCTGTTTCCCTAAGCACAGGACATCTGCAGTATTTATAAACATGGGTGTTAAACTGACAGCAGGGGAGTTGGCAAATCTCTCACCTGTTCCATCTGGAGGTGACTTTATCGATCAACATTCTTTCAGAAAACCATATATCAAGATCCAAATGATAGAAATTTTCTGCAGCTACTGTTAAGCATCTTGTGAGCCTAAACTCTCATGGTTACGATACCTTTCTGGGCCACGTTTCCTAAAATGCTCAAGGTCACATTTTTCCAAGTGCCCAGCACCTACAATTAAACTTGTGCTTCTCAAACAAGACACTCCTTCCCTTTGGGCACCTGTGCAATAGGCAGTTTCTCAAAAAGCATCTGTATCCAGTAAACTGAGACCTGCCAGAAAGCAGCACCACTGATTTGGGTACTTAATGAGGGCCTGAGTGCCTTGGAAAAGCCACCCTTCCTACACACCCACGTCACTGCTCTTTGTCTTTATCCTGATGCTCACATGTCCAGCCACGCCAAACCCAGTTTATTCTCCTTTCTTCTCTCATTTGTGCAGGGCACTAACCAGTAGTAACATAATCTTCTCCAGTGCACCTGAGCACACCAGTCATCAAACTCATCCAGCAGCAACTTCATCAGGTTTCTAATCTGTCCTACATCTTGTTTGGCCCTTTTATGTAATCTTATATGCAATACCTTGGTGGAGGGTAGTGGAAACTAAAGCAGAAAGCTACTGTTGCACAAAGTAAGATGAGAAGCTGATGTGAATTCATGATATTGATTTTTTTATCTTTATAAATAAATAGCGTGTGACTCCGAAAGAGTGACATTTGGGCTTAGACTACTCTTAAAAAAATTGTTAACAGATGGTGTCCTATCCCACAGCAGAGACTTGGTGTCGACAGAAAAAAAATAATTATACTGGATACTGTGATACTGGAAAAAATGGAGCCATTAGCTGGCAAACTAGATGTTTTTAAAGATGCTCTTATGATAGGGAAAGGAATGATTGTGAAGGTTCCTACCTGGAGAGGAACTGTGAGATTTTGTTCCATATTGAAGAGAGTTATTGGAACTTTCTTCAGGAAAGTAGGCAACTGGAGATTGGGAGTGGGAGGTTCTGGCAGTCAGGACCAGAATTTGCTAAGGAGATGGAAACAAGATGCACTGAGATAATGTCACAGTTTACAAGTTCATAAATATGAAGTTCCATGCCAGGGATGATTTGTCCAGCATTTAGCACTCCTGAGTATGCTTGAACAAAAGAGAACTAGTGTAAGAGAGATCTAGATGACTAAAGGAATTTCATGGGAGTTGTAGGAATTTTTTAAGTAGTCTTCAAAGATGTTCCCAAACTGCATATATTGTGCTAATTTTCTCTTTTTGCATGTCTTAATACTCAGAATTTTTACACCCTTGAACTTTCAAGATGATCCTGTACATTACTGGCCCTGGATGAACAACACAGGATGAACATTTTTTCAGTAGAACCTATTTCCATCAGGTAATGCAGCTTAGCTGAAATCAAAATGTTTTGTCACATTCAAGAAAACAAATTCCGTAAAAATGTCAGAATTCATAATTTCAATTGAATCTTTTCCTTTTCAAAATGTTTCAGTGTTACTTTATGTGTTTATTAATTTTGTTTTGGCATTTAAATTTGATTAATTTTGGAATTACACTGGTTTGATAAAATTGAGAAAACGGTTCAATGCCAATGAAATGAAATAACTTAGTGTTTCCAGAGCAGTTTTAATACCCAACCCACTGGGAAATTCTGATGTTTTGTTCCAACATGCAATAAAAATAAATACAAATGTCAAAATTTCCTTTGGAATGGGGATTTCAGATTCTAACCAGCTCTAATCAACAACAAAGCCATCTGCTCTGTATTAATGACTTAGGGCAGTATTTAATGCTGCAAGAGAGGGAGATATTCTACTGTTCAGCATTGCTCATAGAAGTCAATGACATATGGCAAGTTTCTAGCTTCTGGTTGTCTAGGGGAGTTTGAGGCTAGCCACTTCTATTTTATTCCTCATTCTCTATTGCCAAGTTCATGGAATTCATCATTCAAATCCAAGATTTTCCTGTGAATATATGAGAAAACATCCTCCAAGTGACATATGGCACAGCCTACAGCTCTTACATTTGAAAGAAATTCGTAATTCCCAAATTGCAGCACAGTAAGCTACTTCCATTTTATAAAGGTTTTAAATTGATAATTTAAATAGAATATTTGCTCCATAATAAATGCCTATTTTTGAACACTATCAGTTAAATAAATATATTTTATTTCAAAAGTTAACTTAATCCAGATGAGTCATAACATGAATTCTGTTTGAGAAGATATGCTGACATGAAGGATTTTAGCACAAATGAAAGAAACTAATATTTTAATTTTGTTTTAAGACAATGTCTTTGCTGTTTTTTCCTAAGACCCCCTCTCTCTCTTCACATACAATCTTCATGTTGCAGATAAGGTACAGGAAAGCCATATAATTGCCCCCAAGCTGTCCAGCAACAAGTCAGCTTGAGAAGCTCAGCCATGGACCACAGTTCAGGTGCTTTGCTGTGCCCCCTGGAAAGTTTCCATGGACAAGGATGTGATTACCATTGGTGATGAGAGCATCTCTTCTTTTTGCTGACAAACTGATGATTGCTCAAGCCACCTTAGAGCACCTCCTTCTGCACACTCTACATGGACAGCTGACCTGGGAGGGCTGGATCTGGTGTACAACAGGCATTTAATGTGGAGATCCTGTTCTCTCTGAGCACACAAACCTGAAAAAAACTTAGCTTGGGAAACTTAGCTTGGGTATAATCTAGAAAGTTACTGGAAGAATATCTTCATTAGTATTCACTTTGAAAGTCAGAATGACATCCAGTCCTGACAGCCCGCCGTGAAAAACACAGAGCTGTGTCTTACCCAACTGCTGTTTCATGCATAACACAGTGTGCTGCCTGATTTTAGAAATTACTCAACAGGAATGAATTTGGGAGTTTGAACAACATGGTAAAGGTCGGTAAGCAAACTCCCTTAAGAGGCATAGAAAAACATCTGACAAATTAAATGCAAAAATTTGCCGTACTTCTCTGTCTCTCACACACGTGTAAACAAAAGCTTGTATAATCTTGATGTCCTTACTATTGATTGTTATCAATAAACAAAATCCAGGCAGTTCTCAATATTAAGTTAGGTAGTAAACACTCATAGACACTTCTGGTTTACAAAGGTACTTTTGAAATGCCATGTATGACATAGTCACTATCCACAGTATAGTAAACAATTGTTTGCATGAATTCAACAAAATTTTTTACAAGTTTCTAGCATTGCACAAATTGCAATGAGAAATAATGTGTAAAACCCAGGATGAAATCTAGACAGAAAAATATGAATTATGAGATTGAAACCTTTTCTGCCATCTCTGAAAAGTTTCTGTGAATTCAACATAATGATCTCCTTCACGAAAGAAAGGGTTAACAGCACTTCTTCCTTCACTACTAACATCCTTTGAGGAAATAAACAAAGTCCATCAGATAACTGTCTTCAAACAAACGAACTGTTTTTTCTCATGTGAACAACAAACAATTTGTATCTCTGTTGTAGAACAGAAGTGGCAGTAACAGAGAGCTTCTTTCCAACGTTTAGCTTTAGGAAAACCAGATTCTATCCAACATGAAATAAAATGTCACTATTCACCAGTTCCTAGTGACTGTAAATAAACAGAAAAGCTGATCCTGTTACATTTTTAGGCCAGTGTACTTTTGCCTCTTTGCTGTTCTCAAGATGTCAGCTTCTCTGAGATTTCTTGTACGTGAGTTTTAGTGCCTTTCCCCATTTTTCATTTTCTAGGACTTTCGTTTATTGCGTTCATATGTAAAACTTTGTCCTTTCTTTGTTATACTTTATTTATCTTCCCCCCTACCTCTTACTCTCCACTACTATTCCTTAGCTCCCTAAAACAAACACAGTCCTTCTTACTTTTCCCCTTATCTTTGAAAAAGTCTGTCACATAATTTCTCTTAAGTTTTTCTGCATTTCCAATGCATGCCCATTCCTACTATAAGCATTTGCAAATAATGGCATTTTTGATGCTATGCACCATCAAAACAATATCCTAACAATGAAATATATAATCTCTGAAGCAGCAGGGTTTGGAAACCTTGGAAGAAGACCATCTATGGCTCTCTCTAGTTAAATCATCCAAAAGAAATATGTAGCAAAGATGTGTTTGGTATCTAATGAATAGAAAACTATTACCATTTCATTTACCATGATTTGCCTTGCTGCTTTTGCCTTAATGGTAGAATACAAGTACTGCTGTTTTTAAGGGCAGTTTCTGAGCTTTGAACAGCATCATCACCAATGTTTAACTACAAATTCAGACTTTTATGATCTAGTTCCTTTTCCTGGGAAGCATTACTTTTCAGACATGGAAAGGAGTGGAAATGTGTGTGTGTCTGTGTGTGTGAGATGCTGACTCCAATGAGAATATTTTGCCTGTGGCTGATGGAAGATTTACCAGTTACCCGATGGCCAATATTTCAGATCCTTTCAGTGACATATGCTCTTATGTAATCATAATCTCACCAATAGAGTTCTGTCTCTGACATTTGTTCCAGTTCCTTTTCTTGCTCTGTATGCCCTGTTTGACCCATTCTTACTGCAGTAATAACTTCTTGCACTCTCAGTATCATGCTTATAAAAATAAAGGTCTCATATTTTAAATGTCTCTCTCCTTCTGCTTGACGCATACAGCTTTTAAGATGTCCACATGTTATTTTCAACTGATAATTTTCCCTTCCATATAATCTTCACCAATAATTGCTGTCTCAACCCATTCCTCAGACATTCCATGCTTCCTCTCACTTCATGCATCAAGTACTTCCTAATTCTCTCCTCTGTTGCTGATGTTATGAAAACCAGTGAAGCTCCACTGCCTAGAAACAGGGTGAGCACTGAAGGATCAGCCCACTGTTTGTAAAATGCCATATAAAATCACCATACAAATCACTTATTCAATTAAAAAATCCTGTTCCATCAAATAATCTCAGATCTTGATCTTCTAATGAATTCACTGGAAAGTCACTTAAGTCAGTGAGCAGCACAGGGATCCTCCTGTGAATTACCAAAGAAAGCCTCCAAGAATGATGAAAAAATTGGTAACTATGCAAATATACATAGAAAACTTCTGATTTTCTACTTGTTTTTTCTTTATTAAAAGAGGGATGTACTCCATGAGGTTCACTGCTTTTTAATGAATATTCTAGGAAAGGGAGCCATTCATTAAGCACAGTATCTATTTCATTGAGAGGTGCTTTAAAATCTATCACTTGGTTACATTAAAACAAGTATGTTTTCAAATTAGTCTCCACAGGATGGTAAAACGGTGGCTTATCAACAGTTTACCACCCAGCACTTCACAACAATCATCTGATCTCAATCTGAATGAAAGATGTAGCTATCATCATATCATGAGCACAGTTCAAACCCACACCTTGTTCATTCATGTGTGATCAGATGGGAACTGGTTTTAGTGATCTCATACTGATTTGTGAAACCTCCCATTAGGATATCTTGTCATTACTTCTTTTAAAAGGTTGGCAGTAAAGTTGGCATTGAAATTGGTTCTCAGGCACTCAAAAAAACCTAAAAATCCCACACAACAAATCTGGGAGAAAGCCAAAATTTTCTTGGAAGTTTCCCTGATGAAGAAGTGTGACTGGGATAGAGTAACATCCTTGATTTTGGCAGCAAACCTTTCTTCTGGCAACTTCGCTAAAAAGCCATTCCACTTTATGAGTTATCAGCAAGGACTTGGCATTTTTGAGTGTGACTGATGGACCTCCCTCTTCTGACAAAGTTAGAAACATCAATAATTCTTAGATGAATTGCTTAGAAAATTTCCAAGAGGCAAACATTTCCGTATTTTTAGACCCTTGTTTTCTTCTGTAGTCAAAGCAGTGGAGGCCAAAGTTCGATTACGGGCACTTCACTTAAACGAGATCTCCCTACTCTGAGTTTTATATGTGCACAGAAACAAGTGTGCACCACTGCTATGCGGGCAGGGGTGTCCCATTCTGAGCCCTCAATTCCCAGTCCCTGAACAAATCCTGATTTATCTCACAGAGATCTGGGAGCAACCTTCATGCCACATATCTATAGATCCTTCCAAAGGAGTTGAGGACATGGACGTGCTAGGATCCCTAGCAGGGATAGTGGTCATCAGGAGGACAAGACATGCCCCATGATGCTGGCTAGCCACAGGGAACTGTTGAATGTGACCAGCACGTGGTAACAAACCTGTATGGGCCAAGGGCTGAGGATATGTGCTGGCAGTGCCATGGTCTAATGGAGTCCTGGCACAACAGTTGTTGCTGTCTCAAGCACCAAGCTGAAAGCTGGGGAGGTGCTGTGAAATAATGCACATCTCACCACTTAGAGTTTTCCTGTTCCTTATGCAGAAAAAAAAGAGAAAAAGGTCTTTCTAAACACTTCTCCACTCACTGCTTAGTTATGCACCTGGGAATCCAGTAAGGGGATTGTCTTCTGACCAAAAATCTGGATCAGTGCTCCCAAGGGGCTGTATGTGCTACTCCTCGGCAGAGTACCAGGAGGCAATCCAGACCAGCAAAAGCTTGGGTGCTCTCACCAACTTTTGCATGTGATATGGACAGAAAAGGCTAAATACTGCAGCACTGGATGAGATGGGCTGAATACAGCTGCTAAGAAGCAGTGCTTGTGAAGAAGGGTCATAACAAATCTTTTATTGGACCCCCTAATGAGGTAAAAATAAATGAACTCTCTCAAGTGCCTTAGCAGGCCAGACAAAGCAGTAAGCCCTGAGATAAAATAGGAGAGAAAGAGGTGGCTTGTAAATTTATCATTGTTAATGAACTATAATCGTGACAGAAAAGGGTAATTAGCACATTTGGAGCAGAAAGGGATATTGGTGGAGAAGGAGGTTGTCACTAACCTCCATGGAACAGTCTCACCTTCATTTTAAAGGAGGCAGATGGTGCATTAGAAGATCTGTATCATATCTGGTGACAAATACATTTGGAATCCACTGGTTTTGAAGACTGTGGGGGCTTTGGCAAGGCCTGATTTCATCTGACACTTCTTGGTTCTCGGGACAATTGAATTGAGATGATGAACTGGGAAAGCAGGGGGGCTGTTTGAAACCAAGTGGGAGACCTCAGAAAAAAAATTATTTCCAGATGTGACCTCATTCCAGCTGAGGCAGAAATTCTTTACTGATCTCTTCATATAGATGCCAGCCTGCAATAGTATGCTCCAAAGGTATATTCTGCTGTTTCACAGAATATAAACTCATGTAATAAAAATATATCACCTTCCTTACAAGTCTCTTACACTGCTAAACCATCCTGATGACAGCACCTGTTTCACACTATATGAGCATGAATGTCCATGCACATGTGATCACTTCTCTAATTCTTGACTGATGGCAATGAAATATAGCACAAAGAAAAGGCAGATGGCAACCCTGAATGGGAACACTCATCTTGCAGACAAGCAGATTTTACCATCATCTTAACAACTAGGAGCTACAAGTCAGAGAATCACAGAATAAGTTGAGTTGGAAGGGACCCACAACGAACACCAAGTCCAACTCCTGGCCCTGCACAGTCCCATCCCCAAGAGTCAAACCATGTGCCCAAGAGCATTGTCCAAATGCTCCTTGAATTCTCTCAGGCTGATGCTGTGGCACCTTCCCTGGGGAGCTGTTCTGGTGCCCAAACACCCTCTGGGAGAAGAATCCTTTTCTGATATCCAACCGAAACCTCCCCTGATACAACTTCAATCCATTCCCTCGGGTCCTGTCGCAGGGACCACAGAGCAGGGATCACTGTCTGCCCCTGCTCTTCCCCTCATGAGAAAGCGGAGGTCTCTCCTCAGTGTCTCTTCTCCAGGTTGAACAGACCAAGTGACCTGATCTGCTCCTCATACAGCTTCCCTCCAGGCCCTTCACATCTTTGTTGCCATCCTTTGGGTGCCCTCTAATGCCTTTATATCTTTCTCACACTGTGGCACCCAGAGCTGCCCCCAGCACTGGAGATGAGGTCCACCCCAGCTCAGAGCAGAGCAGGACAATCCCTGCCTTGCCTGGCTGTGATGCTGAGCCTGATGCCCTCAGGACAGGGTTGGCCCTCCTGGCTGCCAGGGCACTGCTGGCTCATGGTCAGCTTTATGCTGTTCATCTATGAACATCATTTATTTCCTTCCCCAAGGCAGAAGGCAGAACTGACCTGCCTAGTCCAAACATCTTCCCAAACTTGGGGATATAGCTCTGCATGCCCTCTGCACTAGGCAGCATATGGGACCTCACACTGAGCACAGAATGTACTGTCCAGCTCCCCTTAGATAGTCACAGTCACAAGCATGGACATCTCAGTATTTTACACATTTCACCTAGAAGCTAGTTTTACTTTTTATTAAAAAAAAACCCAGATCTTTTAAGCATAGCTTTGAAGTGGGCCCGAAGTAAACAAGGATGCTCAGGGAAGATCAGACAGCTCAGGCTTATCATTAAAATATTCTTTCTTCAGAAAGAATATGTGTGAGATGCTCAAAGAAAGGAACCTCTGTATGTGAACTTTGAAAGTAGTCACAAACAAAAAAGCATTATTCTGTTGATTTTTTTCTGCAAGAGTCTGTCTCAGCAGATTTTCACTCCTATATCTATTGAATAGCCATTTGAGACATCAACTTTTTCATCTGGGAACTCTGAAGCTTTTATATATTCTGATCCCTTTCATTTACAAAGCTAGCTCATAACAGAAGCATATTTAACTAAAATTCAACCAAAAATGTCTAGAATAGTTCATGTACAGAAGAAACTACAGGTCCTTGATGAGATGATCTAGAAACACACTGAGACACCACTGAAAGGTGCATTACAATGACTATGGAACACACATCATCATTCTGACAAAGACACATGGATAGGATTGTTCAAAATGGAAAACTCCCCAGATATATTTTCAGACAAGCAAAAGGGCACTTTCTAGGGCAGTCATGCATGTAAGCCCCTTGTACACTCTAACTGTTTGTGGGGAGAGTTGTGGTATCATGCTGGGCAGATTACAATGATTTGCAAGACCTCTCTCCTTGAGGATGCTCTGAATTAAATACTCTGGGGTGTACAGTTTTTAAATTGTGAGTAAATCCCCCCTTTCTGAAGCCATCTCCCTTATTGACAAAGAGACTCCACTCTTGGATTTCTGTAACTACTTTCCAAGGGGTGTCACACAAATGAAGCATATCGGAAAGGCACAGCTGACTGCACTAATAGATATGCCCTGCTATATGAAAGAGATGCACTCTGAGCTCAGAGAGAAAGCACAGATCACAAAAATTTCAACTTTTCCAGCTATTTTATTTGAAAATTCACCATTATATTTTCATGTAGTACATGCATACATATGACATATGTGAATGTGCACAGCATGAACTAGATGGACACACTTTCAAGGGGACAAGGCAAGACACCCCCTGTTAGGTGACCATGGAGGTCAGTACAACCCAGAGTGGGTAGCAGGGTGCAGAGGTGGATGTCACACTGAAGTGTCAGTGCCCTGAAGACAGAACCTTCAGAAGTGGTAGCTGGGACAGATGTGAGGTCAGCTGTCCTGGCTGCTCAGCACAGACCCCACTGCACCTTGCCACGACCTTGGCACTGCAGCTCTGGGGAGCTGCACGAGGGATGCGATCACTCATGTGTGGAGCGTGAAGCAGATGTTGTAAGCAAGGCACTTTCCTTCCAGCACTGCAAACTAAAAACATGCCTTAGGTAAGGGATTGCCTAAAAATGTGCTGTCCTCTGCATGGATGCTCTCCTTTTCTGCTCAAGGGTGATTGTGCCTCTGTGTAGGTACAAGGCTGTTCCTGTCCTACGCTGGCTCAGCCACACTAGGGGGCTGGATTACTTAGGGTAAGTCATTATATTACTGTTCTAGAAGGAATGAGCTCCTAAAGCCCAAAGCTCAGCCTTCTATCTGCTGAACTCACTGCAGCCATGGAAATGACACTGACATCTCTGAGAAGCAGGTGAATGGGAAGAAGTGTAAGAGTTTTGGATAGCGCATGGTGTACTGTAGGCGCGATAGAAGAGGGGTAATATTTAATTACAGACTCTGCACAGGCAAGAGCAGCTTTTACGGCAGCATAAGAGATTTCAACCTAGCAAAATAATTGCATAACCACAAACAAAGGCAAAAACATGACAGCCAAGCTTCACATGGTCAGAGGAGAAGGGACTGCTGGGCAGCCAGCACTCTCCCCACAGTGGCTGAGAGGCACATCCATTGCTGGCCAGCTCTGGCCCTGCCTCCCCAGCAGCAGCTGTGTGTGGACATTCTGTAAACATCACATAGCAGCAGGGGTGCTGAGAAGCTGCTGGACACTGAACACATCTCCTATCATGGGATTTTCTGCAGCCATTGACCTTGAACTAAACTCCCTCTTTTGGCCTCTTTTTGTTTCCGTTTGGGGTTCCAGTCCCATTCTGGATGTCCCTCCCCAGTGTGAGCTCCGCTTGTGAGGGGAAGAAAGCACTGTTCTTTGCTCCAGTTTGCAAAATCTTTAAACCAGTGTTCATCAGCATATTTTTGATGAGATTATGGCCTTCTTAATACACTGATCGCTTCAAGTTAGTAGCAGTACTAGCTAGAGCGAACTCCACCACCAAGGGGAGCTGAGCAAAACCAGCTACACAATGGGATCTCATAACTCATTAGAAGTTGAAACCTAGCAGCTCTGAGTCAAGGAAACTGAGGAGGGTATTTAGCAGCATTGGCCTAGAACACCTATCTGTAGAAGGGAATGAGAGAGCAGCCTGAATATGGAGATATGAATTCACATCTTTCACTTCTCTAGCGCATTCACCTTCCCAATACTTCAGTACATCAGGGAAGTCTTTGGTGGAGAGCTCAGGCACAGAGGAACAAGACACAGATCCAAATAAGTTTAGACACTTAAAGTAAGAGTGGAATGAGAAGTAGGGTTGCTCTATCCAAACATGCTCAAGCTAAACACCCAAAAGTCCCTGCTCTGCAGCCATTTGTCCCTGGAAGTGGGCAAACATCACAGGCTGCCTTTTTGTGACATTTCTCAGTATAAACCTAGTTACATACCAGTCTCAGTAGGATTCAGGACCCACCTGATCTTTCTTGTAATCAAGTTGTTCTTTTGGCCTGAGAAGAGTCTGGTGGGGAGGGGTATGCACAGGGAGATGACAAAGCTTTCACCACATACTGGAGTCACCAACACTACAGACAAAATGTTAAACTTAGGCAACCCTGAGTACAGGAAGCTTTAATGAACAAATTTTCTCTTCTGTGACACAAGTGGTGATGTTGTCTAAGCAAAGAGGAACATACCATGAACAGTCCACGAGACATCTAGGAGACCATGCTCCCTGCATCCTGTTGTAATTATTGTCTCTATGCACAATGGGGCGGAGAAGAAGTTCCTGGTGAGGTCCCATGTTTTGATAAATCCCAGTTTCCCACAGTGACAGTCACAACCCCTGGGCAGCAGGGCCTGTGCAGGACTCTGTTGGTGATACGCAAATACATGGCTCTCAACAGTGTTTCTTTGGATGAAACCAGAGCATTCAAAGGACATTCTCAATCCTTTGGGGCTGTCAGTGACCAAGACAAGAACTGGTATATTTTCTATGAAGTGGTTTTCACTTACCTCTGATTACTGCTAATACCAATCTCATACCCAGTCTTTAACATGCCAAGAAACTGCTTTCCTCACCTCTGCTTAGAAGTTGTAGACAAAGTGCATATTGGCATATATTAATTAACGTAGGCTATTTTTCTCTAGGAAAATGATAAATGATAAAAAAATATTTATTTTTTTACTGAGGTCTTCTAAAATGTCAGCTGTACCTAGTGAATGGAACAAGAAGAATGTAATTAAACATGTGCTCTTTTACTCCTAGTAATGACTTTAAAATAGCCAGAAAACTCTGAGGGTTGTGGCCATGGTAACAGACAGCAGCTTAGGAAAAAGGAAATATCTGCAGTTATAATTGAACATAGAGATTGCTCATCTCCTTCTCTGAGTTGGAAGTTTACAACCAAAGCTTTGATGTGTGCGCTGGTTCCTCTAATACAATTTCATCCATGTGGCACGTTTATCGTGAGAAATTACCAAATATAAAAAAATATATATGTAGTTCCTATGCTACATTCACTTTTGTTTGAAGGAAGAAAAACTGCTCTTTTTTTGTCAAGTGGCTGGAGCAACTGCTGGTAAATACTTTTGCGGAAAACGACAATGCAGCATGATGGAATTGGGCCAGACTTCCCTAACATGCAGCTGCCTCCGTCCCTCAGATCAGCAAAGTAATCCCTGCCTACATCAGAGTGATGTCCAGCAGATCCTGCAGAACTGAGCCTGGAGACCTCCTTGGCTTGGCTGAGAGAGACCTGGCAGGACTGAGATTCCTCAAAACCACCTGACCTCGGCACACCCTGCTGCCTGCAGCGCCTCCCCAAACTCTGTCTTCTCTGTGGCCACCCCACTCCACCTTGTCCCACTGGCACTGCAGTTCCTCAGACACGTGCAAGTGGAGAACAAGGCTGTGAATCAAATAAAGCCCAATAAAATAAAAGCCACAGCAGAGAAGGGAAGATAACTGAGGCAGAGGGGGAGGGGGTAACATGGGTGTGCTGTGCTCAGAGGTGATAAGCAACCCCTGGGGCTCTGCAGGGTGACTGGAACCACTTGAGCAAGAGCCAGAGTGAAGGAAAGAGCTTTTCAAAGTGCCTCACACACCTGTGTGACAACTGTTTTAAACGGGAACTTGTAAGCAATGTGCAAACTGGCCAAAGAATCCAGGCAAAAAACGTTTGTTCGCTTTGGTGTCTAATATCAACCTCAGTTCATAAAAAAATTGCAAACACTTCTCTTTGAAATGCAGATGGTAAAATACGGTATGAAAATAAGCAGCGGGGAGCTGGTGCTGCTGAACTCTTCTGAAACCACCAGCTCGTATTTTCGAAGGCTTCCTGTAAACCTTGTCTGAGGTTCACATTTAGAACTGGGGTGAACCTCAGCTGCTGGCTGGAGGCCAGCTTGAAGCTGTAAATAAATTGTAGCAGTCTTCTGTGCAGGCAATAATTACAGGCATGATATGAGGACCTGAAAATGTTACCTTTTTTTGGTGTGATACCCCTTTTGAACTGCACTCTAAGCACTCAAACAGCATAAACACCCCTAATTTATTTGGACTTTGTTAATACAGAAGCTATGAATACTTTTCCCCAGGAGTTTCCAAGCAAAGATGCCACTGTCTCCTTATTGCAGATCCTTTAGGCACACTGTTTGGAGCATCAAACATTTTAGCCTTCATCAAGGAAGACAACACATCAACACAAAGATTTCTTTTTGTCCTGATCAATGGCTTAAAATTATATCAAATTATATCAAACTGCAATGTAAATGCTGCCTTTTCACATGGGAAGACAACCAATTTCTCAGAGAGGTCTTAAGAACCCCTCTAGCATGGCCAAGAGAAATAAAGCTACTGCCACCAGCATTACATGGGCTTCATGCCTGTGGTTTCTAACAATATCATTCCTGCATGGGCAGATGAAAATTTAATTCAGTGAAGTACCAGGAAACTCTGGTCTCACTAGCAGTGCAAGGCAGCTCAATCATGAATGGAAATCAGTGACCTGTTAAGATTTGCTGTTTGGACTAGATGACCTTTAAGGGTCCTTCCCATCCTCAGCTATTCTCTGATTCTGACTTGTGATGCCTTGAGGGGCACCTGCCTGCCTCTCTGCACAGCTGCTCCATGCACATGCAGCCACCTCGTTCCCTGGGCTTGACCACACTGTAGCAGAGCCATTCCCATCCCTGAGGCTGCAGGGATGGACAGGGGCAGTGCTGGTGGAGTCTCAGGAGCTCGAGACAACCATCTGGGTATGTTAAAAGTCTCTGTAGTCCCAGCCTGAGCTGGGACTGGAGAAAGAGTCAGGAGTCGTCTTCTGTGGTTTCCAGAGGTTGTTTATTTTATCTAATCTAAGAAATTCTTTCCCTGAGCAGCTGAGATCTGCTCAGCAGGTCAGTCCCAGGCACACTGCCCGCCTTCAGGCCAGTATTATCTTTTTATACTATAAACTACATAAACATTATTTAAAATTATCTCCCAATACCTATCACTTATATTGTACCGTCTAGTTCTACTCTAAACCAATCTAAAAGTGCCAACATCACCCAGAAGATGGATACTAGGAAGAAGGAGAAAGAAGGACAGAACACGTCCAAATTCCTCCATCTTGACCCTAGACCCCTATTCTAAAAAATCTTTAAAATATACTTTTTCACCTTGTGATAAACTAACTTATACTCTACTTATTTTTTGTGGCTTGTAACTCTTCAAAAGTGGTAATTTTCCCCAGGGGCTAAAATCAAAGGCACAGGGGTCTTGGGCTCTGTGCCAAGGCTTCTGAGCCTCCTGCCAGGGTCTCAAGCCATCCAGGGCAGCCAGAGGGATGTTCTGGGTTCCCACAGTGCAGCAGTTGCACTGCTGAGATGCAAGCTGCCATCCAGCCTAAAATGCTCAGCTCTTGGGATTTCCTTGCTGGCTGCAATATCTGTCCCTCAGTTGCCACCACAGGAGGCCTGTGGCTACTGAGCAATCCCCAGACATCATCTGATCTCATGTGATGCACAGTGCATTCAGCCCTCCCTGACCCCAAAACATGAACATGTCTGAGATGTCTGCCCAGCATCACTGTGCCACAGGTTGCTCTCTCCCTCCTCCTCTTGCTGAGCTGCCACAGCCAGTGGGAAGCAGCATCTCATATGTGCCACCAGTACTCAGAAGCTCTCCTGTTTGCAGATCAAAGGTGCAGTGGACTGGCAGTGCTTGTGGCTCTCTGAAACTCATTGGAAGAGCAAGGTGGTCAAGAACTGCTGCACAAGAGGGGAGGAAGCACACAAGGGGAGGCAGGTCTTCTCCTGGGGCAGACAGCACTCCTTGTTTCACTTGGAGGAAAGTGAATATCCCTATCTGCTCCATACGACCTCTCACATGAGCTGCTAAGAGTGACAGCAGATGTGGCAGCCAGAGGGAGGGGAGATTTAGTGCTGCTCTATTTCCTTCCCTAGAAAATTTGCTTTTATAGGAGGAGGTCAGAGATGAAGAGTAGCAACCTGAGGGAGGGCATTCTCACCTGCTCTTCTGAAGGACTGGAAAATGAATGGAGTGGAGTGTGCCATGAAGCCCCACTTCACTGGAGCTTTTGTCTTTTAAAATTAGGTTAGGAAATTTATTGCTACAGTAGCTTAATCCCACAGTGCACTGTCTGTACACATGATTGACTGGAATATGAACTAATTCTGTCAATATACGAGGAATTCAGTCTTCCTTTTGAGATGTTAAGCAGCTACAGACTGGCACACTCCCCTGCCTATGCTTTTGGCTTGGATGCTTCCTACATTCAATTCTCAGCAAGAGATGATGCTGTGGGAAGGGAGGAAAGGGGGAAGAAATTTGGTTCCAGGCTGCACACTGTGACTCTGCACTAGTTTGTGGGGTGGCATGGGGGGTGCAGCCCCCAGGGACTTCTCTGATACCATGAGCTCTGCATGCACTGGGACCCAGCTGTCTGGCTCTGCTCATCTTCAGGCTGTGCCCTGTCCTGACAGGAGAGGCAGAGACCAGCAAACATGCTCCCTCTGAAGGTTCAGATGAGCAGAGAGCTTCCTTGGTGGAAGGGATCCAGGGCTGGCACTCACAGCCACGGCCCCCAGTTTTGCCTGAACAGAGCAAGGGGTCTGGGCTGGGGCAGAGTAGGTGTGCAGGTACACATGGAGCACTTTGAACCTAGAATCAACCTTTAACAAGATACATGCTTCGACAACAGCTCAGGAGGGGATTGTTTAAATATCAAACTCTCCATATTACTCACCTACAGAAAACTCCACATTGAGAAATCTAAATTTCACTGTCTCTTTACAAGTCAATACCATCTCTAAATACAAACTAGAGAGAGAGTGAGTAAATTCCAAATGTATGGGTTGGCAGAAACAGAAATATGGCAGGCTAGTTTCACAAAATTGCCTCAGCAGACCACAGTCCCATTTTGCTCAACATGGAGTGTCAGGTTGAGTCATGTAACTCCTTCTTGATGTGAAATTCCTTTATTTTAGCAAAAATGGCTGGAAAATTCAGCCTCATGACAAAATAAAGCCTTTTCTACCTGACTGCTCAGCAGACAAATCCTCAAATCAACTATTCTTTGAGCAGCATCCAGGATAACTGGTCCACCAAACAAGTAAGGTGAAGTCTGGAATGTCACAAATCTGGTCTTTGGTTTTACAACATCTCAAATGTAGGCACTAGGTGAAGGCTTTTCAGCCAGCCAGCAATATGAAAAGGTGAAAGTTTATTCTTCAGATCAGAGAATGCTCTAATGTTCACATTAAAAACTTAAATTATAAACAAGGAACAAAGTTAACTAGACTGACTCGATATTTCCGAAGGCTCTTTCCTCTTCTTTTTCCTCTTCTTTTTAAAGGAACTAGTTCTCATCTAGCACATTCAGTTCTCATTTATACAACATATTCAGAAGAAGTAGCTGATAACATTGAGATATACAAAACCCAAACTATTCATGGGAAGGAGGACAAGGACTTATTTTCCTGTCATCTAAAGGGTAGCTAAATATTCAGTAATTTCTCTTCTGTTGGTCTATTTGAGCCCAAAAGAGAAGTATCTGTGTTATTTAGTTTGTGACGTGTCCACTACCAGCTCCTCCAAAAGTCTCTAAGCCCTTTGGCACTATGAAGACAGACAGATATTTGTCAGACTTCACAGGGAGATGTTCAGGGAGAAATCTCACAGTCTTGACTGAAGAACAAACAGGAATGTTTTAGGACTACAAGATATTTATAGTCTCCCACATTTTGAATGTAAAGGGTACAAATATCATTTCTGCTATTCCTCTGCAGGCCAAGATATGAGGGACACATGCCAGAACACAAAAGAATTTTCACCCCATTCCAAATTCCCATTAAAAAAAAAATGTACTAAGTCTGAAAAACAAGTGTAGTCATTTGAATCATGAATTTGGCTTTGTAACCCACTGGGAGATTGAAGCAGAGCAAAACACATCTGCTAACACCCCAACTTGAGCACCACAACTGGCAAGTGCTGCTGAAGAGAGATCTCAGACTGAAGTTGTAGAAATGTTAGAGGTTAAAACTGAAGTTTCTTGGCAGAACTGACCTTATATGGAAACTCTGTAGGAAGTCTTCCTGCACTGGCTTTCCAACCAATACATAAGCATTCATTTCTAATAGATACAGATGTATATAGAGAGGTTAATTCAAAACCACTTGGGTCAAATCAAAGCAAGTCATTCCTCTGGGGCTGTGCTGTTCAGAGAAGGCAGATCTTTTCTCTTTCAGCATCATGGATTGAAATCAAAGGAGAAATCTCAGGAGGAAGGTGGTTACAGTATGGTTCTTCCAAGCTGAGTCTCAGGATGGATGTAATTGTACATTTTCATTAATAACCAGGATGCATAATCTCAAAGCAGAGCAGTTACTGACTACACCAAGGTGAGAGGCACCACCAGGTGAGCACCAGACTAGACCACAAAAATCTGAGCTCTGGAATAGTGCAAAGGGATGAAATTCCTTATTGCAAAATGCAGTATGTGAGGGACCTATGGGAAGAATTGATGTTGTTAACTAGAAATGAAGGAGCGGGAGGAAGAGCTGGAGGTATAAGATAACAGGAAAATACAAATATGGTGTGTCCTGCAGGAGACAAGTGATGCTTTCTAATGAACCTGCTGAGACCAATCTGTTGAATTCAGGGAAGGTGAAATACCAGTGCTATTAATGAGCAGGTTATGGAAATATGAGAGCTCACCTGGATTACTGCAGTACATGGCCAGGAAAACACAGTGAGGAAAAGGGATTTTGGCCTGCAGTGGCTGCAGAGCAGGGCTATTCAGCCAAATAAGGGAATGGAAAGCCTGTGCTCTCAGAGGAGACCAGAGGCACTTGGATGTTTAGCCTTGCTAAAGAAAGGCCAAGAGGGGATATGGTTGTAGTCTATAAATACATCAGAGGGGGTAAACACTAGGGAAGGAGAAAAGCTGTTTAAACTGAAGGACAATGCTGGCAAAAGAACAAATGGGTATAAAATAGCCATAATAAATTTTGGCTGGGAATGAGAAGCAAATCTCAAACCACTAGAGCAGCAAAGTCTGTGGAACAGCCTTCTTCAAAGATCACAAGACAAAGGGCCAAAGTCATGGGAAAATGCAATTTGAAAAATCCACAAATAGGGTTTTTATGACATGGATACCTGCAGTGGACTGGGAGAGTCAGGAGGTCCCCTACTGTCCTGACTTCTGGATGGGAACCAGCATCCAAAAACCCAAGCGTGCTTCTTACAGCAGGCAGTTTTTCTGGCACAGAGGAGCACCACGAAGAGAGCCAAAGGCAGTGATGTTAAGTAAACAAGTTCATGATATCTCCATCTTCTCTGCACTGTGTAATCACCCCCCCCTGCACATCAGTGATGGAGAGTGGCAGGAATGTGAGGGGAGGTTTATGCAAGCAGAGGAACAAGTGCCAGGAAGCAACAGACAGGTTAGGAAAGCTGGCCAGCTCTGTCACTTCAAGCATCAGACAGCACTGAGAGTAGCAATACATTATTGCAAAAAATTTAACTGAAATTAAGATTTACAAGTAACCTCAATAAAATTCACAGCTGGTTGGGTTTAACCTTGGAGTCAAGAGGATTAGCAGGCTGTTGTCCAAATCATGAAACAGTAAGTTTTGCATTTTCCTCGAAAGTGAATTACAGACATGCCTGGTCTCTATTCAGTATTGAGTAATTCAAGCGTTCTACAAAATTTCACCTCTTTATTGTCATCCTTTTGTCTCCTCTAAGGAATACAATAATTTATTAATACTATTCTTTTCATCTGAAGATTTCTGATGACTTCACAAAAATTACTGGAAGGCAGCTGCACTACAGTGTTGACTGAACAGAGGCACAGGAAGAGGGAGGAAAGGATTTTTTCATTTTTTTGTCAGCTGGTCATGTGCTCCTGGACTAGCTCGGTCAGTTTTCAAGATTCCTGGGTTGGCAGCGACTCACAGGAGGATGGCACAGAACACTCATCAGGCACTTCTGAATCCTACCTGGGCTCAGAAGCTGCAGGCACCTAAACCTCCTGACAGCCATCCTTCTGCTCAAGGCATGCCCTGCACTGCCTTGATTGTGACAGTGGGAAGGCACCATGTTGCCTCATGCTCCCTCCCGAGCCACACCATGACACATGGAGGAACTCTGCTTTTCAGACCTTCACTCAGTTGAGAGGTGTCCACCTAACAGGGAAGAACACAGGCAGCAGGGAGCTCTTGCTCTAGGACACCACCTTGGACTGAGCTCTTCCTTTTTCTCCGCTAAAAATTGTTTGCTCAGGACTTGAAATAATCGATAATAAATAATAAAATACAAACCAGTGAATGGCACCAAGGCACTTCATTTTGCACAACAAAAACTAGCCGTGCATGGTCTGCAGGACAGAGCTCTCTGCTGCCTGCTGAGTTTCCAGAGGGCAGCACCGAGAGCAGCGAAACTGGGCAGAGATGAGATGGGGAGATCAACTGCTCCTCTTGGGAACCCTCTGCCTACATTATGACTATCTCATGAGTTTCCTCAGGGCAAGAAAAAACAGCTGAAAACAGATACCACAAAACCCTACAAATCCACCTGATGTCATTGTCTCTTGGGGGCTGTCTAATAGAGTTAACTGCTGTTCCCAGGAGAACTACCAAACCTAATTACTTGTTATGACTGCATTAGATGAAGAAGGTGCATGTTGCTGATAGTTGCCTAGTGAGAACATACAGTAGATCTTTCTTTTGTCCATTTATAATTAAAGCAAACTTCTTTGTATATTAGATTCAGTAGTTCATAATGAAATGCAATAAAGATTCCCTGAGTGAATATCTTGTTTTTCTTAATATGTTTATACAATTTAATGGAGTCTCTTATTGATTCGAGGAGGAGCAGTTTCAGAAATAATGTGCTTAAACAGACGTGACAAACCATGCAATAACCCAGTGCTTTTCAAGGCTAATGCCTGAATAACAAGCACGTCCCACAACGGTGCCACTTCCATTTGTGCCAGACACCTGAGAAGCAGCAATCATAAACCTCTGCAATGGCTGGGAGAAAAACCTGTCATTCTGTCATCTGTGCAGACAAATTTAGGCCTCTGTGAAATCTTTATCAAAATTACCCACCAGCAGAATTAGGTAACCAACTTTAAATAGCAAGGAATAGGGAGTTATGTCCAGTTGTGCAGCGGCAGTTTGGACAACCCTGATTCTTCAGTGGAAAGATTGAAAAAAAATGCAAAATATGGTACAGAACAAGAAATGCAAACACTCATGAAACACACAAATGGTTGAATAGACTTTTATTATCAGATGAAATAACAATGCCTTAAAATAAGATCCCATTTGGGTTAAAAAATGAACAAAGTCAAGGAACTGTAGATTAGCCAGGTGCTTAGCAGAACTAGAAATTTAAGAGCACTTTTGCTTTTATCTGATGATTCTTGGAAGAAACACTTGTGTTCATATTTCTGAAAGAAATATTTCCTGTTGTTGAGCTTTCCTTTGAAGGACATATTTCTGTTTCACTACAGAGAGCAGTTGCAGAGCTATAAATGCACAGCAGGCCATGCAAGACAGATCTTTAATCATACCTATTCTTCCGTGAGCTCCCTGGGAGCCAATTGCTCAAGGCTAATAAGGATTAAAACATACTCAATGACTCTGAAAAATTGTCTTAATGCTAGTCTTCCCAAATCCCCTGTATTGTTTGCAGCAGTACAAGCACAGCAACTCCTGTTTGCAAGTGAAAAGGGAAAGCTTTATGCTTTCACACAGTCATGCCCAAGTCCTGCTTTACTAGACCCCACTGTTCAAAAGTTATCAGTCAATATCCTCATGCTCTGCAGGACTTTGATGTAAATTTGCAAATAATATCAGAGTTCCATATGATGGCTTCCATGTAGCACTGGCACTAGGTGATCTGTGACCAGACCTGACTGGGAAATTCAGGGAAGACACCCCATCTCTAACAGAGGAAGTAATTAAAATAATCAAACCTACTTGAAAAGCCACAGGCAAAGAGATAGGCAGATGCTCCCCTGGCTCTCTCAAACCCTATTGACATTATACTCCAAGGGCAAAAACATAAAGGTTGAATTCATCAAAACCAGAAGTACAGGGAGAAAACTGCATTCAGAAATCTCCTTTGCTTTTGACCTCTTTCAACCCTGAAGTTTTACAAGGACAGCACCTGGACATGACTTTTCTCTTTGCAGAATGAAATGTGAAATTTCCTGACAGTGCTGTGTGGCAAAGGCAGGGTTGGCCAGTCCCCAGGGAGCTGGAGAGTGCATTGTGCAGTGCACAGTTCTCACTTCAGGCAAAGGAGGGTTTGGAGAACAGATTTTAGGCATGAGACAGCATTAGAAGCGTGGAACATGTTGGTGTCTAGCTGAGAAGGCTAATACAGATAACAATTTACTTATTCTGGAGAAATGGTAGAACAGAAGGGGGGCAGTAGTGGATATTGACTACTCTGCATTTTTCACATCTTTAAAAGAAATAGATTGTAAACTAGAAAATGGTTAAAACTGAGCCTCACAGGGGGAAGAGTATGCACCGAGAAACAACAAGAAATCAGCATCAAACCCACTCTCTGCAAAGTCACGTCAGCAGTGTACATGAAAATATTCTTCTCTGTAGACTGAGGAGTAAAGAGCCTGATGCTCTATAGACCAAAGGCTTCTCTTTATCCTTTCTTCCAGCCATGTTCCTAATTTCCTTCACTTTGGTCCTGTTAGAACCCCACTGCTTTGTTTGACAGACTGGACTTGCCAGCCTTTTTGCCATGCTCCAATGATGCCATGCCAGGGCTGATTTCCTGGCCATGGCAAGAGCCTACAGCTCATGGGCTCTGCCTAGACCTGGGCTTAAGAAAAAAACACTTTTCTATTTTTGAGGCTCTTTTTTCCTCCCAAGGATTGTCACCCAGTTATGCATGATGACATTTACCACATCACCTGTGGACTATGAAGCAAATGCATCTGGGTGCATTCCCCAGCATGGGGGCCAACTGGCACAGAAGTTCCCTTGTGCACACCATTGAACTCTGCACCCTCCTGGAAAAATGACCATGTACCATTTGCCCCCTGGAATGGGCCCAGTAGCTCAGGCTGGGAAGATAGGAACTGACTGGGAGCTAGACTAGGGACTGCAGGGAGGGACTTTGACTACTGAGCTCTGGTTCTGGGATTGCCCCCTATTTCATTTATTATGGACACAGCTAGTGGCATAGTACAGACACAGCCATTAACTCAGGAAACTGGATAGCTTCTCACCTACTTGAATGTTAGTGTCAAAACAAGAAACATCAAGGCTTGGGGGAGGAAAATGCTTACCTAGAGTGGGATATTAAGAGGGGATTATGAACTAGACCCAAAGTCCAAATCATTTGGGACATGCTCTGCAAGGGGTCTTGGGCTCAGCGATGAATTTGCTGGGGCTTTGAAGGGGTTTCAGGGCATGTGCAAACCAAGGAGTTGGACTGGATGCCATGGAGCTCAGCCCTTCTACCTCCAAACACCAGCCTTGGCTGGCTTGACCCTGCACCCCCAATGCCAGTCTTTGTGGGCTCAGCCTGCACCAACACTAAGCACACCTGTTGCTGGGGTTATTGCAGATTCCAGACACAGGGAGGGCTGTGGTGTGGTCAGTTTAGCTTCTCAGCACCCCATACTTCGACAGCTGCATCTGTTCAAGAGGGATGTGACTCATCTGGGTCTGGCCACCTCGGGTGCGATGTCTTTCACTAGGACTCAGGGGATTTCCACCAAGAGGCACTTGCTGCTTGTTCTGGTCAGTTCTGTGTGCATGAGCAGTGAAGCAGATCCTCCTCATCCACCCACCAGGGCCACAGGAGAACTGGCTGATCTCCCGTGAAGGCAGTGAGAATGGGATGCTCCTCTCTCTGCTCCTGCTCAGCACTTGGGCAGCCAGCCAGCCACAGTGAAGGTGAACTGCTCAGATGTGGTGACAGCAGGCCACTGCCACGAGCATTTAATTTTTAATTCCTCTCAGGGTTTCTTTTCTACCATCCCTCCCTGCAGCCCTAGGGGAAGGGGGCTGGCACCTGTTTCTGGAGCTCACAATTGTTTGGCTGCATGCCTGACTGTGAGGGATAAGGGTGGGGTCCCTGGCCAACCCTGGTGGGTGCTGTCAGAGAGCCCCTCCGGAGCAGCTGCTTTCCTGGCCAGCATTCAAGGATGGGATACACAAGGTGCTTTGAGGGCTGGAACTGCATCCCAGCTCAGTGGGATCTGCCTGCATCACCAGTCCTGGAGCCAGGCTCCTTTGGGCTTATTTTTCCAAAAGCATCCTTTCCTTCTTCTTCAAAGGAGCATCCACCAGCAAGAGATGCTTCTTTTCAGGTTGGGCTGTAAAAGCAGTGGACAGCATGAGCACACTGACCAACACCTGCCCCGGGAAGCAAGGGCTGCCAGGAAGGAATTACTGGCTTGCCAGTGAGGAAGCAAAATTGCCTGAAATACTGAATACCCCTCACTGCAGACACAGGAGCATGCAGCTGTCCCTCTTGGCCTGCAGATCCCTTCTTTTCCCTACTCAAGTCATTCCTCAGCTTAAAAGTGTTATTTTGGGAAAGAAATGAATAATGGGAAGAGCACTGTAAAAACATGGGGAATTCAGCAAACAAAAGAAAAGTTGCTACTTTTGAGAATGTCTCGAACTGGTAATTGTGGCTTGTTTTAACTCCTTCTCTCCCAGCTGCCTTCCCAGCGCCCTGTTTGAAGTGCCATCCACAAGCAAGGTGGGTGCAGCACGCAGGAATGGTGTGTCTTACTACAGGCTCTTGGAGTAACACCACAGCCTGCCAATAACTGGCACATGGTGAACTAATAGTGAAATACTCTTCAATTTCTAATCAGATTCATTGAATCAAGGAATTGAATTGATTCCTTGACCTGGGTCTCTGCAAGGGTCCCAGTGTCTAACAGCGAGAGTAAGAGTCAGGCAAGCAGTTACCATGCTTCTGTCACCTTTTGTCATCTCTGAAAGAATTGTATTTTTCTAATTGCAGCATCACAAGCATTGTGTGTCCATGGTGAGTGGAGAGGTCTGGCTCTGCACAGCAGCAAAGAGCCCTGCCCCAGGCTGTCAGAGAAAACACCATCGCTGCAAGAAAAGAAACTGAATCTGCCAAGGCTTTAACAAATTCACCAAGACCCCCAGGGAGCTGATGTGGAGCATGATAGACTGCTGCTTCATCAGCTCCTACTTTTTCTTGTCCCTGGTGTGGCCAAATCAGCCAGGTCTATTTTCAGCCCTGGTCAGGGCTGGCATGGCTCTCCTGGCTGCAGCATCCTGTGCCAAGGGGAGGCACTGGTGACATCTGGACCACTACTGCAGATGGCTCTGCAGTTCCTCCTGACAAAAAGAGCCCTTCTGGCCTAAAACCTAGCAGAAGAGAGGCAAAATAGGAAACAAATGTGGGGGAACCGCTGCCCTGATGATATTGGAGGAAGAAAGACCAAGGTCTGAGCTCATGTTTTCAGTTCCTAAAGCAATCCTGTTCTGCCCAAGGGCTGCTGTGCATGTTGGCGAGGACTCCCATGGATGCCACGGAGCTAGCAGCAGGGACAGGAGATGCTTTTTCACAGGTAATCTTATTTCTGAATTGTCAGAAAAGAATTCTCTTTGTTTCATAAAGTTGACCCTAAACACTGCTCCTGGATTTTCCTTTCCAAGAGCAGAATGAGAAAATAAATACCTATTTTTTTGTTCAGAAAGAGTTCCTCTTTGCATTGCCTATGACCTTCCCAATTCCCAGCACTTCTGCCTTTCACTGAGTTCTGCTTTTCAGCTTTTACCTTAGTGGTGACAAGGGGGACTTCCTTGGCAGGAGTCACTCAGCTCCTTCATCAGGCCCTCTCAGGAGAGGCAAAGCAAAACAGAAATGATCTTTCTGCAGAAGTTCCCACTACCCAGCAACTCTTCAGTATCTCAGAGACCAGAGAGTCTACACAGACATCAGAGCTGTAAGTGGTTTAATACCATGTGCCATCAAACATTATATGCCTTGCAATTCACGTTGGGGATTTTGATTAAGGAAACCCTTGAACATGGCAAGGAAGAACTGTGAATTCTGATAATGTTCTCAATTTTTAACAGTAAAGTAATTGAAAATGAAGGGCGAAGTGAAATAATTGAACATGAAAGCTGTGTGCTGTGTTGAATCAGCAATAATACTCAAGTGAGAGGAGATCATGATTAGACTGAAAGATGTATCCTTGGCCAGCTGTAATTTTGCACTCTTCTCATCCACATTAGCCTGTGAAATAAAAATGCAGGCTACCCTTCTGGTGGGACCGTTTCAGTAGGGTCAGAACGACTTTGCATGAAAAGCCTCATACAAGATAAACAGCGATGAATAGGATGCTTGACAGACAGGTCCAGAGGACAACAGACAGTGCCTCTGCTGAGATATAATTGCTCTAATTGGACCTGGGCTTGTGAAGATGGTAAAGCTAAAGAGGGCTCTGCAATCATGCTGCTGTTCTGCACAAAAGAATACTGTTGTGATAGGAGCACATAGCAGTTGTGGAAATAATCAACAGCTTTGTTCTCGTGTCCCCCTGGCATCTTGGATTTGCGAGCACAACACGGGCAGAATATTTTCTTTAGAGTTAAAGATTCTCAGGGCTGAATTGCTTCATGAAGTCTCTTTGAGTGTTATTCAGCTGAAGTTAGACACTTCATATCTGCTGGATCCATTGTGTTTTTGCACACATCCTGGAGGAGACGCAGAAAGATCATGTGAGGCGCAATCAGGAAATCTTGCTGCTCCAGGAGTCAGGGAATTTGGTTAAGGAAAGAAACCAACTTTGAGCTTCTTCAGCTATAACTTGTACTCTCTTGGGTGATAGCCTGTAAACCATCTGATCTGCTTGTCTAATAAAACCTCTCTACAAGTAATGTTAGGTGTCTCCAAAAGCTTCTATTTATAACAGTAGAACAAGCATCAAACTACTGTTGTCAAGTAGCAGGCACTGCACAAGGGTTGTCTCTGCAGTGTTCCTCCAGCCCTACCTTGAACCCCGTGCCCAGAAGAGAGAGCAGCCCTGTCAGCCACAGCTACATCACATGGCAGCTGAACATCATCACTGCACCATTGCTAACACAGACAGAGCACTTCACTCTCCTGACTCCTTCAGACAGCTCTGTTTCACAAAAGTCATGTCTGGCCTGTTCTGCAGATGCCCAGGGACATGAGGCAGAGGTCCCAGAGGTCCCTGCATGGGCAGATGCAGCAGTGCAGGAGCAATGACAGCAGCCTGCCCTGGACACATCCTGCCATCCTGACACTCAGTCAGCCCTGCCAAGGGCTCTCCTTCCCTCCTTGTCCCCTCCCTCCTGGTCCACCCTGCCCCTGTGGCTGGACAGCCTGGCTCTGGCCTGCTCCCAAAGCCCCATTCTCTTGACAATGAAATTCAGCACACAGCTAAGAGGCTTTGTGACACATGTGGCAGGTATAAACCTGTCTCAAAGCCTTTCAGCTCCCATGTGCAGACACAGCCAGTTGAAATGCTGCTCCTTCGCAGTTCCTAAGTAAATGTGCAAAAGCACAGTTCAGAAACTGCTCATGTCCCACCTGTAAACCTGCACTTGCAGCTCAAGCAAGGCCACTTGTCCCTGAAGAGCCAACCTGGCCTACTGCACCCTCCCTAACAGAAATGGTCATCTGCAGTGACAGCCTGAAGCTCCTGTCCTGTGCTCACATTGCAAACACCAGACATGGGCAGCAGGATGTGCATCACCCAAAATGTGAGCTATGGGACAGACATCTTCCCCAGCCCCCAGGCACAATGACAGGGTGCAGTTGGGTGCAGGTAGGTGGTCCTGGGCAGCCATGGGAAAACATTCTTGATTCTCAGAGCACTCTGGGGGGTGACAGTGTCCCTGGGTCACTAGGGACCAAGTCACCAGCCAGCCCGGTTATCCATGCCATCCTTGGAGCTACAGCTCCACAGTTCTCCTTTTCCTGTCCTGACATTTCCTCTGTGACTGTAACTCAGCAGGACTGTGACAGATCTATGGGGACATCAAGGCATCAAGCACACCCCAGCTCAGCTTCTTCCCCCTCCCAATGCCATCCGTGCTTTGTGCATCACAGGCTTGGTTTCACATAAGGAGCTGACCTTACAAGGTGACAAACTGGCCATGGATGATGCTCTCCTAAAAAAGTGCATCTCCCAAACAAAAGTGCATGGGATTTATCAACACAAGCCCAGCTAAAATACTCAAGACATGTTTGTTTCCAGTTAGTACGTCTATAATAAGCCATAGATTGACACAAGAATAAAAACCATAAGAACTGATATCAGTGGCTTTTATACAGATACAACTTTGCACAACATTATGAACATGTACTGCAAAAAATACTGAACTACAAAAGAAGATAAACAGAGCTAAACCAAGATGCATCCTCAGCTGTCTTCTGCGAATCAGGTGTGGCTGGGAATTTCAGATGCTGGGCAAATTGGAACCAGCATTTCAGACCAAACTACAAGCTTCTTGGTTTTTCTACATGTAAATCAGATCCTTACATTATCTCAGTGTCATTTTGGGGCTGAAAGCAATTCAGCAGCTATCAGCACAGCCAGACTGAAATTCAGCAGAACAGGATTTGAGCCCTTCAGCTCGTAATGATTAGATGATTCTGTGGAAACGAATCTCATGAAAAAATGAAGTTCAGCAGAAAGCTGACAGTGTGAAAAGACCACAGAAGAGAGAGGAACTTTTACAATTCAGCCTTCACATTTTCCACCTATAAGATTTCAACATTTGCTAAAGTTGTAGTAAGGGCAGCTTCTTCACAGTGCTCCCTCTGGGAAATATCACATTCAGCAATTCCTGAATTACAGTTTCTAATTATATTTTCATACTGTAATGCTGTCTGAAATGCAAATTTGATGACAGAATAATTCAATCCATATAAAATAATTACAAAATTACTATTTCTCAACCCTCAACTCATACTCCCTGCTATTTAAGAAGATAAATTTAACAGCAGCAAAAGTACAGCCAAAACATAGTCTATTTTTTAAACTGTTATCTGACTATAACTGTCTGCATAGATTTTGGCTCACCATAGAAGATTATTTCTAAAATATGACTACCAAAAACATTCCAGAGTTAGGATTTTTGTTGCTTTAGCTTGGAACCAACAGTCAGGTCAACTTTCATTTTGCATTCAGAGTACCCTGCACATGGCATCTGTGTGGAAAAGCAACTGTTGGTTAAAATGCCAAATCTCTACTGCAGCTCAGCTATCATTAAACCAGTTGCTCCTAATGTTGATGCAGACATTAAATTAGCACAATGTAATGATTTTTATCAGAGCGGGAACCAACTTCTGCAATAAGTAATTTAAGATCCTGAAACTCCATGCTGAAACACCACTTCCCACTGACAACAGCCACCCCCTACAGAGGATTTTATTCCCCCCATGAATATTGCCTAAGCAGTAGCTAGGACCTTTTAAAAACCAGCAGAAATTGTATTCTGTTTGAAAAAAAATCAAGGAGTAGTATTCTGCATTTCAAGGCGCTTTTAGGTTTTATTTTGATTCCAGGCTAAATTTAGATTGTCATTGCCCATCAACTCAAGCAGATGAAGGTAGAGCACACTGAGTGTGTTATTATTATGAGGCTAGAGGCATCAACAGCTCACATCTGGTTTTGATTTCCCTGCTGTATCCAGTTGTGTGAGAAGTGACTTGAGGAGATGTCAGATGTGACTTTAGCCAAGGTCTTTCCTAAGGTGAAGTGCTCCAATTCCTCAGGAACTGCTGATGTGCTCACCCTCCACCATGGACAAGGGGACTGTAGGAGCAGATCATCCCTTCCTCACGTGTGTGCAAAGGGGTGACATTTGCAAATGGCATGAAGGTTGATGGGAAGCAGGAGGGTCAGTCTACACTCGCTAAAAGAAGGTGGAGTGCTGCCAAGCCCACGTGCATCTCACATTTTTTCTCTTTATGTCGGAGGATTCCAAGCCCAAGTAAACTGGCAGTGTCACAGCTGTGGCGTTGGGCAGAAGGTGAAGGATGGGCTGCAGCCACCTTCCTCTCTCGCTGGTGGGAAGGAACCTACAGGCTGTTTGCTCCTTTCTCATGGTGGGTGGAAGCACAGAGATGGCAGGATGCTTAGCATTGCATTGCCTGGCAACTTTACACTCTGCCAAGGTAAACCTGAGTGCTTGTCCAAAAGGTCTGGTACAGAACTGAGCAGTGAAAAACAGCATGAAATGATCAAGCAGAGGCACATAGCCCCGGGATGTCTCTCACACCATTCCCTTCCCTCCTGAGCAGGGACCTGTGTCACCTCCAGTTGCAGATTCTGGCACTGCCTGCGAGCTCCCTGCCTGCCTGCAACTCATTCCCATCTCTGGGGTATAATGGATGGAGCCTGGAGATGGAATGCCCAAAGCCCCCAAAGACTCATCAAGAGGGGACAGAGCTGTCCCTCTGCCAGGATGCATCCCTGTGCTGCCTTAGTGGCACTTACCAGCTTCCCCTATAACATTGTCTCTCAGACATCTTGCCACAGCATGTACAGGACCCTTCTGCTAAAATGTGAAGCCGTTTATCATCCTTCACTCTAAGATCAAGTTACAGCCTTTTCAATACTACCTCAGCATCGCTAAAGAAAGATATGTCTGAAAGATATGTAAAGAAAGATATGTTCCACCTGGAGATGAGGAAGGTGTTTTTAAGGTATTTCTAATGAATAGCTCTTGAGCAAAAGTTGCATCAATTATTTTTCCCCTTACAGAGGAAAAGGCATCAAATGCTACAGGACACTGTATTCAAGCCTAAATGAATGAGCATAAGCCTCAGCCCACACTGAGCATCATCACTCAAGTCAAGTCTGGGAGGTGATGGCAGCTACACATGGAGTCAAATCCTGCAGACATGAGGGTGAATGACTTCTCTCGAATGGCAGGTGCCACTCAGCTCAGATCTGTCCCCACACTCCATGCCTTGCTCTCTCTGCAGTCTTACCCCAGCAGCATAAGCTGGTGAACAGGCAGACCTCAGAGGGTGGTGGGCTGTATAAACCACCTCCCTGTCCTCTCCAGTCATGGATGGATGGAGGGGGATGTACTGCTGTGGGCTGAGACACAGCTCCCCCCAGCAGCTGGGGAGGAGCCGTGCCCAGCTCAGCCCAGGTGGGTCACCCACGCAGGGACACCAAGAGCCCAAGGCAAAGCAAGGCTGTGCACGGGGTGCCAACACCTCCAGCACCACAAGGCTCCTGCAAACCTGGGTAAAACTCACCTAGGAGGACCAGGAGAGATTCCTCATGCATTGGCGCACTGGCATCAGGTGAAAAATTTAATAAAGACAATTTGAAATATTTCAGCCCCTCCAACAATGATGTTTTAGGGCATAAGAGTTGAACTGGAAAGAACTGATAACACCAAGTGAAATGGTTTAGACATTTCAGACATTTCAGCATTTATCCTTCTACTCTGCTTAGAATGCTAAATGCAGTGAAATTCAGAGCACTAAGCCATAACTTCCTTAGAGAGGTGCCTCGAGTTTTAGTGTCTGTCCTGGCTTTCTTTCTGAAACAATTACTTCTGCTGCATTTGATAATATTAGAATAATTTTAATAGTTTTTTTTTTAAATATCTTTTACTGCTTTGTGTTTTAAATTGTTTTGTAGCTCCACATCATTTTAGACCAGCAGCTGCTTTAGAGAATCATTGCCATCACTGATAAACCCTTTGAACTTTGGGAGGAAGGGAACAGGAGTATATAATTAGAGAAGATAAGAAAGATCTAACATACTTTTCCAGGAAACAACGCACATGATGCTTCAGCTGTAATCTGTTCTTAAAACAAATCTATATGTTCCCACACAAACAAACTCAGCCTGTGACACTGAACTTCAGGAGCTCTGGGATATCCTTCCCCACAAGAGCCACCTCGCAGTGAGTGCAATACAGAAACAGACTCAAACTCCCTCTTGTTTTTACAAAAAGACTCAAATAGCATTTCATTTTTCAATCACTGTGGTGATTGAAAAATCATGCTGCTTATGCTGCAGTTCTTTTTTTAGCTATTCTAACTGCTCTCAATGCACAACAGGAAAAAAGAGAGAGAGAGAGAGAGAGAGAGAGAGAACAAGCCCTGTGTGTGTGTGCTTGTGAGAAAGAGGGTAAAAGCCTGTAGTACAGCAATGCTGCTCTCTTGGCATATTTCAGATAATTTTTCAGGGAGGTTTTGATTCTTTCTTTCCTCTGTAAACACTGTCCAGGCAGGAGAGCCGCGTGCCCCGGGAGAGGGGCAGGGAGCCCGGGGAGCGCAGGGTGCGGGGACTCCGCGTGAACAAAGATGATTTCAGTGCTCCAACTTTGAGAGTTGGATTTGAAGCTGTTTTAAGTTGGCTGCATCGACTGCTGGCTTCCCCTCACTGGACACATTGGGTACAAACCCGCCGGAACCGGGCAGCATTAAAAAACTACAAATTCCAACAGAGGTATAAAAACCACGATGCCTAAACATCATTTCTTTTAACTCCCGAATGCATCAGTTCAGGATTACTCACGTTAATTTATATTCCTAAAGTGTCAAATGAGAACGATAGCGTTCCTTTCATGGATCATTAATCTATATTTAACTCCGTTTTGCCGTCTACACACAGAATTAGTAACTGGAAGTTGCTTTGCATTTATCTGATAGCGCTGGGCTTGTTCATCAAGGCAAACTTCCAGCCAAAACAAACAAGTGAAAAAAAAAAAATCAGTCACTGATACAAGCCGCTTTCTATTCTATTCTTCTAAAAGGAAAATAATCGAAACCCGCTGAGAACACACAGCAAGCGGTTACCTGACGCTGCAGAAAGGCGAGTTTTAGCAGCCCATGCTCCGGCAGCCCCCGAGGTCGAGCGGCGGTGGCGGGGATGGCTCCAGCATCCACCGGCTCTCTCCGTGCGAGTCTCTCCCGGCTTTGACGGCGCGGCCGGACCGCAGGCTCAGCCTCCCCTGACGTCAAGGGCCGTCACATGGCCCAGGAGCGCTGGTTGTCCTGGCAACGCCAGCCCTGCTCCCAAATTATTTCAATAGGTCATCTGTCACACTGCGCGCTCATCGCAGCCCGAGCCGCCTGCAGCTGCCGGTGCCGTCCGCTCTGCCCGGCCCCTGCCCCTGCCCCTGCCCCTGCTCCTCCCGCAGCCCCAGGTACCGCACACCTGGTGTGCCCGACCCGAGGGGTGCCGCCCTCTGAGGGTGTGGAGGCACCTCAGCCATGCGCTGCCTAGCTAAAATTAGGGTCTTTCCAAGTGACACGCGGCTGAAGTTTTATTCATAGCCACAGGGACGCTCTGGTGGCTGTGCCCAGACTGGGGCGAGGCAGCAGTGGTCCGTGCTGTAGTGATGGGGCAGCACCGTGCAGGGCTGTGGGTTGGCCCCAGAGCTGCCTGGCCAGCTCAGCCTCGTGTCCTTCAGCCTCTGCTGAGCTGCGCTTCTCCAGCTGCTCCCGGCAAAACATCACAGCAGCACAGGTCTCCACCTCATTCTGATTCACCTTCTCCTGCAGGAAGAGACACAACACCAGTGTCTCCAATTTCCTTGTAACTCTAGCTAAAATCCACCCCTTCCTCCAAATTTCCTTTTTTTTTCTCTCTCTCTCCACCTTACCAGAGCCCCACAACATGTATGCGCCAGGAGTAGGACACAGAAGATGCTGGAGAAGATAAAGACTGTCACCTGTAAGAAGCAAGGAGGAAAGACAAAGTGTCAGCAGCAAGAAAATGCTTCTGAGCTCATCAGATCTGGATGAGTGGACAGTGAGATAGAAAGAAAACTGTCTGAACAGCAGATCTCAGAAGGTTGTGGTCAGTGACACGGGGTCTAGATGGAGGCCTGCAGCTCATGGTGCTCCCCAAGGCTCATTTCTGTGTCCAGTGTTGTTTACCTTACCCACCAATAACTTGGATGAAGGGGCCAATGCCTCCTCAGCAAGTTCAGTGGTGGCACAAAGCTGGGAGGAGCAGCTGATACCCCAGAGGGCTGTGCAGCCCTTCAGAAGGGCCTCAGCAGGCTGGAGACATGGGCAGAGAAGAACCATCTGAAACCCAAAGGCAAATGCAGGTCCTGCACCTGGGGAGGAATAACCCCAGGGACCAGGACAGGATGGGGTGACCTGCTGGGAAGCAGCTCTGCAGAGAAGGTCCTGCTGGACATCAAAATGTCCATGAGCCAGCAGTGTGCCTTAGTGGCCAAGGCCAAAGGTATCCTGGGGTGATGGGAAGAGTGGGGCCAGTAGGTCAAGTGAGGTGATCCTGCCCCTCTGCTCAGCCCTGGTGAGGCACATCTGGAGTTTCCTGTCCAGTTCTGGGCTCCTCAGTGCAGGAGAGACATGGAACTCCTGGAGTGGGTCCAATGAAGGGATACAAAGATGATTAGGGGACTGGAACACCTCAGTTATGAAGAAAGGCTGAGCCTGGAGAAAGGAAGACTGAGAAGGGATCTTATCAATATCTATCAGTATCTGAAGGAGGGAATCAAAAGAAGGCAGCCAGGCTCTTCCCAGGGGTGCCAAGTAATAGCAGAAGAGGCAATGGGCAGCAACTGGTGCATAGAAAGCTCCACATGAGGAAAGTTGAACATGAGGAAAAGTTTCTTCACTCTGAGGGTGATAGAGCACTGCAACAGGTTGCCCAGAAAGATTGTGGAGTCTCCTTCTCTGGAGTTATTCAAAAGCTTTTTGGACACAATCCTGAGTTACATGCTCTGGGGAGCCCTGCTTGAGCAGGGAAATTGAACTAGATGACCTTCAGTGGTCCTTTCTAATCATTCTGTGAGCCTGGGATCTGCAACAGCCAGCACTGCTTTACACAGCATTGAGTGAGTGGGGCTTCTCCAGCACAGTTTACCAACAACCAGCACCAGCACTGCACTGGGACTTTTTTGGCCACTTGATATTAGGGGGCAAAGCCCTTTGAGATCCTGAGCTGCCCCCTGACCCTCAGTGCAAAGCAGTGAAGAGGGCTCAGAGAATTATTACAATAGAATAAGGCAGCTCCCCTGTCTAAAACTCATGCCATGAAAAGAAGATATTTACAATTAGCTAGGAAACCTGTGACTGTTTAACAAAACAAGAACAATGTGATGAATTTTAAAACCCCACTGATTACTGCATGTGTTGCACATAATCCCACATATTAATCCAATATAGAAGGCTGAAACTTCATGTCAACACCCACCAATAAAATTGTATCATAACTTACAGATGTATTCTTTCACTTAGTGGCAATGTTTGTACAATATTACATAAAGTTTGGTTTGCAGTTTAAAAAGATATCTCTCAACACTGTGTAGAGCATTTCCTTTCTATTGGTCTGACAAAAATGCATGCACCTGAGAGATTTTAATGGTTCTTAATTCTTATAAAAGCCTTTTCACAAAAGGGGACAATACAACACATGCATTTTGATGGTCACAAAACATTAAAAAAACCTCATTTTGCTGATTCCCCAAAGAGCTGGCAGAGACAGCCAGGCAGGATCATAGAATCATAGAATGGTTCCAGTTTGAAGGGATCTTAGAGATCACATGTTTTCAATCCCTCTCCCACGGGCAGGGCCATCTTTCACTAGATCAGGTTGCCCAAAGCCCCATCCAGCCTGGCCTTGAACACTTTCAGGAGTGGGGCACCCACCATTTCTCTGGGCAACACGTTTCAGTGTCTCACCACCCTCACCCTCACCCTTCTTCCTAATATCTCATCTCAGCCTGCACTTTTTCAGTCTAAAGCCACTAGCCCTTTTCCTGCCACTACGTGCCCTTGTAAAAAGTCCCTCTCCATCTATCTTGTAAACCCCATTGGGTACTGGAAGGCTCCTCTACAGTCTCCCTGGATCCTTCTCTTCTCCAGGCTGAAGAACCCCATCTCTCACAGACCCACAAGGACCTGCACCTGCCCTGCTTCTGTGTAAGTCTGGTCTTCCACACCTGCAGAAACATGAAGAGCACCTTCATCCTCCTGCATAAAAATAGCCCTTCACTCACCTTTACAGGATATTTCTGCTGCAGTACAAG
The DNA here is from genome assembly GCA_013186435.1 of Turdus rufiventris. Lineage (NCBI taxonomy): Eukaryota > Metazoa > Chordata > Aves > Passeriformes > Turdidae > Turdus > Turdus rufiventris. The sequence continues at coordinate 6,523,236 of PYHW01009979.1, forward strand.
AGCTTGGAGGAGTTTTTAAACCATGCACAGTGTTTGTAAGGGGGTATTAATTATATGTTGAGAGGGTTATAATTTTCAGCCATCTGAAAGAAACTAAGTGAAGCAAAAAAAAAAAAAAGACCAATGCTCTGAAGAACACATGATAACGGCAGCGTAGGGTTGGATGTTCTCAGTTCCCAAGGCTTGGCAGAGGTTTTCCTGCACCTCCCCAGTGATGTGGTTCCTCCATAGGGATATTTCCTGAATTGCGACTGAAATCTCTGCTTCTCCACAGTGCCCAGTGCAACTGTCAGGACTAGGGTCAAAGGGGAACTTACACCCTGCAGACAGATGCAGAAATGAAAGCAACAGTATCTGTCTCTCAGAGAGCTGAAGTGTCCTACTAGAAGTGGAAGGAAAACCTATATTCCCTGAATTAACTTTTCCATGATAAAACCCCCAACATCAAAACAGCTTCCTCTATAGTCTCAATCAACCAAGTGAGCTCAAAGCAATGAGATACGGGCACTGACAGGAAAAATACGAAACAGGTATTTTATGCAGAGAAGGACTTGTGAGTGATGGCTGATGAAAAATTCAACATGAGCTGGCAGTCTAAAAAGCTTTGAGTAGTTTAGTTTGGAATGCTTAGGGTTTTTTTAAGTTTTTAAATTTTGTTTTGTTTACATTCATTTAGGTTAGTAAGTTTAGTTTTAGTGGCAGTCCAAAAATCCAACTGAATCCTGGGTTGCATCAAAAAGAGCAAATTAGAGAAGAAATAAAGGGATTGAAGAATCACCAACTTGAAGTGCAACAAGGGAAAGTGTAGGATTCTGAACCTGGGATGGGGCAACCCAGGATGTACAGACAGACTGGGGAATGAGAGGCTGGAAAGCAGCACCACAGAAAGGGACCTGGGGCTTCTGGTGGATGGAGGGTTGAATATGAGTCAGCACTGGGTGATCTTTGGGGTTCCTTCCTAGCCTTAACAGTCTTCAATATAAAATCTGAAGCCTGCTGGTAACAAATGCATTGCATCCATCTGGGACCATGATACAAAGGCACTCCTCCTCCTGCTACAGGAACGATGGCTCCTGGGGAGAGGTTTCTGTCACGCATTTGGGACCATCTCATCCCTCCCACCCCTCCCATGGAGGGCAGTAGGAGGGAACAGGGGTTGGCTCCTTCATCCTTAGATGATGGACAGTCTGCCAGAACTTCACTGGCTGCAGCAAAGTGTGTCATGTATGTGTGTATGTACCATAATACACACATAGATATCTCAAGTACCTAAACCTAGAGCACACATGTACAAGGACCTGTGTAATAACTTACACACAAATGCAGCACGGCAAGGTAGGGCACCGTCCTGCTTTCCACTGCACTTCTTTTGTCTCTACAGAGCTAACAATAGATAACATTTGTTTGCCCATAAAATGGAAGACACGCAGGGAGCAGAAACTCTATATGGGTTGATCTTTGAACCCACAAGACTAGATCTTCCCTGGCGTCAATCCCCGCTCTCAGGAAGGAGCCACATCCATGCAAGCAGCTGAGAATCTACTCCTGGCTTTCCTCTTATCAAAACAACACTTAGAAAGTGTTTCATCTTGGAATCTTCCCTCAAATATCCACTACTTTTCACTGTTCTTAAAAATAAAAGCAAGGAAAAAGGCAAGTAGGCATGATTTTGATTTAATAAATATAAAGAGCAAACCACACGTGTTTTGCTGGCCTCTGCAGCTTGCTGTTTGAAAGAGTGGCTAATGTTTCCATTGGCATTGGTTACATAGATAAAAAAGAGAAAGAAACAGGGCTCAGCAAACTTGTCATGTTGACTTTTGCTCTCGTAGAAAAACAACGTGGAAAAAAAACCCACAGGAAAAGACATTTTAGTTTTGATACAGCTGTCATGGCACTACTAGCACGGGGGGGGTTAAACAAAAACAAGAAGAGAAAGTGGTTCAGCCCACCCTGTTCACTGATGGTGGCTCAGTGAAAGAGTTATTGTTTGCGTCCAGTCAGGTGGAAGATGGTTTCCCAGGAATGCAGCACTGTAAGAAGATCCTGCACTCTCCATATGTCTGTCATGACTCTTTACTGCCACTAATTCCTGCTCCCAGGGAGGATGAATATTCTGCTTTCCAAAGCAGTAATTTTTGTTTCCTGTACTGCACCGGTGGCTTTGGGGATGCCCCCAGCACCCTTCCTAATGGTAAGAGGGGCCCCCAGACTGAAGGGACACTTGCAAGGGTGCAAGCATCAGCAGCAAGGACTTGGTCCCAGCAAAGGCCTCTGATGGCTGCTGCTGAGGGGTGGGAAAAGCTCTTCAGTGGGATTTGCCTTTTTGTGACATATTCTGTAGGAAGGATCACTTGGTCTGCAAAAACATTTCTGGCATTTGAACCTAAATAATGCCATCATCTATCCTTAGGCAGTATTGCACTGATTGTTTTTACTGCTGAGATATGCAACAGCTTCTTCTAAAAGTTTTGCTTGCACCTGCTTCATCATAGGAACTGATCACTTTTGGGGCTTGTGCATCCTTCCTGCATCTCTTCCCCTGTGCCAGTGTCTCTACATCCTCTCCTTTCTCAACTTATTCTCCTGGATTTCCTTTGCAGTGCCCTCACCTTCACTCTGGGAAACTCCCTCGCCCTCACTTTAGATGGGAAAAGCATCTTGAACCATGAGCAAGATAAAACTCACTTTCTGGCACCTTGCACATCTTCCAGGACAGCATCTACTCCACCAGCTAAAAGGAGCCAGGACCAGAGATCAGATGTCACAGCACCACTGGAGCCTGCAGAGACAAAGCTGTCCCCTGAGAGGGTGGCCTCATGCCTTTCCTGCTACTGTGAAGGACCTCAAAACTCTGCTCTTCACTAAACCACGGACAGGAGAGTGAGAGGAGTTGAGGTTGGCTACCACAGCAGTCATTTAACCTTTGAGCAGCAGCCAGAGTGCCTAATTGGAATCACCCTTGTAGGAATTCCATTTCACTATCACAGAAACATCAGAAGACCAGCTCAAAAACTTAAGAGACTAGATAAAAAATGAAATATTCTTCAATGAAAAAGAATTCCCATAATCTAGCAATCACAGTCAGTGTCTCCTAAGGGACCAGCCAGAAGACTGATTTTGTTGCTGAATGTGGATGGATGCTTTCCATTAATTGATGCACTTGAGTTGTGTGTCCTTATCTAGGGGCCAAACTGAAAGAAAACAAGGAAAAGTAATTTGGATCAATGAAGAATTGATTACATGGCAACATGCAGGGGAAAAAATGCAGTTTGGATCAAAGAAAGCATTTAGGGCATTTTAAAACAAGCCAAGGATATTTGGAAACAAAGGTCTTCATCTGCACTGACACTTCAGCCAAGACCTGTGTGGGCAGGACAAGCATTACTCGCCCTGCTGGTGGTCACTCTCCTCATCCTTAAGGCCTCTTTGGCTGGGAAGCACAGAGCACCTCTCCTCTCAAACTCTGATATTTGTACTGTCTAACCTAACCTAGCTCATTTGGGCTGAATTTGCTGACGCTTTGCAATGCCTGAAAGCAGCACGTTCTGGAGAATGCTCGATTTACCAATTTTTCATCCAGACCAGAATTGTGTTTCAGGTAGCGAATTACCCCCTGAGCCCTCTTGCCAGGATCTCTGTGGTCTCAGAAAAACATTTTCTAATTGTCTGGCTCTTCTGCGTCTCCTCCTGACTGTGTGGAAGTCACATCTGAGCTGCAGAGATATTGAGATCCTGACCCAAAGTCATCTAAGCACATGGATAACCTTATGCTGGCTGGGATGTTACGCGTGTGCTTAAGTATTTGCTGGATGGGAGCCCGAGTGCCTGACAGCATGGTGGAAACCAACTGTGCACAGAGCGATAGCGGTACAGAAAAACAGAGAAACACAATAGAAATACCCTTTTCCTCCCAAAGAAACCTTTCACCAATAAGAAGAATGGAAGAGAAATCAGTAACAAGAATTTGGTGATACGTATTTTTGTCCCACCGATGTTGAAAGGAACATTTGCAGTTTTTAAAAAATTCATTGCAGTGTTAATCACATCTGGCAAATTTCAAATCTTTTTGATTTTTAATTACTTTTATTTTCTGTGTTTTCACTCCCTCTTTTCCCTCTCCTTTCCCTGAGTTGCTGCTGTCCATTTCTGTGTAGTTTATCTTATCTGAGTAGCTGCTAGTATTTAATTTGTTATAGCAAATCACCAGCCACCAGCCCGCAGCTCCACATGGAAATACTATATCACACTTCTGTTAAATATACCAGTTTGTGAATAGCCCAATTTATAAAAAAGTGAATTTCAGCCCACCTTTGACATGCTGTTTCCCCGCCCACCCTCAGGAAGGAGAGCACGATGTTATCCTTCCTTCATGGAGACACAGTGGTCCAGCACTTCCCATGGCTCTGAAGCCCCCAGTGTCACATCAGCCCTTAGCATTGGAAACCTTTTCCTCTGCAGAGGATGGTGGTGTTTTGCAGCCCATCCCAGGAGCCCAGCCTGTGTACACCCTTGCAAAGATTCTGCTTGCACATCCTCCCCAGAAGAGCCTGGGGGATGTGGGGCCTTTGGGCTGTGCTGTTCACTGCCAGCCTCCTCCTCACCCAGCTCCGGACTGCCACCCAGACCCTATCTTGCCATGAGGAAAATCTCTTAAATTGGGACACAATAAACAACTCATTCTGCTTCAATTCTCTGCCAGTCCTGACCTGGACATTTCTGTGTCCCTCCCAGTTATCCAGCACCTCCCCAGCAGCTAAACTCTGCTGCTCCTCACTGTTAGATGGGTAAAGTCTAAAATGCCAGCTTTGCCTGGCTTTTTATCAGTGGGCAGGCAGGGGTCAGAATGGAACAAAGGGTCAATTCAGAATGCTCTGGAGTTTTGCTCCTCAGAATTCAACTCACTGTCCTTGCACTCATTGTTACACAGTGTCTCTGGCAGGCGCTTCCTTAACTTCTTCCTCCACAGATAATATGGAAAGGTTTCCTAGTGTCAGTAGCAGCTGAAGAGATAGGAATGAAAGCATTTTTGGCAACTGTTTTCTGGCTTACACCAAGTGTCTTTGCCCTTTCCTTGATCACATACACTTTTCCCCTTTCTCCTCTTGATATCCAAAAGGTAAGTGGTGATAAATTTGTCATACACTTCCTAAACGCAGGAGTGGGAGCCAGAGAAGCTATCATGCTGGGACACAGACCACCCCTGCTGCTTCAGCACCCACTTTGTCTAAGCTGAGGGGGAGGACCTGGCCATGGCTGATCAGCAACTCCAACAGCAGTGGCCAACTCCATCCCTCTGACATCCCATTTCTCACTTTTGCCTTTTCCAGCACCTGCTGCTGGCGCCTGCCTGTGTCCCCGACCCTGCTGTGAGAAGGATGGATGTGAGGATGCCAGTTAGGCACCTGCATTGCGAGCTCACAGCAGTTGCCCAAAAGTAAATGCATGAATTTTCATGCTGCAGGCTCTGCAGCCTGGCACTGCAACAAGAGGAAGGCACAGAGCAGCAGGAGTGATTACTGCATGGCCAGGCATCTGTGGCAGCAACAAAACCAAAAGCTGTCAGTCTCTGGGCGGACAACAGCAGAACATCCTCTCTCTAATCATCTGCCACTCCATCCCCACAGGTGATGATAAACCAGAGTCTGTTAGGACTCTGGATACTGAACCAAGTGCTTGGGACTTTCCAGTCTCCATTTGGTGTTTTGTGTCTCTCCTGAAACCAGACCATATGCCATGTCCCCATGTAAAATCTCGCATGTAAGGCAACGCCATGGCTGGAGCCCAGAGAGGTGCTTTGAGCCCAACAGTGCTTTAGTGAACTGGAATGCAAGGGCAGATTTCCACAAATCAACTCCATCAGCCTTTCTGCTGTCTTAGTTGACTGCATGGGTGTGCATGCACACATGGTTTTCACAGGCAGGTATGAGCTCATTCTGCCCCACACACAAGTGTGGTTTACATGGAAAAAAATCCACCAGAACCAAGCAAAGAAGGCAGCCACACTCAGACAATACTTGGTTGCTGCAGAGCACAAGTAAGACAGAGATGATAACTGCCTGCCAGAAACATGTAGAAATACCCCAAAAATAAAACAAAACTAACCTAGGAGCAGCAAAATTCTTTAAGAATTAAGAATCCATAACCAATATTGCTGTATTTATGATTGCTATCTGTCCTTAACAGGAACTAAGAACTATGCTGTTCTTTGAGTGAAAGGCCTCATTGCATGAAGTACCTTCCTGTTCCTGCTGGAGATGACCCTGTCCAGGCACAGCAGATGTCCCTGGGCTGCTCACAGAGACTAAAAACTGTGGCTGCTTTCCCATATTATCTCTGAGTGGGACAGTCGCCCAGCTGTGTTAAATCCCAGCAACAAAACTCATCAAAACAAAACAAACCAGAGCAAAAGTGAAGCTGTCACTGACATGAGAGGGACACAACTTCAGTAAGCCAGATGACAAGCCATGGCTGGACACTGCAGACCCAGGCATCGCCCTCATCCCCTCATCGGTGCTGTCAAGAGCAGCATTTTCCAGCTGGTGTACCCTGTTTTTTTTTTATTCAGGAGGTGAATGCCATCCTGGTTTGAGGATGGCTTCTAGGCTACAAATGCATTAATTTTCTAAGAGGATGCAAAGTCAAGACAAATACAGGTAGTTGCAAGAATCTCTGCTCCTGACTCACTGAGTCTGGGCACTGCTGTCACCCAGTCCTGTTCAGCCTCCTCTCCCAGGTGGTCACAGACCCTCCCAGGCATGAAGTGGCTGCTGTTTGCTCCTTCACAGTCCTTCTCCTTCCCTGCCCTGGTAACTGGAGACTCATCCTGGGGCCAGAGAGCAGAGCCCTGGGCTCTCCTGGGCTGTGCAAGGTGTTACAGCTGCATGTTCTGCCTGCTTCAGGAAGATTCATACAGCAGAGGGAAATTTTATTAATGCTGAACTTGATGAAACGTTACCCAAAACTGAGAAAGAGATTGAAGTTTTTGCAATGTGTTGAATAAGAACTGGCCCAAAACAATGTTAACTTTGCAAATGAAACTCACCCAAGTACTTAAGTGCTGCAAACCAGCACAGCAAGAACAAAGAGAGGAGCTACTGTGTAGAAAAATGGTGACATCCAAGTAAAAGATGATCTGGGTATAGTCCCAAAACTAATTTAATCCTTCATCTCAATCTGTGGTACAACAGGACAATGAACAGAGGGGCAAAGATAGGGTAGTTAATCAGAATATGGAGATGAATACTACCAATGGAATAACATTTGAAGGCTTTTAATGTGTTTGAATTAGAAGACCGGATGATTTGTATCTAAGAAGCAAAGAATAATGAAAGAGCAGGCAAATCAAACAATAAATCTGGCAGCAAGTGTTTCTAACAAATATTTCTAGTTCAGGCTGTTTCTAATCAAAGGACTATAGGAAATGCTCACAAATATGGGTCTCTTTATCTGATCTTGGTAGCATAAAAAGCATAAAGTCAGATTTAAGGGAGGAACAAACACAGAGGAAGAGAATACAAGCCCATATCTTTATGAAACAGATGCATTTATTTTAGCCAATATCTACTTTTGATAGAAGGATTTTAATGGCCAAAGGACATGCTATTTACCTAGACTCTGCTAAACCACCCAACAGGATACAATATGGCTAAGTATTAGAAGTATATTACAAGTATTAGAAAAAACAGAAATTATGCAAGCTGCAAGAACTGTTAGGTGAGGAAGAAGTGGCCAGTGGACAGCAATTTCCTGAGCCTGGAGCGGGCTGGTGGGTGGACAACAGCAGAGCTTCTCAAGGGTGGAACCTGGAAGTGCTCTAATTTATAATGGCACAAAAAGCGATATTTTGCTGGTGAAATACAGTGATGCAGATGTTGCCCAAATGCAAGCTGATCACAGTGTCAGAGGATGGACAGACAAACTCAAACCAGGAAGGGGCAGAGATGCTTAAGGAGTGGAAGCCTACCTGGCTGGAGGAAACAATGCTAGTTCTCAGTTCTGTTCCCTTCAGCTCTGGTCAGACTGGATAAGCTAAAAAACATCTTGCAAAAAGGTATTGAGGGTATGGAGCAGTGGCCATCACTGTTTCCAAGCACATCCTGCTCATCCTGTGGACTTTCCTGAGGACACAAGGGAGGCAATGACATATTTCCCCTTTCACCCTACTCCTGGGTTGGTTAGACTTGACTCAAAACTTTCCTTTTCAAGATTTGTGTTTGGCAAGGAGCAGTGACTCCTTGAAACTACAGTCCACAATAAAAGGGAGACACAGTTCAACCCTTTTATTTGCATATTTGTCCTCATCTCTTTTGAGTTATTTTACCAAAAGGTACATCTGCTCTGGAAAAAAAGCACCAATCATTTCTAAAAGGCAAAAAAAGCAATTTCCACTATGCTGGTAGTTAGTCACCGTTTTGAACTGTTGTCATGCAACTTTTCATAACTAGGCAATGCAAAAACAAAAACAATATAAAATAAGCCTGGATTTATCTCTTGGAAATTCTCTGTTGGACAATGAATTGGATGAGGGAGATTTTCACTTTGCCAAAGGGCAATTTTTAGAGGATTTTAAGGTCTCTGGTGGATTAGCAACAATGAACATTAAGCAGTTAAACTCTGGGTACGCACTAAATGGCATTTTAAACAACTAAGAAAGTTCCACCACAACCCTGACAGGACAGAACTAGATTAAGGTAGCTGACCAAAAGAAAGGGAAAAAATATTGCCTTGTCTTATCATGAGCATTGCCTTTCATTTTTGAAAAGTGAGCAAAACAAGCCAATAGAAATACATCTAAAATTAAAGTAATGCTAGGAAAGGCAACATGCTAGGAAAGGGAAGCTCTAGGATAAACAGGAGCTGATTCCTACTACTGCTTGAAATCTAGAGTTGTGTTTATGGCCTCTGTGCTCCTTACAACAGTGACCCCAGACCTGCTCTATGTCCCCTGTGATTCTTCACTGCAAGGCTCCCAAGCCTCCTTCACATCTGCAGATGTCTCCAGAATCCCTCCAGTCCTTCCATTTTGTTTCTGAGCTGCCTCTGTGGCACCCAGCTCACCCCCAGTGTCCACAGGCCAGCCATGCTCTGCCTTAGCCTCCTTTTACTCCGCACTGATGGTTTGGGACATGGATAATGGCAGTAATGGTAAGCTTCATCACATGCTGGTTTAGCAATATGTCTGGACTGATTAAACTGCATAAAGAAGGTCTGAAATGTCTCTGTATATCACTGGGTGGAAGATTGCTAATTTGGTTTATTTTAATAAGCTAATAGTTTTCATGGAATACAGAGGAACTTGTATTTTCAGGGCAGATCTCCCCAGAAGGGGGAAACTTCCGCCAGTCTGACTGGATTTGGGCAGTGGTTTCAAAAGCTGCTTGAGGCACAGTGATGAACAGGAGATGAAGACATGCTCAGAGAGACAGTATGCTCAAAGAAAGGCCATTCTAACCACCAAGCAGGGCAAAAGGAGCAATCTTCTGCTCCTGCTGATATACAGGATAGCAGCTCCTGGATGTGGCACCCAGCCTGGCATGCTGCTCTCACAGAAGGTAACCCACAGGTCACACTCCTCCGCTGCAGCTTTCCTTATGCAAGCAGAGGTTCTGCGAAACAGGCCTCACAGTGTCAAAATTGTGGAAATTGGCAAGTTGGCAAGAAAAGAGTGAATCTTCCAGGGGCATACAGCACCTTCAACAGCAGGGCAATACAATAAAGGCAGAGACTTTTACAAGAACCATCGACATCCTGGACTACTCTGCATGTTGGGGAAGATATTGCCCTGATTTTCGCCTTTTGCATAGCAGCTCTGGAACCCATTAATAATTGTGGTGGAAGTTAAACCTTGCAGTCAGTAATTCCATCCCAGTCAGGCAAAGTACAATCACTCTAGAACTAAGAGGGACACCACTGGGGCATGCAGCCTGCTGCACGTCCCTGGGAAATCCTCTGGCAGGAACCATACTCCCAGGAAGTTCATCAAGACTCTGTCAAGCATGGTGAAAAAATCCTCATGTTGTCTGGGTCTCTTGAAGGCAAAGTTCCTAAGTTTCAGGTGGTTTTGCTGCTCTCAAGAGGCAGGGCATCTTGGCATCTTGTGCAAGCTGGTCATTTAACCCCCTTTGGAGAGAGACACAAAGCAATGTCACTAGAAAAGTGGGTTGTAATTTTTCCAGCTTTCCAGGCAAATTATCTTCCTCACTTTGGCAGTTATTTTAATCTTCAGCCCAAGCATCTCTTTTCAGGGGATTTTTCTGCAAAGGTCTCCTGTTCAATGCGTGTGGAACTTGTGTTGAGCTCAACTTGTGCTGATCTGTTCCTCCCCCTTTGTGTCCAAGTTAAAGCTTAACAGTTCCTGCTACTTTTTCTCCAAGTAATGTACAGCCCCATATAACTATGTCACAGCACAGGTAACAGACCTGGAAACCTGCTGGGATGGACCTCACAGTTCTCTGCTTCCTGTTCATCTGCTGCCCCAGCACCAGAGCCAGCCCAGCTAAACCAACACCAGCACTGGGACCCGGGCTGGAGAGCATTCCTGCCTGTCCTGTGTGTGCTGGGATTAGCTCACACCGCATCCTACTAAACAGGAGGGCTAGTGACACTCCACAGTTTAGGGTTTGTAGGATAAACGGCATCAGAAGTCTGGAAAAATCTAGTATTCACTATCACCAAAGCTGGCTTTGTTTCTGGCTTTGCCTGCAGTCTCATTCCTACTTACATGGGTGTAAACAGCTCTGCCCAGATCTGGGGAGGTTCCCTGGTGTACCAAAGCACCTGGATCCAGCACAGACTTACATTGAATCACATGGAACCAGGGCTGAATGGGACTAAAACCAGTAGACCTTGGGCAGCCTGAAGGCTCCTGCTCCCCCCACATTGTTATGATACATGACTTTTACTGTGGAACAGGAGAAAATTACCAAAGCTTTAAATAGGGTAGTTATTTCCATTAGTGGTACCACCAGAGACCCTGTTACAGAAATGGAGCATAGTTGTAATGCAGCTCCTACCTTCTGCCAGAGCCTTCAACACACAGAGCTAATTCCTTCTCTTACTGGGTTTTCCTACCCAGTGAAGCTTGTCCAGATGTAATCAATAGAAAAATGAAAAATGGTTTTGGGACAGCAACACAGCTGCTGCAGAGCATATCTGAAGAGATTCATACCCAAAGCCAAAAACAACCCTGAGAGAGCACTTCAAGACACCTGAGAAGGATGTTGCTCCCTCTGAATACTTTACATCTGTGGTGGTTCAGAGTATAGACCCACAAGTCAGAGCCTGATTTCAGTAAATGAATTATATCAGAGGTTAGTTGTAAAGTCTCAGTGATATTTATGAGACATTTCTTTACATGAATAAGCCTGAAACATTTGGAAACTATTTGGATTTTTTCAGACACATACTGTTAGTTCACCATAGTTAGAGACGGATTTTGGTCCAAGAAGCATGGAAATGTATCTAGAGCCAGACTGTTAGAAATGTTTCAGGCCAAGCTCACTGTGCTGATACACTTAACAAGTTCAGGAGGCTGGGAGTTGTTTTCAGCACCTGTGTGACCAGCACAGCAGACATCACAGACCTACTGGGACAGGCAGGTGTTGGATCCCCCTCTCAGTGGTCTTGACCCTGCTGAAAGTTTACCTACACTGCACAGCTTTGGGTATCTATTTCTATTTCTATTTCTATTTCTATTTCTATTTCTATTTCTATTTCTATTTCTATTTCTATNTCTATTTCTATTTCTATTTCTATTTCTAATTTCTATTATTTCTAATCTTCCCACCATGCCTTTTAAAACTTTGCCTTGCTATTATTTTGAGTACTAACCAGAAGTGGACCCATGTTCTTTCCAAAAAGAAGCAAGCCCTGAGCAATATACCCCAGGAAGAAAAGGTGCCAGCAGCTGTCACAGGAGCAGGAGGGCAGGAAGGATGACAAATAACCCACACATTTGGAGCCTGTGAAGCCGAGGGGCATGTGGGACACAAGTGCCCAGCCTGGCCCAGCACCCAACATCATTGCAAAGTGATGGGAAATGAGTGAAATCCCCTGCCCAGATCTTTGACAAGTCTATTCCTTCACCCTGAGGTCAGTATCCAAATATGAGGAATGGTCTGCTCCACCCTGGGGAGGTCCCATATCCTGGACCAGCCTCTGTGTGAAAGTGGTCCTGCACAACCTTTAGCTGCTTTGCAGTACAGTGTTTCCTCTTCCAATATGAAATGTCAAGATTTAGATTAAATTTTAGGAATATTTTATAAATGGGTATCAGATTAATGACTGTCAGGAGCAGGGATGCACTGCCAGTATCAGCTGACTGAGAGGATGGGGATGGAGAGCTGGGCTGAGACTGAGACCTGGCAGGTAGGATGCCCAGGATGAGCAGCCAGGAGAAGCAGGAGGAGGAAAAGGCAGAGAAAGAGGATGATCCAAGCTTGCTAAGGAAAGTCCTGCCTCAGCAGGGATCATGGCATCACAGAGAGTGCCTGGCTGGGGGTGGTTTCCAGCAGCTGGCTCAGGACCTGGAGGCACTTTTCTTCTCCCTCAGCCTGTGTTGGCGCACAAAGGCACTTCTGGTGCATTCAGGCACTGACATGATGATTTGAGAACCTGGTTTCACATGTTTGTAACCCTTCAGGAGACACATCCTGCTACTTGTGCCTGTTCACACCTCTGCTGGTGGTGCCAGTGGCAGCTCAGAGCTGTCCCCAGCAGCCTCTCTTAATCTGCTGTCTGAGCACTTAATCGCTGACTTACAGCAGTGCTTGGGACAGGAGTTTTGCAAAGGTTTTCCAGCCACTGCCAGCTGCCCTGCAAGATGCCTGGCCTCATGTCTGCTTGTTTTATATCATTTAGCTAGCTGGGAACATGAGCAGTGAGCACCAAATCTCTTAATTACCATAAAGTGAGAAGCTGGGAAACTGAATAGCAATGAGGAGCATTGGTGCCAGGATTCCTGCCAGAGCTGCCCCTCCCCTCTTATACATGGAGCTGGGAACACAACCAGCCTCACACCTCTCGATAATATGAGTAAAAACAGCTTAAAAAAATCTTCCAAGTGTCAGAACTATTGCACTATAATGCCTAATCCAGCAGTCCCTGCAGCCAGCGTCTGTCTTTCCAGTGATATTAAAAGTTGTTGGACAAGGGCCTAAGTGACTAACAAGTACAATATTTGAAATAGAGGCGTGGGGCATATTTGCAGCAATATGAAAAGAGCCCCTCTTCAATCTCTGTTCAGTAATTAACTTTAAAATATGTCTATTGCCACTAAGTGTTTTGCAAACATGCTGAGTCTGTAGTAGAGAACCAAAACTGTCCCATTTATGAGCCAAAAAATTTATCTGATTGCAGGTGAGGCATGCAGAGAAAAGGAAACAAGTATTTCTGCAAATGCATTCAAATAAAAAGAAATAAATTGTTATGAATGTAAGAGAGGCTATAAAAAGTCAAGAGAGAGTGTAATGAAAAATCCTATTAAAAATCCCAAATTTGGCATCTCTTCAGTATAGAACCACATAACTTAGATTTTTTTTCCAAGATCTTCAAGTGTCAGAGCTCCCCAATAGCAGCCTGAAATAAATTTTAATTATATGAGTCTATAACCTTGTAACTATATACAATATGCTTAATCACAGCTGAGCAAGGTGCCTCAGCCCCTTGGTACAGTCACAGAAGAGTGAAAGGTGCCTGCAGGGAGTGGTTTGTCCCTTTTCCAGTGAAGTTCAAAGCATTTTGACTTTATCTGTGCCCTATGCGTGTCACACACAGAGACCAGTATGAGGTCACAGGGCCTTCAGAATGACCCCCTGTGCCCTTGCAATGAGCACAACTCTGCTTGCTGCTGGGGGTCTGCAGGGAGAGGATGGCTGTGACAAAGGAGACTCATCCATGAATAGCTGAGGCCTGGCAGGATTCCCAGGAGTCAGGGATGTCCTCCCCAGTGGCATTGGTGCACAGTGACAGGGCAGTGGTGGAAGCTGAGCGCTCCTGTTGGGGCTGCAGGGGCTGCAGGCTTGGCAGAGGGACACCTGCTCCAGCAGGATGCCCCAGCACCACGTGAAGGAGCAACAGACTACATGTCTTTGCACTGGACTTCATGCTTCATAAAGAAATGGCAGTTTTTCTAATCAATGTGCTTTTGTAAAACATCATAGAATATGGCTGTGTTTTCACTGTGTCTTTAGGACGGAACAGGCATCACATATTCTGTACTTGAGAGCAATCCCTGCTTTGCTTCTGCACTGGCACTACAGTCTGAAAGCCACTGGAGACCATTTTTAGGGCTCTGACTTACACTGAGGGCACTCCTGCAGCATCAGGTTACCAGCAGTCTCTCACTGGGCAGCAGAGACCTGTGAGCCCTCCCCAAGAAAATGAGACTCCTATAACACTGCATGAGGACATCAGGAACTGGAGCTATATGAACTCTCATACAGTTTTCAAACCCTAAACTTGTTACTCTTGTAGTTCCTAGAAGCTGGCACCCTGGCACTTCTTATGAGCAGACAAGGACAGGAGGGAGATGAATATAAATTTCATTCTGCTTGTTTTCATGAGCTCAGTGGCAAAATAAAACAAAGAATTTTAATGTGCTGGTCAACAGTGAGATCTCTGCAAATAGCCAGTTCTAAGGATTTCTATGACCCTGGAGTACTTAAAGATCAGTTGGGCATAAAATACATAAATTGTCTATATAATTTAGTCAATACATACTTTATTAATTTCCTGGGCTTGGTGCTGAGGGTTCCTGAGTCACTGAGGGTTCATAAGCCCCATGCACCAGTTTTCCCAGTTTGAATCTCTGTACTAGCAGAGCTCTGAGAGATCCAGGCAAAGTGGAGCAGGACAGCAGAGAAGAAAGGTTTGTGTACAGCTCCTGAGCCAGGAGGTGTCAGTTCCTGTGTGCTCTCAGACAGAGATGAACCAAACTGGGCAGACAGAAGAAGCTCCAGGACCTCCACTTTTCTGCAGTCACTCTGGCCACCTTGGCTGCCAGGACAAGAACAAGACTGAAGCCTTTAATGGAGATGAGCCCAGGTTCTCTGAGCTCCAGATGCTCAGTGGGGCCCACAGGGGTCTGTGAGGGCTCTGGCAATGCTTGTTCACCTGGCACAATTCACAGTGCAAATGCAAAATCTCAGATGCTGGTGTACCTCCAGCATCTTCCAGACTGGGGCAGCCCAAGAGCAGTCTGGAGAACCTAAACTGTGGATTCAGGTGCCCACTTTCCAGCAAGGGACTACTTCAAATGTCTAATTACTTTCATAGGTTTGGACCTTTGTTTTCATAGAAGAAATTCTGTCCTGGAGAGAGTGTAAGGAAGATAATGCTAGTGAGGCAGGGACTGAGGCTGCTGTATGCTCCAAGGCTCTCCCTGTCCCCAGGGAGAATCCACCAGTCCTCACTTTGTTCCTCCTGCATGTCCCTAAAGCACACAAACTCAAACCTTGGCCTCATGCTACAGGCACTTCCATATTCAGAAAATCATTCTTCTTCCTTCACCCAGCTTCTTCCTTGTCACTTGCAAGAACAACTCCACAGTGGCTCCTCACCTCTTGCCTTCCCATGAGTGTCCTGGTTGCAGGCATCCAACAGGCATTCATCCAGATGTGAAAAGAACTGGGGAAAGATGTCTCTGCAAGAGCTAGAGCAGTGCTGTCATTCTCAAGGACAGACCAGAGTGTTTATACTTGTTCCTCAGTCTTGGAAAGACAATTTTCCTATTCTTGTGGCACCTGGAGTTACCTCATAGGAGGTAACTGATGTCAACTGCCACCATCAGTGTGAGGAGCTGGGGGCTCAGTACAGATCTGAGGTCTGTGACACCTTTGTCTGAGCATCAGAAGAGAATTCTCTCATGAGATTTTCATTTTTTTTTGTGTTAATCAGCTGTGTTACAGAGGAAAAATACTCAAATGAGATTAACACTTTGCTAGTTCAAGTGGTATTAAATGCATGTGCACAGTATTTGTAGGACAGATGCACATTCAGGTGAATGACTTTTTGAGTGCATGTAGCTCATGTACACAGCTCTTGCCCATGAATTATATAAAACCACAAAAATAGGCAAGAGGTCACAAGAAGTTTTTAATTGTCTCATCTCAGCATCCACCTGCAAGAGTCATAAAAATGCCATGGATTTTCTTCCAGAGGACTCACAGTGTATTCATCTGTTGTGCTGCAAACTTCACAAAGCCCTTCCTCAGCATCACTTCAAGGGTTTGCTCTGAAGAGGTCTGCAATGCCCTCAAGTGACCAGGCTGGATTTCCATCACTGGAGCTCTAGTGAACCTGGTAAGGGCTGCTGTAAAACAGCAGGAAAGGTGGCATGGGACTACAGAGCAAAGCCCACACATTGGACAAGAGGCTGAGAGTCCAAAACTTCTAACAAAAGAGTTGCAAAGAACTGCCAGCAAAACCGTGACAGGAGCTTGCTGCAAAAAGAAATTGGAGACAAGGAGTGAGCTCATCCATAAGTGAGGGTTGAGTGTATGTTATTCCCTGTTTCCTTCAGCTGTGGTTTTTGGTAAGAGAGAGCTCAGTTAGTATCTAGCACATCCTCATTCTGCCTTTTTTAGCTGGCACGGGGGGGAACCCTCATGTACAAGGTATTCAGTGGCTTCCTTCCCTCTGAAGAAATAAAGCTCCACCTACTTAACTTCATGGGCTGGATAGGAAAGATCTGATTTGTCAGCTTTTCCACCACCTCAG
>PYHW01009979.1:6540048-6554969 GCA_013186435.1 Turdus rufiventris
GCAGAAAGGCCTTTTGCAGTGGTGTAATTCAGATGTTTTAATGTGAAGAATGTCACATCTGTCCTCCTCTGGTGCACTGAGAGGTGGAGGGGATGGGGAGTGCTGAGACCAGCCATGCTCCAAAGGGTTTTGAAGCATGAACATGCTTTGTCAGTGAGGAGCCCAAGGGCTGGTGAGTGGAAAGTGGGCTGAAAGCAAAAGGAGCCTTTGGCTTGTTGGCCATGACCGGTGGCTTGTCCAAATTGAGGGCTGAGGGGAAGGGAGGAGGAGGAATGCCAAGTCCTGGCAAAGCAAACATCAACATATGTGCACTCCATGTAAAAACAGAAATGTAAACACAGCCCTATCCAAAATAAACACCTGTAAAATAAACACAGAAAGGCAATACATTAAACAAAAATGAGCACCAAAGTATAGGAGAATGTCTCAGCAGGCAACCACCAGCCCAATGCCACCAGAAATGCTCATCTTCCTCCTTTTTGCATCTCCTCCTGTAAATAAAGCTGCTCTGGAAAACACATACTGAGTGAAGGGGCACAATATCCCTGCACCAACCCTGTCCTAGCAGAGAGGCCCCTGGCAGGGAGTGCAGCTGCTGCTGGGGTCAGGCAGGCAAAGCTGCAGTGCCTGGCGTGCACCAGGCAGCAGGGCACAGGCAGGAATGCCGGCTCCAGCAGGGAACAGAGGTCTCTCAGTGGAAAGGACTGGTTGGTTAGATGTGACACAATTAAGAAAACCAGAAGCTCTCTCCCCTGGATGTCTGCCCCTCTGTCCTGATTGCCCAGCCAGGGTTACCATGTTCCTTGGGGCATATTGGCATGGCCACCACCCTGAGTGGTGGGAAAGTTCTTGTCCTCTCCAGGATGATCTGGATCTGAATAAAGGCTGTGCAGGGGCATGCTGGGCCTGGGCAGCAGCCCAGCTCCCACTCCCTCTCCCTGCACTGCAGAAGCAGACAAAAAGGGGTTTATTATTTTTTTTCCCTTCAGCATAATGTCAGCCCTTTTCTGTAGGCTTTGTCACAGCAATGATCCAAACCAGACCCCTTCCTTCCTCTCAAATTTTTTTCCAGCATGCACTTCATGCTGCACTGGAGATGGACACTCTGCCCTCTCCAATGAGACACGGTGATGTGCAGCCTTCTCCCTTGCCTCTGATGGCACTGTATTCCAGTCCTAATTCAGAGAATGCAGCCCAGTCTCTGAATTGTCCTCCTTCCCTCATCCTCCATCCCTCTCTGCTCCTTCAGACATACATCATGGGTTGAGAAGCTGTCTCCCAGGTCCCTGACTGTATTGGGTTTGCATGGTGATGTTTTGGTAGTGGAGGTGTGTCTTGGGTGGCAATGCAGGATGTGACCAAAAGTATGTATTCACTATCTGTTGAAACCAGGTGGGGCAGTGATCCTTATCTCCAGGGGGATATCTTCTGTTAATAGACCATCTATTAAAACCAAGTGGGGCAGTCATCTTTATCTTTTCCATGACCCATCCTTCCTTCATGGTCCTTCATCTTCTGTTAATGGTCCATTGAGTCCCACTGACTGATAAAATTACATCATCCCATTATACAATACTCCACCTGGGGGAGGAGCCAAGCATTACCTACCTCAATAAAATCTAAGATTTTAGAACATCAAGGCAACCTTTTCCCACTAAATTTCAGAGAAAACCAAACCAAACCCTTCCACATCATTGGAACTTTGGAGGAAAACTGCACCTTCTACAGGAGCACTGCTTCAACTGAATCACATGTCACTTCAGGAGGACTGCAGCCACCACTTAATGGGACTGCTACCAACACCCTGACTGACAGGGTGTCAGGTTGTATTCTGACTTGGTCAGTGTTTTGTTTTTTGTTGTATTACTATATTTTTATTTTAATTTTCCTAGTAAAGAACTATTATTCCTATTCCCATCTTTACCTAAAAGCTCCTTAATTTCAAAATTATAATAATTTAGAGGGAGGGAGGTTACATTTTCCATTTCAAGGAAGGCTTCTGCCTTCCTTAGCAAACACCTGTCTTTCAAACCAAGACAAGGTGCTGTGGGGGTGTTTTCTGTGAGAAGCTGCTAGAAGCTTTGCTATGTCTGACAGTGCCAGTGCCAGATGGCTCCAAGATGAACCCACCACTGGCCAAGGCTGAGCCAGCAGCGACTGTCATGAGCAAAAAACTCTGCAGGCATCAAGGTCAGTGGACAAGGAGGGACAGGAGGTGCTTCAGGCATCGGAGCAGAGATTCCCCTGCTGCCCTGGTGCAGCCTGTGGTGAGGCAGCTGTGCCCCTGCAGCCTGTGGAGGTCCACAAGAGAGCAGAGATCCATCTGCACCCATGGGGGTCCCCATGCTGGAGCAGATGGATGAAGGAGGTTGTGACCCCATGGGAAGACCCTGCCGGAACCGGCTTCTGTGGACACCTGTGGACCCATGGAGATTGGAGCCCAGATGGAAGCAGGTTTGCTGGCAGGACTTGTTACCCTATGGAGGGGTATGGAGGGGACCCACACTGGAGCAGTTTGTGGTGAACTGTAGGAAGAACACCTTGTAGAACTGGGAGCTGTCTCCCATGGGAGAACCCCACACTGGAGCAAGGGAAGGAATGACAGAGACAACCAGACTCCATGCCATGTACGCCTGTGCTGCTGGGAGGGAGAAGGCAGAGAATTCAAAAGTGAGTTGTATCTGGGAAAAAAGGAGGAGTGTGGAGGAGGTGTTTTAAAATTTAGGGCTTTTTATTTTCTCATTACCCTACACTGATTTTGATTGACAATAAATTAATTTTCCTAAATAGATTCTGTTTTGCCTATGACAATAATTGCTGAGTGTTATCTCCCTGTCCTTATCTCAGCCCATGAGCCTTTTGTTATGTTTTCTCTCCCTTGTCCAGTTAAGGAATGGAGTAATGGAGTAGCTTGGGTTGACATCTGGTCCAGCTGGGGTCACCTGACCTACAAGCTAATATCCAAAACTTGTGCCTAAAGGATGCCACATTTGCTACTATGGTGGGACTTGTGTTTCATTTCAACTCAAATATTAGCTGGTGTTTGTATCATCCAGACTCATTTATCTGCCATCCTAGGGATCCTCACAGCACCTACAAAGATAAGAGTACCAAGTAATTGAGTCTGCAAGTTTAATTTACTGAGCTACCATTAACTAATTATTTTTCCACCATTTCCCTCCATAGTGACATCTGTTAGGGATATAATTTCAGCAGTGAAGCTGAGCCCAGCCCAGCACTGGCAACACAATGTACACATCCCTCTGTTTACAGTTTCTTAATAGTCACCTTGTATTTTACATTTCCCAGGTCTCTGAGCTCTTTGGAACAAAGCAGTCCCATCCTGCACACGTCTGAGTAATGCCTTGCACAGGAGAGAGAGCCTGGTCACCAGAGGGGATTTGTTTGCTTGCAGCTATGTCCCTAATATGATAAGCAATTCAGGTCTTGCTTCTTGTACATTGGGGTTCTCTAATGAAAGAGTAGAAACTCTATGGTGAAATCAGCTGAACCTGAAGACCAGAGGTATCTGGGTTTTCTGCTTTCCACAAAATCAGCTGAGAACGAAGCACTGTAACTATTTGTATTTTTTGGGCAAACCTCAGGATGAAAAGAGACTGTTTTCTATGATGGTTTATATAATAAATCTTACATCTCAGGCATAGCCTGTGCAAACACTTGTGAGATTAGTCACAGACTTCATGACTAGGGACTACAACTGTGGTAGTTTTTAGGAAGCTGAGCTCTTCATATCCCATATCTGCTGTATATCTAGAGTCCTGACTTCTTTAAAAAGCAGCTTTACAGAAGATGCTATTAAGAAGGAAGAATATATTTAATCATAAAAAAAAAATTAAATCTCAGTAGTTCCTAACCCCTAAAGTATTTCTTGTTTATGCTTAGGCACTTGCATTGTAACTCACTGTGCAAGAAGTTACCTTTTCGTGTCAGCCTCTTCAATTCCATACTCATTTGGCACATGAACCACCAGGGCCTGCCAACTTGCTGCTTCTTTCCATATCTCCTGGCTATTTAACAACAGTAACTCATGTTAATGAGGTTGTACATTGGCTTTTTCCCTTAAAAAGTAGCACACAGCTCTTTCAGATAGGGCCCTCATCACTGTGCACATTCTTCAAAGTCTAAATGAAGAATGAATGAGTTTGTACTGACAGCTTTGCAACCTCTGAAAATATGCTCGTCTTTGGGTGGTTCGCCTTCCTCTGTGCACTAGAAAAAAAGAAAACTTCTGTTCTGAACAAAAACTGAGTTAATATGAACCAGGAAACACAAAAGAATTGACGCCTTAGCAGCTAGTCTGTATTATAACAAAGTATCACATTATTATTCAATAAAACATAATATTTAAAATCACCTCATTTATTTAACTCTTTGAGGTATAGATTACTGAATCAAAACCATTGTCAAAACTAGAGCCATATTAAGGTAATTTATATGCAGGGGATGCCCTCCTATAACTGTGATGTAGATGAAGTTCATATAATGTTATTTGCTATTATTATGTTCTTGAAGCTTAAGATTAATTTGCTAAATAAAACATTGCAATCAAATTCCCTTCAATGACTCATCTCTTTTCAGTCTGCATGAACTAAAGCTTTGTATACCTGGAAATAAATGCTAAGCCAAGCTTGTTGCTCCAGCCAGATGGAGTTATTGGCATTAACATGGTTGAATAAACTTAGCGTAATTAAAATCAACATTTTACCCAATCTACATTGCTTACTGCAGGTGCACCTCTTGATTTACTATGCAAAATTATTCAATTTAATTAGAAACAGAAAAGTGCAATACAGAAGTAACAACGGCTTTCCTTCAATAAAGTAAGAGGCGTTTTCTCCTTCTGAGGCAAAAGTCCCAGCCTGGGACTCTTTTTTTTTTTTTTTTTTTTTTCTCAGTGCCTGGCTCTTCTGAAGCTGTGCATTTTCCTGTGGTTCAGACCTCCCTGGGGCACTGGCAGCCTTTCAATCCCAGGGCAAAGCTGGGACTGCCACTCAGACTCAGCAGCATTGTAGGGACTGCAGTTAGAACCAGGATTTGGAAATACCCCCTTATTTCATGAGCTGTCCTCCTTGCTTTTAAAGCACAGGTGAAATACCCTTAAGGGAGTGGTTTTGTCTGGGGCTGCTACCAAAAGGTTTTCCTGTGCAGAAGGTGGACAGGCCAATGGACAGCTCATGTGCATCATCAAGTGCTGTAGGTCACTGTCTGCCAACAGACACGAACAGAAATTTTGCAAAAAAATTATGAAGCAAAGTGAAAGGTATGGCCAGTACCATACCCTGGTACAAGAAGAAAAATCTCAAACACATTCATCAAAAGACACTCATCTGGGCTACTCAATGCCCAGGGATCATGGAGTGTACCAGAACCATGCAGGATTCAGATAGGGTCAGGCACTGATGTATAAACAGGGACATTTTCTCATTCTCCACCCAACTGCGCTTCAAAAAATGCGGACTATATTCCTCACCCTCTGTCACATACCAAGTTTTTCAGTAAAGAAGAATTTGATTTAGGGCCTGGCCTTCCTACTATCATTCCTTACAGTAATCTTTCCCTTGAAGCATCTGGAAATTGTTACTGTGTGAGTTAAAAATAGTGAGAATCTGAATCCATCAAGCAATGCCTGTCTTCTAACAGTGCTCATGCTCTACATACATATGAATTGCACGTTATCTATAAATTATGGACGAAGAAAAAGGCATTGGAAGGAAGCTAATTTCAACATCTTTTGCACTTGTGGGTTTCTGCCTCAAAAAGTTTCTGCTTTTTGTTTCCTTGGGGTTTTTGAGGAGTAGTATCATATAATATGTCATCTGTTTACTGAGATGGGAACCAAGTGTAAATATTGAGAAATCTGATAAACAATACTGTAAATTCAGAGCTCAGCAAATAGTCTGAACACAGCCCAGCAGCTTTCCACTTCTCTCTAGCAAAGGTTGATATTCACCCATGGAAATTTCAACATTCATAGAGGCTTAATCTGGTCATGCAGCTTAATCAAGGGAGGAGAGGGAAGAAACAACTTTTGTGTCTGAATTTATGGCTTGAATACTCAGTGAGGAATAACACTGAGATACAACAAGACTGAGCAGTTGCAGAAGAGACTGAAACTGTTTGAATTCTTGTAGTGCCCTTTGGCCTGATGTGTTTGGACTCTTTGAGTGTGTGTGTGACTGTAATGGCATAAAAACGTCAGTGTGAGCTTCTGGATAAAACTGCTTCAGCTTCTTTCTTGTTCACTACATCCAAACATCTGCAGGGGCAGTAGGGACAGTTTGGGTTTTGGCTCTGCCAGGTGATTTGCAGCCCAACAAGAGGTATTTGACTTTTAACACCATGGCAGCACAGTGAACTTGAGCATCCACACTGAGTATATAACCAGCAAACTGCAGTGCCACAGTGAGTCTGCTGACACTTCCAAAGCAGAAGAGATCCACTCGGTTTAGTCAGGGCATGCACTGTGTTCAGAGTACTTTTTGAGGAGGCAGTTTCACATTCTTGTTTTGACATTGCTCTTCCCTTTTCCCCCTCTGTTCGATGCCCCAAAGCAGCCTTTTTTTACCGATTCATCATCCCCAGACCACCTCAATTTTTGTCATGTTCATCCTCTCTGCCTCTCCCACAACCCACATTCTACCTGCAGGATAACATGTGCCTCTGCTCTCCAGCTCCCTGGTTTCCTGCTCAGAGACTGCTGCTGGCCACAGTGTCTCTCTTCCAGATTGCAGGCTTCAGTTTGCAATGCAGTTAGGTCCCTTCCTTGCTGTTCACAAGTTTTTCTTCAAAGCCAAAGGTTTTCTGGGTTGTCCAGTGCTTTCCAAGCCTGGCAGTGGGAAATGGAGTGTGAGAACTGTGGTCTCCAATTTTTATATGCATTGATGCCTTGCAAACCTGTATTGCTGATCTCTAGGGCAAGTGCTACAGTAAGGAAGCTTTGTTTTACTGAGACCTAACTCTACCTTTCCTTGTAAACAAGGAAATTATTGCTAAGACTTCCTTCTTCCTGAGTACTTCCATAGGGCTAATGGGTTTAACCTGAAAAAGGGTAGGTTTAGATCAGATATTAGCAAGAAATTCTTCACTGTGAGAGTGGTGAGGCACTGGAACAGGTTGCCCAGAAAAGCTGTGGATACCCCATCCTGAAAGTGTTCAAAGCTCTTTGGATGGAGCTTTGAGCAGCCAAGTCTAGTGGAAGATGTTCCTGCCCATGGAAGGGGGTTGGAACTAGATGGTCCCTTCCAACCCAAACCACTCTATGATTCCACTTTTGATACACCTGTCTAAGCAAACAGGGAGGTTGGTCACTCTCACCAGTTGTGGGAGCCTGCAGCTGGAGCATCTGTGTCTGTGACATGTGGGAAAACCAGGAGATGTCTCATCTCTCTTATGAGTCCCACACTGACAAGGTGATCCTCCACAGAGGGGCAGAGGGACTGTATGGACCTCCAGAGCAGTGGCATTTAAACTGGAACCGAAATGCCAGCTATGACATCCTAAAACAAGGTCCCCTGCAATATTCACAAATAACAGTCTGAACAGGCAGAGTTCCACACCTGAGCACCCATTGCTGTTTACTGGGAAGATCTGTCCTCCAGCAGAAAAATACAGAATGCTTCCTCTGTTCCTCCCTGGCAGGTAAAGGCTTAGTGGCATGCCTGGATAAAAGCACAAAAGATTCATATGGAAACATGGCTTTACATCAAGGCCATTTAATTACACTTCCCAAATGAAGAAAATATTTCCTTTTGGGTAACATCATGAAAATAGTGTATGTGTGTCATGGGGCAGAAAAGAGAAACATTTCATGAACCAGGAGTTCGGACAAGTGAAAGAGACATTTTCTAGACAAGAACATTGAGTCAGTGGGGAGAAAGTGGGTGTTCCTTTTCCTTAGTCAATTTGCCTGTGCTTTTGTCTCTACCCTGCTGAGCTGACAGGGTGTGACTGCCAGGAGCAGGTACTCCAGAGGATGTCATGGGAGCCTGCAGAGAGCATGAGCTCCACCTCAGAGTCCTTCCACTGGAGTGTTTTTATTATGGTTGCTGCAAGCTTCTGTTTTGCATAAACAGTCTTAAAACTGTGAGCACCAAATGTGCCAGCAGCAGGCTTGGGGCTGAGCATCTCCATGGTGGGGGAAATCCATACGTAGAATTTCATAGGCTAAACAAAGTTGTCTGTAGGGTGGAGAGCAACATGCAGGGTCAGAAAAAATTACCCATAAGGCTCAGAATTTTTTAGTTTTATCAGAAAAGCTGAAACTCATGCAAGCAAGATGTTATAATTGTTCTGACACTATTCTATTGAGCTGGCATTAATGACAGAGCTGGCAGTGTTCTTGTATGTTCTTGAACGATGACAAATGCACCATGGAAATTAAATGTGAAAGCAAAATAATAGCTGAAAAACTTCCTGCTTTTAGGGGTTTGGTAGCAGAAAGCATGAACTACACTGCTTATGCAAATCTGAAGTCAGTTGCAGGCTAAAAGAATTAATCAGAATGCAAAGTAGTGTAATTCTGTCCTAATTCTAGGAGAAAGTATCAAACACGTTTAAGTGTCATTCTCCAGCCATTAATTATACCCACTTAGCAAAGCTCTCACAATGAGCTGTACCATGAGGTGTCACTCACTGTCTGGCTGGGATGCTGTGTCCGATGGCCAGGAGCTGCAGGCAGGTACAGCCCCAGCACTGAGCAGCTGTTTGGTGACACAGCAGCTGGCTGGCAGCCCTGCCTGTGACAGCAGACCTCCTTGGATGTGTGAATAACTATAAAGGAATGAGAATTAAACTGTGAAGTCTGCTCTAAGGTGTGTAGGGAAACACTCCAGCCTCTTCTGTGGCCCATCTCTGCAGCGCTGGTGGTGGCACCACCTGCCCTGAGCTCTGCAGCTTTTTCCATTTCTGTGGCCGTGGTTGAGCACATGAAACACAAGACAAACTGCAGCTTGGATTCAGCTGGGGAACTGAATCTCTTCTTGTTTGCAAAACCCAGTGGTTTTACACAGGGAATACACTAAGTTGGGTGGTTTTCTCTAGGATTTGCAGATTCACAAGGTGCTGCTGATGTGTTGCATGCAGCATGTGGAAAGAAACGGGTAAGAGAAGCAGATCCAGCCACAGCCAGCTCCAGAGGGTTGCCCACAGCTGCAGTATTCCCTGCCCTCCAACCTTTCTGAAGAGTCCTTGGAAAGAGACTGAATTGTTGGCTGGGGTTTCAGAGGACCAAGAGCCTGTCATGGAGCCAGCAGTGATGGCAGGGAGTCTATAAACACCTCTCTCTCCTTATTTTAAAGTTTATTTTATACTTATTTTAACTTACACTGAGAGAGGAGGATTGCCCAGAGCCACTTCCATTTTCTCCTGACTGATTTGCTATGCTTTAGGAGTGAAACTCTCTCCAGCCTTAAAATTGAGCTTTTTATAACTACCAAAACTCTGTGTAGTTTTTGTTCAAGATTGAGTTAGCTTACTGAGCAGTACTGGGTGTGAATGCATTTGAAGAAGAATGGAAAGAATCAGATCATACCTTGACTCAAAAGTTCTATTTATATGGCTATTTCAACATAGTGAAGGCTTAAGGAAAAGGTTAGTGTGTCCACACTGTTGGAAGGCACTGAATTTGCTAGAGATGTAATTACTGAAATAGTAAACTCCATCCCTAATGGTCATATAAGTAATTTTTCTGCTTCCTACTTAGTCAGAATAGATGTTTTCAAATACATCACATTTAGAGCTTTTATAGATTCTCAACATTACATTACACTTTTTACTCAGCTGAATTAGAGCCTTGTGCTACATAAAAAAGATCTGAGCCATATTGATTACGAAAACGTAGAAAAGGCTTTATTAAAGAGATGAATGGGCTTTTTGTTGGTTTGCTTCACTCTGGCAAAGAGGGATATAAATTATTCCATTTCTACAGCACTTACCCATCTCAGCAGGTGGGTTTGTACTCCTCAGTCAGTATTCTGAGAGGTTATTTGGCAGTTTAGCACAGATAAAAACACTGTAGCTCACATCTCTAAGGGATATGAATTGTCATTGTGCTGAAATCTGGCTTCTCTTTCAGAGCTGAGGGAGACATAGGGTTCATCCTCCTCATCCACTGGAGGCCACCCAAGCTTCTTTTGGTGCCTGCATGGTTTCATGACCCTCCTCAGAGGTCGTGTGGACATGGTCAGAGTGATCCATGGCTCCACATTCCTGCCTGCCAGTGTTGACTGATAGATTTGTGCATGCAGGATTGAGGATCAAATCCCTCCTTCCCAAAAACCCAGTGGATGAGATGAGGCTGTCACCTGCTGCAGTTCTTAACACAAAATGGCCATGGCTTTACAAAACCTGGTGGCAGTACGCCCTGTCCCCAGGAAAATCACACCTATAATGATGGGATTTTGAGCTCTGTCCTGGGGGAGATGATGAGCAAACAGAGCTTAGGAGTTAGAATAAAAGGGCAGACCTGTAAGGGTGACACTGTGCAATAAGGTGTCACTGTGTAATAACTAAGGATGTTTGCTCTGGTTGATCAAGAGGAAGAACTGGGTGAGGCATTCTACAGGCACCTTGAAAGAGCCTCAAAGTCACAGGAAATGGTTCTTGTGGGGGACTTTAACTACCCTGACAACTGTTGGAAAAGCAACACAGCAAGCACATAAAGTCCAGGAAGTTCCTGGAAAGCCTTGATCACAACTTTCTGTCTGAGGCAGTGGAGGGTTTTTTTATTTTTTGCTTAATCTCAAGGAAGACAGGAAGGAAGGAAGGCAGGCAGGCAGGAAGGAAGGCAGGAAGATACCTGCTCCTCTGTAAAGACTGTTGAAGATATTTTCCTGGGGCAAATTTCTGCTGCCCATGGACCACACACCAGAGCTTTAAACTATCTCCCTAAGCCTGGAGCCTTTAGCACCAGGCATAGAAGGATGGGTCTGTCAGTCAGAGATAGGGGTAAGAGAAAAGGCTCAGAGAGAGAACAGCCACAAAGCTCAAGAGAAGGCTTAAGTTAATGAAGATATTGCTATTTAAAGTCAGCAGTGAAGACAATCCCTGGCAGAGGATTTATTTGAACCAGGTCAAGCTAAGATTGGGGTGAGGCAGACCAGGTACTCTGCCAGCTGATGGGAATCCTTGGCATGCAGCCCCAGCCACCAATGCTGGCATCCACCTACCACCACCTTTGCCTTCATACCTAGTGACACATCTTGCACTGAGCAGCTCCTGCAACTGGAAATTCACACTGTCCAAATAAAGCCATTGTCCTCTGGCCCGGTGCAGACCCTTCCATCATGGGGAAAATGTCTCTGCAGCCCTCCAGGAGAGGTGTCAGGCACTTGCCCTGTGTTAGACAGGACGTCTATCTTGCCCTCCATCCAGGGCCAGCTGTACTGTCTAGGTTGCAAAACCACAACCAGCCATAACTCCTAGATTAGCATAGCATAGCATAGAATAAAATAGCCCAATAATGAAACTTTTAAAAAACTATTAAAATTACAGAGCTCTAAGCAGTCAGGTCAGGATCCAGACCATACACACAGATTTGAACCCACAGCCAGACTTTCCACGCCAAGTGACAAACTGTTAATAGAAATTTGGAAAATCTACTTCCTGTTCAGATGAGGCAGCCAGATAGTGGCAGGGATGATTTTAAAATCTCTTAAGTCTTCGCTGTAACTCACCAGGAGCTAAGTTAGCTTTCTCTCCACAGCAGTTTCACCTTGGAGGGAGGTTTAAGGAGAGGGCTGTCAAAGGGATCCCTTTTCCCTGCCACCCCTCAGCAGAAGCTAAACCTGAGGCTGATGCTCAGCAGGTACCCTTCTTCCTTCTCCAAAGAGCTGAACCAACTGCACCTCCTACCTGCAAACAAAACTGCCCAGGGCAGCCTGAACTTGGGTGGTAGAGCTCTTCCTTCTTGCGCAGATTTACCTTACACAACTAAAACACTTAAAATCCCCAGAATAATTACCAGATTATAGAAATTTGCTCATTAAGCAAAGAAAGGGTGGGGCCCTTCTCAGGGATGAAAACACCATTTGCTCCAGGAGCCAGGAGAGCAGCACGGTCACTGCAAGGAGAACTGTTACAAAACACACATTGACTTTTGCAGCAGGAGAACCCCAAACCCACCCTGTTTGGGTGAGGTCTGTGATCGTCCAGAGCATGGCACATACAGTGGCAAATAAGGGGCTCAGTGCTAATGACTAGTATTTAAACAGGCTGCTGAGCAGGTTTAATACAAGGGACAGGAGAAGGGTGGAAAGGATTTCTGCTGCCCCCATGTCTTCAGGGAGCTGAGCAGCATAGGTGCAGCTCAGGATTCCACATTCTGGGCTGCTGTCTGGGATCTTTTCATCTGCCATCATGGTTGTAAATGCCTGTATTATCTCATGCCCCTGGATTGCTATAGCCTACACCCCAGAGATTTCCAGGAGATGAGCAAGATATCAGGCAGAACTGAGGAACTGAGTTTTTAAGAGATATGAATTCCCCCAGAGATATCTGCCTACAGCATTAGAAGCACCAGCACTATTACAAGGGGAGCTCAAGGAAAGCTTAATTATGAATTGTTTTTAAAAAAATCTGTGTTAGTAGGCCACTGGGGAATTCTCACTAGGCTTTATAGCCATGATGGTCCCCCAGGCTTTCTGAATGGAGAGCTCCTGAAACACCCCCAGCTTCTCATCTATCTCCAATTCCCCAGCAGAGCACATTTAGCATTGCCAGCTAATGCACAACCCCTATGCTAAGGACTCGAGAGGTGACTAAATCAATTTGCAAACAAAAAGAGCTATCCTGGATGTCATCCCAAATATTGAAGAATTCTTAGAGGTAAGAACATAAGTTTCAATGTAGGAGAGGCAGAAAAACGAAAATAAATGAGTTGAAATCAGAGCAGGGAAGAGACAAGGAGCTCAGCAATGACTTTGCTGTGATGGATGTCCAGAAAAGCCACTGCTCCACTGCCTGCCCTTGAACCCTTCAGTTCTGGTCATGAGGAGCCCTTCTTCCCCATCACCCCCCAAGCTGAGCACCAGCTGTGCCTTCCTCCTTGCTCTGACACCAGGCTGGTTTAATTTTACCCTGAGGAGTCAGATATGGATTATGAGCTTCTGGCTGAGCATTTTCCTGAGGAGCCAAGCTGAGCAGCTGGTTCAGAGGAGTAGGAAGTGCTGTGGGTGGACATCTGAGGTGTGGCTGTCATCGGGTGACAGGGCTAATAATAAGAAGAGTCCTCCCCTTCTGATTCTCCCAGCAAATTTTGGCTCTCCCGGGCCTCCCACACGTGTCTGATGGAAGTGGCAGCCACGGCTCAGGATGCCACACAGCAGTGCTGCCTGCCAGCCCTGAGCCAGACTAGGGACTGCAGCTTGCAGGGTGCTGCTGTTCTGCTGAGCTGGTCCAGGAGCCTGCACAGCTCTCCCATCACCGAGGGACAAAAATGAGCGAGAGGAGCAGGCTGTGATGTTGCATGGCCAAACTGTTATGAGGCTGAAGGAAACTCAGTTTCAAGTCCCTGTGGTACCTCTACCAGAGCAAGAGTTGAAGCTCAGCATTCTGCTGGATGGGAGGAGCATTACCTCTCACTCATGTATGATTCACTGGCTTCTGTGCCCAAATATCACCCCTGTGCCACATTCCTTCTCCTGGCCCTGCCAGCATTCACACTGCATTGCAACCTCCTTCAAATGTATGTACAATGGCAGCAATGGGCCCAGCACAGGGCAGGTGTGAAATGCAGGTCCAGGATCTGCTCCTTGTTTTTGGGAAGGAGAGGAGTGTGTGGGACAGAAACCAGAGGAGCAGCAGGACAGGTGCCTCACTCCCAGCAGCACCAACATGGAACAGGAACAGGAAAGCCAAGTGCAAATATTCATTTCTCTTTCCCTGGCTGCATTTCACCACAGCCTATATTTGGAAATAACCAGTGTAATGTTAAAAATAAAATGCACTTCAAAAGAGAAATTTAAGCCATATAAAGCAAATTTTGCATTGGTATTAGGCTGTGTTTTCTCTCCTTTATGTATCAATTGCCAAGAAGTACCAATATGAGGTTATAATTTATATAGCAACATATTCAAAGTTCATGCATCTGTTACTGCTAAGGGAGGTCCAAAATTCTGGATCAACTTCTACTACTTTTAAACTGGAAGAGGGATTAGTTCCACAAACAAGTCTCCATTACAAGACATACCCATCCAAACCTACCGAGTGTCTGATTTCTTGAAGCAGTAGCATGCATGTAGGCCAGCACAGCAATGAAGACTCCTCTGCTGTAAGAGGACAAAGTAGCAGCAAAAGCTCTCTGTATGCATATCAAAAATATACTGATATTCCAACACAAGCCATAAACATTCTCTTGTTTTATCCATCTTCCCTTTAAAAAGACATTGCTTGTATTTCTGGGTTATATTTTTAGAATGTGAAAGGAGAAATCCCCTCTTAAGTCATCAGTCCAGCCTGCAGGATGAAAACAGGAGGACAAATTTAAGGCATGAGATCCCATACCAAACCCAAATTCAGTCTCAAATACCTGGTCATTTAGTATCTGAATGATCAGATATTTGGTGTGCTTTTCTGTTTAAACATTACCACAGCAGGAGTTGTTCATCAGAGGATCATGTGGCACTGTGCACTCCCCCATCACCCCATTTTCAAACTGACAAGCTGGATCAGCTCAGTCTGTCCTTCCGGAGGTGCCCCCAACAAAAGTACAGTAATTTCACGAATATAAGCCGCACCATTTTGACTAAAATTTTGGTCTGAACCCAAAGTGCAGCTTATAATCAGGTGCGGCTTATATATGGACAAAGAATGCAATGTTGCTGTTTCAGTTTGGAGGACAGGTGTCTGCTGAGAAAGGCAGGAGCTTCTCTTTGAAATGGAGAATGTAAACCCCTCCCTCCAAA
>PYHW01009979.1:6555578-6596917 GCA_013186435.1 Turdus rufiventris
CTGACTCTACGAACATCTGGTACAAACTCATTCACGAGTGGAGGGCTTGGGACACACCCAGTGTGAAGGTCAGCTCTGCCATTTGATCTGGACCTGCCTCACTGCACAGCCAGGCACTCCAGTTATGCTTGTGGTCGGGTCTAATCAAGCTAATGAAGCCATTTATGTGATTAGTGTGCCCCTTGCTAGTTGTGATTTCATCTCTCACGCACAGCATTAAAGAGCGCTGCAGGACACCGTGGGGACCTGATGTCTGAGCTGGGGTGCTCAGACCAGAACTGTAGTGTCATGTTGGCAGAGCTGTGGCTTCAGCCAGCACTCAGCCCCGGGACCCATGCTGACTCAGAGGAGCCAGGCATGCTGCTTTGTCCCAAGGGTGTCACCTTCCCCAGCGGGGCTGAAAATAGGGACTGCTTAAACCATGGGCAAAGAGGTGGCTTAGAGCAGCTACTGTGGAAAACAGAGCAGGCTGCTCTGCACAGCTCTGTCCAGGGATTCACGTGAACCTGCAGAGCACTAGCACAAGTGACATTGGCTGGTGCTTTGAGTGGGCTTGTGATGGCCAAGAGATGACCCAGATGTCATAATATACTTGTGAGCAATGCAGACATAAACAACAGAAGTATTTTTAAAAGTTTTTGCAATGAAGATTTAGAGTAACATTCTTAGAGGCACTTTATTTAAGAATTCAACACTTGGCCATTTTTAATTCCTACTATTAGTATTAACAAACAATAAGTTTTAGAAGGATGAATTTTTAAAAGGAAAGGAGATTTTTTTTCCCATCTAGTCATAATTTTTTTTTTTTTCATTTACACAGCCAAAGTACTTTGGTTCACAAAACACAAAGGTCTTCTAACCAATTTTAAATGGTGAGATCATTGTCCCTGCAAGTGTTCAAAAGGCATGTGCATGTGGCTCATAGGGATGTGGCTCAGTGCTGACACGGTGGTGTGAAGTTAATGGCTGGACTTGGTGACCTTGGAGGGCTTTTCTGACCTTGATTCTATGTACCTTGAACAATTCCTAGCAGTGTTATATCCACCCTTTATGCAAGGCTGGGGAGAGCCATGATGAGCAGGGGAGGTGGGAGAGGGCTGTCTTGTGTGGGGTCTGCAGCCCCACTGCCCCACCGAGTGACAGGAGGACAATTTGTCAGTGCTAACAGAGGAGAGGAAGGGCAGCTCCTTGCAGCATGCTCTGCCTTCTCCATCTGTGCTGAGCCAGTACCTCTGGAGTGGTAAGCAGCCAAAATCCCATCTGGAGCCTTTCTGAGCCAAAGGAGGCTGCCTCACAAAGCAGGGAAAAGGCCAGCCTGTGGCTGAGGGCTGGAGGGAAGAAATGGGCAGTTCTCAAAATGCATCAGAGAAGGTGTGTGGAGAGCTATTTGCTGTCCTCATTGCTATTAATGCTGTGTCCAGGAAAATTAAGCACTGTTTTAAGTGATCTATTGGCACAAAAGGCCAGTTCATGTTTACCATAGCCATTAGGCATCACATTTTCTCTGACATCTGCCCTTAAACATAGGAAAAAAGACAAATTCACATAAGCAGCCCAAAAGTGTTGGTCAACACAACAGGGAGTGCTCTCTTCTGTCCACATCCCAGCCACTTTCCTGTCCCAAGCTGGTGTCAGAACAAAAAAGATTGCTCAGAAAGTTTTCAGGGGTGAGAAAGAAACATTTTGGATGACTGCGAGGCGCTTCTTCCAGCACAAACAACACGTAAGTGCTTGTAACAAAACGGAACAAGTGAGTGATGGTGGGAGAAAGGGTGGGAGGCAATCCTGCTGGGGCAGGCACGGATGTTTTGACAGCACATGAGAGATGTTGCCAGGGAAAGGAACGGGATAGCACTGTAGGAGAGGAGGGAAGCTGATGGTAGGGTGGATAGAGGGAGCTGGCATGTTCAAAACAGCAAGCTAGGAAAACAATCTTCTTAGCAGGATCTGGATGGATATATTGGCAGGGCAATAACCTTGCAATAATTGAGACATGAAAATTGGGATGAGACAATTAGGATGGAGAATAGTCAGACAGAAATGTGGAATAATTGCACTGAAATAATCTGAAAGATGTGGGTGTTACCTGGATATGAGGACCTTTACTGACATTCAACCTGAGGATGCTGCCCAGACTGAAAGTGCAAGGATGAAGATGTTTGCCCAATACCTGAGGAAGATGCAGTTTAAGGGGAAGACCAAAATCTCTGTTTCAGGCATTCTGAAATTGTGTTGAAGGCAAGAATAGAGATACTACTACTATTAGAACAAATAGATTTGAAACAGAAATACAGCTTTGTATATATCAACTGTGGAAAAAAACTTCCCAGGGTCAAATTCCTACAAGAGATGTCACTCAGCACTGGTTTCTGGAGTCACTGTGTCTCCACCAACCACACTGGGAAAGGGCCACCTTCAAAACCAGACTGACCCTGGCAGACACCAGCCAGACTCACCATACCCTGAGTACCCAAATGCACCATACCAAGGAAGCCAGTCTGCATCAATCACATGTCAGGAGCAGGGACACAACCATTTCTGTAATTTCCAGGGACATTCCTCTAAATACCACAGATGGAGACGTGATTCTGGGGAGAGAAACTCTCAAGAAGCCAATGCTGGTATTATATAACCATAAGCAGGAAACCAGTGCCTTTTCCAAGGAAATGAAGGCTCTATTCCACCTCCATAAGAACAAGGGGGAATGGGAGCTGGATCTAATGGTACAGCCAGCTCAGAAGATCCTGATGTAGGGAAAACCCTACAGTAGAATCAGAGGCATTGAAAATGCTGAGAACTTGCAGAAAAATAAGTCTTCTGCATTCTCTTCATTTCCCATTGAGATGCATTTCTCTCTAGTCTAGGCTCTGGCCGTATTTTTAATTCACAAAATGTGGTACAGACTGCGTGCATTGTTTCCTGGGGTTACAAGAAGGCAATTGTCCCCACGCATCACAAATGAAATATTTTTGGCACTTTGCAACCACAATCCCATATTCTCACTGGCTAATGAAAATGACCTTAGTGACACACTCTGATTTATCAATAACTGACTTACTGGGACTCACTGGGCAGGGTTGGTTCTGACCATACATGTTCTCCAGTAGTACCTGCAAGACAACACACTGCCTTCCTCCATTTACATGTAAGCTTCACACAGATTGGAGAGGATGGTTCTCCTCACCAAGGACAAGGGAGCATAGGAGAGTCAATAAATGAGCCTGAGCAAGCCCATTTGGGGAGTTGCATAGGGAAAGGTTTTGGGAAGATGGCTAGAAGACTAAAATAGTCCAGAGCAAGGCAGAAATCTCTTTACAGGTGAGACTTCTACATTTTCTGTCTTCTGAATTCAC
Source organism: Turdus rufiventris (assembly GCA_013186435.1). NCBI lineage: Eukaryota > Metazoa > Chordata > Aves > Passeriformes > Turdidae > Turdus > Turdus rufiventris. The sequence continues at coordinate 6,558,932 of PYHW01009979.1, forward strand.
ATGGTTCAGGATAAAACCAGACAGACCTAACAGATGTAAATCTGTTTGCCAAGAGAGAGTGCTGAGATGGCTCCAGGACTGATGGCTGGTTTTACACAGAAACACTTGGTGTCACATCTGGTATTCATAGCAGGAACCACCCACTTTCAAGCCTGGCAAAAAAATATATGATTGCTTCACTCTGTATCAGCTGCTCTCCTGTACACAAGCATCCACATGGTTTCCTAGATGAACAAGCCTGTCTCCCTTCCATGTAGCTCTGGGACTATTTGTGTTTCAAAGAAGCCAGATAAAATGCACTAAACCCAAAAAGCATAAGTACATTTGGAGCACAGACCTCTTTTGTTGTGGCTTCAATGGCTTGTCTGTGTGCTGACATACACAGTGCACAGCCCTCTGCTTGAGTCCACACCAGGCACAGACTGATGGGCAGACCCTGGGGAGCTGTGGAATGCTCTTCCCCAAACCACTGAACTGAAAAACCTTGAATGTCTCATGTAGCCAGCACCAGTCATTCAGAGCAACACCTTAAACACTCCAGTCCCAGATGTGAAAGGCCACATCAGCCTGCTGTATTCCCACCAAAGCTGCTCAGAAAAGCAGAGTAGCACGTGGTACAAAATAATGAACCCAGTCAGCAGAAACTCCCCTCAAAACCTGTATTACAAGAGTTATCCTTCAAACCTAGACAAACTGCAGAGTGTTTTCCTAGGTGCTATCACACTAATATATCACAACTTATATTTATTGTGAGGTTTGTGTAATTGTTCCAGAAAAAATATCAATTTATAGCACAACACGTAAAGAATGAGAAAAAAAAATCATTACAAAGTGTCATTCGGCAGAGTTCAAACTGACAGGAATTTCAGAAGATGCATTTTAGCTGAGAGTATTTTAGTACATTTGACCATTCCATAGAATTGTTCATCAACATTTTTATCTATTTTACAGGATACACAAAAAAAGGTCTTTAAGAAATATATTAATACAAAATAGTGGCCAATTTCTTCATAAAAACTTCATAAATATTGCAGGGATATTGCACTGCATCTTTGGAGTGGTGATGCCTGTGATTGCTTCCTGAATGCATAACACATTTCAGAGGAGTTCTGCATTTCCAGGACTATTCTAACCCAGCAGACAAGGCCACCAAGTGGGAAGAGCACAGTGACAAGCAGTTCTCTGTTGCAGCAGCAGGAGCACATAAAGGTTGCAGAAATGTAACCAAATTTAAATTTCATAATTTTTAAACCTTTTTCTAACAGCTCCAGTTCCCCCAGTCACATCCACTGTCCCTGCCACACCCATACATACCCCCTGCCAGCTACCTCCGTCCTATCCAATGGTAAAGAAAATAATATGTTTGCTGAAGTGTTTTGTTTCTGATCTTACAGAGACATTTTTAAAGTGCTCCCACACATAGTTCAATATTTTATCAGCAATGTTTTATCTGGCACAGGAAATTCAGACAAATGTCTTGGAGGCATCATGGAGCCTCCATAACTGATACTGCATAGCTGAAGTTGGGATAAGAATGTTGTTATTGAGTAGTAAACCCTCTCATATAATCTCATGTGCCTAACTCAGCTTGGATATTCACAACTGATTTCTCTTTTCTGAGTAATCACACATCAGTCTTCCCCATGACTGCACAATTATCTACATTTTGAAGAATTAACTGAGTGTCACAGCACATTTCCAGCTATTTAGACATGTTCATGAGGCTTCTCCTAAAGGCCAACAATCAGGCTGCAGAGCTGACACCCAATCCCTCTGAAAGATTGCCCAAGTACATTTGATGTTGGTAACACTGCCCAGAATTCTCATTATGGGGTGACACAGTGAGATGTTTAGAAGAATGGCAGCACTTGGCCATTTGGGCTACTGTTACTCTACTGTAATTGCTGTTCCAGGCTGAATCTTTTTTTTTTTTGGAAAATAAACCCAGGCTGTTCTTGCAGTTTTGATATAAACAAGAAAATGACAAAACTGTTTTCCAGCATTAAAATTTCAATTATTTTCTCCCATAAGACTATTACCCCTCCTGCCCTCCTGACTGGAGATGTAACCCATCTGGAGATGCCAGCACCAGCTCCATAAACTCTGGGTTGTATCTCACCTATGCAGAGCTCCAAATTCATGCTGCCTGAAAAAACACATTTGCAAGTTCTTAGGAAAAGCTGCAAGGTCTCAACAGCTACAGTTTTTCTGGGAGCCTGTCCTAGCTGGGTGGATGGCTGCTCCTTCTGCTTCCTGTTCCATCCAGATGCAGATGGTGGAGACCTCTCTGGAAGCACTTCCACAAGCAAAGAGAAAACCAGGCACTTCAGGAACAGCCAAGCCCCTTGGAATCAAGGCCTGAAAATGGGAACCAGGAGTCTCTTTGCCATGTCTTTTCCATGACCTGAAACTCCTGAAGGATGGACCCGTCTGGCTGCAGCTGAGGAGGAGCAAGTGCCAGGGCTGGCAAATGGGCGCCAACAGGAGGGAGTGGCAGCAGGACCAGGAGGGGACGAGCCATTTGCAGCAGGGATGGAAGAGGATCCTGGAACATCCTGGAAGAGGATCCTGGGCAGAGGGACACAGGAAAATGGATGGAGGTGGGGAACATAAAGGAGATGGGCAGGCTGATGAGGAAGTCTGGAACCAGTCAGAGAGGTGTGGGAAGGAGGGAGAGGAGGAGGAAGGAGCACCATGGGAAAAGCAGGCTTAAATGTAAGAGTGGTGGGTGGGAAGGGGTGGTGATGGTCTGAGATCTCACTGAAGCTGGTGGAAAAGAGGGTTTGCCCTTTAGAGGAGAGTAAAGGAACACATGGTCTGAGTGGAGGAATGTAGAATCCCCAAAATAATGAAGTACAAGCAAGAAGCCACGTCTCCTGACAAAGAATCAACCAAATATATAGTCAAAAAGAAAGAGATAAAGGAATTAAAGCTCCTGAAATCCTGGATTTTCCTTGTGTCATTAAAGAGAAATTTCCCCTGCCAAGCACAAGAAAGGAGGGCACTGATTGCACTGATCCAGAACTCCTCATCTGCCTGGCCAAGAGATAGGGAGAAGATACCACTTGAGAGAGGGCACTGCAGATGGACTGAGGCAGATTTAATGGAGGGAGGGTGATGGGAGTGTGGCACATGCCCTGACACAGGCAGGAGGTCTGAGCCAGCACTCAGCCAGGCAAAGCTCCTGAAGTGCGCCAGTGCTGCTTGCTCCCTCCAGGAGATATCCAATGATTCAGGGTTCCTGGGTTTCCATGGGGGCATCCCCAGTGCACAGGAAGCTCCTGCCAAAGTTAGCCCTTTCCTGGTTACCAAAATCAGGTTATTGCAAGGCCCCATGTTCTCAAAACCCAGGCTTGAATAGCTCCAGAGCCACTGGAGCTGTGTGGGTTAAGACAGACTTCCCCTCATGCTGCTTATCATGCATGGGAAAACTGCACAGCTGCAAATGGTCCCCAGAACTTCTACTCTTCCTGCTTCTTCCCACAGTGCCAGTTCAAAACTGAGTGTTAGATATTTCTAACATGAAGACTAAATGCTTATTTTTAAAAAATTCTTTCCGAGTACACAGTGCAATTTCTTCGTGCTTGGTATACCAACACTCAGCTATGGTTTATTCAACTGCATTTGATTGCTGTAATAAAGTTATTTGATAAATGAGCATCTGGCTCATATTAACTCCTCCCTAAACTCTCCAAAAGAAGGGGTGGTATTACTTCCTCCAAGATATCACAGATCTGATTTTATTTCCCAGTCCTCTGAACAATATCCATGCCTTGCAGCTCCATCTGATACAGTGTGGTGTGTCCAATTTGTCACTAGGCTGTTTGTGTCCTTTCCCATCAGCTTATTCTCCAAGGCAATTATAAAATGTCAGACCTCCTCTGATAATGTTGCTCCCTCAGTCTCTCACTATCCCTCACCTTTGCTGATGGTTTAAAGCCTGGTTACGGTTCCCATATGCTAAATGATTTCCTAGGAGCTAAAGCTTTCTTCAAGCAATGGTGAGAAAATCCTATTAATCATGTCTGTGGCAATCAAAATTCCAGTCAGGGAAAGTGAAACACAATTACTCATTTTCATCAGACAAGCTGCTGCCCTGCACCTGAGTTTATTAACCAGCCAGCATATCTGATCAGGGCATGGGAAAAACTCCTACCAGATGTCAAATGGGAGAAAGTGGAAATGTGCCCAGCTGGTCCTGGTCAACTTTTTAGAGCTCTTCCCTGTCCCTGCTCAGCCTTTCACAACCAATTTAACACAGGCTATGCCAAAGGGCAGTATAGGATGCAGGTTGCTTGTGTGTTTTTAGCAATAAACACCTCTTTGCTGGCCTCAGAAGGGACTGGCAGTGTTGTGCTTTTCATCAAAGTCCTGGCGCAGGTAAAGCAGAGGGGAGGAGCCTTACCTGTGATACCACAGGACATTTTGCAAACTGTGTGCAACCCTGCATTTATCATCATCCTTATCTATTGTTGTTTAGGAATTAAAAAGACACATAAGGCAAAATATTCAGAGTAAAGACCTGGCCATTTAGGTCAGTATTTTACCTGAGGTACACGATAGCTGCCTTTTTTTTTTTTTTTAAGCTTTTTCTTTTTTTCCCTTTTTTTCTTTTTAAAATAGCTAAATCTCCCCCCTGATAAATATTAATATTTTCTTCACTATTAGAAATGATCCTGAGGCTCAAACTTTGCATATTATTAGCTGAAGCTGTTAGTGTAGTTAATAACCATAACTGGGCTAATGGAGCATGTATCTAAAATAGTTATTGCTCTCTCTTGGAGCTGAAAAGGCCATTTTGGAAGTATAAATGTTTTTTGATTTATCAGGAAAGGCTTCTCAGAGCATTTTCTGGATAATGGCTAACTGCAGAGAAGGCTTTAGATTGCCCACACAAATGCATCTTGGTGTCAGAATCCAGACTGAGAGAGAAAGAGAACAAACACAGAAATCGGCTGCTAAATATCTTTAAGGTGACTGGCACACTGTTATGAACTTATGAGATATAAATCAGAACATTTAAAATAATCAACCAGAACTCAAGGACTTCTTAGCAAAACAGAGGCACACATTGAGGCTCAGATATTCACTCACCCTGCTGCTACCTCATCTGAACTATTAAGGATATCATGAGGATATTTGGATTTCATTTTTGTTACTGCTAGTATGAAATAATTACCCACTGAAGTTCACTTATCTGAGGCCTTTGTTTATCATGGATTCACAGAGTGATTTTCTTCTTTAGAAATGGAAACTATCAACCAGTCAGACAATACCAGAGATAAAGAGCATATGACCAAAAAAGTGAAGCACAGAAAAAAAAAAAAACAGTAATAAGAGCCCCCTACCTGCCAAAAGCCTTCCAAGCTGCTGTTATCAAAACCCTGAGTCCTAAGATTTTGTTTAGCAGCACAATGGACTAATTAAAAATGGCTTTGGTAGCACATGAATTATTCTCAGTATTGGGCATAGGATAAGAATTAAAAAAGACACTGCTAAATTAATTTCCTTCCCAAAATGAAAAGAGAAGTTTCTCAGGGGACCAGGTGATACAGAGAATTCACAGAGCTTTGAACAAAGGAGGAAACAGAGCAGGGAAATAGAAAAATCAAAGGGATCTAAGTATTCATCAGCTACCTTAATTTAAGTATGAAACTAAAGAGTTGTGACAGCAGACACACAAAGCATTGCACAGGGCTCAGAGGTGTCTATTTAACACAGGGACAGCAGTCCCTGGCTGGGAACAGCTCCTCTGGGCAGAGCCAGGGCTGGTGCTCAGGAGAGGTGATGTGGAGATGAACAGGTGGTACCTGGGTTAATCTGTGCTTGTTTCAGGCTGCACCCTTCCCCACATTCCCTGGTGCTACTACCATCCATGGCAAGCCAAGCAGAAGGGATTGCCCCCATCCCCCAGACCACATCCATCCCACCAGGCTGATGTCCATTCCTCAGGGGGCTCCTAGGGTGGGTGGAACTCACTGCTGGAAGACCAGTCTGAAAAGTCAGAGACAGCAGAGATCTCATGGATCCCTTACCAGATCCATGAGAGTCAACTCTGTTGGCTTTAAGTCCATGATGACAAGGCAAGGAAAGTCCTTGTTCTTTCCCACCTTACATCCAGCTGCAGGGCTGGCATCTGGAAAGTGTAAGTACTCCTTATTCTCATGGGATCTCTTAAAGGAGCTGGCTTTTCTTAGAGTGAGGGAAGCCATTCATATCAGATGCAAAAGGAGAAGCAAATTTTGGCCTTGGCATACCAACATCCCTGAAGTGAGAATACACCTGAGAACCTGCTTTTGGTGCTGGTCCCTTGCAAGCACAATAACATCCCTACTCTCCTCTCTGTGTCCCTCCTACAGGAGCCTCTGGGTGGTCTCTTGCCCTCTTTTTTGACCACCAACAGTTTGGACACAAGATGCATCATGTGATCTTATGCCCTGGTGATATCAAGCACAACCGCAGAGAGGTTGGGGAACCTTCACCCCCAAGACTGGGAGTCTGTCATTCCCTTTCACACACGTGGTGACTGTGTTGTGTATATTCTGTATTTTCAATTATTCCTGTATGTTGAGGGGTAGGGAATGCACATGGCCTCAGGGAAATTGGAAACGCCCTTTGACCCCCAGCACTGGACAGGTTCCCAACATTTTGTGTTGTCTCCTGGGTATCCCAGATGGGAATCCCATTTTCCAAGCACTCCTGCTCAGCTCCCTCCTGGAGGCAAAGCCTAGGAGAAGGTGGCTTGGTAGGAGTGCCAGAACCCTCTGGGGGAGCAGGACCTGCTCTTTTGTCTATCAAACAAACTGAGAACAAGGGAGGTGAAGGATGGGGCCGTTTGCAATTAGGAAATGTGAGGAGGGGAAGAACTGGAGTTCCCACCGTACTGATTTCCCACAGGCATTACAAGCCAGACTAACTCTCCTCTAGATTTTTGGCCTCTCTGGCCCATTCTGCTGCCTTCAGTCTATAGCTTAGGCTCTGCCCTTCACATAAGTAGGGGGAAACAACCCCAGGCAAGGGAACAGAAGGAATGTTGGTCAGAAATTGCATGTTTCTCTACCTCAAAGGCTCCCTTAAGAAATTCTACATGAATATCCACACCTAAATATGTTTTTTTCCCTGCCTCCCTCATTCCCTCTTGGGTATTTATTTATGTAAGAAGGGTGACAGCATTTAAAAAAAGAGCTAATGGGTTTGGACACAGCTGGATGCTGCATGAGGATGGGCACTTGTCTCAGCTTGATAGATCAAAATGCTTCTGCTTTCTGTAGCACAGAACATGCACAAAATTGGTCAGAAAAGAAGCATGACCTTACAAACAACTCAAGAAGTTGCCACAGTCACAAAGACTAAATATTTAATTGATTTGTTTATATAAAAGGTGAGTACAAACCCCAGCTCCCCTCACCTGAGAAGGAATGCGCTGCTGTGTACTGCTGATGCCAGATGACAAGTGGCACGGAGACTTGCCCAGCTGCCACCCATGGCTCAGGGTAACCCAGCTTTCACCCCAGCCTGGAAGAAAATGAATGATCTACTTTTACAAGAAGTCATTAAATGTTACTGAAGTACATTTTTTTTAGCACCACCCACATTGCCTTCATTTCTTGGTTAGTCTTACAGTAAGAGCCACACCAAAGTTTAATACAAATTTAGATTTTTTTAAAGCCTTTTTCCTCATTGCAGTATTTGTGGGCACTTTGCTGAAGTGTATTTGCTTCAAAATGTGCTTCAATTGATCCTTAAGGGGGTAAGAGGGGGTAAGAGCTATGCCTCAAACGTACTGCTGAATCTTCACCAAAAAACTGTAGTTTTCTATTAAAAAGGAGCTGATGTCACTGGAGAGTTTGTTGGGTGAGAAAAATCAAGGTTGGTGACAGCTGGCCTTTGGCTTGAGCCTGCAGCCCTGCTCCAAACCCTCCAGTGCTCTGCAAGCACAAGGGGCTCCATTCACTGCCCACGAAACCTCACTGATGTCAGACAGATCAGCTCAGCTTCTTCCAAAAAGAGCATAAACCATTTTTCACGTTGCAATTCTTAGAGAAAGAAAAGAAAAAATGCATTGGGCTCCAGACACTACACACAGCTGAGTCTCACTTTGTCTGGAAACAATACAAAATTCACATGCAAAGCATGGGGAGGACAAAAAGGATCCTGTCAGCCCCTACGAACTCACAACAGAGGGTTCCCCTCTGAGCCTGTATAAACACCATGTGCACTGCTGGCTCTGAGAAATCCTGGGGACAGCTATGGCTGGGTAAGAACTGCTGGGTCAGAAGATAATCCAGGAGAGAGTGAGACAAGCTGATGTGTTAGACAAAGGCCAGCACAGTCCTCACAGCAATCCACACAGTGCGCACTGCGAGGAGCTTCGCTGAGCTGCTGAAGGCAAAACGTGCACAAAAGACTAACTGAGCCCTAAATAAAGGCTCTCAGTGGAAAGCCAAATCTCTGTGCCTTGAAGAGCAATGGACTTGAGTGTGTGAGATCCCTGACAAATGCCAGCAACGCCCAAAGAAGCAGGAGGTGAGCAGAATTTGCTACCCTTTAGAAGAAAAATCAAGTATTTAAACAGTATGATTTAAAAGGTAAATACTCAAGAAAAGAGATGTGCAATGAGTGTTGTACTCACCTGACAACAGCAGAGCCAAAACCCAAACAAGCAACACCTTGAGGCTCTGAGCTGGTCCCTGTCAGGTTTAGCCTTGCCAAGACAGGACCTGCAGCAGCCGTGAGAGCCTCTCCCTGCCAGAAGCATCCCACAGCTCATGGGCTGCGAAGGTAGAAGGAATCGTTTCTACTGCTGCACAGACATTGTTCCAGACCTCTCCATGGGTCTGGCACTTTGTCTTGAGGAGCTACACAACAGACTCTAAGACTGATCTAATTCCTGAATGCATTGAAAACAGGACTATTCTGTGGCATGGGCAAACAGGAGGGAAAGCCCTAAGGAAAGATTGGATTAAGACCCTTCTACCTCCAGCATCTCCTACCCAAATTTTACATCCTGTTGTGGGACAGAGTGAGCAAAACTAACCCATGCATACCCTGCCTTTCTGGACAATTTACCACTGACTTCATCTGAATGTGCCAGCTTTACCAGCAGTTTCCCAGCCTGTGTGGACAGCAGAGGTGCTCTGCTGTGTCTGTGTCACAACTCCTCACCCCCCAGACCTTCCCCACTCAGCTAGTCCTGTTAGACACACAAGATTTACATTTTGGTAGGGACCTGCTGTGCTCAGACTTTCCAGGAGGTTTATATGTTCATGGCAGGTTATTGGGAACCTCAAGTGTCAGACAGGTTGAAGAGCTAAATAGCACAGTGGCAGTGGAGAGTTGTTGATTCCAAAGTCAATCAGTGCTGACCAAAGCCTTCTCTCTGAACATCATCCTCTTTGCTTTTGGTGTTGGTCCCACGTGAAGCAATGAACTGTCAACCTTCTAAACTGAGAACTTTGGAACTCCTGATCACACAAACCTCTCCTACAAAAATAGCTTGCTTTTTAAGTGTGACTGAGATAAAAAAGATAAGGGTTTTGAATCTTGTGTTGGCAGTTTTATTGCTAAGAAAGTCTCCAAAAATGCATAGTTTCCTCAGCTGAAGAGTTCTCAGCCGATATTAATGGAATTTACTGATTTATTCAACATGAACTTAACACATACCCCCCCACCAGAAAAAGCCAATAAAATATTTTAAACATTTCTGCTGTGACCCGAGAATGAAAATACATAATCTTATCATATTTGCCAGTCAAATTATGCAGAGTTTGTAGTGGCAGAACTCCTTAAATTTGAGGATAATTTTTGCAAGCTTATAATGAGAAAACATAAGACTGAGAGAAGACCTACAAATATGTCCATGCTAAAATGAGATCCCAGAGACTTTGCAGTGCTTTTTCCATAAATCTGAGTCACAACAAGGAAACCTCTGACACTGCTTTCTTTGAAGTATTGTTTAACTAAAATAAAAAATGAAAATCCATGTGCTTCCTTCTATGATGAATTATTCAGCTCCTACAGAAAAAAAGGGACAAAAGGAAGAAAGAAGAAAAAAGCTGGGAAGCACATAAATATCACTCACAAAAAGCAAGAATAAATCTAATAACTTTTGGAATTTCTGTGGAAATATATTTTAATGTTCTTTTCAACACAGGAAGCGTGGCCTCTGTTCACATGAAATGAATGTGCATAAAAAAGATGCTAAAGGTTCTTGTGCAGCTGCAGTGCAGCAAACTGCAGCCATCCATCATGCAGCTGCTGCCCAGGGGGAATGCCCTTTTATCCTAATTGTGTTCAGGGTTTTCAGCTGTCACATGTGACTCTGATGGTTGTTTCTGCAGTTTTGCCCACATTTTGTATAAAAACTTTTTTAAATGGAACTCTGGTCTTCATTTCTCTGATCTGCTCTCTTTTAACAAAGTACAGTGTATTTGCAAGAGAGGAACTGCTCTCAAAATTCCATCAGGCATGGCTCATCCTGTGCACTATCAGAAGGAAAAAATCCAAACTGATATTAAATCCTGTGAAGTTAAACACCTTTTGTTCCCAGCAGCTGATAAATGAAACAGAAATATTTATATTTTACAGTGCTGATATAGATGACTTGGATGCTTTTCTCCTCAGCTGTAATGTTTCTAATGATCATCACTTGTAAGTACAGCATTATGCACCTCCCTTGCTACAAATAGATTTTATGTAGAGGTTGATGCTTTCTTTTTACTATTATGACCAAGTTTAATTCAAACATAGTAGGAACACAGCAGGAAAATGCACTACTTTAAATACAACTCCTATTGCAGAACAAAATAGGAAATTCAGCTTATCTTTTGGTTAAAGATGTGAGAGAGCAGTCAGTATCTGAACATTAATATGCAGCTCAACAGAGTGTGGATGACAGCTGTGTTCTGCTCATGAGGAGGGTTGGCAGTGGTGGAAGCAAACCCCTGGGGCTGGGTGGTGTCGGGGACAGCTTGGTCCTGCAGTGTGACCATGCTGCTATGGAGCAGCTGCTGGCAAGAGCGATGGGGTGGGAGGTGTGCTGAGGAGCCAGAGTGAGCTACCCCTGCCCTTTCCCTTCCTGCAGAGTCCCTCTGCTCACACACATCCTTCTGGGAGCTCCCAGGGGCACAGGCTGCTGCCCCTCTGCGCTGCTCAGTGCTTAGCACCACCACGTGCAGCCCACCTGCAACCTGTCTCTACATCTCCAGCTAAAAAGTTAAACTTGATCTGACATGAAATACATCTTTTAGTGGCTTCAGAAACGTTATTTTTCTAGTTTGTCAGAATTGCTTGGTCCTGACTAAAATTCACAAAAAAAAATCCCCCAAAATGATGTGTCTTGGTGTGATGTAACAGAGTTCAGACAGAGAGGAGCCTCCCAGTTCTTGCCTGAAGCTGGCCTGGCCTCTGACACTCTGGACTGAAAACATGGCAAGAGGCCAAATGATATTTTGTGAAAATATGCAAGTCCTTGGGAGATGAGGTAAACAACCTCTTACAATAGATTCAAAAACAGCTTCCCTGGAGAAATGACAAAGAGAGTCCTCATTTTGAAGAGTGGGGAATAAAAGATAACTTCTTGGAGGTCCATGTCAGTCACATTGATGAGAGGAAGATAAAAATAGCTGCAGAAATGGCTGCTGTACTCCAGCCCATCAGATTGGCCGTGGAAACTCTGCACAGCCTCCCTTCCATTGGCTCAGAGATGATGTTTACAAGGAATAAAATACATAATTAGGCAAGCAGTTGGCAAAAGACATAATTTATCATATTAAGCAATTAAGGAGCACTGGACTGATTTGGCCTCAGCTCTGAAAAATCCACATAATGAAACAGTGGCACTTGACATTAAAGCTGAACTTCCCTTAGGCCTAATTTTGACTGCCATTCATAGAGACAAAGTTTTTTTGGACCACTCGAGTTGGGAATGTGGGCAGCACAGCTGCAGACCCTGGCTGTTTGTCTGCACCAGGGCTGTGCCAGCCTGGAGCGAGCGCCAGGGCAGCAGCGAGGGTGTGAGCAGGAGCAAAGAGCCTGTGCTGTGCTTGCAGAGCTGTGCCTCCAGCATGACTGGGATTTCTGGGGACTGGGGAGCTCCCTGTGCCATCCCCAATTCTCTGCTACTGGATGTACCCTACCTGCAGGCGTGCCTCCTCACAAGGCTCCCAGCACACAGGGGTGGATGCTCTGAGGATTCACTTTGTGGCAGGGCAGAGGGAGGGGAAGCCACGGTCTCTGCTGGCCCAGCAGCTCTGATGAGGTGGATTAGCTCTGGCTCAGCAACAGCCACCCCAAAACTGCACAGACATTCTCTGTGTCTCACCCGTCACAATTATAGCTACAAACTGACCCCACCTTAAATGGGCCTGAATTCATCTTCTAGTTTAGGGAGAGAGAAGGACACTAGGTAAGACAATGAAGCACCCAGAGCATCACAGCAATGCATTTGTTGATTGCTTTCTATTTTTGTTTTTTTTAGTGAACACCAGCATTTAACTCTAATGGAGCCATTTGACTTCTCTCCATGATTCTTCATGATTTTGGAGCAGAGAAGGAGATCAAAGCACAACCACAAAGTTGCATGCCCATCATTCATGCACTCAAGTGTGCTGCCAACTATTTCTTTTTTGAAAGATACTAGCTTTGATGCCTAACATCATCTAGTTAAAAAATGATCCATTAAATATGAATTCCTTATTGCTTATGCTGTTTAATTCCACCCAGTTTAGTTGACTGAAGCTCTCTGCCTCCCTACACCAACACAATAGTTCTTTGCTTCTAGTCTTCAGTGTTGCAAGCCAAATGTTCAAATAAACTGTTCATGCCTGGAATTGTTAAATGTTTGAGAAGTCTTCTGTACACAAGAGAGCTTGAAAACCTTTATAAAAACAAAATGCATCATTATTTTAATCAATAACTAGCTAGTAATGGCAGGAATTTTTAAAAGCCAGTGTTTACTTCAAGAGTCTGACTTGAGATGCTGTAATGGACTTTCAATTAGAGGAGCTTTGTATTGGGTTTAACTCCACAATGACTCTTCATGTTTGCTGGTCATTACTCCTGAGATGAAATGCTGAGGAGATGGGGGATGCCCTGTGGTTTGCCTGCAGCAGGTATCCATTATCAATACTGCTGTTATCCCTACACATACAGCCAGAAAGGATTCTTTGGGCTGTCAGCAATCTGCACATCAAAACATGCCCAGTGCAGAATGAGAGTTAATGAGCTGCCTCCTTTGTGCAATTTTATCAGAGATCAACAGACCTGGGTATATGAAAGGCCTTTATGTAACTGAAGGCAGCAATGGAAAAACTCAGACTTTGTGAAAAATCATGAAATTGGTTTTTCAAGCAACATTTGTGCTGTTTGGGTATTCTCTTCCAGCCCTTTCAGGGCTGCTTAGCCAACATAAAACCTCTATTTTTATCTTCATTTCTACATTTTTCCCCTTAGAAAACAGAATAAGATGAAGGCCACTCCAGACAAGCATAACCTGCAGCTATCATATCTGCCTGTAAATTCCTTCTCAAAGCGCTCCTTGCTGGGGTGTTTCCAAAACATGACACATCTAGTCACTGATGCACCTAAAGTAAACTTGCTTCTTGCTATTCCTAGTGTTTGAACCTGTTGTCACCACTATTTCCAGCTCTGCTGCCCAGCATGCCAGATGTCTGAGCAACAGACTGCTTCTCAGGGTGGAAGTGCCCTTGCTTATGGAAATGCAGTGTGAGCTAACCACCCTGGCACTGCTTAACCCGTGTCTTAAAATTATATCTTGCACTATTTTGCTGCTCTGTGGACCCAAGTATGTTTCTTACATGTCCCTTTTCCTGGAAAGGGCAAAAAGAGGAGGGATGGATGGTGGGGGAATGCTCCCAATGTTCACCCAGTGATGCTGGGTGCTTGGCAGGGCTCCTGGGAGCAATCAGACCCAAGGTTGTGGTCACACTATGGGAGGATGCTGGAAAAAGCTGTGAAAGGGAGAAACATGTCCCACTGGATTCTCAAAATTCAACTGATTTTGTTGCAGCAAATGTTAATTTTTTTAAATTAAGAAAATAAAATAATGATTCTGAAATATTTGTATAGCTCTGAGGCAGCTCAAAGGCTCTTCTCGAAACAAATCTGATACAGTGCTCACAAAAATGCTGATTTATAGGCTAAAAGGTTATGGCATCTAGTTTGGAGCATTTAGACCTCCATGCATGCACTTATTCCAGGAAATAGAAGTCAAGGCTCAACCTGAGAAGAAACAATCATGTTTCTGCACTTATTTGATCATACAAGACTCAAAAAACATCTCTTCTTTGGAAAAATATGACCTCATTTTGTTCCTTGTGTCTTACAAATTGACTCCATCTTACAGCAGGTCTGGAAGCTGATGAACACCATCTTTCTGTAACTGTGAGAAACCCTTTCCTCCATGTGCCTCTTTGTAGGAGGCAAATCTGTTGCCTGAGATGTGAGGCTAAATAACAGCTCTAGGCTGGTGCCACTGGAAGGATGTGCAGTTTACAGCATGGATGTTTTTCTGCTTTGGCTTTCTGTGCCAGCTGCTGGGGTGTAAGATGCACCAAAAGGAGGAATTCGTCCTCTAGCAGAGGACCAAAAGGCAGGCACAAAGCCTTCAGACGCCCTGATGCTTGCCTGCATCTAGTCAACACAGTGAGATATATCTCTGCACATCTATCTCCCTGTCATTTCCTGAACATATGTAACCCTGCAGGCAAGCCCACAGCATGCTGTGGCCAAAATAGGAGGTTATCATCTGCAAACCCACATTCAAAAGCTCTGCAAAAGCTCTGGTCTCTGAGAGATACTCAGGCAAATGCATACTGCTTGCAATTAAAGTTATTTTCCTTGTGACCATCACCAAAAACTCATCCCTGAAATAAAAAGACAACTTGTCATCCAACAAAAGCCTCCCAGGCTCAAACAGGTCTTTCACTCATGCTGGTGCAGCTGGTGCAACTCCAGGGATTTATGCAGGGTAAACCACAGATCTGGATCAACTCCCCTCTGTCTCAGCAAGCTGTCATTCCTCATAGGACTAACCCACCTTTCACTGCACACACAGCCAATGTCTCTGCTCCTCTGTGCTGCCAAGTCTGTGCTCCACTGGAGTTTATCATAGCACTAAGATTACAAAACCCTGCAGCTCCATGATGTTGTACTGCGATACCCCCCGCCCTACACAACTGTTCCATCTCCTTTTCTTCCCTCATCATAGCCTTTGCTTCTGTTTTGCTCTTTCTTAAGGGATTTCGAGCCTTTCCATTGAAGCCATACACATTTTCTGCCCTAACCAACCTGAATGTCACTGCTTCTTTCCCACCCATCCTAGTGTGTATGCTGGAGACGTGGTTTAGGGATCTTATTTGGGAAAACACTCACTTGAACCTGTGCATCATTCCCACACTCATGGGAGCTCATTCCATCCTAATGCATCACCATCATGAACAGCTAATTAGGATCTCTGTGTATCTAAAAGCTGGAAACCTCTTTTTCTTGTAGAGTGGCAGAACGTGTGTCCCTTATTTCAGTTCCCTGCCATGGTCCTTGTCCATTTGCAGATTCTTGGCTCTGTGCTCCCACGTGTTAGTCATTAGCTGTGCTGTCACACCCAAGCCAACAGTTTCCCTGTTCAGGCTGAGATCTTGTGGGTTTGAGCAGTGAACCAGGATGCACTAATAAATATATTGGCTAACCAAGCCTTCTTAGCTATTTGTTTAAAACCAGAAAATCAGACATGAAATGAAGTAGTTAATTAACATTTGAAACATATTTTTACCTCCATCTGGCCCAAGTATTAGCCAATAACTGGGGTCTTGCCAGGTTGTTTCCACTGCAATACAACGGATGATCCTTCAAGCATATCCTTGGTGCAGCAATGTTTATTTACCGCATGAGACATACGCAGAGTCTTGTTTCCCTGAACACAGAGGGCAAACAAACAGGAGCAGGTTCCTTGCTCAGCAGCCCAAGCTTGCCTTTCCAGGGAGCACTGTGCCCAGAAGAAGCTCTGTCTCTTGGCTCGCTCCCAGGGGCTGCTCCTGGATCTCTTACTACAGCCTTTAAATGACTCCATAACAAATACATTCCTCTGGAAAGTTGCAGAGCTATTTTTAAACACCCTCACACACAGCTGTAATCAATCCATCGCCTGGCCCTGCGTTTGCCAGGACCTCTGGGGAAACCCTCCACCCACACAGCTTGGCTTCTGCTCAAGCCTCATAGGCATGGCCAGGTGCTCAGCTCTGATTACACAGAGGTGTGTTCATTGTGCCTATTACTTAGCCCATATGTGCCCACAAGGCTATGGTGAATTCCTTGCAGTGTGAAGTGCAGACAAGGCAGCAAACATTGCACACTTAGGTGGCTCTGTCCTCCATAAGGTGCATGTGAGAACAGTGCAGGACTTCACAGCTGATCTCCTAAAGTGCACCTCCATCACACTTCACCCAGGTAGGGGGTGCTTTCTGCACCTCCTCTTGTACTTATACCTGCCTTGATCCTTTGCCCTGCACTTGCACTGCTCTGCAGACCCATTGCCTCACCCTTTGGGGCTGTCCAACCAGGAGCACATCTCTTTAGATTCAGATGAGCCTCTGCTTGGCTTTATTTCTGCAAGTCACACAATGACAAAGTCAACTGTGGCATTTTCTTTGCTATTTTTAATGTTTAACAGAGCAAATTAGTACTTTGAAACAACTTCATAGTCGAAAGTCCTGAAGGTCCCTGAGAAGACAAAGCATTAAAAAAAAAAAAAAAAAAGGTTTTGGAGTCAGAATAAATGAGTAAGAGGACACTAAGGTACCGCTGTAGACCTGCCTGGGGAAACTGTGCTTCTCTCACACGGTGGGAGAAGGTGTGCAGGGGCTGGAGCACTCCTCCACTTGCAGTCCAGAGGAAAGCATTAAAGTCACTGACCCTTCCACTCACTGCAACAGTAACATCTGAATGTAAACATTTACGGAAAGAGATCACTCCTGCAAGGAAGGAGGAGTTGTGGTCCTTTGGGAGGGACCAAGGCTGCCAAAGAGAGCTCAGTGCAGAACAGGCAATAACACAGTTGCTTGAGGTGCTCATCCTCGGTACGTTAAACCAGGAGTCCAAAACTCAAACTCTCCTTCAGAAGGAAATCCTTGTGTCTTCATCACAGAGGGCAAAAACAAAGGCACCACGTCTGTAACAAGGCAGATGCCAGCTTCCTCCCCAGCAGGCATTTCTCCCTTCTGCCCCACCACCCCTTATTCCTGCCCCACGGTGCAGCAGGGCTGCCCATCCAGGCTGGCCCAGTCCAGAGCCAGCCTGAGCAGATCCCTGAGCTTATGGGGCTGCAGGAGTGTAGGAAAGAGGAAGGCAAAGAACAAAGCCACCACCCCTGCTGTGAACCTTTCATAAGCAATTGGTGGCTGTGTGAGCACACCAGGGGCAGAACTGGCAGCACCAGAGGCTCAGCTACAGCCAAACTGAAATACAGGCAACTTCTGTTTCTTGAATCCCCAGCAGAACTGAAATCATACTGCCTCCACAGGGGAGCTCTGGCTCCCCTCTAGACAGTCCTGCTGGTCCCCCAGCCCTGGGATGGGAGCTGTGGAGGGGCTGCTGGAGGAAAGGCAACTTGTACCACTCCTGGAGGTACTCTACCTCTCTTTGCAAGCAGAAATCCCACTCATATGCAGAGGGTTGAGTTAGTCCTAGAGTATTTCCAGCCCCAAAACACACACAGTGGACTCCCTGCTGCTCTGTGACAGGGCAGGCTGTGCTTTCCCTCAGCACCAGCTGCAGTCAGGCAGGCTATTAATTAATTTTATAGGCCTTTAAAATTTGTTATGAAGCAGAAAATGGTTTTCAGGGAAAAGCAAACACACCCTGTGCTTTCTTCCCAATTAAAGCTGATGAGCTACACTGGCTTGGCCAAGACATAACAAAACAATGAAAACAAGGCAAAAGGTTTCAAAGTGCAAGTGGTCAAATCAACAAAAAAGTGTTTTCCCATGTAACAGAAGAAAAATAATTAAATAAAGTGATGCTCTTCAGAGCTATAGAAGGAAATGAATGTATAAAGATGGAGATTTGGCAATGGTAAAACACAAACCCACAAGCAACAGAACATCCAGGTCTGAGAGAAGGATACATTGGCTACAAAACCAGTGGTCAGAAAACTTCTCTGCAGCAAAGACCATTACGAGGCAATTACCAAAAATAGCCAAACCCCATATTTTAATACTAAACAGGTATGTTCAGAGGCAACGGAAATTTTTGTAGTGCAGTGTCTGTACACATAAGAATAATTATTGCCTGCAGTAGCAGGAAGCTTCGTGAAGGATTTGATAAATAAAACTGCACAAAATTAAAGCCAAAGGAAAACATTAGTGAAAAGATCCCAGTGCAAGAGACCCCAGATTATGCAACTTCATGACAAGTGCAAGAGAACAGCCAAGATATGAGACCGAGTGATTCAAAGTCAAAAATACCCCTAAGGACAGATCCCAGGGGCAATGTGAAGTCTGATGATCTTGCTGGGTCTACGACAGGAACTGAAATATCAGCAGAGATAAGGCTGGCCTGTACAATGTCCAGCACTGGAATAACCCATGGTTTCCATTCAGAATTGCCAAAGCCCCAGAGAAGAAGATATTTTCACCACTGTATGCTGGGGTGTTTCACAGTCCTCCCTCTGATTTTGCACAGATGGAAGCTGGAGGGAAGCCAGGACTGTTGCAGCAATAGAAGAAGAGAGACCATTTCCTCCATTGCCACTGACCAGAATCGCTGCTCCTACCAATGCTCAATTTCATCCAGTGCAAAATGACAAGAAAATCCTTTCTAATTCAAGATCCAGCAAGGAATAAAGAGTATAGGTGGTCAGAGCTGAGGACTGAAATAATCCTCTAAAAAATGCAAACATTCAAGTGTTCTTGTTTTGGGCAGCCACCTACAAAAAGCAATAGGAGTCTGGTGCAGAGCAGCACTGTACACCTACAGACCCAAACTCCCAAAGGCACAGGAGGGATGGGAGCAATGTCTGAGGGACAGCTCCAGCAACTGGGACCGTGAGCCTGCTCACATCCTGCACGGTGTCTTCTACAGACACGGAGAGAAAAGGATTGCAAAGCCTGATTTTGAAAAGTAGGAACCTGTGCTTTATAAATGTCATGTTTCACAGCAGCACAAGATTCCTCAGCACCAGAGCCTTGCCTTGCCAGCCTTGGTCTGGAGCTTTGGGAGCACAGAGGGAGCAAAAGCTGCAGCTCTGCATGAGAAACATCTTGCGCATAAAGAACAACTGTGAGGAAATGCAAATCCAGACAGGCTCTCTGCAGGGAAAACTTAAGAATATTGACTTTTAAATTGATTTTTTATTATGTGGCATTCCTAGTGATGTGACTTTTATCCTGGCCCAGCAAATTAAAGAGATTATTTTTAGATGATTCAACCACCAAACCCATGTGGCTCTAATACCTCCCTTGCTTTTAAACATTCAGTTTTTGGTTTCTCACCAACATTTACACCAATAATACAATGTAGAAAACTCAAAGTGCTCCTGTGCTTTCCTTCCTCGGCCAAAGCAGGCAGGCAAGCCCTATTCCTCCAGTTCCAGAGGTGGTGGGAGGAAGGCAGGTAAGGATGAGGAATAGACAGACGCCAAGATGAATATCAGCAGTGCAAGTCCCAGGAGCACAGCATGGGGTTGGACATGGTTGAGTCAGGCACAGGCAGAGCTCTTTCCTCGCCCACTTCAGATTCTGCAGGGACACTGTCAGGCGCAGGGCACAGGTACCTGCTGGGAAAAGCTACAGTCTCTGCAAGATTTGCAAGTGACTGTGTGTGAATAGTCTTGGACAGCCAACAGACCATCCCCACAGCTCCAGCACATTATGTTGCCAAAGAGAAAATACATCTTTCTAATTAACAACACTCCCCCCTCCCCCCCAGAATATTGATCTGCACTGGACAAATTCCCCTAGACCTCCATTAGTAATTGCTGAGGCTTAGAATATAATGAATAAAGCCCAAGAGGCTGTTTATCCTCTTCCTTTTCTCTTTTAGGGGTCATTCCTTCTTGCTATCTCCCCCAGCTATTTTTTTCCCACGTATCAAATCATTTTACCATGCTGAAGTTGTTTCAGTACAGATGCTTTGCCTCCTACTGCTGCGAGCCCATCACGCTGTTCTGTGACCGCAGCTACAGCAAGGAAATAAACCTCAGCAGCATCTCAGCGGAGGAGCATTTGGAAGCTTTTAAAGAGCAGCACTGCCTGTGGCAGAGCAGCCTTTCCCACTGCCACTGACAGATGGAAATGGAATAGGCTTTCGTAGTCTCTTTTTAGAGAACTGATGCAATGGCAACAACAATCTGCAGACCAAACTGCGAGTGTCTCCCCTAGTTTATGTCTCAGCTCCCACCAGCCAAACCCTTTGTGAAGAAAGATCTTGGTCCAGCCCCAGACATCCACACACAGGTGCCCTACTGAGACCTAAATTCTGCCTTCCTTACCACACTGGTCCAGTCACTCCTTCATGGCATCATCTTATCCCAGCAATAGCCCTGGCCAGTGCATTTTTGTAGGCCAATTTATCCCTGCCAACAACCATCCCTTGAATGTCAACTCTTACCCATCTGAAAGGATGTGTGGAAACCTTGAAAACAAACACCAGAGAAGGAACTGTGACAAGGCCACATACAAAGAAAAGTGACTTCTTTCTTCTCCATTTCAATCAGAGTTACTGTATGGTAGCAGAAGAGATTTCAGTCCAAAATGGGATTTGTTGAAATTTGCTAACATCTCTATGTGTCCTTTTATTCCCATCTCATCTTCCTTGTGACCTTACTATACTTCTGAAGTTTGCTGTAATTGCAGACAATGCTTCCCTAGAGGAGCCAAGCATGTTTGTTGGCTTTGAATATCCAAACCCTCAGTTTCCCCAAATATTCTCTCATATTCTGATACAAAGTGAACATGAGTGTTTTTACATATATATACGTGGTGTGATTCCTGGAGGGGTCCTGTGCAGGGCTGGGAGTTGCACTGTGATAGTCCTCGTGGGTCCCTTCCAACTCAGTATATTCTATGATTATTTTACACATGTTTATTATCTTTGATTCAAGACATACATATAAACTTTGTTTTAAAATTTTCTTTTTTACTGCTCCCCTTTGTAAAAGAAAAGCTTAACAGTCCTCCTGGGCTCATTGCTACCCATCACTTAGTTACATCCTTTTCAAGAAGGGCTGAGCAGACTTGAGCACTGCCAGGTAGCTGCAGGACACTTCCAGGTGAGTGCCCACATTCCTCCTTTACTTATCTCTCTGCAAAATGCTGGTTACTTTTCAAATCGCTGCTGCATTGTGAAGCAAAGCCTGTCCTGAGCCACACAGAAGGATGGCCAGAGGTTTGTCCTCCTCAGCACACCTCTCCCCAGCAGTACCTACAATTTAGACTTCAGAAAGGATGCAAGTATTTCACATTTATTCCCTAAATAGGGCAAGCAGGGATTGTCTGTCCTTTCTTCAACTCAGCAGTAAGCCACTTTAGTACATTTACTGACAGCTAAAAATAGACTGCCCATGCCTCTGCTTCCTCCACTGAGTCACCAGCAGTTCTCTGACCAATCCACAGTTGTACAGCAGATGGTTGGACAGGGTGTTTCAGCATTGGCACGCTCGCAGACCTCAGCCATTGCCTTACAAGGGTGTGCTCCTTGGAAATGATAGGGAATATTACTGACAGAGACACTGGGCATCAGGGAGCACCAACATGGGCTCTGCATTACCTGCAGGGCAGGGAAAAGCTTCTCAAGTCCTCAGATCTGTGCAATGAAGCAGAGCCTGAAGCGGGAGAAAGTCTGCAGTGCCAAGGAAGGGGGGAATTCCCAGGAAGCAGAGAGGGCACATCCAGGGCTGGGCTTGGGGACTCCTGCTGGAATGCAGCCAGTTTTCACACAAGGCAACTGTAAGTAAACACAGCCAGTGCTCTCCAAAGAGCTGAGCAAACAGAGCATTGTGTGAGACTTTGCCCCAGTGCTGCCAGAAGGCAGAAATGTGGCAAAGCTGCCCCACCTAAGTTGTTGCCTCTCCACAGCCAGCAGCCCTAGAGATGGGAAGGGTGCCTACAGGGATAACTGCTGTGGAAATCCCACAGAGCCTCATCCACATCTCTAACCTGCCACCCTCAGCTGCCCTTAGCTTTGGTGACTTGGTGACACACCTGGGTTTGGCAGAATGAGGGGCTGGCATGGCACAGTGACCCAGCAGCAGCTCCTGGTGCCCTGCACAGCCCTTCACCAGCTCCAGGGATTTCCCACAGGATGTGCAAAACCCAGGGAGGCTCAAGGCAGCACTCTGTTTCTTCCAAACAGCTGACAAGCCACCATGATGTCCCTTGTCCACCCCCTGCACCAGCTCAGGCTGATTCCTGGCACTTCTTCTGGGAAACTGAGGCAGGGACTGCTCCTGGGCAGTGGTGAGGCCCTGGTGCCATGCACACATCCCTAACATGTTAGCACAAATGTCTACCAAACTCCTTTAAAGCAAAATGTTGAGTAGATTTCTCTGATGGGACAGCATGTTTTACTGGCTGGAACAGGAGACAGGAATTCTGGCTTCCTTTTCAGGATAACCCAAAATGAGTAATTTTCCCAACTTTCTCTCAGTCTGAGAATAATTATTAATATATTTTTTTATTTAAATTCTCTTCAGATTTTTGTTGTTGTTTGCTCTTTCTGGTTTGTTTTTTTAAATTAAAAGTAATTTATATACTTTCATTTAAAAAAAAGTAAATCTCGTTTTAGATATTCCAGGCGGGTCTCAGCTTGACAGCAAGAAGGTGGGTGTGGGGATGTCAGAAATGTTATTTATATTGGGTAACTTTGTTGCTAACTGTTTCTTCTGGGAGTTTCAATGAACCAGTTCACCATAGGTTGGTATTTTTATATGGCATTGCTTTATTTAAAGGAGGAATGAGTTCAGAGAAGTGAGACCTGGGCTGCCTCTGGCATGGAGAAGAGTCAAACACACACTGGCTCCAGCATGTGCTGCAGGCTGGGGCAGAGCTGGTGCACCCGAGTGAGCAGGCTGTGTCCCAGGATATGACAGGGGATGCTGACCCCACAGGATCATGCACCACATTTTCACCTTGGTACAAATGGATTGTTTTTCAGGGCCACAGGATGAGGGAGCATGGAGAAAGTCCTGTCCTCAGGGCAGAAAGCATGTAAGGTAATCACTTGTCTCACACAATGCTGTAAAATCTGGAATACGTGAGTGCCCAAAAAGAATTTCTTCCATAGGATGGAGCAGGGGGTCAGATCTCCAGCCTTGCTCCAGCCTGTGCAATAAACCTGATTCCCCAGCCACTCACTTTGATTTTTCCACCACCTGCACCCTGGCAGGGAGGAGCAGATGTTAAGAAGACGCAGGATTTCAGAAGGAAACCTGATTTCCCTCGAGTTAGCTGCTTCTCCCTCCGGGCTCTGCTTGTCTTTTTGGCAGCCATCAGCAGCTCCCATACATGCAGTACACTCCCCTCATTTCCTAGCTGTACCAGGAGCTGTTGTAGCAGGAGGTTCAAATAACTGTTTTTGCAAAAACTGCTTTCTGTAGATCCTTTTGAAGGTCGTGCTGATTATTTCCTCCCAAGCAAGTAAAGCACCGTGTAATTATTGCAAATGTCACCTGGTGAAAAATCACTTCCAGTCAATCATCTCAGCCTGAAGATAACTGCTTCAGCTCTTTGCTACTGCAACAAGTCAAACAGAAGTGATGAGGGGGTCTCACATCTCTCCTGTCAAGGCTTGTATTTCCATGCAAACACAATAAATTGGTTAAATAATATTCATGAGAAGGCAGTCCATAGACTCACTGCTCAGCAGGATCTGCTTGCTGGTGAATCATGCAGGATCCTGCTCTTACTATGACTGTTCACACAAGACAGAGCAGGCTGTGGCTTTCTAATTCAAAGTTTGAGGCCTCAAATATATCTATATCTACATCTGGATCTAATAATCTATATCAATACAGATATATCTGCTTATCTGTTTCAAGCATCTTGGAAAGACAACATCTTGTTTTACCTTAAACAATCAATTGTTATTGAAAAAAAAATTATTGCAAATGAGCACTTAGCACACCACAATTATGAGTACTGATATAAACCTCTCAACAGTTAAATCTACTGGTTCTAAAAACAGCTGTTTAGATGTGCCTGAGACAAAGTACAAGCCTCATATTTAATCAAGCAGAGAGGAGACTGAACTCCATACACAAGCAACTATCAAGCCTCTATCAGGGATGCAATGCAGAGCAGAAATACATGAAGAAAATTTACCTGCTTGTAAGTCTGCCTCGTCAGAATTGCTGGTAGAAGTAAAAAGGAGACAGTTGACTAGAGAAAAAAAAAGTATTAATTGCATCTTAATTTACCAAAAGGTTGAAAAAAAACCTTTAAGGGCTTCACACAGGACAAAATAGAGGAAAGAGCATGAGTACTGTACTGTGGCATTCAGCTAAGGGCACACACCCAAAAATGGGCTACTGCCATTACTCCCATGGACCAAATTAGCAAATACAGCACATATATATATATTTATATTAAAGGTTTTGTTTTGGCATTAGCAACTGCCATCTAAGAAGCAATAGTGAAGTTCTCTCTTACCACAGCTTTGAATAAAGCTGACATGAAGAGGAAGGATCGTTCTGCAGAAATGCTGGAGGAAAATTAGTTTGTACAGATTTCATTTCCCTAAGTCTAAGCAGTGTTCTGGTCCACTGAAGGTGTCAAAGGAAACAACATTCACAGATATTAGAAAATACAGTCCCAAGCACCAATCTCATGCAGCAGGACAGCATCAGAAATAAATGCCCTGGCACTCACATGCTGACTCATGGCCAGGCCGGTGTTCTCTGCAAATTGCTTTAATGTAAATTCCATCTTCATCAATAATTTTAATAGGGATATGAGAACAAATCAGATGTGTTAAAAAAGCCACAGTCCATTGGACAACTCAATGGCCATAGAAATCTTGTCAGAACAAAGCATTTACTGGAAATCAGTACAGATATTTTACTTATAGAAAAAAAAACACAGGACTTCCAGCTGCTATGAAGTCACAGATTTGTGACCTGGTTTGAAACTCGTCTGTCACAAAATGTAGAATAACCAAAGAACTCTTTAAGGAAGTTCTCTGGTATTTTCTAGCTGAGAAAGAACAGGCAATGGAGAAAAGTTTCAGCACAGGGGTAAATCCAGCCTTGTCCAGAAGCTGTCTCACTCACAGATCAGTGTGTACATTACCTGGAATGTGCAGGGCTCCTAATGGCATGGAGCTGAGATGCAGTGGGAGACCTTGCTCTGACTCCAGGCATCCATGAGAAGTATTTCTCATGTCCTGTTGTACCTCCTGCTTTTTGCTGTTCCCCATGGCCCAGAAGAGGACAGAGTCATGTCTGTGGGACCTGGTGCTAGTGGGTGCACAGCCTGGCTGGGACACAGGCATTCCCAGGGGGATGCTCAGGGACCCTTGCTTTGCTCACCCTCAGCCCTGCCTGTTCACATCAGAAAACAGTTTCAGAAGACTCCATATTTCTCTTCTGACCCAAGGACCCTTTGGTAAGTGACTGTTCATGACACACAGCTGGCATGCTGCAATACCACAAACAACTCCTGACACCAGCTGCTGATGTGACCTAAAGCTGGTGCTGGGTTTCCCTGTTGTCCTAGGGTACAGCGTAAAGATAAGCCCAGGGGTATGTATTCTACCACCATCTGCTGAAACCGGGTGGGGCAGTGATTCTCATCTCTGTAAGAGATATTCTCTGTTAATGGGTCATCTCTTAAAAACCAGATGGGGCAATGTTCTTTGTCTCTCCCATGACCAATCCTTCCTCCAGGAGGATCTCTTCTGTTAATGGGTCACTGAGTCCTGCTGCATGACTGATAAAATTATATCATCCTATTGTGACATGCTCCACCCAGAGGGAGGAGCCAAACATTTCCTACCTAGATAAAAACATATTTGGAACACCAAGGCAGCCCTTACGTAATGGTTTCCAGAGGACAAGAGCTACCAGACCTTTCTACAGGATCATTACTTCAACAAGATCACTTCATCTGGACTGCTGCCACCACCCCAACTAGTGGGGTGTCAGATTGTATTCTGTGTCAGTGGTTTTTCTTTTGTACTATTGCATGTGTTTTATTTTTCTCTTTTTTCCTATTAAATCGTATTTCTGACTTGGAGTCCCTCACTGGTTTTGTTTTCAAAACCATTACACCTGTGGAGGGCAGAAGGGGTGGGTTGCAGGGTGGGAAAATGAGGTCCCCTCTCCCCCAGCCCTGATGTGTCTCTTTCCCTTCCATCATCCGTCTACCTCAGGAGATGAAGCAGCGTGGTGATGGGTGCCCGGAGCTCAGACTATTTTTAGATCAAAGGAAGCCAGATGTTCATCAGATTGAAGGCAATTTCACCTCTGCAAGATGCAATTTCAGTGTTGGAAATTATGAGAGCTTAAAAGAGCCCTTGAGGATTTCAACATTTGTCTGAAAATTAGTTGGCAAGTCTTGAAGCAACAACATTATTGTCTCAATGTATCCCAGGCTCTGACAAGATAGAACCTTAGCAAAATTCCTTCCTTTTAGAAGAATGTCTGGTACTTGGTCATACAGACCTGAACCATATTTGCCATTTCTGCTTAAAAATGAAGACTACTGCTTTCGCCTGATCTGTTTTCCAAAATGAGTTCTTGATACTGATTTTCCAGCTGAATCAGAAAGCATGCTGTGCATGCTAAATCACCCAAAACAAAATAGTCCCTAACAGATAAATTGTATGTTTTCAAATAATTCTCTCAATAATAGCTAAGCTAGTTTGTGTTTGCTTTTGACTGGGTAGCATTTTTCCTCTATTAAAAATTTGGTGACTGTGTAACTGAAGAAATATTCCACAGACATGTAAATCCTCAGCAGAGAATCCACTGTACATTACTCTGGGAAATGTAATAAATCTCATTTAAGATCTTCAGTGCTCAGCAATACTTTTAAATGGCCAGGAGAGAGCTACCAGTTGCTACTACACTCACTGGAAAAGACAGAAGCCTAAAGATGTCATCAGACATGAAATCTGGTTTTCATCCCAGACTTATTCTGGCCTCCTTATATACATTCTTGCTTCAGATTAGGTTTTTTGAAAGTATAATTTTTGGCCTCTGGGATTTAATTCCCACAGCTGCAAATTCTCACAAGTTAGACCAACATCTAAATTATTTTTAACTCTCCCATAAAAATAATGGCTCCTATAACAATATATGTTTTGAGAATATGATTTGTCCCAGAGCATTTCAGATTTAGATTTTTAAGATGAGGTTTTTCTTCTGAGGTGACAGGCATAAAGACTTCACCTTGCTAGCAACCAGCTTCTCAATTATATGCTTTCAATTTCTTTTCAGACAGAAGTGAGCAGACCGCAAGGTAGAAGTGAGCACATTGTAAGATGGAAATGAAAAATACTGCAGGCAGCTGGAAGAAAAACAAAATCAAAAGGTCATCTTCCCTTTTTCCTACTCATATCACACCATAGGTTACAGTAACTCTATACTGCAAACAAGCAAATACTCCATGTCCCCCCACTTTATTCCTCAGTGCCCCAGAGGTGTTTCCTCTTCAAACACAAGAACAGAGGTGTGCTCAGCCAGAGATCTTACAAAGGATCACTGGAAAATCCTGCCAGGATTTGTCTCTTACATATATTAAGGATCTGGGGATTTCACCCAGACAACATTTGTTTTTAACATGTTTCCAGGAACAATCCTACTGGTGGCAGAAACTACTGAGTACCTATCCCAGTTCTCTGGTCATACAACTCTGACCAGCTCAGGGTCAAACTTCCTGAGCTATGAGACTGGCAAAATATCTCTAAGATCAAAAGAAAGCAATGTAAAGAGCCTGTGACCTGAGTTGGGAAGGCAGTGGAGCCCCAGGTGTGTGTGTTAGCTCTTCTAGTCATGATCTGCTCACAGAAAAGGTTCTCAGCTCTGAGGAAAATGTGCTAGAGGAGCTAGATTTTGACAGTCTCAGTAAGGCAGTACTATGGTGGGCACAGAGGGAACAGGTCTATGTGCACAGTTGCAAAGAAGCTGCAGTTTCTGCAGTGGCAGGGCACAGATGAGATGCAGGTTTCCTCCAGAGAGGGCACTGGGCACCTCCAAGGCAGCTCAGCTGCAGGGATTGCCCACCAGAGCAGTGATGCAGCAGAGGCAGAAGGACAGGAGAGAGTGCCGGGGAAGGAGCTGAAGTCCCTGGATTTGTTACTTTGTGCCTCCTCAGCTCTCATTGTCATTATATTACTGTGGTGGTGGTTGTGAACCTCCTCCAGTCCCAGTCTGGGGGAGAAAGGGTCCCTGAAGCCCAAAAGTTGAACAATTTAGAAACTGATTTAAAGCCAAGGTCGATACTCAGATTCCAGAGTCAGTGATGCATGACACCTCACCAGCCCACCAGCAGCAATGGCCAAAACATAGCAAAGAAATTGTGTTTGGAAAGTGATTTCAGCACCACTACAAAGCAATTTTGGACCCCAAACTGGGGATCACAATGATTTTAAAGTGAGAAGGAAGGTTGAGGCAGGTGAGTGTTAGAGTGGGACTTGAAGGATGATGTCTCAGCTCTGAAATGTGATCAGCATTAGGAGAAATGACAGGCTTGTACCAGTAATTCTTCAGCATCTCTTTGAAAAAATTTGTTGATCAGGAAAGTTTTCTGCACCAAAGGATCATTCTACAGAAGCAGAAACAAGTTAGAAATTGTAAGGAACTCAGCCAAAAAAAACAAAAACAAAAACAAAACAAAAAACAAAAAAACCCCAGAAAACACTTATGAATGTGTATTAGTTAATACAGCTTATTTTCCCAAAAGTCTTTCTAGCAAAAAACCCTTCCTACCCACTTTTACCTACTTAGCATATTCTGTATATCTTCAGAGAATGTTCCAAACAATCTGCATTCACACACACACAAAACACACATACACATTTTCCCCTGCCATTTGCTCTTAGCAGTGGGTAGGAAAGAGTCTATTGCACTTCCTCACTGCCAGTAATGCAATAATTGGATAAACTATGAATGCATGAATGAGCAAGGCTGGACTGACAGCACAGCCAAAGAAGCTGACAAGAGATCAAAAAGAAAAACAGGAAGGCAAGAGCCTTCAGAACAAGCCCTTGGGCACTCTAATGATCTCTCTTTCTGTTTTTTTCCCCAGCTGAGTTTGATGCAATATTCAGCACTCTTACATGCAGTAGAAGGACTCAGTAGCACATTCAGGGGTGCATATGTCTACTCAGAGAAATAAGATGTAGGTTTTCCTTTGGTGATGCATCTTCTGAAACCATCTGCATCATTGCCACTTTCTGGTGGTGGGCATTTGGGTTGATCCCTTGATGACAGCCCATCACTGCCACGGTCATATCTGCATTTGTTTCTGACTGGGTGCAGCACTGAAGTTCTCCAAAATGCACCATGCAGCATTTCAGCCAAGATATTGTCATGGGGAAACAGGGAAGAAAACCAGAAAGAACAAGAAAAAGCTTATTGCCAAACTCATCCATGCTGGCAGACTGTCCAGTTGACTTGATAATGGTATTTTTAATCTATATTAGGAAATAGCTCTCTTAGACCCTCAGCATTGCTCTGGGACATCGCCCACACTGAGCAGCATTACTGCAGGTGGGGTGCACAGGCAAGGGACAGGCTACCTGTTCAAAACATGAGTGCACACAAGGAGGAGTGAAGGAGGCTGGCTACTACCTGTGGTGCTCTCTGGTATCTAAAGGCTCAAAGCTGCCACCTTTCTGCTGCCTAACAGCAGTTATCCACACACACAGCATACAGGGAAGTGGGAAGGCAGTGATTGAAGAGTAAAGCAGGACATGGGCCTGGATGCTGGTGGTGGGGCAGAACCCACGAGCACCAAGTTGGGTTGCCCTGTATGTACTTTCTGTTTTCTCCTTTGAGGAGTACAGCCCATTCTGCCCCAGGTGGGAAGGACAGGATGAGCAGCACTAGTTTTTTCTGGAAGTCCTGGAAAAAAAATTGATGTACTGGTCTGACCCACTGCTTGCACCTCCTCCCAGATCAGTGCCTTCCTTGTGGCACTGCATGGTGTCTGGGAAGGGAAGAGTCAAACAGCCTCTCCTCCTTTGTTTCAGGCGTGCCCAAGGCAGCACAGACTTAATCACTGTGCAGTCCCAAAATCAGGCAGGTGTCCATCACAACTGAGAAATCTCAGCTGCTGCAGCTGCCAGAATGGAGTGTAGGCACAGACTTGGTCTTATTTGAGTTCTTGTAGTGTGGCAGGCAGAAAGCTGTTCCCTGACACATGGTGGAATGGCAGAGATGGAGACGTGGCTCCCAGAGTCAGATTCTAGGAGCCATACAGAGGAAACCCTTCTAGAGTTTTTTGGATGGGCAGTTCACCTGATTTCTCCTTTTACCTCATCCCTTCACAATAGGAACACTTTTTTTGGCTGAAATTTTTTAGATTTTCTCAGCCTGAGGCAAACACCTGGTATGCAGAATTTTGGCCCCAACAGTTGAAAACTGGCAAAGTCAAAAGAAAGAGAAACTATGATGCTTTAGTGGGAAGTGTTAGGCAATGTTAAGGCTCCACCACAGTTCCAGCTGTGTCGCTCTCTGGTTTGGCATGCAAATTCACAGGTCAACCCAGTGTGTAGTTGTGTTTCTAAACAGCCACAGAGATTACTGATATGAAGTTGTCAGTTTTGCCCAAGGATTGGATCTACAAGGAGATATGCAATTACAAAGATCTTATCTGGCTTACCTACTGGCAATGTTTTTTGTCTCATTAAGACTTCTTAACGTAAACTCCAGGCTTTCTGTTCCCTGTGCCATTGTTCTACCCATTGTTAACTCATTGGCAAAAGACAGATGTGCTTTACTTCATCTGGATTTTCCCAGCAGGCTTAAACACAGCTCAACTGGCCCCTGCTCAGCAGTGATGAAACCTGAGATGGGAGAGGTGCCCATGTCCCCAGCATGGTCACTCATGGGCCAGCATGGACATCTTCAGGTGTGCAACCTGAGGATGTCACAGGGAAGGGTTTGTGGAGGGGACACAGCCTGGGAGAGCAGGAGGCCAGGTGTCTCTCTGCAGCTGACGTGCCAAGTCCCAGTTGTGCCAGGATTTAAGCCTTTGAAATCCTACCCACAAGCACCCAAAATGCCAAGTCCTTGGGCTTCTCAGCTGATCTGGGACCTCTCTGCTGGATGCAGCAGCGCAAGAGCCTGTTTGGTGCAAGCGGGTACCAGTTCTGAGGCAGTCACATAGATTTAGGTCAGATACAAGCCTTGACTGATTTTATTGACATGCACTGGAGAGTGAAGCAGTTGCTGCTAAGTCAGCTTTCAAAAGTTAGAGCTAAGCTTCTGTCAGCGATCCCTGCAGCCGGCAGCAAGCTCCCAGCAGCATGGACCGTGCTGGGCTCCCTCAGCTCCACTGCATAGCAGGCAGGGGCAAGCCATGGGCTCCAGCACCAGGCACAGACCCCAGGCTGTAGCATGCACTTTACAACGCCCATCCTCCACAAAACAGCACAGTGAAGAAACCTGCTCTGGACTTTCAGAAGCCACTGTGGGGTACTGAGCACTTCCCAAGCCCACAGAGGCAGTGAGGAGGGCACTCAAAACAATGAAAGAAGAGTCCCAAAGGGGGCTCATTTGAAAAATTAAATCTAATTGGTCCAGGGGGATGATGCACTCTGGAATGAATACCCATGGGGTGTCCTTCGCTAGGGACCTCTTTCTGTATTAAAGCTAGTCAGAAACAGCATGCCTTTCGTTTGCTCATGTGCTGCTGGATGTTTCACAGGCTCCAGGGAGGGAAAGTACAGCTCTGACTTATGCAAAGGAGAAAAACACATTGCTAGATCATGTGGACCTTATAAGCCTGGGTTTGCATTCCTAAAATAGCTCAGTTTTAGCAACCCTTGAAATTCAAGTCCCTGTAGCAAAGACACCCCACCTATCACCTTGGGGTTTTGTATTTGTGAAGCCCCATGTTTTTGAGTTAGATTACTACCAGAAGAAAGGTCAAGCATCCTCCTAGCAGATGGTTCCACAAGAGAAAATGTAAACAAACTCAGCAATCCAATGTGAAGTAACACTGGTCTCCAGACACTGCCAATATTTCATCCCCTATGTAAAAAGCACTGGTATTATTTGCAAAGGAAGTCAAATGAGCTGATACAAATTAAGGTTTTGTAAAGAAACAGGAAGCCTACCATCACATCTACACTTACAGTCTAGGCTCTAGACAAAGCCCCGTCTTTTAAACATTTAAGATTCTGGCAGTAACTACCAGGAGAATTTTAAGCTGGTATGTAAACAGTTAAACAAATGTCAGCAGTTCTAATACAGTGACATAATGCTCTTGTGACCAAGAGCACATAGATATTAAAACCAACCCCAACTTTTCCACTTACTTCTCACTGCAGATAGAGCTAGAGAATTTCTTAACACCATATGCATATTCTGAACCTCAGGTAAAGTCACAGACTGTGTCTGCTCACCTGTTAGAAAGAAACTCGCATTTGGGGAAGAGAGCCCCAGCTTGGCACACAGGAGAGGGAGATAGGATTCCCAAAACATTTGTGTGACCTTGAATAAAACATACTTATTTTCTTTTCCTTCTGGCCAGGTTGTCTTTAACCTGCAGGGAATGGCCTGCCCATTGTGCAGCAGCCAGCGTGTTCCAGTTCTGATACAGTCATTCAGTATTAAATCAAATAGCTACAAAATACTTATTAAATCAATTATTCAGATAATAAAACTATCCTGAAATATTGTGAGCATTTTCATCTCAGTTTCAGAGAAAGTGAGAGCTCAGTACCCTGCACCATTGCAGAAGAAGGAAAGAAGGAAGAAGGAAATCCTGGAAGAAGGATTTCCTGGGAAGAAGGAAATCCTTTCATGGATAACATCTGGTCTCACACAAATGTCACCATACACTGATTGTCACCTCTGCTTGCCATCTGGCACACAACACAGGTGGCTTTACATGAGTAAAACTGTAAGAACAAGACAAGCACCTAAAGGCTGTGGCCAGGCTGTAGCAACAGCAGGTTGTGGCATGGTCTGATGTGGGACATGCCCAGTCTTCCCAAAGAATGCAGAGCACTGTGCTCCATGGAAGAGGCATTCATTGGCCACATGCAGGAAATCCCAAATCTGCCCACTGGGTTGCCAATCTTATACACAAGTGCTGGAGTGGCACCCTAATGGGCTGTGATGAGGGGGTCCCACCAACTATTCTCCCAGCAGGAAACCTCAGCACGCCCTTCCCTGCAGCATCCTTCACCCCTGCAGAACACAGGAAACGGGCCAACAGCCCCAGACTGGGGGTTTTCTGGGAAAAGATTTGCTTGTGATGTACAGATTTTTCTTGCCAAGACATTTTTTGGCATTTCTGTCTCTGGCAGTGACTTCAGTATTATCTGAAAATTCATTTCATACCTCTTCTAATTACTCTTGGCAAATTAAAAGTCAGTATTTAGTACTGTTTAGCTCAAGGCCTGCTGCCCAGGCAGATGCAGGCACAGGTAACCATGGTGGGTCTGGTGCAAAATAACCTAGAGGACTTCTGTGAGCAATATTTCCATGAGGGATGGGTGGATGTAGAAGTCATAAGTTCAACAATGGCTTTCTGTACCCTCTTAATGCTCAGCCGGTGTGCTTCATTTCAGCAAACAAAACATCTTCCCCACCAAACAAAAAAATCCAGTCCACAGAGATGTGCCTTCAGGAGCCAGAGCTTTCTGCACCTTCCTTTCACTCAGATTTATCACCAGAAATGTATCTAAATAACAAGTTTGGCTCTGATATGCCCAGATTCCTTAATTCATGATTTGTTGAGGTAAGGGTACAGTGCTTGACATCTGCAGCCATGCTGGAGTTTTGTATCTGGGTCTCATCCCTGCCATGCTGTATGTGCCACCACAGGGTCCCAGCCAGACCTCTGTGCCTGCCCCTGGACCCTCCACTCCATCAGCAGCAGATTTTATTTACACTCACTCGTAACTTCAGGAAGCAGAGTCAAAGCTGGCACCCAAGATCATCTCATGAACCCTCCCACTGTAAGCAAAGAACAGGTTTGGGACCACTTGATGAAATTGAATGGCCCCAAGTCTATGGGATCTCATGGCATGAATCCTGAGGGAACTGGCTGGTGTACTTACCAAACCTCTCTCCATCACCTTCATGTCATGGTGATCAAAGTCACTGGTGAATGGAAAAATAGGGGAAACATCACTCCTATTTTTAAAAGGTGGAAAATGGAAGATATGGGGAACTGAAGACTGATGAGCCTCACCTCTGTGCCTGGCAAGATCATGGAGCAGATCCTCCTAGACGACGTGCTGAGGCATATAAAAGACAAGGCTTAGGGTTAGGTGAACTGAGGCAGCCAGCACAGCTTTACTAAGGGAAAATCATGGCCAATCTGGTGGCCTTCTACGATGGAGTGATGGCAGCAGTTGACTAGGGAAGGTGGCACATGTCATCTATCTACACTCTGTAAGGCCTTGGATATGGTCCCACATAGCATCTTTATTCTCAAATCAGGTAGACATTAATTTGATTGATTGACACTTCTGTGGATAAGGAATTGGATGGATGGATGGATGGATGGATGCAACCAGAGTGTTTTGGTCAATAACTATGTGTCTAGGTGGAGGCCAGTGACAAGTTGTGTCTCTCAGAGCTCTGTCTTGGGACCAGTGTTCTTCAGTATCTTCATCAGTGAGTGCAGACTGTGAGAAGTCCTTGCGAGCAGCCGTGTGGAGAAGGACTTGAGGGTTGTTGTGGATGAAAAGCTGGGCATGAGCCAGCAATGTGTGCCTGCAGCAGAGAAGGTGTATTGTATCCTGGGCTGCGTCAGCCCGTTACAGGATGAGGATGGTCACCTCACCAACAGGGACAGAGACAGGGCAGAGGTGTTTAATGCATTCTTTGCCTCTGTCTTCAACATGGACGGTGGGCCAAGGGACATCAGTGACTGAGACAATGATAACTCACCACAGTCACAACTTCCTTGTGAGGGGAAGAGGAGGGGCAGGCACTGATTGTGGGAAGACCTTACCGTGGCTTTCCAGTAACTAAAGGGACTTAAAAAAAGAAGGAGAGGGACTTTTTATATGGGCAGATAGATGCAGGACAATGAACAATGGTCTTCAACTGAGAGAGGACAGGTTTTCATTAGATGTTAGGGAGTAATTCTTTACTGTGCAAGGGATAAAGCACTGGCACAGGTTGCCCAGAGAAGCTGTGTGGATGCCCCATCCCTGGAAGTGTTCAAGCCCAGGCTGGATGGGGCCAGGAGCAAATGGGCTTGTGGAAGATGTCCCTGTCCATGACAGGGGGTTGCAACTAGGTTACCTTTAAGATCTCTTTCAACCCAAACCATTCTGTGATTCTGTGATTTTATAATGAGGAATGCTGAGACTCATGTCCACAACTGAATGCTGTTCACAGGCTTTTAGAAAGTGGTTGGCCACATGGAATCTCAGGCCACATGGAAGGAAATACAAGCACTCTTGTTCTAGCTATAGGCTTGTATTCTCCATTGCCCTCACTTCTCCTTTCCCTTTGCTGCCCATTATCATGAATCCAGCACACCTTTGTGCAACAGCCTCCTTCATAAAAGAAGTCAAAATGCCTGGCAGAACATTTAAACACAGCTGCCTAGATTTAATTATGTTATTCTGTCACCACACTTCAGTCTGACTGAGGGAAACCGGGCATTAGACAAACCTCTTGATTTCAAATGTTATTTGAAGGATAATGTTTTTTTAACCATAAAGAATTTTATTAACTTGTGCCATTCCTATGAAAGCATTATAATTCAGTGCACATCACTCAGCTAAGAAAATAATACTGCATCTCTATGGCAACCTGCAATGAACAACATATTGACCATCCCCAAAGACCCAGGGAATTGCACTATTCCTGCATCATAATGGTTTCTACTTAGAGCATGCCTTGTGCTTATACATCTTTAAGATTAAAAAAAACCAAAAAAATTAAGAATTGTGAATCATCAAGCTTCCAGCAAAATGTTTGATGAAATAAGCATTAATTTTACTTCCTGTAGTTCCTGTTTTGCACAGAAGTTGTAACTTCATTCATGCTGCCAACATTTCTCTATACAATTCCCAGGGAAAATACAAAGTTAATGACAGTATGTGCACTATTGGTGAAAGCATGAAAATAAGGCCAACTGCTTCTCTGCCCCTTTCATGTCTGATCATTTACACTGTTCACATCTCATCGGCTGTTACAACACTGCACCATCACATCAGATGTTTCTTTATTCCTCAGAGCTCAGCCCAGTGAAAGGGAGAAAGAATGCATTTCAAAAAATGAGATGGGTCTGGTACAAACTAGAAAAAAACCTCAGAGGACACTGTAAAGGAAACAGGTTGCAGAGCATGAATGGGGCACAAAGATGAGCTGC
Source organism: Turdus rufiventris (assembly GCA_013186435.1). Classification (NCBI taxonomy): domain Eukaryota; kingdom Metazoa; phylum Chordata; class Aves; order Passeriformes; family Turdidae; genus Turdus; species Turdus rufiventris. The sequence continues at coordinate 6,595,456 of PYHW01009979.1, forward strand.
GAGGAAATGTGGCTGCTCTGCTGGACAAGGGCAGCAGAAACAAGAGTAGGCAGAGAGCAACATGCCGGGAAAGGCAGACACTGATAACACAGCAGTGGAAATCCATCTCCAAAGTCCCTTAAACGCTTTTCAGAAGGTTCACAGCAGGCTTACAGTGGAGAGGTGCTCACTGATTCACTCACTATAATATCTTTCAACAATACTGGGACTGTTTGCCCAGACATGATGACACTGTACTCACTCTGCATGCTTGTAAAATTGTAGCCTGGTTAGAGGCAGCAAAGTTTTCTCCAGCTCCTTGCACATGCACCTCAATAAAGCTTCAAGCTTTAGGGCATAAGTCCCTGCCAAGTAATGAAATCTAGAAAGATTCCTTGCTGAACAGATTATTCAATTTCTGACTATTTCACAGTTTTTCTAATTTCTCAGAAGCGTATCAACCTAGGAGACATGGTGTTGGAATAGGAAGACTGCAGTATGTGTGTGTAGTATGTTCCCTCCCCTTTCCCATTGTTTTTACATAGGAAAATTCAATGGTTCTGGCCACATTTAAAATGTTATGCTGCAGAATGCTCCCCAGCAAAATTAAGAGGCAAAGAGCAGCAAATGATAGTTTAAAAAAACTCTTGACAATGCTGAAAAGCAGTAGCATGCAGTACAATTACGTGCCTTCAAATCCATATCCGTGTTACAGTGCTGGTTGCTGTGCTGTCAGCAGAGCACAGACGGAGCTGCTGGAGCTGGTGGCAGCAGCAGCAGAGCCACGGGCAGCTCAGCCCTGCCAGCACCAGCACTGCCAAACCACAGAGGAGAAAAACTCTGAGCTAAAATGCAGGAAAAGTTCTGCTCTGAAACAGTTTGGTTTGATAGCTGATTTAACTTCTTTGTGCTCATCCAGCACTCAGTGGCTGAGTTTTGTATTCCATGTTCTCAGAGAGCAGATGACCTACTTTTCTTGTATTATTATTTCTGGTTTCAGCAGCCTGCCTCCCTGGGAGCAGAGGAGGAGTGCTGGTGGTGTGTTTGTGGAGGATATACAGCCAGGACTTGGTGAGTGCTTTGGAGAGAAAAGGGGTAGAGCTTTTAATATGGTTTCACGGGAGGTGAAAATGTATTCAGCCTGCTACACCACACTCTGCAACGGGGAAGTCTGTTTTGAAACAAAAATGAGCAAGATGTAAAGTAAGTAAACTTCCCAGCAGAGATGGGGTGGAGGAAAATGTGTGAAGGGTGGCAGGAGTGGAATGAGGGGCAGCAAGTGGGGAGGGTGTTTTGGCCATGGGTGTCCAGGAGGGACATGCACAGGTTGAGCCAGCGCTCCCAGAGCTGTTCCAGAGCCCCTGGCTGTTTACAGGGAGTGGGTGTGCAGAGAGGGGCTGTTTTTGGAGAAAGGACAGAAGGAAGGATGATGGCAAATGTGTTAAGTGAAAGGGAAAAAGGATAGGATAGGATAGGATAGGAT
>PYHW01009979.1:6596942-6613993 GCA_013186435.1 Turdus rufiventris
GGATAGGATAGGATAGGATAGGATAGGATAGGATAGGATAGGATAGGATAGGATAGGATAGGATAGGATAGGATAGGATAGGATAGAAAGGGACAATTTGCCTGAAAATTAAATTTTTGCCAGCTTAGGGAGATGAGTAGCTCAAATTCACCTCCTATGCAGATAAGCAATCCTTGCTGATTTGGGGTAAACATGACTCTTAACAGGACCTGTGCTTGCAGGCCTATTGGAGCTGAGACCTTTTTGCATGACAGCAAGGCTTCATCCCACCTGAATGAAAGATCCAGTCAAAATCATCTTGTAGGATACAAAAACCCAAACCAAGGAAGTGCCTCCAAAACACAGATCACACACAGGCAGGTGGGAAATGTCTTAGGTAAAGGCAGGATTTTTGCAGACAGAGAGCAGCATCAGGAGGTCACACAAATGAAGAAGACTTAGGCATATATCTCAGACAGAAAACAAAATAAAGCATCTTTAGGGTGAGGAGCTGTCTGGGACAGGAGTAGGACCTGGGAGCAGGTGCAATAAAACTCACCTCTGTTTCAGCCTCTGTTCCTACCTCATTTGGGAAAAAAAAATCATGTGTATGTTCTTTGTAAGTAAACGTTTTCATCAAATGCTTAAATCCTGATGAAGCAGAGCCCAAATAAAAGCCAACTTTAATGGCCGAAGCAAACAATAAATTCTTCTTCTTCGTGCATCTGAGCAGCCTTTCCCACAGCTCTTTGGGCAGTCTAATGAAAGGCTTTTGCTGCTACTGTGACTGAAGCAAGGTGCCTGCAACCAACCCCAAAATCAGCCAGGTATAAAGGTCGGGTCTTTGCCCTGGATCAGGAAAAGCTCATGACCTGCAGGAAGCTGTGTATTCCCTGATGGACATCAATTCCTTTCCTGCATTTTCAATATTTGCACATTGAAATGCATTGCTTCCATGAGATTTGATAAAAATAATTCCATTTGATGAAGCATCCAAAGGTAAAGAACACTTCTCTCAAAAGGTGCAGTTTGACACCCCAGCTTTCCTTTTCCAATAGAGCTAAAGAAAGTGTCTGAAAAATTTTAAAAAGCAATTGTAATTGCAAGATCTTTAGTTTAATACTTTCTTCCAGTGCTGGTCTCTTAGGGCACAGGCAGGTCAATAGGCCCTGACAAAAGACAGTACTTACACATGTATTATCTCACACGTTTTATGTACAACTTCTTGAGCAGTATGAGAGCTGATTATAGCTATTAAAAAAACCACAAAACAATGATGCACATAGTAATGGTAAAACCTGGCCTGACCATTTCCCTTCTCTTAGAAATAGCTTTTCTAAGACTCAAAACAAGAAATCAAATTACATGATTGCTGGAGAGCAGGGAGAGAGAGAATGCTTGGAGCAAGACAAAGGGTAAATGGCCATTTGTTTCCATGTCATCCACTGAGCAGGTGGAAAACCCAAAATGTCCACTGAAGCGGAAAGGCAAGAGATGAGTTGCGTCTCTACTTTATTGCTTAAATATTTTCATGCTAATGAACCCCAGATGACAAGCAGTGCAGATAATTCATGAGTGAATTGATTGCTTATGACCCTTCAACACCAGGGAGGCATCAGCACTGCTTTCTGGAAAGCTGCAATCTCCAGAGACCAATAAACACTTTGGCAAAATTTGAGATAAGAAGGCATTTCACATAATTAACAGGAAGAGAAAATGTCACCAGCTTCTCACCTACTCAGAAATTTGTCAGGAACAGTCAGTTTCATATCTTGATTTATTGAAAAGGGGTCCAAAAAATGTATTAAGGAATTCTGTATTTCTGCCCCCCACAGGAAAGCTACTTGTTAAAAAACCAGAGGACAGCATCTTTAGCTTACCACAATTGCAGAACAGCCATTGATTTCAGTTCTGCACAGGAGAAACTGTGGCTGCTTGCTGTTTATCATCCTGCAAGGAACTGATGTCTGTTGCCCTGAGCTACAAAAAAAGGCCAATAAGAATTAATTTGACATCAAAAGAAGAAGAGCCAAACCATATAAGCCTTCATCAAAGGAGTAAAGCAGATGTGTAATTGGATGCTCAGAGTGAGTTAGGTTTCTGCTCACTCACCACAACGCTGCAGTGGATGGATGGATCTGCTCATGTCCCCAGCCCTGGAGCAACCAGCACAGGGAGTTCCTACCTAACCCCCTCTCATTTCCTTATTTCTCCTCAAACAGAAGCAATACAACCCTTGTGGTGTCTACACTGCTATTCATGGCTCGACTTCCTTGAGGTTCCTCATCAGTGGGAATAATTAGTGTGAGCACTAAAAGCCCCTCGCTGGGAATAAAGGGTCAACCCCACATCCCCTAGCACAGAGCAGAAGCTCATTATCTTGCATGAATTCTTCATAAATTGTGGAAGCATGTTCAGCATATGGCCTTGTTCTGCTTTTCTCCCCAAACAGAGAGCAAAAAATGTGCATTTTTGTTGATAATTTTCTCGTATAAATTTGATTGGAAAAAAGAACATTTTTTTAATGGACTGTGTATTCTGCATCTGTGTTTCATGTGTTAAAGAGAAAATTCAATCATTTTAGTGTAATTGTTTTATTTACACCAGTTTAACCAGAAAATAAATGGCTACAGTAATCTTCTTCTGAGTAAGAAATTATGCAGTTCACACCAGGAGGGTAATCAGCAATGAAAAAAGTTATATTTTCCTGACAAAGCTGGGAATTCATGAATGCTCCCATGATGGGCAAAAAACTAAACATTAAAATTACCTCAAGTCACTTCACATGACAAAATAACAATATTTTATTAATCTTCTCCTTTGTCTTTTCACTTCAAATAAATGCAGGTCAGATGATTAACTTGTGTTCAAAATCCTCAGAAATAGAACAATCTACTCCAACTAAGCCCAGCACTGAGAGATCTCAGGAATGCACATTGGTTCTCTTGTAGGGCTTGAAGCAGAACAATTACTGAAGGAGCTCAATGAGAGGAGATCTGAATGGCAGTTGTGTCTTGTCATTTGATAAATTTGCTAAAAGAAGGATTTGAGTAGACACCACATAGTAACAGTTTGTCTAATTAACATGCTCAGGAGGAAGCAAGCACGGCCAGAGCAGCACTGGGAGATGCCTGACCCCTGTAGTTGTGGTGCCTTGTTCCCAATCCCTCATTTCCACACTGCCCTGCAACTGCCTCGCTTTTCAAATTACCTTCCAAACCAGCCACTCACCAGGTGCTGCTGTCTAATGCTACAAACCCTTCCTTGACTTCAAAATGTCAGCCAAGCATATCCTGGGGTACACCAAAGGGACTCCAGGCTGGGCAGGAGAGAGAATTCCAGAACCAGACACTGGGGATAGCTCCATGATCATATCTGACATAATACTGAGGTATGAGAAGTATTCTTTTCTGGTTATTTTCTCTTTTTTTTCTAGAAATTATGTCATCTACCTAGGAAGGGTCTGGGCAGTGAGGCAGGGATACTAAAATATCCCACTCAGATGGGGTTATATATTAAACATATTATATGTTTAATAATGTGGCTATCCAATATTGCTGAAGGCCAGGATGCTGTCCTGCAAGAATGAAGGAGAAGGTCAGGAAGCTGCAGCTGCCCATGGGAATGGTGGAAACAGCAAAAAAGGGACACTGTCACCTCCTGTGGCGCCTGTGTTGAACATCCCTCTCTCCAAGAGGACAATTCCTCAAAAACAGCAACTCCAGCTGTCAGTGCTGAGCATGAGGTGAGCATTGTCCCACAGATGGGAAGATGCAGCGGCCAGGCCAGCACAGAGGCACCATCACAGTGCAGGCATGTACATGACCCCTGAGCCCCCAGGGTTTTCCAGTGCCTTTCTCAAGGAAGTCTGATTGCTTGACTTTACTTTCGGCTTTCACGTAACAGCTTCTAACAAGAAGCCAGAGAAATCAATGTAAGTTGCTCAGTGGTACCTCTGGAGTAGCTGTAAAACTAATTCGGCAATATTATAACCTTGAAAATCCACCTTATCTGAAGTGGGGTGGGTTGTATCCAACACTTTAATGACTTCAGACATTTCCTTAGTACAGCAGAGAGCAGTACTGCAGAACAGAGCTGGCTCAGGGGTGCATATACTGCCAGTGCCTCACAGCTATAAAAAGGTTTCCATCTGCTTTGTTAAAATAAGGTTGTTTACTCAAAATGCCTTTGAAACAGAGATGAGGAGTAGTACAAATTGCTGTAAAAAGGAGAACTGCTATTTATAATAAATCTGGTTGGAAATAAAGGTGATAACCAATGCTAGTGATTACACTTGAACCACGTGGACAGGTAGAACTGTGATGATTTTGATGTCCCTGTAAAGAGCCAGAACTTTCTTTGCATACATAGACCTTAGAATAGCTTTATGACTTTTTTATTATTATTCTTCAATGGTAGGATATTGAAATCATGGCCCAGAGAAGACCTGGAAGGAAGGCAAGGAATGGCTGAAATTAGGCTGTATGGACACCTTTTCCTAAAGAAAAATGGGGTGCTGAAAGGTGTCACCAACACTGATTTTTTAAAGATGACAAATATCCCAAATCAGAGAAGCTTTGCAAGGCTTGAAACCTGCCCCTTTCACTGGGTCTGGCTGAAGGGCTTGGTTGGGTCAACAAATGGAAGGCCACTTACATGATCCAGGCATTGAAAACATGCAGTATCAAAGCCAATGAGCTCTGTGTGTAGCTGTGCTCCCCACTGCCTGTGACTGAGCTGGAAAACAAGGTGCTAACAGCTAAAGATTGGGCTATGCACTCCCTGAAACTCTCAAAGCACCTCCCTGCCATGACCCCACCTGCATGAGATGTGTAGGAGCTTACAGGGTTTTCATATCCATACATCATATCCATTATTTTGATATCCAGATATCAAAATGTGTTTTAAAAACTGCACAATTGCCACACTGTAATTAATATCCATAATTACAGGAATGACTACTGATGAAATTGCAGTGGCCCTGTACAGGTCTCCCACAGGAGGTGCCACTACACTCTGTATTATGAGGTGCAAGACTCACAAATTTACAAAACCAGCATCCTGCCCTTGGGAGCACTTTAAAAAACTCTTTAAAGAAGAATCCAGGAAAGTATTTGAGATTAAAAAGCTCAAAAAATGTTCTGAAGTGTCTTTGCTATTTTACTCCTACATTTGCCATGCTGTATATCCAACTTGTTTCATGCTTAAGCAAAATAAATTAATCAGTAGGGCTGCAAAGAAAACATTTCTAATTGAAAGATAAATAGACTCCAGAGAAACCTCCTCCAGGAAAGAACTGACAAAATAGGAAATAGCAGCATAGGAGTAACACAACACTTGAGGAATAAAAATAACAGAAACATCAACAGTGTTGTAATAAAAACAAACACATCCAAACATTGTGTGAATGACACAACCATCCAGAAGTCATCATTTTTCATCTATTTAGGAAGAACTAAGATGTAAGTACACAATGCCTATTTCCCAGGAAGTACATAGGATTCTAACCTAGTTTTAGCAGATCTGCAACAGTTAAATCTAGGAAAAAACTGTTGGTGGCAATTACAGAAAGTGAAGGATTCTTTGACATTCTCTCTTTTCTGCTCTCCTCCAAACAGGAACACAACACGTTAACTTCATTTTTTTCTCATTCTTAAGCTTCACATCCTGTCAGTGGTTTTTGTACACACCTTGTTAGTTAACAGAACTGTTCACACAGATGAAAAACACTGTTCAATATTTTGCTGGCTTAGAATTATTGTCTCATGTCAGTGGGGAGAAACACCCAGCTTCCCTTCCCTTAGTGGCAGCAGAGAAGGATGTAACAGCTTTCTCAGAAGCAGAACACCTTCAGTCCTATGGTGATTTCCTGCACATTGCTGATGCTGTGCAAGAGGAGATGTGATTCCCCACGAGGCTCCCAGCAGCACACCTATGGGCAAGGATCCCAAAATCAGGACAGTAATCAGAGAGGGTCAGCACCTCACCAAAATGTATCTTTTTAAACTATATCTTGAGGAGCATACGACAAACATCCAACACACTGCATTTTTTCACCAGTCAGCTAAAGACATGAGCTAGAATAGGGTTCTCTGCCAATTTTTGGTTTTCCAGCACCTGCTACGGAAACAGAAAGATTATTCATAAAACATCTGTTAGAGAAAACTCAGCTTGGAGTCAGAAGAGTCTTCTTTCCTCACCCATATTTCTGCAGCTAGGGCTTTGGGTGTACTCACACTTCAGAAAGAGCATCCACCCTTGTGACAGGAGGAAATGTGCAAATGAAGTAAAAATAACTAAAAAAGAGATTGGATGAGGAAATGAAAGTGACCCATAGGACTAATGACTAATTACAGCATCTACAGCTTAGAGAGGCTGGCAGATGAAAGCCAGAGTACCTAGCCATGTTTGCCAGTGCGCATTGTTTAAAAGCAATGCAGGATGTGGTTGCCTTCCCTCCTCAGCCACAGAATGATACAGAAAATGAGTACTTATTGCTGAAGAAGAAAGACACTCAGTTAAGCAAATAGAGAGCTAAAATTTTGTGACATTAATGATAAACATGTAACCATTTGCAGTGGCATTATCCTTCATTTCTTGTCCTCTACACAGATGTGTATACCCACACACACATTTACCTGTAGAGGGAAGGCAAGAGATGCCATCACATACTGTATGATAGAACATGCAAAGATATAGGCATAATTAGTGTGGAAGTACATTAATTACTTGAAATTTAGAAATGTAAACTGTATGACTGAAAGGCACCAACTTAGCAAGTCTGCTACCTTGCATTGCAGTTTCTATCTTGCAAAAATCCTTGTTGCATTGTTAGTAGTTAGTAGCTTGCTCTGATACTCACCAACATGCCTCTAATATCTATTTTATTTACAGCAACTGATATACAGATAGTCTTGGGCCATCCTTGTCCTTTCCCAAATAATTGCTGTTCACTGGGATCTCTTAGCTATTTATGGACACCATCAATGTCCCTGTCACTTCTGGTCTCAGTGTGCCTGAGCATTCAACTTTATTCCCTTCCATAGGTAAATGAGTGTGTGGGTATATGCATCTGTCTGAGGACATGAATGCAAAATGATTCTTTAGGTGCTTGGTTTTCTTGTTCCTGAGGTGGAGAACAATTTCCTCTGCAGACAGCTCAGAGTTAAGGGTGAGCTTTATCATTGCCACCAAGCAGTGGGTGGATTCTCATATTGCTCTGCAGGCTGGGATCTCAGGCCAGATTGCAACCCCCAGACACTTGAATGGAGCCATGCAGATGTCAAAGGATACTTCCCTCCATCAGAATTGCATCTATTTTTCGTAATTATAATGAAATCCTGACTGAACAGATCTTCCATCTAACTTAACAGATAAAAATAATGTTTTAAACTCTATTAACAGCATTCCCCAGCCATGTTGCAGAGCTACTTGTGCACTGGGGAAGCAGACAGCAAAGAGTTTTGGCTACACTTGTGCCAAAACATTCACTTCTTAGACTAAAGTGATCTCCTCCTGCCTGTTCATACATATTAGTTAATTAATAAATAACCTCTTTGTTTTCTTCACTTTGTGTGGATTGTTTTGTTAGCTTCTTTCATCTCTTTGTCTGTAAGCTGAATAAAAAGAGAAAAGTCATGAGAGATGGGAAATTCTGCTTTGAGAAAATAATTACTTGAACTTGATTTTGTGAAAAAAAAACTTAGCTAAAGAGGAGATGCTGTGAGGAAACGTGATAGGGTTCTACCGAAGATTGATGCTTCTGAAAATTATGAAAACAATAAGAAATTAGATTCTTAGGCTTTTTAGGTGCTTTCACAATTCAAGAACTTCTAAAAACTAAAGCAGATGATACAGCTGGCTGCTGCATGGATGGGAAACAACATTTCTCTGTCAGCATTATCTCAGGTAGATGCCCAGCCCTGGCCCCAGGGTGGGTGGGATGAGCCTGCCCTGGAGCCTGCATCCAAAACTGAGGCCACTCTTGCTGCCAGCCAAGCAAGGAGGCACTCCATGATAGAAGATGCACTCACTGTGCAATTAAATCCCTCAGAGACTTTGCTCCCATGCTGGGAAGAAGCATCATTTTTATCTAATAGATCTGCTTTGTCCTGCTGTTTTCCCTCTGGTCTCAGCCTGGCTTCCAGTGAAATCAGCAGTGATATGTGCTCTTATCCCTGGGAGCAGGATGCTCACAGTGTTAAGTAAACCCTTTGGCTGCACTGGCCCTGTGCTGCTCAGAGGATATTTGCAGAGACAGAAAAGGCAAGACAAATGCATGGAGGGCCACAAGCATAGGTCTAGTTTATGAAAAACGGCAAACACTTTTTCTGCTCGGTGCTGCACACAATAGAAAAATAAATGCCACTTCTCAGGTGTGTTTATGAAAAGGTGAAAATTTAGGGTTGCAACTCTTTTCATCAGCAGGCCTCCAACACACCCTTAGGAGTGACCACACACTGACAATTGCTTTTAAAACACAAAATTTAAGAGCTTCTCTTGTCCCCATCATGAACTCCTGGGAAGAGATTTCACCTTGCTTTCCACCCTCTGATTTACAGTGTGGCCCTGGACAAATATGCTTTTACTGACATATTTTGACCAAACAAATTTGTCATTCCTGCAGTCATTCAGCATTTCTGCAATCAGCTGGCAAATCTTTGGATAGATGGCACCAAGGGTAAGCACCCAAGCAGAGAATTTTGGGGCCATGGGCATTTGTGCTGGAAACCTCCAGAATCCTGCTGCAGCTGCAAAGCTGAACTGCAAACAGCAGAGCCAGAGTGCCGCCCTGTGCCCCTCTCTCTGCTGTGTGTGCTTTCATCTCCTGTTGTCCTCTTCTTCAGAAGCAAGGTCAAAACCAGCACAACAACCTGAGAGCTACCAGCAGAACCAAGCATGATTTTCCCCTACCCTCACTCCTTATCCACTTTATGCCCCTTCTCAAATGGTACTTGATGCTTCTTTTTCTTTCAATTTAATTATCAGGGTTTTTTTTCTTTAGAAAATATTCTCTCTAAATAAAAATCTGTGGAAGAAAAAAAGGATTACAGGATTAGGATTAAAGGATCTTTGTGTTGCTAAAGCAATTTTTTAGTTCTTAGCCTTTAATAATACCAGGTGTCTTCTTTCTGATTTTTCTCAATGAAAAGATACCCAAAAAAATCTGTTTTAATTAGTTTAACTTAGTTTTACTTGAACAATAGAAGCCCAGACCCAAACTGGCGATAGCACTGATGTAGTGATTATGTCTTAAGAAAAGAGAGAATAACAAAAACAATAAAATTCTACAAAATCCTAAAAATCTGGGCCCATTTTCTTTAACACATACTGTTAGCAGCTCAAAGCCTAACTCAACTCATGGAATGGCCCCTTCCATTAATTTAGGCAAATTTAAGCAAAAGGACATTATGGAATTTTGACAGTCACAGAGATTGGTAAAAACTGTATTCTCCTAAAGCCATTATTAACTGTTCTTTCTACAATTACACTTCACCCTTTGTGTGGAAAAACAATTCATTTTTGACATGCACAAACATCATTTTATGAACAAGCAGAGAAATCTTTACCTAGCAGAATAAATTACAGTATTGTTTAATTGCTGTAAAAAATCAAGTTATATATAACAATAATTGTATACAGCCATCCAGGAATCACAGGTACAGAGCAAAGTAAAATAGCCTGAAAACATTCAGGAGCTGTTGGTGTCACAAAATGCCTTTTCACTTAGTGTGTTACAGTCTGCAGCATTAATGATTGAGCTCTGCTTGGGAAAGTCTTGAAAGGATATAAATTGCCTTCTTTTTGTCTACCACAAGAAACAAACAATCATTATCAAAGATAATTCATCCCCTCTCACATAGCTGCAGTGGCTGCTCATTAAAAATAGCAACCAAAATCAAACAGTGGAAACCAAGAATAAATTAGAAGATGTCATGAGCCTTTCCAAAGAAGCTTTCAGCCAAGTCTGGAATTGCTCCTATTACACATACCAGGTCATGAGCAACGAAGCTTGGTGATACTCCAGCCAAGGCATCAGCAGAGGTTCATGGGGTCTGTGCTGGGGTTCCAGAGCAGTCCCTGTCCTGTGGCAGGTGGCATGGCAGCAGCAGCCAGCTCTGGGAGTGGCCACACAGGCAGGCTCTGAGGGGATGTGGCAGGATGTCCACACCCCTGCACCACAGCTGGCTGGGACATGTACAGGAGATAACCAGGGGCTGAAAGGCTCGGCCATCAGGGATTTTAGCATCACCCCTGGCGCCAAAAGGGTCAGGCATCAGCTAAGAATCAGCATCTTAGTCTGGAGAGATGTGGGAAGAGACAAAGGAAATATTCTTGACTAAGAGACGGTGTTTTACAAACTATAAAAGACAAATGAGTTATCACAGAGGCAGAAACCTTCTACACACACACCCTGAAACTATGGGAGACCTCCCTGGAGCCTGAACCCAGGTGCTGTGGTTACTTCTCTGAAACTGAGGGAAAGGATCTCGATGTGTGCTCCACCAACCATTGGATGGTAAGATACACTGAATCCTAAGTTACACTATTTCTTCACTAGCTACAACATGAATAGGCACCTTTAACCTCAAGCTGTATATATCTACTAGTATTTTCCTCTTTTTGTTTTTATTCCTGCGTAACACTAGTTTAAATCTTATGTCTGTGTGTTTTCTGTCTATTAATAAATATTATTTAATATTTACTACATACATTACAAATGCTTGTAATATTTATTACATTCTTTAACAGGTTGAATCAGCCATTATTAAAGAATTTGTGAATGAGAGTGGGTTTTGGGGTGCTGGCCACCTCAATAAAGCTACTGCCTGCTGTCAGAGGCCTGTGCAAAAGGCAAAGATTTATCTAAACCCCCACATCTATTCATAACAGGGGAGGATGAGAAAAGACTTCTCTGGGGACCTGAAGCACCACAACAACATTTCTGAAATACTCCAAATCACACACACCGCATTTTAATAAAAATTACTCATTTCCTTAAACAAAAGCAAGAACAGTAATCTGCTACACTGTTAACACCAACACTTTGCTCCTAACTTCAAGAGATACATGCTGGCATAAACTCAGACTTTTTTCTGTTAAACTGCAGATATTTCATCTCAAAATAAAAGTCAAGCATCCGCATTTTGTACCTCTGATCAGGACCAACTGCTAGACTCACTCCTGTATTACACAGGAACAAGATGTTCTGTCAAAACTATTAATACCAAATCTTTCAGGAAAAGGTGGGCTATTTTGGCAGCAAATCCTCATTTCCAGTGGAGAATAGTCCAAAAGGAAGTCAAAGATCCGGGCTCTGAATGCAAAACAAGGAGCAGTTGTAAACAGTCCAGACATATTTCCATGCAATGGGGCATTTTTAAAGCTTTTTCTTCCTTCACTCACATAAAATCTCATAAACGGCAGTCAATTAAAAGCTTGAAAAAACCAAAGTAAGCCTTTTCCAAAAATGTTCCTTACTTAACTAAAGCCAAGAGCTGGGTGTTTTCTAAGCAAAGTAAACTGTGTTATTGCACTCGAGGCTGCAAAGTGAATCTAATGGGATCTTTCAGCTCTGGCACCAGCATCCACCTCAGCTCTGCCAGGACATTCCTCCTGGGCTGGGAGTGATGCCTTGAGAGGCTAGACATACATAAAATTTCGTTCATTTTGATATTGGGGTTAATTGTCCAATTACAGCTCCAGGTTATGAAGTCCCATCCTCCCAGATTACTCTCCTCAATTCACCATTGTTTATACTTTATGGGCCCGAAGCTGCAATGGCATCCTTGATTCTCAGGCTGGAAAAGGATTGTTTTGTGTAACCAAACTTAAGAGAACTTGCTAACACTGTATATGAAGTTCAGAGTTATATACTAATGCAGCACAGAAGCTGGATAATGTGAAAGCTAAAACTTAAGGCATCACGAGGAGTACAGTACCTCTGTTGAAGAAACGAGGTTCAAGCTGCTGAAATCTCCACAGCCAACACCTGCACTTCATTTCTACTTCAGGGGGAGAGAGCAGTAGGGTGTGGCATTTGAGCAAAGCACCAGAGCTCAGTTTGGGGCATGAATTGTGAGGGAGGTTAGCCAGCCAGCCCTCAGTTATGTTCCCAGTCCCCAGCAGGGGCTCATCTCTCCATGGGATCTCAGCCTGCAAGCACATCACAGCTGGCACAGAGGTTGCAGAATGGTGAGATGTTCTGGACCCAAAGAAAGATAATTTCTGCTGTTTTTCTTGCTCTCCAGCATCACTAAAGGATAGCAAATCCTTAGCATAAAGGAAAATAAATGCAGAGAAAACAGCTTGTTTTCTGTTTGAAACATCTGTCCATTCTGAATGTATGACCACCCATCTGAAGGAGTCAGCAAGGCCATGCTGCAGGTGACCCCTGCTCAGGCACACACAGAAAGTGGCAGATGCCAGCTGCTGGCTTGGACAAGTTCTTAAAGGCAAAAGAAACACAACAATTTTTGGTTTTGCATATTACATCATCAAGTCACCATCCAAGAAACAACAAACAGACAGTTTTAAGAACAAAACTGAGCAAGACTCACGTGTGGTTTAACCCCAGATGGTAGCTCAGCCCCATACTGCTGCTGGCTCATTCCCCACATGGGGATAGGGAAGAGGGTTGGAAGAATAAAAGTGAGAACACTCATGGATAAAGACATTTTAAAAGGAAAGCAAAAGCCACATGCACAACCAAATCTAAGCAAGGCATACATTCCAAAGTGGTTTCCATGGACAGATGTTCAGCCATCCCCAGGAAAACAGGGCTTCACTGTAGGTAATGGGGAACTCGAGAAGACCAATGCCATCACTCTGAACATCCTCCCCTTCCTCCTTCTTCCCCCAGCTTTATATGATGAGCACGGTGCTAAATGGTGTGGGATTTCCCTCCAGTCGGCTGTGGTCAGCTCGTCAGACAGATGATACTCTCATTTTGTCTAGTCCATATTAAGTGCAAAAATTGTAATCTGCCTTTACAACCAATGAAGAGAACCTGCTCTCTAGACTTGAGTAAAGCACTCCCATTTCCAGCTGATAGCCTGCACAGCACTTTTCCATGGTGCCATGCCCAGCCCTTGCCAGGACACCACATGCAGATGTACACGTTCCACCAGCAGCACAACTCTGCATCCTTTCACCAGTGGGAAATCTCATGTGTTCTTCAGGCCTGAAAACCATTCATTCCAGTCCATGAGCACCATAACCCTTGAAAAAAATTACTCTTCTTAGCTCTCATTTAGCAAATGTTTCTCATTAGCTGGTTATCTCCTCATCAAACAAAAACCCTACTCATGCTGTTGACAATCATAATGTGTATTGAAGCAGAAGAGAGTTGTAACTAATCAAGCCTTGTTCCATGGGTGTGTGTAAAAGCAATTTGTTTAATTCATTTTAGAAGTCACAGCAACAAAGCATTAAAGCTTATTTTACAACATTTATATAATCGTAATATGAAAAGCCATTCTCCTTTTGATTTATTAAGATTGAGTTTAGCCATTTGCAGTCCCAGCTGGCGCATTTTTGCAGGAGCATGGCAGCAGTGCCAGCACAGCAGTAGCACATCAGGGCTGGGGCAGAGCAGTGCATTGCCAAGCACTCTCCAGCACCTCTGCAGGAGCTGTACAGGGCTACACAAGAAAAACCTGCTCCCTCAACCTCACCGGGGACACTGAGGAGGGTCTCAACACAGGAAAAGGGAAAATATGTGGCAAGGAGCTTGCCAGAATATTGATTCACCTCTATTTGCTCTTCCAACTGTGGCCAATGTGGGACCTGCCCAGACAAGACCACCAAATATCATTCTGATCCTTGAGAACTCTTCTATTTTTGTGGCATTGAGCTGCCCATTCCATCCTATCTCCCAGTCATGCCTCATCAGCTGCCAAAGCCTGCACCAATTCTGCTCTTACTGGTTCTCTGCTGCATCCATCCCTCCCTCCATCTCTCCTGCTCCCCATCCTCCCCTTCTTTACTCCACAAACCCCTCCAAGCTCCTCATCTCCTTTGACAGGAGAGTTATTCAGCCTCCTGTGCATCCCTGTGATATCTGTCATGATCAAGTTGGATGGAGCCCTGAGCAACCTGCTCTAGTGGAAGACGTCCCAGCCTATGGTAGGATGGTTGGAACTGGGTGATCTTTAAGATACTCTCCAACCCAAACCATTCTATGTTTCTGTGATTTTCCCTCCTTTGCCAACAGCAGTCAGCAACTGAAACCTCCTCACAGGGCTGGGAAAGTACCCACAATTCACACCATGCCTTACATTGCTGCACAGACAGCATTTACACACGGCTGTGGGTTTCCATCCATTGCAATGACAAGGAAAGCTGGAGAAGGATTTCCCACTAGGAAGGGAGAAGAAAAAAAGGCAGATAATAAGTTCATGAAGCTTATGCTGCAGTGCCATATCAAGCCAGAAACCCAGTACCAGATGTCTAGAGAAAATGCAGGCACTGAAATCACGAAGCAGCACAGCTCAGAGGACAAGCTTCCACCCACTCCCAGCAGCCAGTGTCAGGAATAAGTGTTTGGATTTCTGCCACCTTTACCCTTTACTTTCCATTTTAATTTTCACCTTTCACAAGCTGTTCTTCAAATCAGCTCATTCAGGATTATGCAATGGTTTGCCTGTGGCTGGGGACACACAGTCTGGATGGCAGAAAACATGCCAGGAAACACGAGCTCACCCACTGAGCAGCACAACTCTGCTGCAGCCCTCATTTGTGCAGGACACAGGTTCTGCTGCTCCAGTCCTAGCTGCCTTCTCCTTGGCTGGGGAATGTCACCAGTTTGAGGACATTCACTGATTCATTGAAGCACTGTCTTCATCTTTCATACAACACACCAGGCAGCGCTGCATTGCTGTTTATTGCACCTTTCACAATGCTCTGGACATATCACAGCAGAAAATCAGGAAAAGCAGTGATCCACTGTGACCATGCAGGGCTTTAAAATAAAATGTACATGAACACACATACAGTTTCTAATTAAAACATTCAGTCTTCTACAGTCGTGCCTTTGTGCTGCCCACATTGTGCAATGAGTTTGTGCAGAGCCCACGCTCAGGCCTGGCCCATCTCCACCATCTATGCAGTACGGTGGAAAAGGCAAGGAATTACAGACCAGCACAACAATTGCACAAGCAATGTGTTGTAGAGTTTGTTTCTTTGGCGGCAGGACAGAAAACATGCACCAAGCACCCTCTTCCCTCCTCTCTCAGGCAAACCCACAGCCCTGGACGTGTAGGTAAAACCACTGATCAAAGAGAAGCTTTTAGTCTTTCTACAGAAACCAGGCCTTTTGCAGCTGCTCCTGTCTCCTGGAATCACTAGTGCTTGTAGGCACCACTGGAAGCCTCAACTCCATCCCTCTGCTCCCATGAGGACAGGCTGAGGCAGTTGGGGTTGTCCAAGCAGAAGAGAAGGCTCCAGGGAGACCTTAGGGCACCTTCCAGTGTCTGAAAGGGGCTTGTAAAAAAGATGGGGAACAAATTTTTAGCAGGACCTCTTGTGATAGGGCAAGGGCTATTGGTTTTGAAGTAAAAGAGAAGAGATTCAGACTATAAATAAAGAAGCAATTTTTAATGATCTGGGTGGTGAGGCACTGGAACAGGTTGCTCAGGGAGGTGGCAGATGCCTCATCCTGGGAAACATTCAAGGTCAGGTGGGACGAGGCTCTTAGCAACCTGAACTAATTGAAGATGTCCATGCCCATGGCAACAGGGTTGGACTAAACGATATTTAGAGGTCCCTTGCAACTCAAAACCATTCTATGATTCTGTGATCTGAAGAGGCAGAGGCCATGCTGACTTAGAGGCAGGACTCCAGACTCCCTCCCCTGCAGCTGCAGACCACAGAAACATTGAGGTTTCTTGTCTCAAGGCAGGCTGCATGTCCTAGTGCCTCAGAAACCTGCCTGAGGACTGTCAAACCTCACTGCAGGGAACACGGGAGGCAAGTTTACATGGTAAATGCATGTGCATCATTCCGGTCCAAAGGCATGGAGCCTGGAAACACAGCTGACTGCCAGAAAAGTAGATGAGGAAAGATGTACTGTCTTATCAAACTGCTCATCTTAATTCAGGCAAAGTTCTCCCAAACTTGTCTTCATTTTACTTGGTGTTTCTCAAACCAAAGGTATTGTGAGTGAGAAAATTTGGAATGAATACAAAATACTAGTAAATATAATACAAAGGGAAAAGCAGATTAGCAGAGGTAGAGGAACATTTCGATACTGCTAGGCAGCAGTTTCCAAGGAAGATCCAATACCTGAGGTGAGGTCCATCCCATGTGCAGGCACAGAGGCCTGTCTTAGTCCTGCAGAGGAAATTTCCTTATGAGCTCTGTGTATGTCTATGTATGTGTAAATATATAAACACATAGAGGTCCAAAATCATGTTGGATTTCTGTCAGCATCAGTTTGCAGACTCCTGTTGCCCTGCTAGGAGGTGTTTTGTGAATGACTCATTCCTAAGTTTTATACTTCTCCTTGAATAAACATTTCAAACTGCTTTCCCCTGGAGCCAGTTCAGTGCTTTCAGACATGAATCCTGTTCAATTTTTGACCCACCTTTTCATCTTTTTAGTATTATTTTAGTAGGGTACTGCAATAGCTACTGGTTATTGTGTGGAAATTTGACTTTACAATCCTTGAAATGTTTGGTTTTAATTACCATTAAAGATGCAGAGGTAGATGAAACTCCAGTCCCTTTGGCCAGTCCTTGTGGCTTATTTCACTGCTGCTAATCACTACACATTGTTTACAATTTCTCAGCCAATTTTCAATCAACAAGAAACTGCAAACTGCTCACATGAAAGCCAGTCTGAATTACTTCTGCAAGTGAGATTTCCTCAGATGCCCAGCCAAGCTCAGCTCTTACATAACCCAGCTGAGACCAGTGGATTTATCCTAAGAATGAATTTAAACAAGTGAATCAAATTCCACAGACTCTGACAAATCCCTGCAATCTGGCATCACTGGGTGCAGGATGGGCTGCCAAGCCATGGCAGCTCGAACACACGTGCAGGCAGCTGCCTGTGCTGTCTGTGCCTTGTTA
>PYHW01009979.1:6618615-6633735 GCA_013186435.1 Turdus rufiventris
TACTAGAAATACCTCTAGCCATGCTTCTATATCTAGCAGCAGCAGATTGTTTCCCTCAGGTTTGTTTAATCCAATCACTAGCATATTAATAATACGCAAAATAAATTAAAAAAAAAACTGGGGAGATGGTAGAAACACTCTTCAGAAAAAAAATGGATATGGGGAAAGATTGCATCACCAGAGAGTCTTCTGTTAGAAAAATATGTAAGATTGGAGCAAGTCTTAAACCCCATGCATATTTTTTAAAAGATGCACTCATTATATATCATTAGACAACTCACAATTAGAAAAAGAAATGTTTCCAAAGTCTAATTCCTTCCTTGCATAAGTGACCTACTTCAACCAGTTTATTTACTTGTTGAAAAAGTACCTGTCATCTTAACATATTTCCTATTGCTCTCTTCTTACGGGAGGATCACTAAAGACCAGAAGTGTTTTTCTAAACTAACATACTGTAATCTGCTAGCTTTTCAAAATTCATCTGCTACATTAGGCCTTATTAGATAAGAAATCTCTCTTCCTCCCACCACGTTCATCCTGCCAATGACTATCATCCCTGACACTTCATGATAAATCAGGGTTGGACATAAGGAAAGCAGTATTCCATTGAAGCTGCATCAGGAAGTTTAGCCCAGCAGCATCTAATTACTCAGATCAAATGGGATAGAACATCCTGGTTAAAGACAATCTGGGACCTCACTATCAATTTCTGTTTAATGGTATCCAGTAGCTAGACCCATGAGAAAGAAACTCTACATAACAAGAGACAAATCATCTTCCTATAGGCTGGAGCAATTGGTTTGAGTTGGTAATTAAATTATTTCCTACTTACTGTTTGGCAGAGTGTTCTGGCATATTTAAAGAGCAAATAACTCCACTGTTACTGCTTTCATTGTTAACAAGGCATTTTTCATTTTTCTCCAAAGTATTGGGAGGCAGCAAACAAACATTGACAAATAAAGCTGCAACAGAAACACAAAGCAGGTTGTGGTAACAGGGAGGCAGCTGAAGTGCAGAAAAACTATGATTATTTCTGATAGTATTGTGGTTTTGGTGTGGGTATTTTTATATATAATATATTGTTATTTAAATGGCTACAACTCCAGGAATGAATATTAAAAGACTGATATTAACCTCCAAGGCGGTGAAACCCCTCCACAACTCTTCAGCTGGATTTCAGTTTAGTGGATGCTTCAGATTCAATGGCTGTTCTTCATCCTACAAATCACAGGCACAGAGGATGTGCGTTTCTGAAAAAACAGATCATGTTCTCTGACATCCAGGACCTGAAATTTCAGGGGTGATTTTGAAAAGCCAACCCTAGTTAATCTGCAAAAAATTTCATGCAGAGATGCCCAGGGTGGCAGGCACTGCTCCCAGGACACTGTGCAAGGTCTTGTACAGTGTACATGGAAGGAATAGACTGCATGGGGTCTCTCACTCCAACACCCAGTGTATCCTTCCACTTACCCACAGATGCTTTTTAAATCACTCTCCTGATTGAGTCAAGAAAATGGGAACATGCACTGGTGCTTTGACAGATCGTTTTTGGTGCATTTGCAAATATTCATTTGTGCTGGAAAAATGCCTTGTATACATTATAAAGAGCACTCCCTTAATGAAGCACTTTCTTAAAATATCTCCTTGTACTGACATGTTACTTTAAGCTCTCTCATTTCCTCACTTTAATTACTTAGTCTTAAGGAGCTTTGCTTGCAGGAATTATACTGGAGCCCTTAACTGCAATATTACCAAACTCAAAGTCTGTGGTTCATAGCCACACTTTGTTCAGGCATTGAAGCAGCATCACTGCAATTTGCAGCAACAGACACTTGCCATGACTTCTACAGCACTACAAGTATTTTTCTGTCCCTTCTGAGCTCCTCTGTTCCATTCAGTTCCCCTCTGCCCTCCCCTTCACCTCACTGCTGTACTACTTGGCTGTTTCCTTGCCAAAGCATCTCCCTACAGATTTTTCCTTTTCATGAAAAAAAATTCTGGTAGTGTATTAAAGTCTGACTTTAAGTCGGGCACCTCCATGGATTGTGATGTAAGATGTAGTGAGAAAAAAGCAGTAAGATAAATAATTAGAAACATTATAAGTAGCAGCTGTGGGAGCTGAGTTTGTTTAGTCTTGAGAAGAGGAGACTCAGGGGGACTTCATCACTGTCCACAGCTCCCTGAAAGGAGTAGTGAGGTGGGGATCAGGCTCTTCTACTGTGCCTGCAGTGAGAGAAAATGGCCCTAAATTGAGACAGGGAAGATTCAGATTTGATAGTAGAAAAAAAAAATTCACTATAAAAGTGGTCATGCATCAGAATGGGCTGCCCAGGGAGATGGTGGAGTCAGCATCCCTGGAGGTGTTCAAGAGGAGTCTGGACTGCCTCTGGGTGATGGGGTTTAGGGGTTACAGTGACAGTGCTGGGTGGACAGTCAGACTGGATGATCCCAAAGGTCTCTTCCAACACTGATGATTCTATGATTGACTGTTAGCATCAGTATGAACTCTCACTGTAGTATTATGCACTCACATTTCTGAAAACTCAGCTGTGCAACCTGACCTCTACCCATCCTCCCACATCCCTTGATGTGGGAATTAATGGCACAGCTTATGGAACCATGACAAATCTTAAGAGTGTGTGGAGATGTGATACCAAAGTGCACAGAACTGTGCTCCAGCACTGCTCCTGCAGTAGCAGTGAGGGTAGCCCAGTGCCTGCCCCTCTGCAGCATCTCCTCCCTTCCTGCCCAGTGAGCACAGCCTCATTTGTGGAGGCTGAGGGGAAGGAGAGGACTCAGCACCTTCTGCTCTCCTGGCCCTGCTGTTCCCAGAAGCTGCTGGGCAGGGAGGGCAGGAGCTCTGAAGGTCCCACGGGGACAGTGGGTGAGCAATGCTCCTCATTTTGAGTAAGGGGTGATAGAGAGAAGTGATATCAGCACCTCCAAATCTTGCACTGCACCCTCCATCCCAGAGGTAGGCAGCAGCACAAAACAGCAAGAAACAGCTGGAAGTGGGGCAAGGAAGGAGAACAGAAAAGAACCTCATCACATGAAGGATCTAGAGGCTTTCTAACTCTTGTGGGTACAAATCCCACCACTTGGTACAACCGGTAGGCTACCCCGAGCTAAGGAACTCCAGTTCTGCGTTTTTACACAAAGATATCCTTCCTGGAATGTGTTTCACAAACACAGCATCTTATTGTTTTGTGAATACCACTGTGTTTGCCTTTTGAAAAGAAAAATGAGAGGGAAAACCAGCAGCATAATTACTGAGAAAGGTATCATCAACCAAGGAGCACAGATAATAGAGATGAGAGGGTGGATCAGGCTCAAATAATGACCCTCACTTCACTGGAGAGTTGAGTTTTTCTATTTGACATAATTCAACAAGTTAAAGCTTTTCAATCTGGAGCAAAGTATTCTAAATAATATGATTGTCTCAGCAAAATTTTTTTAAAAATAAGAAAATTAAGGAAAAAAGGTCCTCATCAAAATGTTCATTGATGTGGCAAAACCAGTTTTTTAAAAATAAATAAAAGTAGCAATTCAGTTGAGGATTATTTATTATCTCTAGCATTCACACTCCCACCGGTGCTATCATCAAGTGCACGTACAGGTGGAATAATGAATAATAAATAGATATAATAAAAATAAATAAAATTTAAAATGTAATATTATAGTAAGTAACAATATATAAAAGGAAATGGGCTCGTTTTATGATGGAACAACAGTTGTTAGAGTTTTTCAGTCATGTTTCTATATAGAAAACGCACAGAGTTCTGCTTCACCAATTAAAATGCCACAAGGCTGTAATTAATATATTCCAACTGTATATCTTCAAAGGTACAACTAAGGCAGAAAAATGTATTAAACTCACACAAAATCTGGACAGAGTGCATTCATTCTTACCAGTATTTATTCAAAGATAAATCAGGTCATTACAGCAACTGGCAGCCCGTTCTATCCTGGCATTGTTCTGTTTCTTTTCAAATATTTGAAAGGCAACATACTCCTTGTTTTTCTTTAGAAATAAAAGCCAAGCTCTAATTTCTTAGCTGTCTTTACATGGTGATGACAGCTCTATAAACTGGTGTAATTATAGAAAACTGAGTTCTGATGTTTGGTTTTGAACATACCATTGCAAAGAAATATTATGGAACAATTTTTGAAAGCTCACTTGCTCACTTGGCTGGGGGTGTGTGTTTGCCATGCTGCTGCTCCACAAGATCAAACCCAAGGATGTTCCTGGGGCTGTCATTGAGAGGGGCTGTCAGACCCCCCTTGCTGAAGGAGCTTTTGGGCTGCACACACAGAGATGCCTTTGGTTGAAGCCCTCCTGGCCAGGCTGGGGCTGCAGTCCGTGCAGTCTGTGGCTGCCAGCAAACAGGTGGGTGCTGCCCTACCTGGGGCTGGCTGGAGAAGAAATGCTCAGTTTGAGCACAGAACACCCTCTGATGCATCCCAACAAACACGGGCAAGTGCGTAACATGACGACTGTTGTTCAATTTGGGCAAAGTATCTTTTGATCAAAATGAAATTCATATAAATAATTTACTATTCTAGAGATATATAAAATGGTAGCCTTTTTCCCCATAGTGTTTAAGAAAATCTAATTTCTTTTAACACAAGAAATCAGGGAGTTAATTAAACCCATCCTTCACTCCACAGTGAAAGTTTAAACAGACCCTAACGTTAAATAAATGTACTGAGAATTGCCAGACTTTGATTTTGGACAGGATTCTTCTTGTAATTAAATTATTTCCTAACATAATCAGTTTACTTTTTGCCTCTTACTGAGATTTTAGGGACATCAAACACCCCTTCAGTAACAGGATGCAATGCTGGATCCATTTCACCCACCAAATTAGGCAAAATTGTGTTTGTGCTGACAGTGATGCGGAGCTTCAGCTTCCTCCTCCTCCTCTGCATGTTGAGAGCACTGCCAGGGCAGCTCCAGCACTGCCTGCACCTCTCCTGAGGTCAGTGGTATTCCTGGGGACTGGCTTTAGAGACTGGAGAAAGTCAGTGCCACATGACTCTCCCTCAGAAGCATCTTCTGAAGAGTGAGTGCACAGCACACAGCGATGAAATGTGGAGGAGAGTCATTACAGTGTCAAAATATTACAGACTGCCCTGCTAAGTGGATGTGAAAGATCCCTGCCAGGAGATTTAAATCTTCAGAGACTGCCCTAAAATGAACTTGAGAGAGCACTTTCCGCAGTAATTTAATACTAACAGGATTTATATATTTATTTTTAAAAATCCTTCTGCATGAAAAATCCCCAGTGCCTTAGCGACGGCATGTCAAGAAACCATCCTCCAGCTCCCAGCTCTCACTGCTGAGAAAGGAGTTTTGCAGGAATCCAGAGTCAATAATCCCAGCACAAAGTCAGGTTGTTTGCTTTTTTTTCTATAGGAACAACAGGAGAGAAAGAGGAAGAATTTGAGAAGAAAAGGAGTACAGGAAAGCAACAATAGGTCCCATTTAAAGCAGAATTCAAAGTAATAAATAACACAAACACTAATCTGAACATTGGTGGAGGTAAACATATTTGTAGGAATGCAGAAATTGGAATATGCCATCGTACACCATAGCATATTAAAAGCATAAATGCTTTTTCCTCATGAGTTAAAAATAGTGAATATAAGTACAGCCTCCTCATGGCAAGAGGAATTTTATATCCTCAGCACTTCTGACAACCCAACGGACACACAGATTCCTGAACCAGCAGAGATCTTTTCATTATGTTTTTCTACTCCATCTGCCCTTCATTCCTCCACCCTGGATGTGTGTTGAGCTAGAGTGTGGTGCAGAAAATAGCCCAAACTTCCCCCTAGAAGAGACCAGGCTTTCTGAAGAGCCTGTCCCTGTCCCCATTGCCAGTACTGCCAGCTCCTGCATTGTCAGCACAGTTTGCAAAGGGAGGGTGGGGGGCCTGCAGAGGCCATACCCACCACAGCCATTTCATAGAAATCTAAAGGTGCCATCAGAGCATCCCTCAAGGCCAATCATTGCACTCCTGCAGAATGCAATGTCTTCTGAATTATTCAGTGGCTGCCAGGCTAAATTCCTCCACCCTGGGTTGTAGGAGTACAGCCACACACCATGCTCACTTCATAGCAGCACTGGGGTGAGAGACAAAGTTCCTCACTGACAGTGCCTTGACTCGAACAGCTCCACCACTGATCAAGCAAGGATGTTCTCATTTTTTACCTAAAAGATGCACGCGATCTTTGTTCTACTGATCATGATTCTTATTTCTCAGCTAGCCATCATGTCTCCATCATGAGCTTGACCCCATCCAACTTCCTTGTGTCAGACACTGCTGAAGTTGTCCTCATGTCATGGCCAGTCCAGGCCTGGGACAAGTGTACGCTTCTCTACAGACCCAGTTCACATGAATTCCATTTTTTAAATTATCAGAGATTCCCAAGAAACCAACAAGTTCTGCTTAAACACGGATTTCTTGTTTTAATAGAGATTGAACTTTCTTTTCTCACAGACCAGTGGCAGACACAAGAGTTGAAACACATACCTTTTTAAGGAGAGAAAGATCAGCAGCCCAGACCTCCACCCCTGAAAGTGGTGCCAGGCACAAAGACCAACAGCTATACAATTGGGAAAAAACAACTGTGTTCCTTCAAAGTGTGTTTTATGTGACCAGGTAAAAGAAATGCAATATACTTAGGGAGGAAGGGATAGGGCACAGAAAAAGCAACTGGTTAAAAGGGGTTTTAAAGCAGAGAAGGAGGCAGTGGCTTCTTACGTAAAAGGCATCTGTAAAGAGTTCAAAAGTTTCCACAAAGATCCCTACAAATCTAATTCTTGCCTAGATGCAGAAGCAGTTTAAAGCTTCTTTCAGTCTATTCATTTTCTTGAAGTAGATCCAGATTAAAAATAATCTCTCCAAAGAAAAAAGAAAATCCAAACACCTATTAAATCTATTCCCTCCAATAAATCTCTGTATCTGTATCAGGTGTCCTTGGTTCCCATAATCCCCATACTTCAGCCTGCCATTCAATAATTTTATTAAATGGTAGCTTCCTAAGAGATTAAATGAAGATTTATTCTTTTACCTCTATTCCTCTTAGCAGAGATGATAAGTTTCTGATGCTCTCTTGAGGCTGAATGGAGGTCAAAGCAATTGTAACTGATCATGCACACATTTAACTCATACAAAATCTCTTCTCTAATATTTGCTAAGTGTATGCACTGACACCCTGTGTGAGCCACCTGAAGGAAAGCTACCCAAGGCTTTAAATGTTTCGAACAGTGCAGCCTCGTCCTCCTGCACACGACAGGCAAGTTTCCAGTGATGTTCAGTGCCACAGCTGCAGGTAGCCCAGGCACAGCTGCTGCCTTGGCACTTGCTTAGCAGCTAGCACCAATTCATCTTGCTAAAAACCCCCCTCAGCTAATTCTGCAGGGGTACTTTTACCTAGTCTGCTGGCTAGTATTCAAAAACTGTGGCCATTGTGGAGCTGGTAATAACTTGGAACAGCTTTTTAGTGGCAAATTGCATTGCAAAAATGAAATAATTTACATCCCCTTAAAATTTTTATTGCTCCATGCTTAATATTCTTATATTCATTATTATTTGAAATTGATAGCTCATTTTTTTAAAATCACTTGTACAAAGCTAAAGTCAAAATAGCTCAGGTCAATTTTCTTTACTCCCAAATAAATATGTAGATATTTGCAATTTCATTTACCCTGAGAATTCAGGGGACTGTAAACAGCAAATTATTTTACAACAGGCACAATTGCTATTATTTTGCCTCATCAGTCTTCATACCAATTAAATTGACCTTATCCTGAGCAGCAAGCTCTGAAAACTTGGGCTGCTGTATACTCAGAAATACGGAGAATTTTAATTAGCCATGACATACCCAGCAGTATCTGTGTGCTGGCATGGAGGAAGCTGCCTAGCAACAATGCAAAGAAATCCTCCAATAACCCCAGTGGATCACAAAGAGTCTGTTAAAAATGGTAATCTCTCTCATAGACAAGCAGAGATGGTTTCCATTAAGGACAGCAATTCTCAACTTGTTATTTATATGCAGTGAACTAAAATAACATTCATATAATATAAATACAATATGAAAAGGCCATGCAAAATTACTTGGAGATTTAATTTGCAGTATTCAATTTGATATTCACATCTGTAAGCCTTTTGTTCTGCTTAACAGCAAAAACATTCCAGCTAGGTCAGACCTACACTGAAGCTTATTCAAGACAGAAATCTCTGTAAATAGGGCTGGAACGGGCTCAAGGAGTTGTTTAATCCATCCACAAGCACCAGCTCAGGATGAATTATAAATAAACTATTCCTATCAACACCACTTTACTTGTTTCCCAAAACCTGCAAACCTAAGCAGCAGATGACTTTCCTTGGCACTCTGGTCAGTTGTCTGAGTCTCCCAAAAATTAGAAAATGTTGGGAAATCTCTAACATGGATAGAATAGAATAGAATAGAATAGAATAGAATAGAATAGAATAGAATAGAATAGAATAGAATAGAATAGACCTTAAAGATCATCAAGTTCCAACCTCCCCTGGCCAAGGGAAGGGACACCTTCCACTGGACCAGGTTGCTCAAAGCCCCATCCAGCCTGGCTTTGAACATTTCCACAAATGGGGCATCCATAACTTCTCTGGGCAATTTGTTCAGTGCCTCACCATCCTCTCAGTAAAAAATTTCATCTCACAGAAAACCTCTCATGCTCCAATCCTGCTGGCTGTAGTGGAGCAGACATAAAGAACAATACACATTCTTTCAGGAATTTCTGACGTACTTGGAAACGGTTATAATGTATTAATCTTCTATCAGACAAACAACACCAGCGTTGCTCATGCTTCACTTATATAGCTCATCCATCTTTACTGGCCTGCTTCCTATTTCTTTTGGATTCTTTCTCCAACTCTTTGTTCTCCTTCTTGCCTTGCATGTTGAGTAAAAGCACCCTCCCAATTCAAGTTGGCAGAGACAGCTCTAGGTCTGTGGTCATCAGTTCTCCAATCACTGCAGGACACAGAGGACCTTTCTCTCTCTCTGCTGGATCCCATAAACCTGGAGTGTTTGAGCACTGACCCCCTGGAGAACACTGCATTTGACTAGAGGCCTTGGAGAAGGCTTCCAAATTTGAGTGATGAAGTTAAAATCACAGATGTGTGGTTAAATAGAAGTGTGTGCTTTCACATGGTGAAGGGTTTTAAATTTGAGGTTTTTATAGCATAGTAATGGTATGGGACAAGATGGAGGATTTTGGGTGGTGTCTTTTTCGGTGCTCATCTTTCTTCTTCTTCATGGTTGCAGGATGTAGTTTCTGGTTGGACAGAGTCACACTGAGGGGCATGGGAATTTAGTTATTGGGTTAAAAGTATAAATAATATAGGTGTTAATTCTCTATTGGACTGTTTAGCTTTAAGAGACCTTGTAGCAGCTGGATCTGGCTCCATTTTGCTCGCTTCTAGCAGGTGGCTCAAAGTGTTGCTGAACATTCTGTACTTTTGATAAGATTTAATAAACAACCAAGCCCAAACATGAGAAAATCCATTTCCTTCGGGTATTTTTTAATCCTGGCTCTGAGTGAAGGCAGAAAAGACTGAGACAAACCACTAATTAAGTGGTGCAAAACATCCACCACCGTGACATTTCTCTTTCTCTTTCTCTTTCTCTTTCTCTTTCTCTTTCTCTTTCTCTTTCTCTTTCTCTTTCTCTTTCTCTTTCTCTTTCTCTTTCTCTCTTTCTCCTCTCTCTTTCTTCCTGTGGGTTCTCATCCCTTTTGTTGCTGATGCTGTTCTTGTCACTGGTCAGTCCTCACCTCTGGCCTTTCTACAGAACACTGCACCAGCACAAAAGCGGGTGCTAGCAAAGGCTGGAGTTGTTCACCAGGGTGGACCCTCCCCTTGTGAGATCCCATTTCTCCCCAGCAAAGGGCAAATGTGGGGCTGGAGGCAACAAGACCCCGGGTGAGCTTTTGCCTGCACCCCTGCAGTCCCAGCTGGTCAGGCCATGGAATGTGCCCAGACCAGCAGCTCTGTGACCAGATCTGCATCCACTCCAGCTCATCCTCTGGAAAACAGGCACTGCTTCTTTGCAGATGGAGCCCTGGGACGTGTCCTTCCTACCTCAGTCCAAAAAGCACCAGGACACCATGGCAGCCCTCAGCTGCCCTGGGCAGTGATGGCTGCAGGCAGGAGCACCCATACACAGATTTTGGATTCCCCAAAAGACTAACTCATTAAAGAATTGAACTTTAATGCCTCTAGAGATTGCATCCTGGTAAAACAAAGTCCCTAGTCTCTCCTCAGGAACAATGAATCACTTTGTCTTGATGAAACAGTAAAAGAACTCAGAGTCTTCCAGTGGATTAGCATGAACCTTTATCCTAACTTGGCAGAGGTGGAATTAACAAGGAAAAGAGTCCAAGAAAGGAATAAATAATAGAGAACCTCAGTACCTGGGATTAAACACTGGGAAAAGGTTCACTGTTCAACACAAGCTGTCAACCCCAGTCTTCAGAAATGTACATTTTTGAGTTCAGAACAAGATGCCAAACAAGCCATTTTAATGTTGTTGACCAGATGTTTACATTTCATTGATATTTTTGACAGTCACCTGACAACAATTAATTCAGTGCTTTGAAGGGGGGTGTCACTAGGTAAAGTCCTGCTATTGGGGTAATCATGAATGGACTTCACTGTTGAGTTTGGTAAACCAGGACTCTTCTAGATCCTACTCAGCATATGCATACTTACTGAGCAGCTGCAAAGTCTGCATTAGCATAAAAAAAATAAATTTCAAATATATGTGTGTGTGTGTATATATATGAATTTGTTAGGGGTTCTTCCTAAACATACCAAATACATTAATATATACACATATAAATGTATTTATAGATTTCGGTCACATTAGATAGTTGATTTTCACCAAAACAAAAGTCTGTTTTCCTTTTTACTTACTAATGTGCCTGATTTCTTGGCTCATTAGTTTTTATTCCTCTGTTCTTGAGTAGAGTTTAGATTGTGTCGCACTCTAGAAGCAATGAGAAAATGTGATCATTCTCAAAGGTCTCAGTCAAATGCCCTCTGTATCTCACACTTATCAATCAAGTTCAAACTTCAAATTTGACTACAAAAGGCAAAACTTTCCTGCCTGTCACTCTCATCTCTTCAGGAACCTATGCCTTGATGTGCTAACTCTCAACCTTTGTACTAACCAAGGTGAGTATTTCGGGGTTTTTACACAGCTTAAGCAACGAGTTGCAGACCCATTTCTTGCATTTGTGTATTTATTCCAGCAAGGGGAAGCTTTATACTCAGGGGCATTCCTTTTGTTGCTGGCAACATAATAACATTTGCTTAATTGTGTTTTATTAATGTTAATATACCCACAGGCTCAGACTCTGCCCGCACATTTTTGTAAATTGAATTAAAGGAAAAATGAATCAGAGTTAAAAGACAGCTGATTAATTTTATTCACTTGCTTAAGGGGGTTTAAGCCAAATGGTCTGCGCATCTATTTTTCTTTAGAGAACAGACTTTATAGCCACAGGGCTAAGAGAAACATGTCAGTAAGCCATTTTCATTGCCATGAGTCAAGGAGAGCTATTTAAAGCATCAAAGGGAGGGGACATTAGGGAGAGGTGCTCACCCCCTGCTCTGTACAAATGGCAAGGTTATACAGCCATGGTCTCTCCTGCCTGCTACTGAGATCACAGGGCTTTCATAAAGCATTTTTTAATGAAGCTCTCAGAACAGTCCCCAGAGCCTGCCTTGCTTGAGACAGGCGAGGGCACAGGCACAGCACAAGCCCACTAGAAGGGAATGTTTTAGTCCACACAAAATCCAACTTATTGGCAGGCCTGCCTCAGTACACAGTGTAACCTAAAGACCATTACTGCACTGTTTAATAGGCTTTCAGCTAGTCACAGTAGAAATCAGTTCTTGAGACAGATTTCTCATTTGGAAAAAAATATAATTCATTAGAGACGCCTCCACTGGATGTATATTTATACAAAGTCTGGGCTGACATACCAACATGGATGTGGGGCTGTTCAGTAGGAATCCTGCTCTATTTGCCAGAAGGTTCTGGCCTGAAGAGACCCTGTACAAAAAATATGTTGGGCATTTATGGTAACCCTCCTTTTAATGATTCATTCACAGTTTCCTGTTCAAAACTGGTAAGTCGGAAAAGATAGCAAGGTAAAAATCTCAAAGGAAAAAGGATGGTTAAAATACATAGAAAAGTGAATGACTTGGGCCCCTCAGTGTCCAGAGAAGCTACAGCAGATGTCCCTTACCATGACTGGGACATCATGTCAGGTTCAGGATCTGAATATTTTTTCTATCTGTTCTGTTGGCAAGGGAGTTGGAAATGAAAAACCCTAATCCATATGGGAAGGCTTTTGTAGGATGGTGAGATGGGCTGGAGAAGGGTTCCAGGCAGCAATAAACCATCTTCACCACATGGCCATGGCCAACACTCTGTAAAAGCACTCAGGGCACCTTACACTTTCCCTCCTGGTTAATCCTGATGTCTCAAGTGGTTTCCACCTCCTCTTCCCACAGCTAGTGACATTTGAATAATGAAAATGACCCAGGAGGAAAAAATGTAAAATTTCTGGGAGTAGAGGAAGTTTTTAATAACCAAACAACCTGTGAGGGGTTTTGCAGGCTTTTTCACATTCTGTGCTCCAGATAAACAAGATACATATTCCAACAGGTCTTGCATGCTGCATGCACTTGGCAGACAGTCTGCTGCATCCCAGCCCATGGCCTGTGCCACCAGGCACAATGGGCAAAGTGATCCAAGTCAACAGCCACACTGAAATGTGGGAAATTTGTGGCACAGCTTTACAGCTAAGGGTAGCAACTTCCTCCCTTTGGGTCTCTGTGCATGTGTCACCAACACAATATCCTGGTGGAATTTTTCACACACTTGGATAATCACAGTGTCTACCAAGCCCCCAGATAAGCCACTAGCAGGACATGGGTGCTCACATCATCCTGGACATCCACACCATGGATAGCCATGGACACCTCACACATCCAGAGGAACAGGAGGTTGGCTGAGCTGCAGCCCAGAGCTCTTCATTTTGCACCCCCACTCCCACCCCCTGCGTTGCCTCTTACCTTTCACTGCTGAATCTCTATTGCAAAGGGATTTTAGTGTCTCTATTTTAGTCTCTGACTATCTATTCTGTAAATAGGGAAAAGTAGACTTGGTTAGGGGTCACTCAGTTCAAAAGTACTAATTTTCTATTAAAATATCCAGCTAGACATTTTTAAAGAGTAAACAGACCAGAAATAAGGTTTTTATTCTTCAGCACAGAGCTGCATATTATGGAGAAGGCTGACAGCCATGAATTTGTAGGTTGAGACTGGTGTTTATGGTGGTGACTTTCAACTGTGTTGCAACACTTGAGTGCTTTACTGATTTGAATATTTCTGATAACAATGCTTGTACATCAGAGAAGTCTATTGAGGAAGCATGGAGTTTGATGGTAAATTCAAAATAATGACCAGTGGCAGATAATATAATATATTCAAAACATTGTTAATACTTAAGCTTTCAAAATGCTTCACAGTTAAGGAAACTTTTTGGGAGCTCTGATTCCTGATGAAAAGTATCAATAAATGGAGATTTAAAAACTAAACTAGTATATTGTTCTCTAACTGTGAAATTTAGGGTAATTTTTGTGTAAAAGGAGTGAGATGTTCAGAGTTCCTTGCCTCACTTTTTTTCCCATTGAAAATATCTGAAGTGGTGTAAGATGTGAAATGACTATCCCATACTTAAGCATTTTATTTACTCACTAGGATACACAATGGAACTTTGGCACTCATAAAAATGATACCATGAAATATTCCATGATTCCATTAAATTGCAATGTGGGACTGTCAGGCTCTGAATGAAAGAAAAAATGCAGCTATTGCTCACTTTCCTGTCCTGGCAGGATGGAAAACCTTTGGAGCCTGTCACAGCTGGATGGGGAGCTGAGCTTGTCCTTGTGCCATTCAGCCTGCTGCAGGCAGCAGCTCAGAGAACTGCCAGAGCCATGCAGGGCTCCCAACACCCACACAGGGAAATGTGTGGGATTGCAGTGTGGCTGCTGCATCCCCATGCTGCTCCAGGAGACACAGATGATTTTTAGCATTCTTCCATGCATCAGGCTGGGGGAGGGAGGGATGGAACAGGAGGAACAGCACTCTGCAGAGGGCTCCTTCTTTTAGCCCTGTATGTCCTTTGGCACTAGTGCAGTTGCTTTTTCTCCATAATATATATGCAGAATAAAGACTTATGATGACAAAAATCTTGTTTTTAAAACCACAACAGAAGCAGTCACTTTCCAGAGAGCTCTGGGCAAGCACAGCTGCTCTCTGGGGCTTCTGGCTGGTGGGCCAGGTGGAGCCAGGCTGTGAGCAGACACTCTCCTTTGATCTCAGCGAGTGATGCTCTTCCTCCTACTCCTGCTGAGCTTGGCCTGGAGTGCCCAAAGCCCTGCAGGAGCCCATCAGCAGCCTGAGAACTTCCCAGGCCCTGCTGGAGACCCCTGAGCATGCAATCACAGGAGGAGCCTCACTTCTGAACTTGTCCTGTCAGGAGGAGAGGAATGGCTGTCATTTAAAAATAGAAATAAATCTTCTACACATCCCGGGCACACAGCTCTCGTTTCTTGCTTAAATTACTTCCAGCTGAAGAGGCAGTGCCCCCAACAGCTCCTGACTGGTAGGAGCTTTGTGCTGAGAAGGCCGTGCAAGCTTTGGTAATGCTCAGATGCTTTAAAACTAACACAGATTTGCTGTCACATAAGGAGAACCCAAGGTGCTCCCTTTGCAAAGGGCAAAATGTGTCCTGACAGGACTGCTGTGCACAGTTACAATGCAAATGCTGCTCCAAGAAAGCACATAGCATATGCATGTGTATGAGGAACCCAACTGCAAAGCACTGCCACGCTGGATCCAACCAGTCATGGTGTTGGGAAGGGTCTGCCCCATGCAGGAGAGATGGCGCTTACAGCAAAGGCTTTAAATAAAAACAATCAGCAAAACAACTGACTCCCTGAATTTACATGAACTGAACTGCAATCTTGGTGGGGGTTATCCAGTCTCA
>PYHW01009979.1:6646895-6662455 GCA_013186435.1 Turdus rufiventris
CCAAAGTAGCACATTTTCACAGTCATCATAGAATGATTTAGATTGGGAAAGACCTTTAAGACCATCAAGTACAACTGTTAATCCAACACTGACAAATCTACCAATAGATCATGTCCCCAGATGCCATATCCACACATTTTTGGATACCTCAAGGGATGGTGACTCAAGCACTCCCCTGAACAGCCTGTTCCAGTGTTTGGCAGCATTTTCCATGAAGAAATTTTTCCCTCGATCTTACCTGGTGCAACTTGAGGCTGTTTCCTCCTGTCCTACAGCCTGTGAGAAGAGACTGATTCCCACCTGGCTACAGCCTCCTTTCAGGGTGTTTTAGAGAATGACTAAGGTCACCCCTGAGCTTCTTTTTCTCCAGGCTAAACAGCCCCAGCTCCCTCCACCACTCCTCATGGGACTTGTGCTCCAGACCCCTCACCAGCTCCATTGGCCTTCTCTGGACTCACTTCAGCACCTCAATGTCCTTCCTGTATGAGGGGCCCAAAAGCGAACACCAGGTTCCAGGGCTCTGTGTGTATATATGACAGCCTCAGAAACTCAAATGTGTCAATGATACTCAAATGTGGTAGGAGACCTCAGGGTCCACACACCTCTGGGACCAATCCTTTCCCCACAGAGTCTCCAGACTAAAGACATCCCCTCGGAATTTCTCCCCAGGACAGAATACCTGTATCTCATTCCAGAATGGAGCAACAATTTTATGATGTTCTTTCCAACACCATTTTGTACTGAAACAAAAAAGGCTTCCTTGGAAACCAAGATCAGATTATTAACATAGCCATCTGGATACTTTGTCAGGGCCCTTTTGTCACCTCTTCTGCTGCTCCAGGTTTGAATTTCCTGATGAGAGGCTAAAGAATATCAGTGTTTCAAATGGACTTTCAATTTCCAGCCAGTGATGCACCTATCAGTCTTCTTTGCATTTACCCTGTCTTCCACCTTCATCAAATTCAGTAGCATCTGCAGTCAACACCCACTGGGTTCTGCACCACTTCTTGGGCAGCATTCAACTGGAAATACTGAATGGAAAATGTCCTTGTAAATATTTTAAAAGGGAAAAAGTGGAGTCTGTGCAAACAGATGCAATGAAGATTTTTGTTGCTTTGGTTTGGTTTGCTTTTTTTCTTAAACACTGCATACAGTTCTAATTACTTTGTGAGTGCACAGAACAGTCAACATTAGGAGCTACTTTTGTATGGAAAGACCTTTAATCAACAGTTCTGGATTTATATTTTTACAAAACGCATATGAGCTGAAGGAAAAACCTCACAAATAGGACAGCAGACATTAAATTTTATTATAGTAGCTTTGACTCATTACCATCTAGGGAAGGGGAGATGCTTAATCTAAGAACTGAAATTAATTTGCTTTATATTACTGTTCAAACTGGAAAACTACTTTGGAGTACCAAGATTATTATCACATTCCCAGAGCGCATATAAATGTTACTTTCTGAAAGTCAAAGTTGAAACTGCAAACCACAAAAATCTAATATTGTTACCACAACATTTATTAGAGTCACATATCTTTATATTCTAGCTCTGTCTGTTACACTATAAATTTGCTACTTCCCAAACATCTGCTGTGTGTTCCAGATACAAAAGAAGATGAGGTGTCTGCCTTGGGGGGAGATTGTACATTTAGGCATATAATAAATCACATTGGGAATAGAATGGGAGCATATTTAAGTCTTGTCATGAGGGAAAAGAACACCCTGCTGTATTTTAGCTGTTTGGTTGTAATCCACTGGTATAAACACTATTTTGGAATAAAAGTTAACAGAGGAAGTTGTTCCAGAATGGTTTTGAGAAATGGCTATTCATAAACAGGCAGCATGTCAGTTCACTTCTGCACGCTGCTTTTCAGTGTTTGTGTGTACCTGTGTGCATATCAAAGGAAAATGAGAATAGGAACTCAGAATGGGCACCAAAACCTGAGCTCAAAAGGCCATTAACACTCTGAAGTTCTTTCCCTGAAAGCTGATACATAAATATTTTTAATTCCTGTACCAAATGTCAAGGCACATACGTGATGACAGGGGATTTAAAATAAATTTCTGAGCTTGAAGCACAGAAATGCTCCCCATTGCTAGACAGGTAACAGTTAAACACTTTTTTCATGTAGTGATGAAGAGCTCTCCCTGTCACCCATCTTTATGTAATCCTACCGATACACAGTGGTGGGCTGTAGCACAGAAGCACATAAATCACTGCTACAATGCTGGCAGAGCAAATCTGAAGTGTGTGGGAAGAAGTGCTGAGGAAAGTGGATCCCACAGACAAGCAGAAGAAGGCAGCGTGAGGAGGGAGAGACAGGCTGACATTACCAGTGCCCCAGAATCCCAAAACACACTGCTGAAATCCCATCCAGCTTCTGCAGCAAGGGAAGGGGTAGACAATAGTGTGAAGGGCATTTCTTCATGGGCAAGATCTGCTTTTAATAGCAGCTACTTTGTCAAGTCAAAAAGAAATTAAATGGCAAGCAATTTGCTTTCGGCTGGAGTTAGGAGAAAACTTTCACCTACCCAGATGGAGTTACATAAGGCTTCATGTTTTTTCAGCTCACTTGTCAGCTCCAGACAACAAATATTATTTAGAAAGATCTTACTTGCCCTCACTATTAAGTTCAGGGCTTCAGATTCTGGAACCACAGTGCCACACAACCCATGCCTCTCCTAAGGGTGATGCCCAAGCCCCAAATTAGTGGAAAGAGGTGGGAAAGGATGACTGCCTCATGTGCTTTGGGTGGCACCTTCTTCAGCTGTGCCACAGCCTCCATGCAGGTCCCCTACCAGTTCCACTGCTCTCACTGAGTAGCAGGAGGTCTGATCTGCCCTGTGGCAAGGTCCCCTCCTGTGCCTCACCTGCTCTTTGTGACCCCTGGAAATCACCCTCATTAAACTTCAACACATCCACCAGGGAGGTTTGCAGCATCACACCTGCTGTGAGAAGGAAGGCGGTATTCCTGCCCAAGCCCATGCCCAGCTCTCCATTTCCCCAGACAGCTGGATAATTTCTTCAGGCTCCATCAAGGAAAGGCTTCACTCAAAGGGTGTTGTTACCATCACACTGAAATATTTTTTGAGCTGGAACAGCAGCTGTGTGACAGTCCTCACTTCCCACTTTCCAGATAATTCTTTCTCACTTCTTTCTACCTTACAGACAAAGTGTGGCTTGTTTCTCAATGGGTGCCTACAGGAAGGGAAGCCACAGCCAAGGCAACAAGGTCTGCTCCTTTCCTGGCATGAATTTTGGGGAGGTGGGGATGGTCCACAGTCCATGTGTTCATCCCAACACCCCATGTGTGGAGATTCTCTCTTTCCACCGTGTTTTGCAATAGGAGGAGCTACTGCTTGGCTCCCACATGTAACCCATATCAGTGGGGCTGGAACTCCAGCCAGCAGCACTGCAGAGAGTTATGTGAACAAGGGACTCCTTAAAGCTGACTTCTAAAGGCTTCTGTTGCTGTGCATGGTGTATTCAGCAGGCTTCAAACCACCATGGGAACTTTGGTGGCTGTTTGTCATGCCTGCTTCTCATGATGGATTGTTGGAGGACAAAAGATGCAATAAACCCAAGGAAAGTAATTTGCATTTCTTAAAATGCAAATTCTTTTATGCTGTGGCATAAAATGTAAATACTACTAACATTTCACATATTTAACTATAGTTTTTGCATTAGTATCTTAACATTTGGAGGTCTGGCTCTGACTTGTCTGTGGTTTGTTTGGGATGACTCTGCCAGGAACAACAGCAGCTTCCTGAGCTCAGCAGCTGTTTACAGAAGGTAGATCACCTTGGGAAAATCAAGCTGGAAAAGGGAAAGGACAGGAGGAAAGCAGAAAAACTTCCAAGAGCAAAATGAAGAGATTCAAAGACAGGGTGAGAGTAGGAACACTGGGTGAGAGGCTGTTAGCACAGAAAAGCCAGAGCAGAAAAGGCAAATCACAATCTGCTTGTGTACCTACAGACACAGAGGGACTCCCAAGGGATGGCAAATTCTACCTGCAGGACACTGCACTGGGGAGGGTGTCTTGCCCTGGGTGCTCAGCTTGCTCTGACTCCCAGAAAAGCAATCTCCAGAGGTTCAGAAGCTCTGCACAAAGCTGCTTCATCAGCTCACAAATCACAGTCTGACTGCAAAATCTGTTTGAGTGGGGACTTGTCTTCCTTTGATAATCTTTCATCTCCTTTAGGACTGAACTTCCAGAGGGAGAGGACGCCAGGCCAACGATAAAGGATTGTTAATTTTGATGATGAGCTAATCAAGGGAAAGAGAGACTGTCATCATAGAGTGGTATGGATCTTCACAGGTAGAAATTCCTCAGTCGTAGCTGATATATGTTCCTGGGTCTGAGGAATTCTTTTCTCTGCTCATTGTTGCACTCCCAAAAAAACCCCAAACTAGTATATATGATGTTTGATGTGAAAAACATCTTTCATCTGTAAAGCTATAAAGCAAGAGTTCATGCATTAGTATGACTTTGTTGGAAGACTCTTGCTTAGTCTGTTCCCTATTTGTTAATTATAATGCGAACCTATTTCTCTGCTAAACTTCAAGTTACACTTCAAGGAATAAAAGTTTGTAGATAAGTAGAGAAAACCATTAACAGAGGCAGCAGCTACACAATATGCAGCTTTTTTATATATAAGGAGTGGCCCATGCACAGACAAGTCAGACAGCTGCAGCATTAGCACCCAAACTTTGTAAAAAAAGGAAAAAATGCAGGTTTAATGAGAAAAGAAAAAAGAAAAAGAGGGCTGGAGTTTTGGCATGGAGCTCTGTTTAGTTCCTGCTCCCCACGTCCTGGGTGAAAGAATGGAGGAGTCAGTGGCACAGCACAACCTTCCCTGTCCCCACTGCACCCCCGGCAGTCCCTGAAAAAGTCATGGAAGGAGGATGCTGGAAAGCAAAGAATGAGTCTGAGGACACAGAGAACTAATAGTACAGGAAATTTCCTGGAAAGCATGAAGCAAACACTTGAAGAAAAGCACAGAGTTGCCTCCCACTCTTAGCAGCTGTATCTCACAGTGCATTGTCTTTAATCATTACTCAGTAACTGTGACATGCAGTAATCTACTTCCTCAGCTTCATTTAGCATTTGCATGACAGAGCCTTATCAAAATAGAACTACAGGGACTGCAAAACAAACACTTAATTAAAGCTGAATGTTTATAATTCAATCCAGCAGGATGAACACATTACAATGAGTGTCATTTCCAATGATGTCCCTGGGATGACAAAACAAAGCGGCTGTGACTGGCACACCCCACGGAGCAGCACCAGGCATGTTCACTTGGTGCTTTCCCTGAGAGCCCTCTCCAGAAGCTGCTGCCAAACCACCTGCAGCATGGTCCCCCTCCCTGGAGCAACCTTCTTGGGCCACCCCAGCAGTGGTGGCAATGGTCACACATGGCACTGGGCCATCTGTGCAGGAGGAAACTGCATGAAGCAAAGAGGAAGAGCAGGGAAGGAACACAAAGATGCCTTGCAGCTCCAGCTGAATTCAGCATGTCAGAGGGAACCCAGCCTGACTCTAACCAGTAATGGGGCTGTTTTGGTAAAAGTGGCAGGGGACAGCACTTCAGGTTGCCTTAATGTCCTTGTGCAAGATGCAGTTTCCTTCAGAAATCCTTCCAGAAAAACACCCGAAATTAGTTTTACAAAAAAACAGTCGTGTTCTGTTTGTGAGGTACCAATGGCTTAAGTCAGCTTTAAGAGAAGTGAGTTATGGTGAGCAGCCAATAACAAGATGATAATTTCTATCTGAAACAGCCTGAATGCCCTCAATTCCCAAACAGGATCTCAACAGAGGGCACTTGAAGCTGACTCCCTTCCCCAGAATATTTTTGAGACAACCAGCACAAGGTGGCAGGTGCTTCTCTAGGACCACTATTAGGCCATTTGCAATTATGGGGAAACTCATTCTGGGCAATCTAAATGTGAAATGCTTTCCCTCCTCTGCCCCTGTTGATTTTTTGTCTTTTTCATTTGCTCTGTGTAGAAAATTACCTGTTCCTTTCTCCTGTACCAAGGCTTCTTCAGGAAATGGCCAACAGCGAATGGGTCCCAGCCACCATGGCCAGAGCCTGTGGTGCAGAGCACTGTCAGTGCTGATGAAAGGAGCTAGATGTCTCGAGCAATGCCATCTGTGACATTTATCCCTAAGACTCATGGTTTGTGATGTACCAAACACTGACAGGCATGGCCAGGGGATTAGGAAGGACTGCTGGGGCAGCTGGGTCATTCACCATAACCCAAGGGGAAAGGCAAGAAAGACAAGGCTGGACAGCTTATTCAGAATGTTCCTCAAACACAAAACACACAATGGCAACGAGTTATGGCAACTTCTTGTGATTTTGGGGATTTATTTTGCATTCCTGGTGAGGAGAAAGTGAAGGAATTTTAAAATGTTGTGAAGAAAGGCTTGTATGAGACTGGCTAAGGTGAGGCACTGGATTTCACTGCCTGGGATGATGGTGCGATCCAGCACTGGAGCCTGGATTATCCTGCCAAGCACAGGCTTGGCTATCATGTAAGGATTGACAGAAGTGTGATTCGTGCTGCCTTTAGCCAGGAATGACTGGGGTGGTCTCTTGAGGACCCTGTCAGTCCTATTCTTCCATGCCTCACAATTGTTATTTCTGTCCCTCTTGCCCAGTTACAGTAATGACAATCCTGCTCCTGACCTTAAGCTGCCATATCTGAACTGCATTAAAATCAAGTCTCTGCTGATCACAGACTGGCCAGCATACCAGTGGGACTCTGCTGTATTTGTACTGCAGAAAAGACTTGCAGCAAGTTATTTATAGGAATACGTCCATATGTACAAGAATATTGTTACACACTGGAAACAGATTGCAGTCCAGAGCAAAACAAAACCTGGAGAAATAGTCATTATTCACACAATCAGATATATATATATATATATATAGCATAATCACCCACAAGGCTGTCAAATGAGGCCAAACCCTGTTGCATTTTTGGCAATCAGTAGGCAGTGAAGCCATGCATCCCTACCAGGAAGACAGGATTTGACCCACAACAGCACTT
Source organism: Turdus rufiventris (assembly GCA_013186435.1). Lineage (NCBI taxonomy): Eukaryota > Metazoa > Chordata > Aves > Passeriformes > Turdidae > Turdus > Turdus rufiventris. The sequence goes on from PYHW01009979.1 coordinate 6,653,960, forward strand.
GGGGTCAGCCTGGGATAAGCCTGATGGGAACTGGGCCACTTCCAACCCTTTCCAAGATCCTCTCCCCATGTCAATCCATGACTAATCTGGGGAGCAATAATGAAGTTTAATCCCCACACACATGCCCCCACAGACTCACAGAATGGCTGAGGTGGGAAGGCAGCTCTGGAAGTCACCTGGTCCAAAATCCTGCTTGGACCACCCAGAGCAAGTTGCCCTGTACTATGTCCAGCTGAGCTATTCTTTCTCATATCTTTATGAACATTTTTTTTTCCCTTAAGTAATGTGCTCAACCAATCAAAATATCTGGAGAAGATATGTAGTGATGAAGATCTAACGAGATTAAAGAAAAAATGCCATAAATACATTTTTTTATTCCAGGCACATATAAGACATCATAAAGCATCTATAGGCAGCAAATCAAACAAAAAAGCCACAAACACATATGCAAATACACAAATACATAAAACATGAGGGGTGGGAGGAATGCCTTAAATACCATACAAAACTGAATTTTATTAAGCAGCAACTGAAAACATCATTGATGCAACACTGCAAGAGTTGGGCCTCATTTCTCCTCAGATGGGTTTGACCATTCTTTGATCTTTACCTTGCTCCAGACCACTCTCTTTCAAACTGACAGGCTGCTGCTTTACTTGGAAATAGAAACAATGTCAAGACACTTTCATGAGGGATGCCTTGTGAACATTGTATGGGATGTTAAGTTATTTAGGAATCCCTAGCAGGGTCTTGGCCCACACCATGCTATACTTTCCTGAACAAACAGGGGAGTTAGTGCTGTCCCAGCAGGTGCTATGGATGAGATGATAACAGTGCAAAACCAGGCTGCTCCATTTTTCTTGGTCTTGGAACAACTAAAAACAATGGGCACATTTTATTTAGTACTGTATGTGTGGCCTGGAAGTGTAAGATGGAATGGGTGAGCTTCACAAAACCAAAAGATTTATATAGCAGTACAGTGAAAAATGACCACCACAGGATCAAGAAAAGTGAGAATTTCTGTGTTGATTTATCCCAAGTAAACACAACGTATCTAGAAAATCAAATGAGGTTTTCAAGACAAATGAGATCATGCAGTAAGCAGGTTTCACTGGACTTCATATGAAGCAAACCCAAAACACACATTGTTTATGCCACAAGAACCAGGTTTTTGATTATTTACCTTCTGCTGATGCATCTGAAGAGCTTCCCAGCGGCTGCTGAAGCGGCTGTCACCCACGTGGTACCCGCACACCTTGGCTCTCAGCTAAACATCCTCTGCACACCAGCACGGTGCAGCATCAGTGACTGACCCATGCTGCAGGTGCACAGGCTGCCTGTGCAGCCAAAGCTGAAATTTGACTCACTGCATGGTTTCTTTCAGGAGGTACAAACCTCCTTGTAATGAAAATTTCATGTTCGGTGACTCACGCTCCATTGAAGTTTATACAAGTCTTCATGGTCATGACATTTATTAGCAAAGTAACTGGTACACCCCTGGTTATTTAGAGCCAGCTAGAATTATCTTGATGAGTTTTCTTGGCTATTTAGAGCCAGTTAGAATTACCTTAATGAGTCTTCTTCTTAGGAGTTCTCAAATAATCTTATCTTCTCTATGCAACAAGAGCAGTTCACACTTACAGACTGAAATAGGTCTCAATCAACCCACAAATTCCAATTACAGATTTTATGGGTTTGGACATTGCCTTTAGACTAAGCTATTGAATGATATATTAGCAAATTGCAGTGATAACCCCACAAAAGTGTTCAAAATTATTTTCTTTTATGTATTTCTTCCCACTCATATTATTTCCTTCAAAATACGAGGTTTAATCTTTTTCTCCTTTTTCATAGTATTTTATTGCAGCCCAAGACTCTTTATCTTTCCTGTCATCTGTTTGCACCTCAGAACATTGCTGAGAACAAAAACTTTTGTTTTTTAAGATAGCAATTGACAGATAAGGGCTTCAATATAATACAACCACAGAATTATTAGTTTTGGGCATGACAGTATCAGCAATGACACATCCTTTATCCAGAAGGGTTGTTACAGACCCATTGGAAACCGGGTAAAAACAGTGAAACCTAGATTTAATCCTTTGAAATTGTATCTGAGGCCTTCCTTCCTGAACTTCTCTAAATTTCCTGACAGCAACTAAAGCTCAGAACCAACACCAAACTGTTGAATTACATTTCTGGAGAATTCCAATATTTTTGCCATACTTTACTGATGAAGTTACATTTCAATTAATATAGTTGACTTCAAAATACCTTTTTTTAGCCTGTTTGCGAGATATTTCAAAACACCTTAGGTAAAAGGGATAATATAAATAAACATTTTTGCTCAGGTTAACCAAAAGATTTTCCTTTAGGCATATGCTTGTTCACAAACAAGTCAAAATTCTATGGCTTTTTAAGAAAGATGGTGAAGAAAATTACTTCATACTTTGCTTGTCCCATGGTCTGTACAATACATTTTTACACTAACCTCAAAAACATGGAACTATTGGAAGATGAACCATAACAACTTTGAAATTTGCTTCACGTGAGCAGAAAATTCTTTTGAAGTCTGATGAGGAATTAAATTATGGATGTTAATGCAATTCCATCTTGTTATCCAGTACACACAGTTCTTCAAAACTTAATCAAGAACAGGCATTGAATTTTTAAAATTGGATGTTATTTATTAAAAAGTAAATAGAGATTATGCTCTAAGTTACAGTGGTTTTGCTACCTCAAAACCCACCATGAAAAGAACCATAGCTCTTTGATACACTTTATTTTACCTAATATATTTTCCACCTAGCTTGTTCTATGTGAATGGTAACAAGGATGACCAGCTCTAAAAGCAAAACTAAACTGCCTTGTCCCAGCCTACAGGCAGTGAGGAAACAACCAGCTGAGGCAGTCAATTCCTCACTGTTAGAGATAATTTTCACTTACCTGAGAGCCTTTTCAATTTACTGAAGTAAATTCACTCCTGCAAACATCCCAACAACTTCAGAGTATCTGTGCCTGCCCATGGTGTCTTCTAGTGCTTACCATACCAGGCAGCAATGCTAGGAGTGGAGCTGGGAAGGAAAAGGGATACACAGACATTGTTTGCAAAAAGGATACTTTAGAGGAATAGAAGGTACTCCGAAACTGTAATAACAAACATCTGAGAATTCAAATACAACCCTAAATTTGCAGTTTTGTAATATGACTCTGTAGTAACGTATGCAGTCTTTTTAAAAAGCTGGGATTGATTTTTTGTATATGAATGCAAGCTCCAGGTGGAAGAAATCAATCCCTTCCAGTAACATCCCCAGCATCCATCACCTTCTCCCCCAGCTCACACGGTTGTAACAGAGCTTGCCAGGTCCCAGCTGATGTCTCTTACATGCTTTTATTGTCTCCTGCTATAGTACATCATACACTAACAACTCCACCTTCTTGGAAGGTGGAAGGACTTGGAGCTTTTTTCCTTAGATGGATGTGACAATATGAAATAGGGATAGGTAACTCATCACTTGCAGAGGATGAGCCAGTTCCCCTCCCAGCCCCAGAGGAGAAAGAGAACACAGGAGCCACAGAAGAAGCCATGTAGGGAGAAAGAAAAATGTAGGGAGAAATATAAAGATCAATAAGAGCTGTTCCTAGCACCACAGTGTGAGACTTGGCACATGAAAAGATCAGATACTTCAGGCCTCTTGGCTCTGAAGCCCATGTAAGCTAAAAATTAATTCCCTGAGCACTTTCCACCAAGCAGAGGCAAATGTGTCACCCCAAGAAGTTGGTTGGACAGACCAGATAAGGCAGATATGACAGAGCTAATGAACCAAGATGTGACACTGGTAACTGGAGAGTGAGGCCTGGCTTAGAAAACCAAAAAGAGGTTTCATGGTGGTTTGGTTTTCTTCTTTCTTGAAAAGCATCCTTTGCTTTGCAGGGCAGAGGAGACAAACCCATCTCCAGAACAATCATCTACCTCCCAAGCAAAGCCATGGGATAAGTACAATACAAAATTACTTCCTCCAGGTGCTGCTCACTGAGAGACATGAGACTGCACTCCAGATCTGGGGCTCCTCAGAAGGGACCTGCAGATGGGGATCGACTGTGAGAAATACTCACTCACTGATGAAGTTGAAAAAAGACAAAGTCATCAAAGCAAGACTGTTTATTAATATAAATGAGTCAGGTGCATCTCACTGAGGAGGCACAGCTCTCCTTAAAATGCATAAACTTTTATGTCCTTTCCTGTCCCGTTTTCCCTTGGGCTGGGTACTCAGGAATCCACATTCTTTCCAACCACCTGCTGTGCACAAACCAACACCTCCTTTCTCTCCCCCTTCTCACTCCAGCAGCCAGCATTGGTTTGCTCCCCTTTTCCTGCTCCTCACACTACAAGGCCTGGCTTTGTGCTAGTTACACTCTGCATAGGTGACATGAGCACATGTTCTATGGCTGGTTACAATGGCTGAAACAAAACATTATTTTATCACTCACATTACTAAGTGTTTTCTCAGCTGTGACAGCCTTGGAATTCAATCATGAACCATTTCTGCTTCTGGAAGTTCTTCCTCATGAACTGATAAATTCAACGACAGACATTCATCATCTGCTCCAGTTTCTAATATGACTGGCCAAAACCTCTCCCAGGATGTCTCAACTCAGGTCCAGCATCTTGTGGTTTAACCCAAACTGCTCCTCAGGAAGCCACTTTCACAGGCTGAAAGGCAAGATTTGGTGCTGAGCCAATGCCAGACATACGGGTTGTATGTCCCTACGGGTACAGGGGATGAAACAACTTCAGGCACTGTCCTGCATCCCTGCGCAGAGTTTAACCTTCCAGCATGGGTCCAGTTCCTGTTAGCCACACCAGCACCTTTCTGGCTGCTGCTCTGGAGCAGAGCCTGCTGGCTGGAGACAGAAAAAACCCCATGGTTTGTGCGGTGCAGGGGGGAAGACTGTAGCCCATGGGCACAAGCCAGGTTGTCTCATGACCTCAGAAGAGAAGGAGAATGCACATGCTAAACAAATGATGGCAATGCAGTGGCTACAAAGCAGCCACGACTGTAGTTGCCTGTAGCACTTAAGGCCTGCAGTTCCTACTCAGCAGTGTGCTTGGGAAACCTTTCATGATTCAACTCTGGAGCTTCCCACACAGAAAGTGAGACTGAACTGCTCCCTCAGGCCATTTTCAGGAATGAGAAAGTTTACCCAGGAATCCTCAAGAACTCTGAAAACTCTACAGCTTCTCCTTTCTTCTGACTTTAGCATTGGATAATACAGGTCTTGTACCAAAACCAGGAAATTTATAGGGACAAACTTGCTGTGCATCCACCAATGTCCCCGTCTCCATGACATTTTTCTTAGCTTGGGTCTAGAGTCCTGCGCAATGAACACCATTTGGAACTGCAGTCTGGGTGTTACCAGAAGTCCAGAAGGATATTGTGTATCCCAAGGGAACACACTTAATTAACTGGAATCTTCCTCTGATTTCTCCACGTAACAGATCCCATGAATTTTCTTAATCAGCAGCCTAAACTTGTGTGGCTGACACTCCGCAGGTTTGGAAGAGAGCTGTGAGGATGTGAGGAAGGTGTAAATTAAACTAGGTCACATCAAGATTATTCTAATTTACTTTTTCCGGTGCTTGCAGAGTTGGCTTCCACTTCAGCTTCTGCCTCAAGCACCCCAGCTCATAACTTACACTAATTAGACTCCTACAACAAGATTCATGCTAATATGTAGGCAGAAATACAAACGCAATTTTAGTGCATTCCAGGATGAGTGCCCAGCAGAGAAGTTCTATCTTATAGCCCAATGCCCCTGCAAAACCAAAAACGCTGCACAAAAAACCCCAGTGCTATGGCACAAGCACCCCTCTGCTTCCTCAGGGAGCTTCTCTGGGAAAAAGGCAAGTGCCTCAGTGGCACAAAGGGAGAAAGGAATGGCCAGCACCCACCCCAGGGGCCATCAGGACAAGGGGTTGGTTTTCATCCGGGACAGGAGCAGAAAGCCCTGCTCAAGCAGATGAAGGGAGGGAAGGAGACACCAGATTTCTTGGTGGCATTTCCCTCCCATGGGCACAACTCATCACTGGCCATGCCAGCCTCTGAGCAGGAAGAGCCACTGGCACCCTGGAGCAGCTGGCATCCACTCCCACGTGGGAGGATGCCACATCATGCAGGCCAGTAGCCCTGGGAAAAATAACTCATCAGTCACTAATGGAGAGTCACAGGAGATGCTCCTACTATGTAGGAGTAGATGCCAGAGAACAGCTGAGCAGGGGGCTGTGGTTTATTTTTAATTTTGTAAAGTATATTTGCCTTCCACATGATCCTCTCATTCTTCCTTTCCCAGCACATGTAAATAGAGAGACAGTAAGTGGCACATTCAGGTCCCAACACTCTGAGCCACAGCACAGAGCTGCTGCAGATCATAGAGTTTGCTGTAGCTGTCTCACAGACCCACCTGCATTTCACATCTTCCTTTTCCTCACACCCCAGGGCAGGGTCAAGAGAGTCTGCAGGGCAGCCCCACAGGCAGTTTTCAGCCTGTGCTGCTTAGATCCATGCACAGCAGGGTCCCAGACCACCGCACATTTGGCCACTGAGGAAAACCTCTGGATGCAAACCCCCTTCCTGGGTAGAATCATGTTTCACTTCTGGAAAGTTTATTGGCTAATCTACAAGGGCTCTCAAATAAATTTGATGAGACTGTAAATGCTCCCTGCCACGAAATGGCCCCAAGAGCCAAGGACAACCTGTGTGAGCTTTACCACAGCCTTTTAACAGGAGGAGTGCAGGATGGGGTGCAGGCTGCTCCAAGGGGTTGTAGGGAGGGTAGCTGTGAAGCAGGGAGGCTGAGCTGGCTACAAACATCACCAGCTGCCTTCAGCCCATGACTGCATGGTGGCACTCAGGCCAGCTGGCAGCTGGGGTGTCCTACGTGGATGGAGGTATTTGCTGCCCCTGAACCAAAACCTACCACCTTCTCACAATCTTGTGTTCTAGCCTTTCATTGCAAAAGCCAGGCAGTTGTGATAAAATTAGGACAGCTGCTGCTGACAATTAATTAGCTTCAGATAAGGTCTTCAGGGTGGCCACTGGGAAATAAATGAATGCTGTTTAAGCCAGGACTGTAAAGTCCCCCTGGCAATCTCTGCCAGACCTCATCCTGCAGCAGGCACCAGGCAGTCAAGCAAGGGGCCCCTCCATCTTCTACTTTCAGGGCTGGGTCCCCACCAGCACAGCACTGCACAGCACAGCCCTGCTCAGCACAAGGGCTGGCACACCCTGCCAATGGACTGCAGCTCCGGAGGTTTCTGAGTTTATTTTTCTGAGTTTATTTTAAGTTCTTGTGTAGTCTAGAATGCTGCTGGCCCTCAGGGAAGGTGAATACCTGCCCAGCATGGCACAAATTCCACCTTCATTCCAACTTACCCTCCACCTCACCTGTGTGTATTACTTTATGCAGAAAGAGCAGAGAGCAGGACTTCACAGGTGCTCAGCACACCAAAGCCACGCTTCCAGTCTCACATCTATCAGGCACTGACTGGGTCCAGTGTTTTCAGGAGCTCCCCATGATACTGAAAGAGGGTAGTCTTGAATTGGATATTGGAAAGAAGTTGTTTGCTGTGAGGGTGGTGAGGGACTGGAACAGGTTGCCAAAAGAAGCAACCTGGAAATGTTCAAGGCCAGGCTGGATGAGGCTTTGAGCCATCTGGTTTAGTGGAAAGTGTCCCAGCCCATAGCAGGGGAATTAGAGCTAGATTATCCTTAAGATCCCTTCCAACCCAAACTATTCTGTGATTCTGTGCTTCTCTACTCACCAGTGTCCTGTGTAAGAATCTGCCTTCCAATCTTTGAAGTCTATGGAAAATGCTCCTCACCCCAGCCACAGCCAGCCATCTGCACAAGCAGTATTTGGGTTGAACATCACTGATGCATGTGCAATTGTGGTAAACTTCCATTTTTCAGCCTCACAAACAAAAGTACCTGTTTGGAGGAAAAAATTGTCCTTCCAACTTCTGATCAAAAAACTGACTTCTTTGTGTGGCTGACGTGAGACTAACCAGACCCTGTTAATTTGACCTACACTCAGCAGTAACAGGGAAATGAATCAGCATGACACAAATGAAACAGAAGTGGCAGCAATGGGTCTCTGTTTTATGGGTAACACCATATGAGCTTAAAATACAGTCATCATGTGCCAATGCTACTACTTCCATCTAATGGATGTGGAAGAGAAAGATTTGCTTATGCAGGTACCATACCACAAAGTACAGCAGCACCAAGAGCAAATGTAGGTTAATATTCTGAGTAACAGAAGAGCTTTAGTATACCTCTCAAGAACCTCATGTTTTTAAAGTATACAAACCTAATGGAGAAAAAAGAAAAAAGTCAGCCAGGTGCAGGGAAGAAAAGGAAAAAGGAAAAAGGAAAAAGGAAAAAGGAAAAAGGAAAAAGGAAAAAGGAAAAAGGAAAAAGGAAAAAGGAAAAAGGAAAA
>PYHW01009979.1:6662505-6684197 GCA_013186435.1 Turdus rufiventris
AAAAGGAAAAAGGAAAAAGGAAAAAGGAAAAAGGAAACCGAGCAATGCTATTTTTCCATGATGATGTTAATCCAAAAATGAGTAGTGGCTGTAGGACCCCTCCAGACACCATCTCATTAGCCCACAGAGGGATGACTGAGCAAGGAGCAAGGCAGCTCTGTCAGGGCTTAATATAACACCTGTCTCTGAATCCAGCACTTTCACACACTGAATGAAGCAATTTAATAAAAACCTTCAGTTCTCCAGTCCGCCTAATAAGCTGTAATCTAACTCTATTTCCCTTCAAATTGAAAGAAAAACTAAATCAGTAACTGATAGGCAAGCCTCTTCTCACGGGGCAGAAATGTTTGCTATCACAATGCTAAACTGGTATTCCTGTCCAACATGGGTTTTATCACTGCCCTGGGACCCTGCAACCAAGACTGGAAAAGCCTTTATTCACTAACCTGGCGTAAATTCATTAATGAAAACTCTTCTCCATAGCTAAGAGGAACCCAACAGCTGAGGTAAATTTTAAAGACACTTCCCTGCTTTCCTGGAACCTCATTTAATGCCCAATCTCCCCTATAGTCCCAGAAACTCAGATTCCCTCCCATCTGGAGAGTGAGATGTCTGAGAGAGAAGCAGGTATTGAAGGAGTTTCTGTGCATCAAAAGATGGTTTAGATGTACATCGGTTCAGGTCTGGTCTGGAGGAGCTGCTCCACAGCTGCCACTTTTCCAAAGGACACCCCAAATCCTGCTCCATACTGTGAGGATCAAAGCAAGTCTGAGCTCAGAAAAAGTTAACCCAGCAGCAAATAAACCAGTGAAGACCCATAGAAATGTTTTCAAATGCCAGAGACCTAATAATGAAACAGTCAGTTTAGTAGAGGATCATACTTGTTCCAAAGCTGTAAATTACCTCTTCAAAGAGATCTAAAGCTTCCTGTGTCCTGTATCTGCCAGGGCTTGCCCACATGCACAGGTCCTGCCTTGGGGAATGAGTATCTCTGCACCGAGGGGTTGTGGCTCAGAGAAGAGGCATCTCAGTCCTTAGCATTGCTGCTGCCAAGGTCAGAATGGCAACAGCCATGGTGGGGCTGAAACCTTTGGGCTCAGGTCTCCTTATGTTTAATACTGGCAGCAAACATTCCAGTACTTGTGATTTTCCAGGCCCCCAAAGCTACTTCTGCCAAGACTTCCAAATGAGCAGATGGTAGCACCAGTGTTATTAACCAGTACTATTATTAGATATTTATTAGTTAGCATTGGTGCTGCTCACCATTGGGTTCAGTTCCCCAGAGCTGGGGTGATGAAGCCCTCAGGGAAGTTTTGGCAGGACATGAGTGACCACACCAGTCTGTGTATGATGATCACTTTTGTGGCACTGCTGCTGGCATCCAAGCAATGAGGAGTGAATGAATGGGCTGTCACTCCCACTGCACCAGCACATTCTTTGCTTGTCATACTTTTCCTACCCAAGCCATGTCACTGCCTTCAGGATTCCCCAGCCCTTCCCTGAGTGGTCTCAGTCTCTCAGGAGGTGGCTGATGTGCCACCTCAGCCTGTCTTCAATCAATCTTTTAAAACTGCCTGTGAATCAGCAAACAGCCATCCCATTCTGGAGACCCCCCAGGGCAGAGGCCAGCAGTGCTGACCATCATCAGCACACAATGGGCCCTGGACAGGCTGCTTGGTAACAGACCTGCAGACAGCACAGCTGCAGAGCCTGCACAACCTCCTGCATGGCAAGGCCACCAGCTAGGAAAAGGATTCCTGCATTTCCTCATAAAACAACCCAAGTATCATCTCTTCAGAACCATGTCTGTGGGCAAAGGAATAGTGATGGGGAGGCAGACTTTCCCTGAAGCTCTCAAGTTCAGCTTAGGTTGCACTGCCAGAGGCTGTCAGATCAGTGAAATGTATTTGGATGTTGAGACTTGTTCTTAACACTTCTCTTGGATCTGCCAATTGACAAGAAAAAGGAAAAAAAAAAATCCCACCAACTCCTCCGGTATCCACCCAGAGCCTCCAGTGTGATTTTGAGAGCCTCATCACTAAAAGAAGTAATTTATGGATGACTTAAAAGAGGACCTTGTTTGAGGGGTATATAAAAATCACGCCAGACTCATGAGCATGCAGCCCTCTCTGAGCCCAGGCTGGGGCACACAAACCTGGTTCTGGTCAGCGTCTGCCCCAGTCTGACAGACCAGTGCTTCACTGCAGGCCTTTCCTCTGGCACTGCACTGCACACTGGGGTCAGCAAGAGCCAAGTCCAACCAGGCGGGACCTCAGCCTGAGCTGCAGCTGAAAGGGCACAGCAGCACCCAGCCAGCCATCACACCGGGTGGGCATAGCAGCCACCAGCAGAGCTGCTTACAGCATCCCAGTGGCCTAATCTTGGTAGGAGCAGGAGCAGGAGCAGGAGCAGGAGCAGGATATGACATTTAGGAGAGATTTCCAAGATAGCCTTTGAGCAGATCACATCCAGTTGTCACTGTGCCAGCACAGATTTTTTTTCTGACTTCACTGTCAGAGGCACCAGAGGGACAGAATCTAAAGTCAATCTGCTGGTGAAGTCACAGAAGAATCAAAAATAACTTTCCACCAGTCTGTTTATCTTTTTTCATTACCTAGTGGTGAAGACCTTCCCCTGGCTCTGCAGCAAGAGGCATTTCCTAAAGGAACAGGCAAGGCCTTGGAACAAGCCCCAAAGATGGCCTGTCCCCATGGCAGGAGTCAACACCTCACCCTTAATGCCAGGCTGGTCCATGCAGTTCTCTGACAGCTCTCCTACAAGCTCACTAGAGATGCTGCAGCAGTTATGGGAGGCAATTCCCAGTGTAACAGTAACAAAACACTCAGTGGTGTACAGACAAAAAGGGATTGGTGACACAGATTTACTCCTGTGAACCCATCAGCAGCCACACTAGAGCCAATGCAGTGATGAATGGTGCTGGCCAAAGCAGTAGAAGGAGGACATTTCCCAGGTAAGCCCTTCAAGCATATTTGTGAGAAAGGATCTGCAGGGCAGGAGCCCCTGGTCAGCAGCACTGCACAAGAAGCCAAGATACTGGCAGCACTGCTGCCTGTCATGGAAATCTCATGTCTGCCACTTACAAATCCTTTTATTTCATTGGAAGGGTCAAATTCAACAGGGAATTCCCCAGCCTGCCCACATGAGTACACTCAAACAGCCAGATCCCAAAGTTATTGTTCAAAGCAGAAATGTGTGCTCCATACTGGCTAAAACCAGCCATTCCTGATGTACCTGCATTTCAAGCTGAAAAAACTTTAGCTAAAGTTAGCAGAGCACAGTTCTATCCTCAGGGCAGCCCTGGTTGCTAAAGCCAGATTATGTGGGATGGGATGGGATGGGATGGGATGGGATGGGACGGGACGGGACCACTGCCCATCTGTGCCTGAGCTGCACTGCTGCTGTCATCTGCTCCCAAGGCAGCAGCTGCCAGCAAACCAGGAATAGCATCTCTTAAAAGCAATAATCCAGTGCCCACCTTGCCCTTCTGCTCCAGGGAGAGGGTTTGCTAAAACCTGACACCCAACAGCTTCCCCCCTGAGCTCTGCTGGTGTGTATGCCCATCTCTGTGTGCCAGGCATGCACACCCATTTGCACAAATGCAGTCTGCACACACACGTCAGCGTTCCTGCACCGTGCAGTGCGAGCCCCAGGCACACAAACATCCTCCTGGCAAACACAAACTCAGCTACACAAAATGTTAACGCATCAGCACCGCCAGTGACTGACTCCCAGAAGGAGCTTTAGATAATACTGACAGAAACATTAATATTTTCTGACTCAAGGGCTCCACCAGGAGGAAAAAGCAGCCCAGATCATCCCCTCAGGAAGGCTAGAAGGAAGATGCTCTTCTGGCAGGCTGGGTGACTGGCAGGGGGGACACACTTGCTCTTTCAAAGCTTTCATCATTGAAAGACAAGGATAAGAAACGTGGTGGAAGTGGATCAGCGCAGTGCCAGCCAGGGGCTGGCTGCAGCTCCGAGGGTGATACCACACACCAGCCTTGTTCCAGCTCAGAGCACACAGACCATGTACACTGAAGGGATGCTTCGCACCTTCTCTCCCACACACACACCCCCATGAGGTTTTTTAAAGCTTGATGCCAGTGTGAGACACACAGAGCCCTCAAAAGCCCACTGGGTTTCTGCCCAGTGCCCAGCACTGGTGGAAGAAGGCACCCTCAGCCTCTCATGCCTGTCTCAAGGAGGCTGCAGGGACAAGACTATTGAAATGACAGCCCTGAGGTGCATACACAAGCAGGTGCGAAGCTGTGCCAGCTCAGACACAGGTGACCAGTGCCTGGCTTCAGCAGTGCCTGGCTGACCCCGATGATGCTGTGCCCAGGCAGTCAGGGTGCCTGCCCCAAGGGCATGATGCCCTTGATATATAAGGTATCACCCACTGAAAATACATTTTTGGAGTGTTCATTGAATCTTACAGATTTGCAAAAGATTTCTCCTTGAGCCAGAAAATCCCAATTAAAAACAAAACAAAGTAAACAAACACCAAACCCACTTGTTTGCTCACTAGACTGTAAAACCTATTTCCAGGAAGAAGAAAGAGCAAGTCAAGAGCTCCAAAAAGTGCAAGACAATATATGGAGCACTCATAACTTTCTCCCACAACCCAAAAGCTGTGAATACTGACTTACTCTGTCACATCCTAATTTTATCACTTTGGATTTCACAAGGAAGCACATAACTTGTAAATGAAGGCATGGGCTTCCCCACACTCAAATTTTATTGAAACTAAACACATATTTTACACACAAATTGAGTGGGAGCCGTTGTACCAGACTTTGGTATCTCATACACATTTACAGAACCTGAGCACATTGTAGTTTCACATTAGAATACTCTCCATACTCTCACTGTAATTCGTAAGACTCAAAAGAAATGCTTTTCAGTAGTTTCAGTGACATAGTAGGTTCCATTAACTTCAACAACAGACTCATTTACAATATTTTATCTTTCTCCCCTATCAACTCAGTATTTCCAAAAGGCTCTGGGTTTTCCCTTTGAGTCCACAGTTCTCTTCTAGCTCTAGGATGTGAGGGCGACCAGTTCCATCTTTTGTCTATATTCTCAACATTCCACTCTGCCCTCTTCCAAGTACCTTATGTCAAATTATGCAGGCTCTTCTCTAGGAAAAAAAAAGCTGCTCCATTTCCATGCTCAGTACATACTCCTGATCTCTTCAGAGTCTAAAAGAGCAGAGTCAATTTTGCTGCTTATTTTTACAGCAGGGACAGCTGTCCACTAGGAACTATGCTAAGGCAGTGGACCTGTTTCGTGGAACTCCAGTACCCAGGACTATCTGGGCTGATCTGGGCTGGCAGGGAAATAACACACCACCCCATCACTGATAACCCTGAGCTTTCAGTTCAGCTCATGGCAGGTATATCAAAAGCAGCACAAGATGTTTGCAACAGTAAGACCTACAAAAGCTTTTTCACAAAATGCTGTACCTTATGAAAAAAATGCTTGGGTTTAATAAAGCAGAACCCTTTGTCTAGCTCTGGTACACTCACTTCATCTTGGAAAAAAAAAGAGCCTATCTATTTGCAGATAAACCAGGTACAGCTGAATAGCATCCCTTCCACCCCAAGTACCACTGCAGCACATTAGCCACTCTTCAATCACTCCATTCTCTGCATATGGTATCAAAAAATTACAGTTTTCAGGCACACAACAAAAACCATCTTTGTAAGATGCTGCTACTCCATACTACTTCTTGGTTTGTTTTTGAAACGTTAAATACCTTCTTTCAGAAGCTCTTCTGTGACAATGGTTCCAATGGTCCACATCAAACACACAACTTGATGTACCTTCATACGTTACTGGGTGCTTCCTTACAGCCTGAGTACTCTGTTTGTAGCACCTCAAGGAATAACCCCTTGGAATGACAGGTCTTCTCACCCTTTCCACGCACAAGTGCAACCACGAAGGGGAGAATATCAAACCAGCCAGCACGACAAGGGGAGATGGACAGCACCCAGAGCTGGCTGTTTCAGTGTCAGATGATAACACACACAAGTACAGACTGCTGGATAAGGCACTTGATCAGTGAAGCAGGAAAAACAGGTAGCACAAGCCAAAGAACTACGGGATGTGGTTTTCCTCCACTGTTAACAGGTGTGCCTTTTCAAGGACCACTCAAAGTCCACTGACCTGTTCAGTAACAGCTGTAAGACAAGAATCACATGTATTTGAATTAAATGCCTACCAAGACCCGTCAGTTTTCCAACCACAGTAATTTTTTTTCAGACAGAACCCAGGTTAATGGGGAGATTACACTTAATTCCTGGGTTTAATAATATTCTATAGTTCATTAAGGTCTTCCCACATTCAATTACTACTGTATCTGCAACAGGATGAAACAGAAGAGATTTTACTGTAGACCAAATCTATGAACATGAAAACAGAAGACAGGAAAATAATTTATAGCAATATTTTTACACAGAACGATACCTTATTGGCTTTCAGATTAAAATATGACAACATGAGGTAAATATGCAGTTTGTTTTCTTAAAACACTAAGAAAGTCTTAAAAAAGTAGTAGTAGCATCCATGTCATCTTTAAAGAGAGCATTGACAGCAGATGAGTCAAGGGAATCTTAAAAAGGCCATCCTTTTACAAAGCCATATAAATTTTTTACAAATTATCCCCCTTTTTTCTTCAAATGCCACAGGGAGAAATATATTTACTCCTCTGACAAACAACATGAAAACCCAGGAAAAATATCCCAGTAGACTCTGATTTCCATGAGAGGAAATTAAGTCAACTTCCCAGCATAAAGGGAGATGAGGAGAGGGAAACAGTCACCATTCATTTGCCGATTTCTCAAAAATCTGCATCCAGAGTGAAGACATTGTCCATTGTTTCTGCCATAACAGCAAAACGTTGATATTCCGAAACCCGCTTCTCAAAGAAATTTGTTTTTCCTTCCAGAGAAATATTCTCCATGAAATCAAAAGGATTTTCTGCATTAAAGACCTGGGGAAGGAAAACACACTGGTGATTCTGACAGGGAAATAATGGTTTAAAAAGCCCACAACAAAAAAACCTGTCAAACTCTTTCAAATTAGACCACCTCTGGCTGCAATAACCTGTAGGATCTATGAACACCCAACTAAGCAATGTCAGTACTGCCACTCCCAGCAGTTTGGTCTGTGGTGAAGTTCACTTGTGCAAGGTGATTGTCATTCTTCAAGCACTGCAGTATCTGAGCACAGCTTATGTTTCCCATTACAAACCTGCTGAGCAGCTGAAGGGAAACAAAGGCCTAAATTGTTCTTGCTCTTTTGCAGTGAAGCACAGGTATGAATGCTGTGGTTTCAGCTGTCACTCACAGGAAGTCCATGTGCTAAATATGACCAGCTCCCCAGCATGACAAGAGAGTGCTTTGTGCTGACAGTTCTCGTGGGCTGCACTGGCAGGCCAGCATTTGGGGCAATTGCATCTCTTACCTTTGAGAACCCAAGCTCCATCAGTAACCTGTCTGCAACAAATTCAATGTACTGTTTCATCAGTGTGCAATTCATTCCAATCAGACCCACAGGTAATGCCTCAGTCAGAAACTCCTAGAAGTTAAAATTCAGATGACATTTAGAGAAATGAAATTGAAGAAGAAAAAGGAGAGAAGACACCTGCATTTCACTGTAACATACTTTGTGATGTTCCAAGCTCCCCAGGAAGTTGTCTGAATAAATAACTTGCATCACTAAATTCAACAAGTATCATCTGTTTTCAGTAACTGTTTGTATCTTTCTTTATTTTTAGCCTGTTACTCTGGAAAAGGCACAAAATTTTTATCACTGCCCCTCTAATCTGCTTTTCTCCAATCCCCCAGCATAACCTTCACTGTAAACTTAAGTTTCAACTTCAATAAACCTACAGACCATTCTGGTGGGAGCAGAGATAGAACAAGAAATCACCAGTTTTCCTGGCTTCCAGCCACTACAGAATGACCGATCAGAGGGCAGTGATACATATGAGTGCTGAACCCAGTCATGTGTATGTTTAGGCACCAATGCATATCTGTCAGTGTTGTGAGACAAAGCAGGAGCATTTGTCATCATCACAGTAGTTAGATGACAACAGGAAAGAAAACAAAACTAAAATCCTGCCAAACACTCAGCCATGCAGAAACTTGTGTCTGCAGAAGGGCAGCACTTCACATGAAAGAACCTGACATCAATCAGGAAAAGCCAGAAGACAGCCAGAACAGACCCTGCCTTCTCCTGAGGACAAGCAGAGATTTGAATACAATAGGGAGAGACAAAGATCCTGAAAGGACAGACATAAACAAACTCCTCTCTAAGAGACAGCTGCAGTTGGACTAGATGATTATTGTAGGTCCCTTCCAACTGGAACTAGTCTATTAAATATCAAATAAGACAGCTTTTCTTCCTTTCTGTCATTAGGGAGAAAATCAGCTGCCAGTTTCAGGTTCCCCCTGTTGCTTGATGACAGAAACAGAAAGTCTGACTATTACTGTCACCATTAAGGAAGAGGGAAAGAATGGTATAATGCACCAGGGATCAAGCCTGAGCCAAATATCAAACATAGAACCCGAAAGTTAGAAGTTAATTTGTTTCTTTTCACACTTCAGACTGGGCTGTGCTGCCCGCAATGTTGTCACAGCTAGGATTACCTGCTCAATTTCTACAGCATTAACGATGATCTCACGGACTCGCTCTTCTGACGGTCTGTTCACTAAATAATGGAACATCAGACAAGCAAAATCACAGTGTAGACCCTGAAATAAGAGAACAATGAAAAAAAACAGTCAGTTCTCCCCTCTTCTACACGGTTTGCTCTTATTTTCAGGTAGTCTCATTTGGGTTGAAGTTCCCCAGCCGCCTGCTTTTACTAAAGTCTAAATGCTATCACATGTAGTGTGGACTTGTAGTTTACAACCCAGTAACATCTCAAATCTAGCACATGCCACCTATGCCAAAATAATGTTCAACATACATGTTTCTCAGGTAAAATTTTTCTGAGGGCTGCTCTACTGTGAGTGATCCTACACAGAGCCTTGCTGGTGTCTGCCTCCTGTCAGGGATGATTTTGCTGAAAGACTTCTCTATAAAGACCTGAAAAACTATTTATCAGTTAAAATAGGCTGTTTATCTGCTCTTAGTTTTGAGATACTCGATTTAAATTCTTTCAGTAGCATTTCTTTCGTGGCTTCTCCCAACAGCATTTTCAGAAAGGCAGATTCAGATTAAAGTCACTCAAAATGAACAAATCATCTCTGCCCCAACTAAACCCCCCTTCTCATTTCACCCAGCTGTCCTACAGAGCGTAGTAAACTGCACTCCTTTCCAGGATTTCCAGAAAAATCTCCTGCCAAGGTAAGAAAAGATCAGGAGATAAGCAACCGCCGGCAGCTGCTCCAAGAGGCACCTCAGCTTCTCTTTGACTTGCCTGGGTACAGCTTGATGATCTGGCTTCAGCCATACCCACCACTGCCAGACTAAAGGAGCACCGCGCTACCATCTCTCCTCTCAGCTGATGGTGGTGATCACAGACCATAAACACCAAGAGAGCACATCCAGAATGAAAACTAATCAGAAAGAATTTGGCAGACTATGGGCTGCAAGACAATACCATATTATCATTAACAAGGGTCAAAACAAAACCTGGAGGCTGACCTACTAGAGAGCTGTTCTGCTGCAAAAGACCTGGGAGTCTCAGTGGGTAGCAAGTTGACTGAGCCAGCAGAGCCTTGTGTCCAGAAGGGCAAGGGTATCTCAGGGTGCACTGGGAAAAGTGTGGCCAGCAGGTCAAGGGAGGTGATCCTCTCCCTCTGCCCATCCCTGGTGAGGTCACAGCTGGACTGCTGTGTCCAGCACTGGGATCCTCAGTACAAAAGAGACAAGGAGCTACTGGAGAGGGTCGAGCAGAGGTCACAAAAATTATGAGGGGTCTAGAGCATCTTTTTTATGAGGAGAGACTGCAGGAGCTGGGCATATTTAGTCTGGAGAAAAGAACACTGAGAGGGGATCTCATTAATGCATACAATTATCTCAAACTGGTGTCCTGGTTTAGGAATGATACTCCCCAGTTCAATGCCCCCACCAAGACTCTCCCAAACCAGATGCCATTTGTTCACTCCCTGCCCCCACCAAGACACCCCCAGCTTCTCCTTGTCCTTTCCTGCTATGAGGATGGAGGCACAAAAGGTGAAAGATCATAGGATGGGTAAGAACAATTTACTGGAAACGAGATAACAAAAGGCACAGTAACAGCAATATGAACAACAAAATGTGTAAGAGAAGCTATTAACATGGAAAACCCATTATAAATACCCACCTGCTCTTCCCAATTATATTTTTTTCCCACTGGAAGGAACTCCCTTCTTCTGAAAAGCAGGAGAGGGGTCTGTTTCCCCCACCCCTATCAACGACCTGAGAAGGTACCCAGTAACATTAGGGTCTTAGCCATGCCCACACAGCTAGTGCAAAAAATTAACCCTGTCTTTGGCTGAAGCCAGATAGGTGCCAAGAGGATGGTGCCAGACTCTTCAGTGGTGTCCAGTGACAGGATGAGGAGCAATGGCTGTAAACTAAAACACAAGAAGTTTCACCTCAACATGAAGAAGAACTTCTTTATGTCAAGTGTGACAGAGCACTGGAACAGGCTGCCCAGGGTGATTGCAGAGTGTCCCTCTCTGGAAACATACCAAACCCCCTGGACACGTACCTGTGTCACTTGCTTCAGGTGACCCTGCCTAGCAGGGTAGTTGGACTGGATGGTTTCCAGAGGACCCTTCCAACCTTAACAATTCTGTGATTCTGTGAAAATCTTTTTGGAAAGGCTACAAAATCTTTGTGATTAAGGTCACGAAAAAGCCCTGAAATAATATAATTAGGGAAAAATCCCTCTCTCTAGTGACCACATTAGCTTCCTGCTGCAAGGCTGCCCATAGGCTTATCCAGGACATCACCAGCAGGATTGCTGGATGTGCCTGGCTTCTCCCATGAACCAGTGTGCTCGGCTGACTGGTGCTCCCACCAGCTTTGCACCTTTAAGTATCAGAGATGCACCAGCTCAAGAACAGCCTGGGAACAGAGCCAATAGCTCAAAAACACACTGAATGTTACGTTAATCATTTATCTGTCCAGGTGCATCAAAAAACAGTTTGTAGTTTTCCATTGTGGATTCTTTTTACTGCCACTGGGTTTCAATGCAGGTGCTCTGTGCACCAAGCTTTAACCTTCATAACAGCACTGCAGTTGGAATTATGCCAGCAGAGCTCCAGGAAATTTTAGTCTTTTGGTACTGGACTCTGCAGAGAAGTACAGTTACATTCACCCACCTGCAAGTGGTCCTCGTAACAAACAAATCCTGCCTCACTCAAACGGATCGGTTCATGACAACTTACAGAAGACAGAAGGAAGGTGAAGGCTGAAGAAATATTCGTTTTTCTTTACTCATCAGATCACTTCCTTCAAAAGTGTCTTTTAAAGACACATTGTGAGATGTCTCATTTCAAAGCAATTTATCTAATCCATGAAAATTGCTTCCATTATAAAAAAGCTCTTTATACCTTAAGACCAACTCTGCTAAGTTACTACCACTAGCATGTTTATACTGCATGCAAAACTGGTCTTTCTAGTTTTCCAGTGCTGACAGTGATGTAAGTAGTGCAGTGCACAGTCCCCAGCCACAAACAACAGCAGCCAACTTGCAGTGAACAAGAAAAAAGAAAGGAAGGAAGCAGTGAAAAGAAGGGCCACTTGTAAACATATGATCTCTCCTATTTGGTGTGCTGACATGCAGTCCCTCAAATCCCTCACATCTTAAGTTAAGAAGCAGTCTCCTCAGAAGCAGATCTGTAGTTCCCCCTCCCAGGAGATTCCATCGCAACACAAGACCACGGAGAGAAGTCATTCTGCAGTAACCTGCCACAGCTGCCTCAGTGATGGATGCAGGCAGCTGTCTGCAAGCTCTGGGATCCACAGCCAGGAGCAGGTGGGGAGTACTTGGAGCCCACCTGAACCTGCCTGAAGCATCTGATGCACAAGAAGACTCAGTCACACACTATCCAGGTCCTTCCTCCAGCCAGGCCCCCTGCAGCTGGGGACCATGCAATTCCACTCCACTTCTTGAGCAGTTGGGCCTTTGCCTCCCTTCACAGCACAGGAAGACAAACATCCCCTTCAATCTAAAAAATCCATCTTTTTGATAATACTACACACACTGGTGTGCTGTTTTGGGGTAGAGTTGGTTTTCTTCAAGTACGGTATGAGGCTGTGTTTTGGGTTTGTGCTGAACACAGGACTGATCACACAGAGATGTTTTTGAGCAGGGCTTACAGAGAACAAAGGGCTTTTCTGCTTCTCATACTGCCACCCTGGTGAGGAGGTTGGAGGTGCATGGGAGGTTGGGAGGAGACACAACAGCTGTCCTGAGATGAGACAGGTGACCCAAACTGACCAAAGAGATATTCCAGACCATGTGTGACATTCAGCATATAAAGTGGGGGGAAGAAGAAAGAAGGGGAGGACATTTGGAGTAATGCCATTTGTCTTCCCAAGTCACCATTGCACCTGATGGGGCCCTGCTCTCCTGGAGATGGCTGAACACCTGCCTAACCATGGAAAACAGTGAATGAATTCCTTGTTTTGATTTGCTCGTGTGTGTGACTTTTGGTTTCTCTATTAAATGATCTTCATACCAAACCAAGATTATACCCTTCCAATTCTCTCCCTGATCCTCCTGGTGGGGAAGTGAGAGAGTGGCTGCATGGGGCTTGATTGCTGGCTGGGGTTAAATCACAATTGGGACACTGGTATTTATGTTTACTCCCTTTAAAAACAGGTATTTCTGCTGAGGGACCCAGGGGCACCCAGGCTTTAAGTTCATCAGTGCTGTTTGCTGGGTGTAAAAGTAGCTGGATGGCCAGCCCAAAAAGAGTGGTGAGAATTAAATCCAGTTGGTGGCTGGCCACAGACAGTGTTCCCCACAGCTCAGTTATGTTATGCTATGTATGCTATATATATATATGTATATGTTATTGGCCCCACTGGCCAGTCCTGGTATTTCTTTATCAGTGGTAAAGTGCACTGAGTGCACCCTCAGTCAGTTTGCAGAAGACACTAAGTTTGTTAGGAATGTTGATGTGCTGGAGGCTAGGAGGGCAGGGGGATCTGGACAGGCTGAGTCAGTGGACTGAAGACAATGGTAAGAGGTTCCACAAGGCCAAACACCAGGTCCTGCACTTCTAACACAACAACCCCATGCAACGATTTGGACAGAGTGGCTGGAAAGCAGCCCAGTGGAAAAGGACGTGGGGGTCCTGGTCCTTTGAGAGTGGCTGAACATGAGCCAGCATGTGCCCAGGTGGCCAAGAAGGCCAATGGCAACCTGGCTTATATCAGCAATAGTGTGTCCAAAGAAACAGGGCAAGGATTGTCACCATGTCCTGGGCACTAGTGAGGCTGCACCTTCAGTGCTGTGTCCAGTTCTGGGCCTCTCAATTCAGGCAGGACATTGAGGTGCTGTACCATGTCCAGGGAAGGGCAACAAAGCTAATGAAGGGTCTGGAGCACCAGCCTTATGAGGACTGGCTGAAGGAGATGGGGGTGTTAAGGCTGGAGAAAAGGAGGCTCAGGGGAGACCCAAGTTCTCTACAACTACCTGAGAGAAGGTTGTTATGAGGTGTGAGTATCTTCTCCCAAGCAACAGGACAAGAGGAAAGAGCCTCACATTGCATCAAGCAAAGGGTTCGACTGGATGTTACAAAAAACTTCATGAAAATTGCTGTCAAGCGTTAGAATATTCTGTCCTGGGAAGTGGTTGAGTCACTATCCCTTAAGGTATTTAAAAGACATGTGAATGTGGCACTTAGGGACATGGTTTAGGGGTGGACTTGGCAGGTTAAAAGTTTGATTCTGTGATCTCAAAAGTCTTCCATAATCTAAATGATTCTATGATTCTATAAGTGTTGGTAAAAGTCTGCTTCTTTCCCCTTCCTCTGTCAAGACTATGGGTTCTTCAGGAATATAATTCTACCCTTTACCTGGAAACGCACTTTTCTTCCCAGTGTGTAGGACTTACCTCATCTCTGCTAATAAGTTCATTGGAGAAAGTCAATCCAGGCATCAGGCCCCTCTTCTTCAGCCAAAATATAGCAGCAAAGGAACCCGAAAAGAAGATGCCTTCTACTGCAGCAAAGGCAACCACTCTCTCACCTGTTTAATGTAACACAGTTTTTGTTAGACACAAATTGCTGTATTGCTCATCAGCAAGATCCACCATTTGCACCAGACAGAACGATGCTGGAGAGGAGCAACCCCCTTTGCAGTACCAGATGCTGTCTTTGACCACATCCATCTGCAGATTCTGGCACACAGAGGATCTACACACCCTGGCACTCAGCCACAGGCAACCCCAGCAGAGCTGAAGAACCAGGGCACCCACTGAAACTGCCACAGGTCTGAAGCAAAAGTCCAAAGTGGCCAAGACGTTAGTACTCCATTATCTCTTTCCCCTGAAAGGCAGGAAAGCAGCTGTGTAACTGACAGCCAAAATTTTTAAAAAGGGCCAATCTCTTATAAATTATACAAAAAGTCCTACACCATAGCTCCTTCTTGTTGGGAATCTACATAAAACCATATTCTTACAAGAGTGAAAGATTGCAGAACGTAAGTCAAGACACAAATAACTATTTGTGCTATCCCACCTTTAATCCAAGGAAAGCAAGGCATTTTTGGTCCCAGTTCTCCCCGTTCTCTACATTAATGTATTTCTTCAGACTGTAAGACCATCTGACTTTTTACTGAGGCCACATCATTCCATGTACACAACTTCAAACAACTTCACAGGCTCATTGTCTATGTTCTAACATGAAGGGCTTTGGCACTAAGCTCTGGTGCCTTTTCCCAATAAGAACTGCACACAATTTTGTTTAAAAAATAACCCAAAGTAGCCAGATATCGCACTTCCTCTATGAGATACAAACACCAACTGCTGGCTCATCTGAAGAAAT
Source organism: Turdus rufiventris (assembly GCA_013186435.1). NCBI lineage: Eukaryota > Metazoa > Chordata > Aves > Passeriformes > Turdidae > Turdus > Turdus rufiventris. The sequence goes on from PYHW01009979.1 coordinate 6,677,525, forward strand.
TCAAATTAAGAAAAAAGCACAGAGAGCAATACCAACCTACAAGTATCACAGAAGTTATTAAGCAAAGAACTTTTCTAGCAACACTAAAAATCTTATAGGTTACTTCTACAGAGGAATGGATAAAGGCTGCTTATAAAATATAGGTTTAATGAAGCAGAAGACTAATAATGTACTTGGATAAAATGCATGAGTTTTGGGGGCAGGGAGCAGGGGGTATACTGCTTTTGGAGTTAGGAAACCTTCTGATTCCTGGCACATCCTACACTGCTGGGAGCCAAACAAAGGATGATGAAGGGGCTCCACACACAGAAAGCAAAGCCAGACCAGGGTGGCAGTGGGAGCTCCAGACAGAACAATGTACAGCTACAAAAAAGAACCTCTCTCAAACAAGAGCTGAATCTGAATCTGAATAGATGCCACAAAAGAATGACATTCAGATACATTTTTTTCACAGGCTGAATCTCTCCATCTCCTACACTTTCTCAAAATACAGAGGATGCTTGCTTTAAAAAAATCACCAGAATGCACCCATTGTGCATTTCAGCTACAGCAAACCCTTCAAATTCAGCACTGCAAGAATGCAGAACACTACTAAGGATGCACCATGCTGATGGAAGCTGAGCCACTATCCCAGCTCTGAAATCAGATACAAAAACTAGAAACCTGGTCCCAACAGCAAACCAGAAACACCAGAAACAGATGGTTCTTGAACCTGATTTGTCCAGGCTCAGTCTTGCCTCAGTTGCAAAAAAAAAAACCCACAGAACATGGATTTCTCTACAGGAACATGAACACAGAAAATACCTGGACTTGAAAACTTCACCTTCCCAGTTCTGAACACTGAGTACAAAATAGGAGCCAACTAGAATAAATAATCAAAACTAGAATATAAGGCCAATAAGCGAAAACTGATGAAACTGAGGTTATTCAATATAAAGACAAAAAAAAGGACAGAGCATTTTTATTAACATGGTTTCAGGAGGCAATTCCATTACTTACTTCTCTAGCTGAAGATAAAAACATACAAGCTCACTGGAAGTTACTTCCAGTTCTTTAGTAAAACCAGAGACCCAGAAGTTGCTACATCTATGGAGAATTTCATTTAATGTTCCAGGGCTGCAGCTTACTCATAGCAGGTCAGTTTGTGATATGCAAGAAACAAGTTTTTAAAAAGCTACACACCAAAAGTGGATTCTCTGTCTTCAATCCACTTCAGAGCCCAGTCTGCTTTCTTCTTAACACAAGGCATTGTTTCAATAGCATTAAATAAGAAATCCCTACAGAAGAAAACAGAGATAAAACATCAAAAATAGCGATTTATGTAAATCTGCCCAGGCTGACCCTTCCAGCTCCACCAGACAGAAGATCCTATTACGGAAGGCTCTGAACCAACCCAAGAGACCATTCCCACCCCGAAGAGGTGATGATCTGTCCTGCTTTTGTGTGGGATAGAGTAAATTTTCTTCCTAGTTGCTTGTACACTGCTGTTTTACATTTAGAATGAGAATTATGCTGATAACATACTGATGTTTTAGTTGTGGCAAAGCAGTGTTTACAGGACTGTTCATCTTCTAACCCCGCCACACCAGTGAGCAGGCTGGGGGGAACAGGCAGCTGGGAGGGGACACAGCCAGGACAGCAGACCCCAGGTGGCAATGTCATGCTCAGAATATAAACCAGAGGAAAGCTGGCCAGGGGCCGCTTCTTGGGAACTGGTTGGGTGTCAGCAGGCAGTGAGCAACTGCATTATGTATCACTTGTTTTGTGTATCATTATTTTTTTCCTTTTCTGTCCTCTCCAACTGCCTTTACCTCAAACCACCAATTTTACTTATGTCCCAAATTCTCTCCAACCCCACTGGGCAGAGGCAGGCAGTGAGTGAGCTGCTGTGTAGTGTTAGCTGCCTGCCAGGTTAAACCAAGATGTGATCTGTGATAAAAAGGGCAGAGGGAGGCAAATGTGCAGAAAGCAACATCCCCAGGGGCTCAGGGGAGGCAAGCTGTGAACTCAACATCCCGTCCAAGGAGTGCCCACCCAGCAGATAACAGTCTCTCTCAGACTTGAAGCCAGCTACTTCAGTCTATCCATAGAGCAAAACCTCATCTTGCCCAACTCCACAAAAGGAACTGGACAAGTACCACATGCACAGACTCTGTTCCTATGCTGAACACCTGAAAGGAAACCCTGCAGTCCTCCCACCAACACAGGATGCCACTGTGGGAAACAAGCTCTGCCTGACATCACCATGGTGGAGTCTCTGAGGGCAAGTGCTGCTTTTCAAATGTATTACTGTTTGGACTAGGAAGTTCTTCAGACAAAAAAGGTGAACTCGATCATCCAGAAATAAGCAGTTTGAGTTGTATTAAAAAGCACTAGCAACAAAAAAGCTGAAAGGATGCAATAGACTGATTGCTGTACATTAGAAACAGCACTTTGATCATGAGCACTCAATTTCCTCAGGCTGATCCTTTGCTGATGTAAGAGCAAGCACTGCAAGAGCACCATAACATCAAGCAGCTCATCTAACCTTTAACATTTAAGACACTCCACACTTCCAGCAATAAAAGATTTATACAAATATTAACTAACCTTCTGATACCCTCACAATAAACCTTGGTCAGTAATACTCCTCTCCATTTTGGGGGTCAGAATGCAACCTTGAAAGCTTTAAGGAACCTTCCCCAACTCCCCTAGAAAGTCAGTACTGAAACAGGAGAGAGCTGCCATGCTGCCCTACAACAGTGGCACTGGCTTCAGCAATAGATTTCCCATGAGTCTGTAGCACATCCAGAGGTTTACCTTTTCTTGGGATCTTTGATGTAGGTGTCTATGAGCAAGCTGTACATCTCTGAGTGAACATTCTCAATGAGAATCTGAAAGCCATAGAAACAACGAGCTTCTGGGATCTGCACCTCCTGACTAAAACGTGCCACCTAGCAAAAGCAGAAAGCATGGCAATGAGTACAGTAAGAGAGTCCTGCATGACACTGCTCTGAGCTCAACAGGAGAGACAACAGATCTCTGCTACAGAGACAGGATGGGAGCAGTTTGGTCCTACTTTGTTCAGACATGTCAATAGGATAGCTGTGGTGCAGAGGAAAATAAAGCAAGCTAGCCAGAAGTAAATATATCTAAGAGCTGAAGCATGAGGGCACACGTACACAGGAGAAGAGCAAAAAATATATTCCCTACTTTTCAATTAACATGTGTACAGAAAAAATATGGGTTATATTAATTTATTCAGAAATGCACATCCCACAACCAAGTAGGGGCCGATCTTAAAAACAGTGTCCCAGAGTGATGTGATTTGGAGCCCTGATGACCACAGCTGAACCAATTTAACTCAAACACTGTTCCCAGAAAAACAAGCTGCTTGTTCCACTTGACAAAGGTGAGATGGAAAGAAAAAAAAAGTACACATTTAATAAACCTATGAATTAATGTGAAAAAGCCAAAATGTAAAGTTAATAAGACAGTAACATGACTAAGTATTTAAGCCCTCTGTAAGTCTTTCTCACCAGGTTTTCATTTACAATTCCATCACTGGCTGCAAAAAATGCCAGAACGTGAGAGATGAAGTATTTTTCATCTGCTTTCAGCTTGTTCCAGTGAGGAAGGTCCTTTGACAAATCAACCTAATGAAAAGAAAAAAGGAAAACATTATTGTCCTTCTGCATCTGTCATTCTGTAAAAACAAGCAGCCCAGTCAAGTGACTGAGGCAGAGTTTTGGCATTTGCTCTCAAATCTTTCAAATGTAGGGAATTTAAATACTTGTGACTGTAAAAGACTAGAGAGACACTGCAGTACTGTTGTCTCTCTGCAACAGTAACACCATGTACTTGTTTCATAGTTCACATTTTTGTCACTTGGAATAAAAAAATCAGTGTCTATTGAATAAATAAATAAGATTTTGAAAAGCCTTGGTATGTTTTTCACACAAGTATGAACACGCACCAATAACCAGAGCTCATTCTGAGACACTTAAACTTTACTTGAAATAAATGCTAATACTCCAAGAAAGCTATACCCAAGTGTGTCAAAAGATGGACTGAGGGGACTTCTGCCTTTGGCAGGTGTTCAGCCTCCATGTTGTCAAAGAATGGTATGAAACAAATGCTGTGCAACTGCTCTTGTCTATCAGACCAAACCCCAGCCATGAGAGAAAACCACAGCTTCCTTCACATGGGCCTTTTTTGTTTGTTTGTAGGATTTCTAAACCAAAAGAGCACTAAAGTAGAGTCAGATGTGAAAAAGGCAGAGGACCCACAGATGTAGGACAGCATAAGAAGGAACCAGTAACACAATAAAAGGGAAATGCTAGAAAGGCAGGAGTTCCAATGCTTTTTCTTTAATGGTTTAAATGAAGATCTGCTGCAACAGGGCAGCAAGCTTCCTAGGCAGGCAATGAAAGATCACCTCCACAAACAGCTGCTCCTCATCATCCCATGATGTTTTCTGGTTTATTTAGAGCCTGCCAGTGCTTTCATCTCAGTCCTCTGTAATTGCAGGTTACTACTTACAAATGAGCAAAGGGGTGCATAAGCTTTGAGTTGGAACAACCAGCTCCCCTGGCAGGTGATTTCTCCAAAGCAGAGCAGTGTTCAGAGGTTAGTACTACTGCAAGCATAGCAAGCACTGCTCAGGTCTATCTAACCAGAACTTAGAGATTGCACTAACATGGGGCAAGCACTTCACCAGGGCCATCAGGAGTCAGCTAAATGCATTTTTAGCAAGTGTCCACGATTAACACCGTCTGCCTGGAAATTTAGGTACCCAATATTAAGGAACAGCATGAAATCTTCTAGAGCATCTTAATGGGCAAGGCGTTAGTTGCAGAGAACACAGGAGCTATCTGACCATGAATCAGAGCAATCTGAGAAAGGATTTCTCTGTAACCAGAGAAGCACCACAGAACACAATTTTGCACCTAAAACAGCTTTGCTGAATCACCCTAAGGAAATTGCTTGCTTTGCACTGCCAATGAAGAGAGCTCTTCTTTGGTGCTGGCACCTGATGTTTGATACAATTAACTCCAACCTCTGCACCACAGAAGCTAGCAGCAGAGCTAGGAAAGATGAGGTAGGACCCCAGTGGTCTGACTGCCTTTTGCCAACCCACTGGCCCAGGCCTCACCTCTTCTGCTGTCCAAAAGGAGGCCTGAGCCTGCTTATACATCTTCCATATGTCTGGGTACTGGATGGGGAAGATGACAAACCGGCGGTGATTCTTTCTGAGTAGAGGCTCTTCATCAAGGTTGGAGCCATTTTCAGCAGCACTCGAGGAGCTCTGAAAATAAAGCACAGTTCTGGTTAAAGTTACCTCTATTTACTCCTCCTCCTCACGCTATCCCAAAGGTGTGGTGCAAAGTTCACCTGGGCCCCTGGGATCCGTGTCTCCTCTCCCTCCATCCCTGCTCCCGGCAGCACTGCTCTACCCAGCACAGCTCACACCAACACCCCCTCCCAGCTGTGCCAGCGGCAGGAAGCACCAACACCTGTGTGCCAAAGACAAAGCCTTTTGCAGCACAGGGGGAAACGCGCTGGGAGACATCAGCCACTGTGGTACCACATATGGGGAGATACGTGTGAGGCCACAGCTCGGTGCTGCAGCCTGCAACCAGCACAGCTCCACCAGGCTCACTGCCCTGGTACCTCCCAGGAACCAGGAGCCACCCATCTCCACACTGATCCTTCTGTGTGGGCTCCCAGAGAACATCTGTGCACAGCTCTTCCTCAGAGAGTTCCAGCCCAGCTGAGGTGGGGAGGCAGGACTGCTGATATTTAGGAAACAGGCCAATGAAAAGTAGCAGAGGTCACTCTGAGCAGGGCCTTCACCCCACCTCTGGCTGGGGACATCTGCTCCCAGGATCAGTCCCTGCATCCCTGCAGATGTCACCAAGCACCTGCTAGAAACAACTGCTGTGAGGAGCTGTCAGGTCAGCATGCTGCAACCTCACCAGAAGGGCTGGTGACCCACACTGATCAAAAGTTCAAACAGCAGGACACCGCTCTGGATTGGTTCCAAGTTCCCACTGACACTGCTGTAGAGGATAACTAACCACAGGCAGTATACAAGGTGTTACATATAATACAGCAGAGAAGGGAAGCTGAAGGTTTTGAGCACCATTTCTACCTTCCTGGAGGTGCCAAAGTCCTTTCCCCACCCAGTCTGCTTTAACTTTTCACATAATAAAAAGCATTACTTTACTTCATTTTGGAAAATATTCTCAAACAAATAATGCCATTCACATTTTAAAAACCAAACAAAACTCAAACATATAGGCACATTGCACAGCTGGCATAGATACCCCAGATGCCCAGTGAACACATCACTAAAGCACATTCTGGGTTACAATTCTACCACTTTATTCTATTTTTAAATATTACTCAATTACATGAGACAAATTTCCCAGCATTATCTTGCAAAGTCTCTGCTGAAGGCCATGAGAGTTGAAGACCTTTTTTACTTCCTAGGACATAGAGATGGTGACAATAACTCACTGGAATTGGAAGAATTTGAGGTTGGCAGGTTGGGCACCTTGTCTTAGCACACACCTTCTCAGGGCTGGCATCCAGCCAACAATTTCATCTGCTTCTGCACCAGGTGACATCCTTGAAAATGGAAACTGCAAAAGTGTTCCCTGTTAGCCCAGCCACTGCTGGCTCATAGACA
>PYHW01009979.1:6684534-6706359 GCA_013186435.1 Turdus rufiventris
TCTCAATCCACCTCACCATCCACTCCTCCAGCTCACACTTTCTGAACTTGCCTATGAGGGTACCATGGGAGACATTAGCTAAAGCCCATGTAGACAAAATCCACTGCTCTCCCTTGTCTATTCAACCAATTGTCCCATCACAGAAGCTAATCAGATTGGTTAAGCATGAGTTCTTTTTGGTGAATCCATGGTGACTACTCCTGATGACTGTCTTGTCTTCCATGTGCTTAGAGACAGACTGCAGGATGAGCTGTCCCATCATCTTTCCAGTGATTCAGGTGAGGCTGACTGGCCTGTGGTTTTAAAAACTATACCAGTATTTTGTTAAATAGATGGTTTTGGTTGTTTGGGGGTTTTTTAATTTTAAAAAAGGAACGGTCAGTCACAGAGACTACACCATACTGGAACCTCCTGCTCAACCTATATCCCACCTCCCTTATCACTTTCAGGAGTGCAGGCGAGTTTCACAGGCAGGCTGCTGTGAAAGGAGCCTTTCACAGACAGGCTCTAAATTGGCAGGCAGGCACGCAGCTAGAGGCTACAAGACAATGCCAGCTTCTCTAACTCAGTTTCAAGTGCATGGCACATTCTGATCACTGCTGAGGCTTCTGAGCAGTCAGCACCTTGTGCTGAAGGAGCACAATGCATTCCCAGACCTGCCTTTCTGGATCCAGAGGCATTGGCAGGAGTGTGAGGGGCAGGAGAAGGTACAAGTCGCCAGGTGAACACTACCTTAGATCTGCACTCCAAATCTTTTTCTTAATGCTATGATGGTGCATAAAACAGACAACACTCATCATAATGACAAAGGGCACCCAATTTATAATGTGTATGTGCCTCATTCTGTTCAGACATGATCCAACTGCATGAAAGAGCTGAAGCTGGTGGGCACAGGCCAACCCTTGCTCCAGCAGGGTCAACCAGAGCAGACTGCTCAGCACCCCATCCAGATGAGGCTTCAGTATCTCCAAGGATGGAGACCACATAACCCCTGTGAGCAACCTGTGCCAGCATCTGATCACTTTCAGAAAAAACAAGTGTTTTCTTGCATGTAAATGTAACTTTTGTACTTCAGTGTGTGACCAATGCCCCTAGTCCTACCATGGGGCACCACTGAGAAGAGCCTGGCTCTGTCTCCTTTATTCCCTCCACTAGGTATTTTCACACACTCATAAAATCCCCTGGAGTCTTCTCCAGGCTGAACAGACCCAGCACTCACAGCATCTCTTTGTATGACAAATGCTGCACTCTTAATCATCGGCCCTTTGCTGAACACACTCCAGTACATCATATCCCAATTATTCTACAACTGAGAGACAAGCTCTTCTGGTGATGACAATAAACCAAAAGGGCAACGAAAACTGCTTGGGGTACTGAAATGCCTTACATTAATTTCAAATTCAGCAAACTAGGAAATAATTAACATATACACACATACAACCATCATCCCACAGCTACAGCTGCTGGGCTTCATGTGCAAGAGCGGGCATCAGCTGTAGCCAGGGAGAAAGCTAAAGATGCTGGCAGAGCCAGCACTGTGATGTGGAACACAACTCAGTGGGATGTGACCGTGGACCCTCACACCCCCTGCTGCTCGTTGCCTCCCACGGGCTCCCAAAGCATTCAGGCCAGCCCTGGGCAGCACGGGCCATGCCAGCAGTGAGAGTGGGGAAACCATCACCATTCCTGGGAGAGATGGCCTGCATTGCACTGCATCTGAGGAGCACAGCACCCGCTGGTACCACAAGCTTGAGGGAATCACAGGACTACCATGCACTTCACCATGTACAGCGCGTCAGTTTGCAGGGGGAAGCAGTAAGGGGTTTCTTACACTTGAAAGAAACAGATACTTGGTTTTGGATACTTGATGAGACACAAGGGCTCAGGAAGATTATGTGGGTTTCCCTGCCATGATGATCCTCTCTCCTCGAACACCTCAGCCTGGCTTAGCATGGCTGTACTGAGGGGACACCAGAGCGTAGCTCAGACGCCTCCCAGGGGCAGACTTTCCTGCTCCACAGAGCCTGGGCAGCCAGGAACATCACCAGCACCACACCTGCATCCGTGGCAGCTCGGGGCAGAGAGGACGAGTCCCACCTTCCCGGCCGGCAGGCGCAGAAGCCGCGGGGCGGCAGGGCCGGCGCTGCCCGGACCCCGCGGCCTCCGCTCGGCGGCCCGCATCCCCCGCATGCCCCGCAGGGCTGCCCGAGCGCGGGGGACGGGCCCGTGCCCTGCCACGGCTGTCCGAGGCAGCAGGGCCCCGGTGCCCGGATATCCCCCGGGATCCCCCAGGGGCAGCGCAGCGCAGCGCTGGAGGGGCGGGGAGGCCGCGGGGCCCGGCCGGGCAGGGCTGTGCCAGGCTGTGCCAGGCTGTGCCGCCGCCGCGCCGCTCCCGGAGCCCCCGCCCGGCCCCGCTCCCCGGCCCGGCCTTACCCGCTCCGGGCCCGCCGCCTCCTGCGGCACCGGCGGCCCCCGGCGCTCGCCCATGGCCAGCGGGACTGCACCGCGAGGGGCGGCGGAGGAACGGGGAACGGCCGGGCCAAGGCCGCTCCTCCCGGGGGAGGACTCAGCAATTGCATAACAAACACCGAGCTACAGCGCTTGGAGGCGCTCGCCAAGGGCCCCGCAGTGGAAGTACCATTGATGGTTCTCTCCTTTCTTGCAAGCAGAGAGAGCTTCGAAAGATTCGCGTGTCCTCTTTCCAGTAAGGTAACTTTCGGTGCTGCTTTAAGAGTTCGTGCGTCACTAAGAATTTTGGGTATCTTTTTTAAAGGCACCTGCTGCCACAGTGACTGGGACCGCCTCTCTGTCCATTCCCCAGCGTGGGAAGGGGGAGGCAGGGCAGCTCCATCGCATCTGTTTCCTGCGGCTTTTTTATATTGTGACAGACGCTCAAGCCTCACCAGGGCAGGGGATGAGAAAAAGTTCCGTGGTCAGATCTGTGACTAAGCACAAGAACAGTTCTGGTTTTCTGAGGAGTAGAAACACGTGCCTGAGCAGCGACTGAAAAGCACAGCAGGAAGACACAAACAGTAAATGAGAAAAGGTGGATTCACATTAATAGTAACTGAGACATCCTTGAAGTTTCATTTCCCAGAGATACTTATACAAGCTGCTTAATCTTTACGTCCAACAACAGCTCCACTCATAGCAAGCATATGGACTACTCGGGATTCCAGCTTTTTGTCCAGAGCAATTAGAGGAACACTGACTGATGTAGAGCAAACCCAATCGATCCATTTATAGACGAATTCTATTGATGTGTGTAATACAGAGTTTGCTGGTGGTTTAAGGGCAAGATGCATGAGTTTCTGCACCAAAACCAACAAGCAGCAGACTATTTGTATTAAATGACATTGACTTGCCTACCAGTTGTCTTAGCCCCCCAAATCTGATTGTCCTGGCTACTGTTTCAGAGTTCCCCAAATAACGAAATGCCATGTCCTGATGGGGATAAAGATCTACCATAAAATAATACATTCAGCAATAGAAAAATGTTCAAGTATTTGGAGATAACTTCTTAAACACCTGCCCTTATTATGCACAGCAAATGTCTACTTATATGGTGCCTAAAGATGTACAAAAAAGAAAAATACTGGAAAGGAGAGGATTAACCAGTGTGTGGCTGTCCTTGCACCTCCACAAAAATATGCCAACTCCCGTTAGCTTTTTTTTTTTACAAAAATTAAATCATGTACACAGCACTGAAATACAGACAAGTGCATACAAATGAAATACAGCATCATGCACAATTTTGTAAGATTTCAGACTACTTGGCTTCACCTAAAATGTCCTATTTAGAACAAGCTCCCTGACAGGTGGTAGCAGATGTATTCCTCCCTTAGTTCCTCACTGCTGCAGCAGCTGTCCTGCTCTGGCAAACGTAGTCATCGCTGCTGTAACCACAATACCTCTTTCTTCCTTCCCCCAAAAGATGTTACTTTCTAGAGGAATACTCAGCCGCCTTTTAAAGTGAGTTATAAGTCTAATTTATTATATGAAAATGCCATTTCAGGTAAATCGAAGAATTTTCATTTATAAATTAAAGTGAAATCTGCTTTTCAGATTAGCACTGTTCACTTTCAGAAAATCAATTTGTGAATAATTTCAGTATGTCTAAACCCTAAAATTTCCTTAAGTCTCCTTGCAGTCTCCTTGCAGAGAAATCTTACCATAGGTTGTGACAACAATCTCTTTTCCAATAGGTTTGCATGACTATTGTATTCAAGCATATTCATTTGGTTAGCTGCCATTGCCAATGGACAAAGGGATACTGAAGTTTCACCATTATGGTAAAGTCCTAAAATACCTGGGAGCAACCAACTGCCTCTTGTTAAACTAAATAGTCTATTACTATAATAGTAGTTTGTGGTGATAACAGACAAAAATACCTTTATATTAAGCCATTGACAAAGGGGGAAAATAGTCTGTCACAGGACTGTGTTTCAAGCAAGGCATGAAGTTATCCTCTTAGACAACTCCACAAAAAATCCATTACAAATACATAAAAAAATTAAAAGCCCTTCACGCTTCTCAATTCAGCAAATCTGAAATAACTGCAAATGAAAGCCACAAAAGCAATTTCCAACTAGCAAAGGATCCATCAGAGCTCCTGATGATGCCAGAAGTCCTGATGGGCAACAACTGCACTGTGATAGAGGGCGCATTCCAGTTGTGAAGCCTGTTCATGTCCTCCACATGGAGGAAACTTCCAGCACTGTGAGTTCCAGGTGGTCACTGAAGCTTTCACATGACCCATTTACCTATGCATTTTAATGTGTGGACATACATCTTACCTCAGAATAAGTTAATGGTACATGTGCTGAAATCCAGTTAATCTGGACATGCAGAATTTTCTATTTGATTTTAGCAGACTTATTACTAAATAGGCAAACTGAAGAGCTCAGAAAAAAAGTCAAATCCTAGAGAGCTTGAAAAGAGGAAGGGAATCAGAGCTACTGAGCGAGGTATCCATAGTTTGCCTTGCAGAGTAAACCAGAAAAATCCAAGTGTCACTGAAGCATGGACTCAGCAGCAGCTCAGAATGGCATTTAGAGATGCACACAGACATGATCCACAGGCTATGGGACCCCATAAAGGGGGAGTTAGGGCACAGCAGAAAGCATAGAAAGGAGGTTAATAAAACTTAGTGAGCCATCTTTCATGTGGTGTTATGGGTTACCAGGAGCTGTGCTGAATTCTGGCTCTCCCTTAGAAGCAACCACACAGGAGGTGGTTGATGGTGGCTGGGGAACTTCTCCCACCTGCACACCAACTACCATGGAGAGGTGCAGCCCTGCTCCCTACACACTTCTCTTCAGAGGCATGGAAGTAAAACTTCTGAAAAACAGCAGGTTTGCATGATTTGCACAATTGCATACAAAGATAAACATTGTTTAAGAGTTGAGGAAAAATGCCTTTCCTCTGCCTCCCTGAATGCTGCTGTGCAAGAGTATTGGTTTAGATTCACAAGTTTGCCAGTTTACAGCTTTATCACTGCTTGTTATCTAGTGACCAAATGACTAACTTGCAGGAAAGAAAAATCACTTCCAAACCACGCAGGCAGGAACGACCACTTGATGGCAATTTTTCATTCCTGGAAATTCATCAAAGCTGAAGCAAGTGATTTACCTTGTGTTGGATACAACTAGCTAAGGAAAATAAACCAAAGCTAAAAATTAGTCATGGAAATTAGCACTAAAGTATCAGTTTTCCATAGATTCAGGTTAGGACTTATTCTAGTAGTTGGTCATAACATTTCATTAGTAGCTACTAATTATCTCCTCTTTTAGCAATGGTGAACAGCTAAGGATTTAGACTATAAAAAAGTGTAAACATTACAGAATTTAACTAGTTTCTCTACCACATTTTAAGTGAACTAACAGAAGGGCTTAAGTCAATGGGAGAGGAGGTGTACGATTTTAATAAACATTTTTCTTATTAAAATCTTGATATAGTTTAAATATACCATACAGAGGAAAAAAAGCTATTTATAAAGCTACATACATATTTCAAGTCAATGACGACAGCATATATCATTCTAAATTCCCTCTCTGCTTATCAGAATGCCTTGTGTGTGTATATATGGTGAGCTACTGTGCTATCTGCATAACTTTTGTCTAACTATACATTACAGGACTTAAAAAATGTTTAAGCTATATACAGAAATATATATACATATAACATATATTTATATGTTATACATACACATACACTTATATACATATACACACAATACATATATATATACACAGTGCTTTACATGTATATATGGCCTTTCATCCAAGGGCCTTGGATACTTCTCAGTACATCAAGCCTCACAAAGCTTTGTGAGGGATGGAGCTTTATTTTACAGACTGGAGCTTTGATGCCTATTCTAAACAGTTTCTTTTGTTGCTTTCTACTAACTTTGCACATTTCAGTTAGAGGCAGTTTTGGTAGTGGAAATAATCACAGCAGTTTGATAGCCAGGCATAAGGTAGATGTTGCTTTGTACCTTTGTAACTTAGCCTCCTTAGTGTAAGAGAAACAGCCATACCAGCATAAATTTTCTCTACACTAAAATGCCTCTACCTAGATTTGTGAGGCTGTACTGTTTTTTATCTTTTAGCATAGTAAAATCTAATACAGCTTTGAACTTAAGATATGCTGGAGGTCACAGCAGGAAATCTAGAACAGACTCCAATCCTCACTCATTGGAACTATCCTTTCCTAGGACGATCGATTTAGAGGAAGTATTAGTACCTGCAGAAATAATTCCACATCTATTTATTTATCTGCAGTTCAACTACCCAAGCCTGAAACAGTCTGCCTTATTTAGAAAACAGGATTTTCAGTGTCAATTTGGCAACTGGTGATCAGAATTTGTGGTATCAACTGTACTCCATACCTTTAGCAACTAAATAAATTATGAAAACAGAGGCTTTTTTGAAAATCAGATGCAGGTAAATTTTGGTCATTCAAAAGCTAGCTGACAAAAAGGAAAACCCAAAAGAGCTCTGGCAAAGGTGAGTTCCACTGATATTTGGATGTAACAATACTTCAGCTCTTCCCAAAAAAAGGGAGAAAAAAAATCATTAACATGGACTAATGGGGTTGGAGAAGAAAGAAGAACATCACCACCACAAAAGCCCTTATCCCTCAATACTTCAGTCTGCTAATGTTTCATAAATTTCTTTTGACACAGAAAAAGTAGCTCCTTTCTTCATTAACCAATTTTTAATTCTCAAAAATCTCTCAAGCCTTAGGGAAAAGAAGTCCTGGATTATGGTCAAAGACTCCCCTCCCCAAAAGCAACCAACCACTTCAAAAGTGAACATACAGTAGAACTCACTACAATGAAGTTCAAGAATTTTATCCTAACCTAATTGCCTTGAGATTTTTCAGAACAAGCCACTTTTCCTTCAAACCAATTCTGTTAAAAGGAGGGGTTGCCTGGCCCATTTCTTTCAGGATTCTCTGCTAACTGTAAAATGTGGGCTAAATGTCTTCTGCACGTCAATTTTTCAGCTACAAAATTCAGATTTTTAATGAACAACTATGTTTAGTGTACACTGTTAGCTAAAATATAAATGGCTTAATAAATAAAAACTATTGTTTCTTCAGTATGACTTGGTATTTTGTGTGTAATTTCTTTATTAAAAAACTGTAACAAGATACTTAAAAAAAGGCTAGATACAAAAGAAGTTAAGCAGCTCACGAACATTAAAGTTTTCCAAAAAATGTATCTTCAATAATCATGATCTTATAAACATTTTACAGTTACCAGAAAGTGCCCAGGCTGAGTTTACATAGTTAGATAATGTAGTACAAGTGTTGGGTTAGAACTAGTAGTGGAACAATCTCCTGACTGTCTGTTCACTGTAACAAGGATACAAAAATGTTGATTGTGAACTATGAAATACTGTGCATTGGCCTCATCATATATGTACAGGGAAAAAAAAAAAACCACTAAAGGTACAGATTACATGCAAAATATTAGTGATGGTATCTGATGTGCCAGAGTTCAATGCAATAGAACAAAAATTGCAATGAAAGTGGTTTCATAAGTGAACAATCCCAACTTTGGGATCTGAGCTGTCAGGAACTTTTTACAAGTTCAATATACATGCTACACAACTGCAGCCAACCACAAATTAAACACCATTAAAAAAAAGTTAAAAACACAGAACATACTTAATTTTTTATTTCGAAATTCCCTACTCCCTCTATACAAGAACCTTTGCTGAAACACTTTCCACAAAGGCAGCAGTGAATTTTCAGAACATTTTACATATTCTCCCTCAGCAAAAAGATAAATCACAGTGTAAATTATATTGTTCTGCTGTCATCTTTGGCTGGGGTTAGGCAAAGGAGTCATTAACTAGCAAACTGTTGCAATCACATATTGCTAGTGCTCCTTAGGCCTTTATGTTACAAATTTAGTACAGGAATGTTTGCATTTAAATCTTTGAAGTACCACCAGGGGTATGACAGCATTAACTTTCATAAACTTTTATAGACAAATGGAAAAATCTACAAAACTTAGCTAGTAATATTACACAGCAATACACACTTTTTATACTCTACACAAAACCAAAATTCTTGGTCTTAATGGCGAGTAACAATTTTTGTTTCAAAATCTGCTTAGAGGAATAGAGTGGGACATAAAGGCGAGAAATGCAAGTGTTTGCTGTTGGAAGATGTTGGTCATCTGGTGGCCTTATTGTGATGGATGGCATAGGCTGGAATCCCTCCTCACTGGCGGGCAATGATGGACTTGAGGTCCAAAAGTAAACCTGAAAAAAAGAAGACAGCATTTAAAATTATGATTTATAAGGTTGAGATTCATACTGCCTACAAATTTATGTAGGTTAAAAGGAGACTGCAGTCACAACAAGTTTGATCATGCTATGTTCTCATCAATACGCCAAGCTAAACTCCAGCCATGCTACTTGCTTCTGTAAAGCTTCCTTCACTTCCCTTTGTCAACTGCTCATTCATAAAACTGATAAAAGTAGCACTCAAAATCATCCTGTATCAACAAATCCTCAGTAAATGGCATGTCCCTAAATCCATCTGGGAAGGTGGTGACAGCCATCAATACAAATTGAATCATGTGTCTCTCACAAACCAGTCAGAAACTGTAGAATGTAGTGCTAGTATAGACAAAAGGCAGCAGAGAGTATTTGGTTTATTATCTCAGTTGTGAAATACTGAGTCACCACCATGGTGTAACCATAGACACTGCTTGAAAAATGTGCTTTGTGGTTTCCACTTTTCAGAGTACTGTTTCCTTTGAGTAGACTGTAAGGGAGAGATAGTACCTTAAAGAGCAGGAAGTTAAAAACATTTTTAAGTGTAGAACAAATAAAATTTACAGGCAAGTTTTTTTAAATTAAATCCCCTGAACAGTATCTTATTCTTTCATGCTTCTCATCAGTTACTCCTAAAGGGCTTTGAGAAGGACATGGTATCATTACTGACATCTTACAGAGAGGACACACGTACTGCCCTCAGGATACACAGAAGGCAGGTGAGTAGATGATCCATGAAGAGAACTCGACCTCAAAACCCTACCATCCCACAACACAGTTGAGTAACCACAGTCACTCATCTTAAGAGCAACTGTGCAGAGTGAAACTGTGCTTCTGTAAGAGAACGGGGAGAAGGACACATCGTGCTTACTTTCAGTTCCAAGAAGGTTTAGGATTCACACCTGTTGTTTCCAGAACCAACAGTCTTGCACCCAACCCTACTACCCTGCTCTTCACAAAGTCTCTGCAGGTAGGCACAGTTAAGATCAGTATTGACACCAGTTACTCCAACTCTTCTGCACGTTTCCAATGGGAATGGACAACTTACCAGATCTTGTCTTTCCGTCATACTCATCTTCTCAACTATGGACCAAAACCAACGCTTGAATTGCAAGAGCTTCTCAGCGTTTTCTCCTGCGTGAAATACAAAGGTATACAATTTAGCTGCCACACTGGACAGTAACATTAAGAGACCTGTTTTACGTGTGCTACGAGTTGGATCTCAGCTACAAATGCATTCATAACGTTCTGTATTGGAGACCAGTAATTTCAAAACTAATAGCTTTGAATGGAAGGGTAACACTGACATAACTCAGTACCACTCCCATTCCTCCCCCCTTACCAAAAAGCCCAATTACAGTTAAATGCAGTTTAAAAACTATGCAAGAAATACTAAACTTGGATTCATCACATTTATAGTTCTAAAGAATTTTCACAAGAAAGACATACTACCATTAATGCAATCCATGTACTTAAGATCTAGTGACAGCAAAGTTGAAAGTTGCTTTCTCCACCCTTCCTTAAGTGAAGGTAAGTATTTTCAAAGTAATGTGAAAAAAAATCCCAAGTAATAACTTTATTACAGCTTTCACTGGCTCATTAACTAATGCCAGATTTGAAGAGATAGTTCAGTTTAATGCTGGTAACTACTCCACACAGAAAAAAGAGTGTTAAGGTATCTCAGTAATTTATTTCATACCTGATTCATCATTGAAAGAGGTAAAGCTGATTAGCATTTGCACATTTACTTCACCACAGCCATTTACCAAAAGTCTGAAATCTTCTGCTGTCAAATCTTCTAATGAATTCTTTGGAAGTACATCTAGGAGCCCCTTCCTCATTGCCTTAAACGACAACCACAAAATGCACATTGTAACCTTGTAACTTTTAAGATTGACTCTAAATGCATTACTGAAAAGTTTAGTGTGGAATCCCCTTTAACTCAAGATTCATTACTCTCTAAGCTGTTATTTTCTTTTGAAGCTTTTATCATCCGAGATGCAAATCTTCTGAAAAAAAGAACTACACCAATTTTTACACTCTACCTGCTAAAGCAAAAGAAAGCAGTATTGGTTTGAGCTAGTATTTCACCAGAAGCAGAAGCACATGCACTCTTTTAATGCTAAAATGTTCAGGTATTTTGCTAAGCTGCGCTGAATATGATGAGAATTTTTAAAAAATGCATCTGGCATGTTACTTTTTACTTCGCTTCCTCAGACACATGCCAACTCTGCTTCAAAAATATTACTTACACACACACACTCTATACAAGTAAGTAACATCCTGAAAAAATTAGGAAATTTCATATTCAAAATGGAATACTATGAATCAATTTGCTCTAGAAAATTCCAAAATGAATGCAAGTGTAAGGGTTTTCAACTCTTAAACAAGAGTCAAACTATTAATATATGCAGACATGGAGATCAAGTATCTTAATTCCAGGAACATGTTACTTCTGTGAGAATTTGGACCTGAGCTGCACAGAGGCAATCTGGCAGCCTGCTCCCCTATCTCAGATGTGCAGCAGGAAACCACAATGAGCACAAGCAACAAAGTTTAAATGTACATCATATGACAGACTGGCCTTCATTAACTGTCTACAAAAATGTATTATTCCGTAAGTGTTATTTGACAAGGGCTTAACAAAGGCAAATAATTTTTAATATGTTTTTTAGTCAATTCTTTCTTGCCAGGCTAGTAGAAGTGGTCTTATAAATAACTTCTCCTTAGAACAAGGATGCAAACAAATCAAAGGTAATAAATTATTAGAACAAAGAAGCTGCCAAATACAAAGGCAAAGTTGCAAGAGGATTTGTGCCATCTGAGCTCAAGAAATGAGCACATATATTTAACCAATGAGACCCACTATAAAAGAAATTAGCTTTCACTCTATAAAATAAATTTCTCAAAGTACTCAGTCTTCACGGTACTGCAAAAACAGCTATATAATTACAAAAAAAGAAATTAAATACTTTTAATCAAGCTGTCAAGACTTTAAAGAAACCTGATTAGCAACACCACAGAGAAGAATAATTAACTGACTGAAGTATTACAGACTTTTTTTCTTCTTTTTTTAAAAAACACCACTAAAGACTTACATGTAGAGGCTGCTCTGCTACTACCAACATTCGGTGTTCTGCGTATTTCCGAACATACTCATATACATTCTGAGGAGTGACTGGTATATTTACACCGTTGGAAATAAGTTCAACCTATGGCAAAGAAATAAAGAACATTTTAAAGGGGGGAGAAGAAAAGGGATATAAAGGAAATGAGATTATTACAACCACCACAGTATGCTGCACAGTGATTTATTGCTTAATATACCTCCAAACCCAAGCAAAATTTACTACTACAGATTAGTTTTCAAGATTCCCTAGGATTAACTACAGTTGCCAGGCTCTATGGTAGGCTCTATATCATTTTCAAAGAAAAAAATCCAGGCTTCAGCATCTAAGAGCACTGCACTGAATCTAGGAAGAATAAAATGTTTTATCTGCTGTCTGAGAAGAACAGGGAGTATGTGCACATTGCAACCTGCATCAGCTGTCAAACTCAAACTAAGGAGCAGAGATTTAGCCATGCTTACCTGCCCTCCACCCTCCTCCTTACACAGGTCTATTGCAAAGGCTAAATCCATTGCTGCAAACACTGCATCAGCGTCTGCACTTTGGGAAGCGAGGATGAGTTGCCGAAGGCTTTCATACATAACTGGATCGAAAAAAGCAAAGTCGTGCCAGTTCACCTATAAAGAAAGGACAGAAATTTGAAACATAACAGGTGTTTGAGAATTTATTCAAATTTAAGTGATCTGTGCCAGATCTATGCACTAGCAACAAAGGATACAAACACAAAAATAAATGCAGTTAAACTCCTACTTCCAGTATGTTTCAGAGGGTACATTAGAATACTGGAAGGAATACGAATTTGACAAGAAAAACCTGAAGAGAAAATTAGACGATAATAGCTCTTGGAAGACACCAGGGGGTATTTAAAGGTCATTTCTGCAATTAACTCTTTTTCATTAAAGATGATATACTATGTTGGATAACGGATTATGTGATCAAAACTGAACTTAAGGGAAGACCAGCAGTAACAAACCCTGGTTTAAGTTTGTTGGATCAGACAGAACTTTCAATGCCATTGACTAATGCATCAAAAGTGCTGTATATTATAAGTTTTTATTGGGCTAGTGTAGAAATTTTGGTCAAAAGTTTAGGTAATTATTGCTCTGCATTAAATTATACCTACACCTGAGACAAAATTTTAATTACAAATTAATTCCATGAGCTCTCTCAACTATACAAAAAAATGTTTTTCTGTAAGTCATTGCCTAGCATTATCTAACACTATAATTTCTGAGTCTCAGAAAGAAAAAAAGCAGATGCTATGTAGTTTCTGTAGACAGTTGCAGGCTAACCTATTACAAATTACAAATCATTACATCTTAGTCAAATACCTGACTTCTACTACATCTACTCTCTTCAAAATCTAGGAAACAAAAAAATTAACAGTACTCAAATTAAAGACCTCCATACAGTTCCAGTATCAACCTGGCTAGTTAATACATATATGGTTAGGGGAAAAAAACAGTTTTATAGATGAGATTTTAGGCAGTTTCAGGAAACTAAAATTTTTATGTTCAACTTACCTTTCTGCCAAGTAGAACTTTGATCACGTGTCTGTTTAACGTGATGGGACATAGTTCATTCTGCAACAAGCACAGTCCTAGGATTCTGAAAAAGTATATTTGGAGTTTGTTTTGGTACAGGAGAAATTACACTAGAGATCTTTCAACAAATTCACATTTAAGAGTTCCAATATTCTAAGAATTAAGCTGGAGCTAGCTTCCCAAATTTATCGGTCACAAATTAAAATCATGGACATACATAATTTTAAAAAAGGATAAAAAAAATTTAACAGGAAAAGAAACCTCAGGTTGACATATGCAAATTCCCCACTATTTAGGCTCAGTGTGAGAAATAAAGACCATAAAAAAATAGTTTTCCCACCCTGGATCATCGGTTCTCTCCCATGTGTTGTGTATGATTGCCTTTTGCATTTTTCACACTAAAAAGTCAATGGTAGCATACCTGCCAATGTTTCGGAAACAGTTCAGCCTTGCTTCTGTGTTTTTGCCAGGTCTTGGTGTATAAAAACCTCGCTTTCCAGGTTGGTAGAAAAGTGGTGCATTATCATCCCCATCATCTGTGTCATCTAATTCCATATCCACTACGCTACGGCTGGATCCATGTCGCTTTCGATTTTCCTGTTTTGAAAGTCAAAACAGCAATTAACACACTTAGTCCTAGTTACTGACACACATCAAACTATTTGCTACTAGACCCAAAGATTCAGGTTCCATTGGTTAAGAATTCCTGTGATATTTTCTAATGATGATATTTTTATACTTTTGACTAATTACTGTTAATCCTTTCAAAAGAAAACTATTAAACAGAACTTACATGATACAGAAATCTTCCAATTGCTTCCAGTTTTAAAATTAACTGATAAAACTGAATCTTACATAATTTTTGTGCAACAGGTCATTACCTGGACTTTATCTGAAGAGTCTAGCAATCCAAGATCCAATATACTGTCAGCACCATTCTCCCTTGAGAAGGGAATAAAAAGGCAGATTTAATTTCACCCTCATTGACTCTCAGAATGATAGAATGGTTTGGGTTAGAAAGGGACCTTGAAGACCATCTAGTTCCAACCCCCTTGCTGTGGGCAGGGACACTTTCCTCTAAACCAAAGTCCTTAAAAGCCCCATCCAACCTGGCCTTAAACATCTCCAGAGATCTACAGCTTCTCTGGGTAACCTTTTCCAGTGTTTCAATATCCTCACAGTAAAGAATTTCTTCTTGTTATCTAATCTAATCTACTCTCAGTTGGAAGCCCTTCCCCCTTGAATGCTCTTGTATAAAGTCCCTCTCCATCTTTTTGTTGGTTCCCTTCAGGGACTGGAAACATCACAATTAGGTCACCCATAAGCTTTCTCTTTTCCATGCTGATCAACCCCAGTTCTCTCAGCCTTTCTTCATAAGACAGGTACTCCATTCCTCTGACCATCTTGGTGACCTCCTCTGGACTTGCTCCAACAGGTCCTTGTCCTTCCTGTGCTGGGGACCCCAGAGCTGGATGCAGCACTGCAGGTGGGGTGTCACCAGAGGGACAGAATCCTCTCCCTCAACCTGCTGGCCACGCTGTGTTTGATGCAGCCTAGAACACATCTGGCACATTGCCAGCTCATGTCCAGTTTCTCATCCACCAGCACCCATCAAGTCCTTCTCAGCAGGGCTGCTCTCAATAAGGAACTGTCATATTCTGAAACCAGTCAGAATAGATTAAACCAAAGCCAAAAAGTCACTTGTGCAAAGAAATACATCTAGACTATCAAGGAATAAGCTAAATGTATTGGAGTTAGATGTAGAACAATAGAAGTGCTTTGGCCACAAAATCAATTCTCACTTTTGATACTTTACCTGCCATGTGCAATAATGAGTTCCATTGCTTCATCAACTCTTGCTCTAAGGGAATCTTCACTAGCTAGTAACAGAAGCAGCTGAGCAGGAGACAATTCCAACAACATTCCTGTGATTTTACTTGCAAATGCCTGGGGATAAAGGAGTGATAGGTCTTACTATTCTCCTCCAGCTCTACTTTTCCAAATACGATTTTATGAAAGTTTTGGTATTTTAAATAGAGAATGCATTACAAGATACCTACTTAGCTAAACAACAAATTAGAGAAACAAAATCTTAACAAAATTAAGAAGAAAATAAAATCAGTGTTATATGTTCAAATACTTCCAATTATGGTTCAATAATTTCAATCATGGATAAGGAGATACATTTTTACATTACAAGATGACAAGAACAATCATTAAGTGCACTAGGGAAGCCTTACTGGTTGCATTGCTTGCACTCGAGGGTAGAGCCGCTCTCCAAGGGCTTGTCTGTGTGCTGGGAGAGGGTCAGGGTCATCGCTAGGATTTCCTTCTGATGCTGGTCTAAAAGGCCGTGTGTCAATGGACAGCTGTCTTCTGAAGTCCCTTAATATAATCAGAGCAGTTTTTACTCATTTCAGAGGAAAAATGCAAAATCCTCTGGAACAATATTATTTGCACACAGATTCATGTTAGCATTAGCTTTACTGCTGGAATAGCAGTGTTGCTCATAACTGCTTGGAGAGAATGAATCAGAAGGAGAACCAAAATGAACCACAGATTTTAGTATTACTCCTGTTTTGGATACAGCAGTCAGACATGCCACCAATAGCATTGTTGTTCATAACCACCTCACAATTTTATTCTACTACACAAGTTTTTGTTATTGTTTTAGCAGAAGAGACTGATGGCCTGTGGTGGAGACATAACCTATTAATGCAAAAGTAAACATAATGATTCTTTAAAGAATTAAAACTAAAGACTGAATTTCAGGAAATTACCCTGCAAATTGCTCCTGAAAAAGACTCCTTTAACTGGAGGAAGTAAAAGTATCTTTCCTGATGACATCCAAGGAAATTACTCCATTTGACAAAATATCTTTATCAAGTTAAAGATTTATCACTTACCTATCCCTATCTCTCCGAGAACCAGTTCGCAAGCCACTACTTCTCCGCATTTCTCTCTCTCGCTCCCTTTCCCGATCTCTCTCTCCCCTATTTCGCAATCTCTGCATCAGACCTGAAGGGCAAAAAACCTCATAAACTTTATCATCTTTATATTTCTCTCTGCTACATAAGTTTCAGCATAAGGAAGACTAAGTTTTGGAAGATCTTGAAAGACATCAATGAGACAGAACCACTTCACTTAAGAAAGGACCTGAAGTGTTCGTACCAACTTAAAACTGACAAAATACTTCAAGAGTTCATATATACTTTCAAAAACATTAAAATTTATTTGTGGCAAGTCAGATGGAGCAGCCATATTAAAATGTATAAGCTCTTAATAGCTAAAATCTTGGTAATTATTACCTGCTAGAGAGAAGGATGCTCAAAAAATCTGAGCACATCTAAAGCAGACCCTTGTTGACAGAAAAACAAGAGATATCTGTTTCTGAAAGTGTGGTGGGAGGAAGCCATTTGCTTGCTCCAGAGAACTAAAACATCATTTTCATGGATTCTGGGCTGAGCTAACAAGAGATGTCTCTGGCATGAGGCCAAGTATTTCTATGTAAAAAAGCACCCAAGCTTTTTATGAATATTTTCTGTAGATTAACTTCTGTGCATCACTTACTTGTATGGGTACCCTTGTTGGCATTCTGAATGCAATCTAGATTTGGCAGTTTCTCATTTGACAGAAAAGCCTGTGCAATAGCAGTATAAAAGCTTCGTGCTACACCGCTGCCTTCTCCGGGCTCATCCTTAAAAGTAACTTTCACTCTGTGTACAGCCATCGGAGTGGTAGCACACCTGCGACCAAAGTGATTGTTGAGCTGCCTCATGGTCTGCTGAATTAGAAGGTCTCTGTCTCGATCAACCTAGTAAAAAATACAGAAAGAATTCTTTCTTTACCTATTATCATACTGAGAGATTTTCAGCTTCACAACAGATTTCTGGATACTTCCGCACAAATTAAAAGAATATCAACCAGACTGGGAAAACCCACAGAGTGATTGCAACATAAGTTACTAAGTATGATTTAAGACACCTGCTTGCAGACTATGAAATACAACTTCTCCTATCAAGTTACTGCAATAATTCAGCTTTTAATAAAAGTTTATTCAAAGATAGACTAACATTTTTTACCTCCAATGTTAAATCCCTTGATTGCTGGTTTCTAAGTTTTTCCATCTCCCTGCGGAATTTCGATTCCTTTACTTCAAAGCCACCTAATTCCGTCAAGATCTAAAAATAATAAAAAAAACCCAAAACACAAAATCAGAATAACCAGGGAGAGACACAATTTAGTTGTAAGAGGAAATGTCCTTACACTGAGAAATACATACCGATCCAGGCTCTGCTCCAACATCTTCCATGAATACTCTACCGAACAACTCCAAAGAAAGGCGCCAACGTCCCAGCAACATGTCATGAGAAATAACCATGCCCATGAAGCTGCACTGAGGCCTGACAGAAAGAAGAAAAAATGACAGATACGTGGAATCAAGTTAAATTTCAGACACATTTTGTGTACTTCAGGGTTTTTCTTATCCTTTGCCTTTAAGTTTTTTATTCCTGATAAACAATGACACAATACACTAAGTCTGTGGACAAAAGTACATGAAGCTGCTTAGATCCAGCAGAAATACAAGTCTTGCTTCCAAAGGGTAATTACTCCAAAACATGTAACTTTTGCTGCTACGTGGAATTCACTGTTACTGGTCTCCCATCAACCACGACCTTAATTTCTTTTAAAGTCGCTGTAATTCGAAGGGAGGGCAGCTCAATCTGTAGCTGCATTAAGTGTGGGTAGCACCACTAGACATAGATGGTAATCTGTCAATTCCAACCGCTCAGTTTGGCTACCCAGGACAGTAGGTCTGCAGCAGGAAGTCAGGGAGTAAAGGAATTTGTCTACAGTTTGCACACACCGCTTTGAAGACTGTTGAACTATTCACTTTAGAAGCTACTAATCACAAACTACCAATGCAAACTAAATTAAGCTACCCATTTTAAATTAAAGACTTT
Organism: Turdus rufiventris; assembly: GCA_013186435.1. Lineage (NCBI taxonomy): Eukaryota > Metazoa > Chordata > Aves > Passeriformes > Turdidae > Turdus > Turdus rufiventris. The sequence continues at coordinate 6,702,966 of PYHW01009979.1, forward strand.
CCAGAGTCCCAAACAGCCATTTATCAGAGCAGTAATATTTCAAAGAGTAATTTTTAACTCAGCTACCTGAAAGATGTGAGGGGTGGCCCTTCACTTTCTGTCAATCCTATCTCTGCCAACAAGCTGCTTTTCAGTTGTGCTGCAAGATCGTGAGCTGAAGGCCCCGGTTTTGAACTTTCAGATTCTTCTGTAGGCACATTTTGTTCTTCCCCTTCCTTCTTTTGCCGATTTTGCATGCTCATAACATTTTTCAAGTTGGCTGCATAAGACATTTTAGTTGGAAGAACCTAAAGGAGAAGTAAAATTTAATTGCACTTTCAAAGCAGCCTAGAAGGCTTTTTCAGTACATATATTCACATATCTTAAATCACACAAAAGTGAACATTGTAATTGACCTGTTAAAACACAGTGACCTCAATCATTTCAATAAATACAAAAAAACATATTCCCCCCACTTTTTGTTTGCATTTCATATGCTTGCTAATTAATGTTCAGTCTGAAGGCAAGTCAAATCTACTGGACTATAGGAAGATTTAAATCTTTTTATCAAAAATAATTATATAATTCACATTCCAAAATTAACTCAGTATTTTACTGCTGCATTTAATAATGTTACCTAAAAGCTGCTATAAATCAATAATCATCAAGTTTCTACATTAAGCATACTTTTCATAAATACTTGAAGTTTTCACAGGCATCGGGCTTTTTAAATTTTAATTCTAAAAGCTGCATAAAATTCTCTCTGAAAACATTTTAAGGAATGAAGGTTCTAGTTTAAATTATCATATTGGTTAAAATAATAAAGTTTAACATTTACCTCAAGGCAGTTTCTATCCACTGTAACTTCCACTAAGCACTTGCCACTGTTGGCAGAAGATGAGTACAGACCCTGACTGGGTCGGCCGAACAGATCTTCTTTGCGAGCGTTTGGCTGAAAAGCAACAAAAGTGTTCTGGGTCAATAATATACTTCGGTGAGGAATGAAAAAGCAAACTGCAGTTTTCTTCCAAAACACCATCTCTGATGTCACCTGTAATAGATGTGGCTGGTCTGCCAAGGGGATGGCCTCTGCCAGAGGAACCTCGAAAGGATTGGGTGGAATGCAGCCAAGGAACGTCATGGAGTCTGACCGTCTGAAGAATGGATGGTTTTGACCAGTCTCTGCTGGGAGGCTGTCATCATCTTTGTCATTGAGTGTAGCACCTAAATATCAGATTTCAAATCAGTTTTCACAGTTACAAAAGCAAAGGATATAAAGTGCCAAAAATTAATATCCTTCCCACTTAGATATCTGACTAGAGGAGAATGTCTGCAAATTTAATACTTCTACAGGATGCTTCTGCAAATGCTGTATTACCTTTATTAATTTGCTTAGTTATAATTTTTATTCTTTTTACTCTACCTAGCTTTACTGAATAGGCACTTCCACATTCCTACACTGTATGTAGTGTTCCATTTTCAGCACAGTTTCATCAGATCCAAAAAATCAGTTTAACTATAATACAAATTTTAATGTAGAATGGTAGGTAAGGGCAGAAATGCCGCAGTTTAGTGAGAAAGGTGAAAGAAAGCCCCAAAGTGAGAGGAAATTAAATAGGCAATGGAAGAAGAAACTTGGTAAAGTAACAATGCTAAGAAAATCTTACTAAAACCTGACTTTACATATACAAGTAGCAAAATTTATTCAAAGTCCCAGCTAGCTGAAGGGAAAAAGCATTAAAGTCTGGCATTATGATATGCTATGTCAATTTTTTATACTAACTTTGATTGGTATCATCATCATTTTCATGTTCTGAATCTTCGTTGTCAAGACCCAATTCCAGAAGCTCCCGAGTTCTTAACAAAAATCACCCAAAACAACAACAAAAAAAAAGAAAAAAAGAGTCAATAATCTTGAAGAAATTATTTGCAAAACATCTATATCTGTAGCATAATCAGTAAATGTACTTAAGAGTTATACATAACAAAAACAAAACTAAAACGGAAGCACTGTAGAGAACTTCTCATTACATATTGACCACATCACTCATACAGTTACCCTTAGAGCCATTTGGCCACCTACCAGTTTTGGTTTTAAAAGTTACAGCTTTGGGCAGCAATGCTTGGTTTTAAACCCTCTATCAACATAAAATCCTAAGAACCCTGCATTAGCGGAAGAAACATGCAAGTGAATACTATTCCAAAATTTTAAAATTATCTCACTGATGTAATTTCAGAAGGTAAGTGTGCAAGTTGCACATTAAAAACCTTGATTTCACTGTATTATACTACTATTCTGTCAAGAACTTTGATTAGTATTAATTTCTGGCAGTTTATGCATTGTGAAATGTGTTCTGAAACTACATTTCACTCAGACTACTAATACGTCATCTAACAAAAGCAACTGTTTGAACCACTCACTTTTACTTGAAAAGGTCTAGGCCTTCATAGTTTTAAAGTATTTCATGCAAATTTCACAATTATTTAATGAACAGTTAGTTATTTGACAGATTTCACAATGTGATTTTTTTTTTTTTGAGAAAAGCAGCATTGGAAGTATATTATTGTATGGAAAAGGGTTAAAGCTGTGGCTATAACCACTCAAGTCAGACAGTACAAAAAGTTGATTACTGTACTCTATCACTCTTACTTGTGAGGAAACTACTGTTGGTAACACTCCCCTCGGTACACCTTTGAGGTCATAACAAACCTTACATTACCAAGATAAACAGAACAGAGTATTGCAACTGAAGTAGCAGTCCAATATACAGTTACATAAGTAAAAGTTACAGTTACTAAATTTGTAGGGAAAATGGAAAGTTAAGCTTGACCTGCAGCACTGAAAATTAGAAGCAGAAAGGTGCAAAGATCTGCATTTAACTGTTGACTAGGGCTGCATGGCTACATTACCTAAAAATGCAGTAAGAAATGAGAACAGATGGTGTAGACTACCAACATGTGGACATCTCTATTAGCATTAACTGGCATTTGAAATGCAAAAAAATATAAAAAGAAATCTTAAAACATCTTAAAAATTAATAAATGCACCATATAAAATGCCATTGCTGAGATAGCAGGTTTTCAACTCCAGGACATTTTCAGCTATTGATTTCCCTACTGTGCTTTAAATATCAGGTGAGTCTCAAATGCATATAACCAAACAGAAAACAAGACCACAAAGCCCACTGTATCAGATAATGACATTTTCTCCAGCGTCATCTCTAACATGTTTGACAGATATCTAATTACAGTAATTTCACGATTATAAGCCGCACCATTTTGACTAAAGTTTTGGTCTGAACCCGAAGTGTGGCTTATAATCAGGTACGGCTTATATATGGACAAAAAATGAAAAGTTGCTGTTTTAGTTTGGAGGACAGGTGTCTGCTGAGAAAGGCAGGAACTTCTCTTTGAA
>PYHW01009979.1:6706950-6741947 GCA_013186435.1 Turdus rufiventris
ATCACTGTAAGCTGTAATCATGTCAAATGCATGTCTCATGTCATTAACTGACAAACAGTCCTGATTATGTCTTTCAGAGGCACTGTTACAGAGTTAAAAATCCAACTCAAGTTTCAACTGTAAGAAAACATTTCATAGCATAAAAAGAAGTGAACAGGGTACTGCAAAGGCTTATCAAACACAGGTACATTATAGACCAATAAAAATTCTTTTTATAATATGTATGTTGCTACCCACACACAGACATAAAAATTAATGCGTGAATTTATAGAAGCTGCTGAGGAACAATGCCAGTGACTGTAATAAAGGAGCTTATGCCACTTTTACTTCACTTTTGTTTCCAAGAGTCAACCTCAATACCTTTTCCTTTCCAGCTGAGGAGTATCCAACGTTGTCTGTTGATTCATTGCTTTAATCCAATAAATAAGGGCTTGAAAAACATATGCCACATGCTTTAGTGAGCAGACATCAAGAACAGGAAGAACATCTGAGTGCTCATCGTTGTGAGAACGCATTAAGGACAGTGCGTAGTTCAGGAAATCACCACGTGCTGACATCATTCCCTGACGGGCACTGAGTAAAGTTGCACGTCTAGTGAACAAAAAGGATTGAATACAGAGACATCAGGCACGACAGGAGAACACATACTTTATTTATAAGCCTTATATTTGAAATCTGGATGTATAATCTCAATGAACTCCACACAAAAATAGTGACAACAAGCTACAAGCATAGAACAAGCAGTTCAGATGCAGTACATTGAAAACAGTTAATGTTCAAGATTAATCTAGTTATCAGATGACAACTATTTGTTGCCAAATAGTGGCAACAACACAGGAACCCAACTTAAATCGAAACACTAACTACATTCCAGCATGGCAAAACTAGATTCCTAAGATGTCTGTGAAAGAGATTTAACTACAAAACTGATAATTCATATTGCATGCAGTAATCAAACTATTTTCATACCTTCTTCCCTCAAGTGTTCTCAAGCTGGCTTCCTCACGGGCTGTCATCCTTTCCCTTCTAGCTGAGTTCTGAGAAGCATGGAGAGGATGATTTGGATGCCCAGGATCACCAGCAGATGATAATGCTGAACCGTAACGCAGTTGAGCTTCAGTAGAGTCCATGATACTGACCATCCAATTCCAAGTAGGAATAAGCTTTTCTTCCACGTAATTCTATAGAAAAGGAGATTTACATGGTTTTACAAACAATAGAACTAGATGACAGGAATGAAAGCTTCCTGATTCCCTACAAAGGGGCTGTAAAACCATGCTCAAGACTTAGCAATGATTGGTTTCTTAAAGCTTTTTTGAGAATGCTGATTTACTGTGGTGCTACGCAGCTCTCATCACTTAATACTTTGATTTCTATAAAGCATTCTCACCACCTCTCTCTCTTTTGGGCATCTCTTCTACTCCTCTCCTTATGACCACTCAGCATCTCCCAGGTGCGCACAACTCTGTGATTTTAGCTTAATTCCTGACTTTCTATCAGCTTTAACAGCCCTCGTCCTGCTGTGGAATTCATCAGCCAAATCTTTCACCATTCCTCACCCCTTGAAAATTACTCAGTGAAGAGAACAAAGTTGAGACCTGCACAGAGAACAATGTCTGCACACAAGTCTCACCACCTGGTCTCATCTTTGCTTCACCTGTTCCCCACTACTGGGTGTGCAGCTTGCTTTTCTTGCAATCTGCTAACTCCACAGACCTGTCAGGATTTTTTGATCCAACATCAGTCTGCTTTCTTCATTCCTCCGCATTCTGGTATTCAGAAACATCACTCACACTTCTAATGCACTAAACTAACAAAATGCTGTTCTCAACCCCATTCCTGTGTCCAAATGAAACCTCCACTGTTCAGTTTTCCTGTGCTAATATGAACTTCTTGCTGCCTCAGCTGGACAGATCTCCTATTCGCTTTTCCCATTAAGAATCTCCTGAACAGAAAATTATTTTAGTCTCCTCCATAATAAAACTACACTCTCTTAATTCCTTCCCTGTTCGTTTACCCCAGTGTTTGATCCCAGATTATCTTTCTAACCTTCATCTCCCAAATCAGAAGTCTTTTCCTCCCATCACACTGTGAAAACACAGCCATACAAATACCATGTGGCTCAATTACAAGTAAATATATTGTCAACAGGTTTCCACATCCCTACACAGCACTACTAACAGAAAACAGCATCCCTTGATTTCCTGTCCCCACAGAGCAGCTGTGTTATTCTGAAAGCTGACTTCTGTACTAAATTCAGTACATATAATTTTACCCTACACAGTATGCCCAGGTACATATTGATACATACTTTCTGAACACTCTGGAGTCCCTCCTGCCTTGTCAGTCTCTGAAACTAATGTCTACATGCGAAAGGGAAGACTGCTGTCTGACATGTATTTTCTCTACAGATGCATGTTTCAAAAACAGTCAGTCAAGAGCACCGTATTAAAAAAATGTGTATAACATGGAAAGGATGACCATGTCCCTGAAGGAAGATACAGTGAATAGTACACTTACCTGTACAAAATTGTTTATCTCATTAAATTATTTAGCCATGTCAAACAGTTCATGTCAAATAGAATGTCTAGCAAGAGATGTCTAGCAGAAATCCCTAGTCAATTCTGACGTAACTAATTACATACTAGTCAGACATTGTTTAAATGAAATCAACTTAAGTTCCTTTTTTTGAAAGAATCTATGTATACAAAATACTACCAATTCAAAGAAATAAGTAACCACAGTTACTTTAGCCCACACTCTCTCTCAAAATAAGAAGAGGCTGAGAATACTGGGACACTTCAGACTCAAGAAACAAACTCAGGAGGATTTTACCAGTGTGTACAAATACCTGATAAAAAGGTATGAAGTATACAAAATCAGACTCCTCTCAGTGATAACCCAGTGAACAGACAAGTGGCAACACTTGCTAAGTCCCTTTAAACTCAAGAAAAATCCTCTTTCACTGTGAGACCTGTCAAACATTTAACAGGCTGTTCAGAACAGCTGTGGAATTTCCATCCTTGGAGATATTCAAAACCTAATCACACAGTCCTGAGCAACCTGACCTTCAAAGAAATTTAGACTAGCCAATATGCAGAAGTGACTTTCAATCTCAACAATTCTGTAATTTTACCTAAAAAACACGAGCCGTACTGAAATTATGTTACTCTATGAAAATTTCCATATTCTTACCTGCAAGTTAACTGCATCTTGATAAGTCAGCTTCACTGCAGCAGGAATCTGGGAGTATACTAAGTGATTGTATTTGGGAATCAGCCCCATCAGATCAGATATCTGCCGTATCACAATACTGTATGCTCTTGCTAAGCTGCTTGCAGATGTTAAATAGCTGCTTGCATTGCTGGCTTCGAGTGCTGCAGCAGCTGCTGCAGCACTTGTACTGATGGTACCACTCCGACGTAGGTTTGAGGGATCAATATAAATCAAGCCCGCTGAACTTGCTAAACATAAAAGAAGAGATGACATTAAGGAACTCATTTAATCTTTGCTATGTTGTTTGTGTATGGATTGATTTCATGATGATTTACAGAAATAAACTTGTATTACTGACATCACAACTGCAATTGGCAAATAATTACTAACTACAGTAAGCATACTCAGATCTTAACTGCAATAGATATTTTCCCTTTCTTAAATTCAAAACTAGAACTGGAACTGTCAAGATAGGTCAGCGCTATGAGAAAGAGATAAGATTTCATCCTTAAGAGAATAAACAAAAGCAGAGGAAGGAACAAAGCCAGAGCTAGCTGGCATTCATGCATGCAATTCACTCAGACTTGCCTGCTGGGGTTGACGTACTAGAGGGAGCTGTGCTGGTAGTCCTCTGGTTTTGGGTATTCCGTACAGCCCACTGCATGGAACGGGGAGCCTGGGCAGCACCGTTGGCATGGGAGCTATTTGTGGTTCGCTCCAGAGGCTCATCAAGCATGAAAGTCTCCTGCTCTATGTCATCGCTCTGACTGCTGCTGCTATCAGAGTCACTGGAATCATTTGACTGAGAGTCATCTTCAGAAAAAAATGCTGGAACACTACTAGCTCCTGTTGAGAAAAATAAGCAATAACTGACAGTTCCACACCTGTGCATGTGTACATGTATCATGTCAGCATAGCAGATTTCTTTCTTGAGAGACTACACTATACTAAAAAGGTTCAAGTAGCACTATTGAAAATGTTCAATAAATTATCCTTATAACATACTGCTAATTCTCCACAGGTGTAATGAAAAAGCAGTATGATTACTTACACTTCAAAATATAAACTATGAAGTAATTTGATTTAAAAATTCTTTACTGATTCTACCCCTAGGAAAAGAATTCTAAAAATTATGTTTCCAAACTGGACAGTAAGGCAGTTGCTCTCAAAAACCTTATAAGGAGTTCTCAGGTTTTGCATATTGATTTAAATAATAAACTATTGTTTTAAACTTCTACACTTAAAAATAAGTGAGAACATTTCATTTCACTACACAAGAGCACAAGGTAATTTCTAATACATGCAGATGCTACGTAAGAGAAAATAACGAAGGTCACAGCTTGATGTATTTCCTTGTCCAAAGAGTCTGCACAGTACCTTACTATTAGAGCAAAGGAAAAACAGGAATCTGGGGAAGGAGGACAGTACTTACTCCTAGTACGTAAGTTTAACCAGCTAGATTAGACACAAAAAGATGTGGTGTACCTGCTTCTGACCCAGCAGTAGCTGCAGTGACAACACTTCTGCGCCCACTGGCATTGTCCTGGTTACTGTGGTTACTCTCACTGTCACTTTCTGTTTCAGCAGCAGCTAGCAAATCCAACTCCATATCACTGCCTACAAAAACAATGGACAAAACATCTCACGTTTAGAAGACAAAATTGTACCTACTGGAGTGACTCATGTAAGACAGAGACAAAATTCAGACACTCTTACTATAGCTGAAGTTAATGGATGTGCAGGAGGGTCATGAAAGCAGTGCAGACACCCAAACCTGGAGCATGCTTTCTTATTTTCCAGCAATTAGCCACCTCTGCACCGTACATGTACATTCAACACACAGTGAAAATAAAGGTTTTTAGGATTCAAAACAAGTCACTCCAAAAGACTCCACAACTCTTCCTTCATACACATGTACTAGGACAATTTACCATATGGTGTGTCAACTAGTATTTAAGGCACACTTGAAAACTTATAAAAAACCCTAATTAAATAGACAGGTTCTACTTTTAAGCTTTATTAATGAAATATTTGAATATTCAGCAAATCAGTAAACTGATTTACTGTACTGTAAATGGATTGACTGGAAACACAAAGCACAGTCAGAAAGAGAAGGTAATTTTTTCTATAATCATAGCTTTGGGTCATCTAATCCCAAACTAAGTAATACAAGACAAGTCATACTAATTTCAAACATTTTCATCCAGGATTAATCATTTACAAAATACTGAATCATAATTTAGTACTTTGTGATTTGAGAAGTAGCTTGCCAGGATTCAAATCACTTTTGAGAACACATCTATCATTGTCATGGTTTGACGCTGGCCCAACCATCAACAACATTTTACAGCAGCAAATACAAAAGGTGAAATACATTGTTAACCAAGAATAACATCTGATACCTTGGGGAACTTAGTGTTTTCTCCTCAACCAGAAAAAGTTCACATACTTGTCTACTACATGTTATCTCTAATTTTACACATCTCCTTCTGTAAGATGACCAGTCTGGAACCCTTGGATTCTCTCTACTCATCCCAATCTCCCAAATCATCATCACTGGTGACTCCAAAGATGCTCTTCTTTTTGATGCATAGTTTTCTCACTCAAGCTGTAAGTGTGCAGGATGTACATTATACATACCATCCTCATCATGCTCATCATGCTGTCCTTCTGCTTCAGCATTTTCTTCACCATGTTCTTCCTGTTCATCATGATGGTCTTCTTCACCAGCCACCCCCTCAACCACCTCAACCTGGAAAGAGATTGTAATGTTACGCCAAATTATCTTCAATATCAGAAAATCTATGTGTTTTCCAAATCAGAGTACAAAGTTTGATTTAAAAATAAACATATTAGAAAGATGACCTCAAAATTGAACTGATGTGAACAAAAAATTAACCTACAGCCACAGTAGTTGTACATGGCTATATCGTTTATAGTGTTGTGGGGGAAAAAATCACATACACAAATAAAATAGCCTTGACATTAGATTTTAATGCTATAAGGATAAAAATGACTACAAAACCAATAATTAGCTTCTAAACACTGAAGAGGTACATCTGCTGAAAACCCCTCTAGCTTTCAACAGAACCTACAAAATAGCTGCCAAGTGCTGAAAGACTTTAAAACATTTTTAACAGGAATAAAATAGAAATAAAATCACAGAGTTCTATTAAAAATGCTTATAGCACTGTAAGATTTCTAGCAGTGATTTCACTGTAAGATTTCACTATGAGATGTTAAGTACTACTTAACATGTTTTTCAAATCAGATGCATGGATTTCAGGTTCATATGTTAAAGCATGGGCTAATGCATGAGGTGTGCCATATTGAGAGAAGAAAGTAAGTACAAAAAAGAAAACTGACCTCTTCAACATCAGCTGAAACAATATCATCTTGTTCCTCATCCCTGCCACGAACTGGTTGTGACTGGCTGATTCGTCTCTGCTGAGGATTCCTTATTATGTAGGATGACTGAGATTGACTAGAACTTAAAAGAAAAAAGTAGACTTGGACCTCTGGTTATCACTTAATAGAAAGCTAACAAAAACTCCAAAATAAAACCACCTTTAAGAAGTCTTTGAAAAGAACAGATAATAAGCTTTTACAAGTTTTACCTGCTAGACTGGTCAGATGATGGTCTGGGTGGCAGGGGCTCCACAGAAAACAGTTCTTCACTTCCCTGCATGGCATCTATACTAGTGCTAGCAAGTGTAAAGGGGGCTGTAGGACGTGCAATTCCCATCCTGACTGGAATAATTAGAGATTCTGCTACATTGCACAACTCTTCAACAGCATAGGGCAATAATGCCTGGAATACACGTTTACATTTTCCAATTGGCTGTGGAATAAAATTGCTGGGGGAAAAATATAGAAAGATAAATGTCAAATATATATTTTTTCCCCAAAAACTTCATGGCAATATTAATTGTCCTAATTTTTTTCTCAAAAAATCATCATTAAGAGATACATGCATTTGCATGTATAGAAACAATATGCACCTATTCAAGTCAGTGAAAAACATTTGTCATTCAATAACTCAAGACTAAGGCTTGATATCTAAATCTACTACTGACAGACAACCATACAGTATAATTTAAATATGTTTCAAAAACCTATTTCCAAAAACACTAAACTGTAAACAAAAGGATTGGCATGAAAATGTAAGTTTAACAAGCACTTCATTAAGAAGTTACAGGACATACCAGCAGCTACTGTGCATTTTTCCAAATCTGTCTACAGAATACAAAATAATTCTGATTTTTCTGCCTATTGTTGATTTTTATCAACTCATTTTATAAGAAAAAAAATAAATAAAGGAAAAAAAGCACCACAATCAACACACATCTTCACCACTTACTTTTTCTTTTTGGAGGAAGCCATCTCCACACTAAGAATGACAAACACTCTTGCCACAGAACGCAGGAATCTCATTGTAACAGCAATAGCTTCTTCTCTGCGTCCTGGCGTATATTTGTTTTGTAATTCCTTTACCAGAGTACCCAGCAAAGTATCTAACAGCTGAAGAAAGAGGTCATTACAATTCATTAACTGCGTGCAATTTTGAAGCATGCAACAAGAGATATTAAAACTCAAAGGGAGATCACAGTCATAACAATATAAATTCACAAAACCAAGAGTAACTTGAAGTTACTTTCAAATTAGTTTCCAAGCATATGACCTGAGATACCTTATAATGCCATGTTATTCAGAAAACCTACGTAAAACATGGCTAAGAGTGCTTACCAAAATGTCTGCTGTGCATTTGACAATAAGGCAGTGTGTGAAACAGTCCAAGCGAATAGTTCCACTTTGCTGATTAAGGTAAACTTGCTCTTCAGGCAGAAGATGACCTATTCTACTGCTTGCACTAAGACTTGGAAAAAAACAAAAAAAAAGGAAATAAATTTATGTCAGTCAGCACATGTCAAATAGCAGATCAAACTTTACATCAATAATCATGTGTAGATACACACGGGTCTTTATTTTCCTGGGAGCCAAACATGATCATGGATTTCAGTGCATTCCAGTCTTGTAAAACACGTTCCAGCGCTAGCTGGGCAAAACGAGGAGGTTCTAAATCATGATCAGGCATATCAGAATCTAGAAATACAAAACAAAAAAAAAAAAAATCCCAAAAAAGCGTAAGGAAGAGGTACTGAAATATGGAATTTTCCATTAATTTCACTGAAACAGATCTTACCTTCAGGATTTGCAGTTTTACGATTACGATCTTCTCTGATTCTAGGGGGTCTGTACTGGCAGTGTTCTACAGTTTGCCTAGCAACTGTCTGTACTAAAAACAATAGCAGATGTTCTCCCCTGTAATGAAAAAATTGTTATTGGAAATACAATACACCACATATATTTACAAAATAATTTTAAAAATCCTGCCTTAGTCAATGCTAACATGAACTTGCCTGCTATTTGGCATGGTAACAAGATTTGTGGTGGTAAGCAGGCGGTAAAGGAGATCAAGGCGAGCAGACTTTTGTCCAGCAATTAGTGTTTTACACTTGCACTTTTCCCAGCAATCACAGTAGGCTGTTGGGGATGTTCGTTTGAGCCTACAAGAAATAGAAAAGGTGAACTGTAACACTGTTCAGTGACACACCAAATCTTTTCCATACAAGCTGAGAGTCTTAAGTGTACATGCTTAGATTCCTTCTGGAGTTTTTTGTTTCCGGTAGTTAGCTGAAACCTAGCTTGAAAAAGAGAAATACAGATTTTATATGTGGCAGCATGTGATGTTTGTCATCCTGTTTCCGACACTCATCTTAAGAGGGCAGTTTGACTACAGAGCTTTTCATACTATCTCAGTAAAACCCATCCAAGATAATTTATTCTTCCCTAAAAAAGCCTCCATCCAAGAAATTTAGGCTGAAAATACTCATGACATGCAGTAAAGCCTCAATAACTGTTACGGTGCTGAGAATATTTTTGTATTTGTTAGCTTGCTATAGCGAGGATATTAATTCTGTAACTCTTACACCCTGTAACAGCAGCACAGAACACAGAATGCATGCAGCTTCAAAGCTTTGGGCCAGGTTAATCTGAGATTTCTGACTGTTTGCTCACTTTTCCCTTTGTTACAGTTGATTTTTAAAAGATGAACATCCTGCATATCTTTCTAAAAAAATCACAAGAATTATCTGTCATCAGGATGCATAAAACTCTGAGGGGCACCTTCAATGAAATGAAAACACAGTATTATTTAGATACAAAGTTCTCACAATATTATGCACTTTGAGAATTATTCACTCACTCTAAATACTATAAAGTGGAAAGTACAAAACCACTTCAGGTCAATCTTTCAATTCTGGCATATTAAATAAATCTCATAGAGTAGACATAAAACTATTTCATTAATTTTCTGTTCTCTAAGTTTGGAACACTTCAAACAATGAAACAATTTATTAAGTATCAGTAAATAAAGGAAATCACAAAATACTGATTTAATTATAGGAAATGGAACACAATACTTACTTGCAATCATGTCCTTTGTGACAGACCCTTGCACATTCTGTGCAACAACAAAGCGATTCCAACAGGCCACATGTTCGGCATTCAAATATATCCTAAAAAAATGGAAAAGAAATATTATGCATAGTCTTTTCCTTACAGTGCTTGCAATCTCACACTATTTCAGGTTACAATAAAACTGCACTTGTCTAAATTGATGCCTAAAATTCGAAGTAGGTCAGTTCTAGAAAGTGAAACTTAGTTGTTAAGTTAGAATACTCAGTGTTTTATAGGAGCCACATCCATCCAAATTCTTGCCAAAGTTAGCCAGAAGGGAAAAGCCACACCTAGTAACCACCATGTTGTGAGGAACACAGTCAGCTTTGAGACTACCTAGCAGTTTGGGGAGGCAGTAACTATACCAGACTTCAAAGTCAGAGTAATTTAAACAATGCAATTAATAATCAAAAATCAGATTAGTAGACTAACACAACGGTTGAAACACATTCCTATTTGCTTTTAAAAAAAGGGGAAAAAAAGAGACTTACTTGGTTAATGTGTTCTGCACCAGTCCAGGTAAAACTGCATGTATCATTGCAACACAAAACATACAAAGGAGAATCATCTGGATTTGTACCAGAAGGACAAACCATTCCCATAAACACATCATCTTCTTTTTCACTGGAAGTTGCTTCAGCTAAAATAATAGAGTAACAGTGTTAAAAACAACCCCCCCCAAGAAAAAAACAAAGAAATCCACCAAAAGAATTCACTCTTGGCAGATCCTTGCCATTACAAAATCTTATACAGCATTAGAAGTTGGAATAAAATCCGTTAGAGCTTTTTGAGAAAATTTTCTGCTTGTCACATTATATTTTATAGAAGCCACTGCAAATTCCTGACTGAAAAACACAACCATTATCTCTTCCCCAGTTTTAAATTCACTGATATTTTAATCAATTTAATGAATCACCATTTTGAAGGATTATGGACTTTATTCTTAAAAGGAGTATTCTTGTCCCACACAAAGTCCTACAGAACTGTGGTGTGGTGAGGTCTAATGTACTCAAGTTTTTCCCTCAATTCAATTTCACATATTTCTCCTAAAAAAATTAAATACCGACATTAAAAGAGAGTCGCAAAATATTTGTTTGTCCAAGTCTTTTCAGGAACAGGATCTAGCTTGGTGTATCACTGTATCATGACATGTTTTTGCAATTTCAAGAAAGAAGTTCCATGTGATACATTTGTGCTACCAAAACCGGTATCTTAATCCACTGGTTTATAAAGCAATGAAATGCCAAAAAATACTATAAAGAACACAAAAACAACAATATTCACAGAAATCTATTGCAACATACAAACTGCGAAAGACAAAGATACTTCCTAATAGCAAAATTTCCGAAACATGCAGCAATCTACAGTGTTAGTAATGACTCTGCACACATGCCAAAGTTTAGAAGGAAACCACACACTAACAATTACTAAAACTGTTGTACCTTTAGCAATTTTCTGTGCAGTTTCTAGAATTGTAATTGCAGCAGGATATGCCCGGCCACTAACTGCTGACATAAATGGTGTCATGCCTCTCGCATCCCTAGGCAAAAAAACCCCAAACAAGTTAAAATACTGAATTCTTTCATTATGACAGGAGACACAGGATGCAAATACATGAAAAAAACTTAACACTGCTGATCTTGTGCAAACAGAAAAACCACAGAGTGAATAAGCACTGTTGTTTATTTTAATTTTCTGAAGTAAACATACTTTTTAAGGATGGCAGGACACAATACAGCTGTATTTTAATATTCTTAATTTTAACAGGCCTTTATGTAACCTATTTTAAAAGGCTTCTATGTAATTGATTTAAGGTAACAGAACATTACAAAGGACAGTGAGAATTCATATGAAAATCCTTACTTAGCTGACAGCAATTCTCGAAGATAAGGCTGTAGAACAACACTATCACACAGCAATTTCAGTATAAAATGAGCATTTGCCTTCCGATCCTTCGATTCCACTACAGACGGTTCTGTAGAAGGACCTGTAGTAAGAAAAAAAATTGCAGAGAAACAGTTTTTCCTCAAAAAATGACTACCTGCTAAAAGCAAGTAATTCACTGGGGTAAATAATTGGTAACTTGACTATTCAGTAGTTTCAGCAATACTTCACTGAAGTACTGCAAATTTCAGTTCCAAATTATATTTGAAATACAGAGGGTAATCCCAATTTCACGCTGATTTCCATAGTTTTACATATTTGTCACTCTTCATGTATATTTTTGCATAAAACATACTATGGTGCTTCATTTACTTTCTGCACACTTGAGAAACTCTGCTTCAATCCAATCTTCATCTGATAAGAGGCAGTTTCATATGCAGCAAGTCTGTGCAAGCAAAGACAGCTTTTGAGATAATTTTCATTCTAAAGCATAATCAAATAAGCAGCATGTCCTCACCTGGTATAGTGGAAGTGCTGGGTCCTTGGCCGGTGCCAGTCGCTGCTGTGGTAAGAGATCCCACAGCGGGGGCCAGGATAAAATCAATGTCACCATCTTTCAGTAAACAGAACAGCAGGATGTATATCAATACATAAAAACATCCCTAACAACATGCTCTTGCTGCAGTGTCTAACACACTGCAGGTTTTCCGTATTAACTGGTAATCCTTCCCACAAACGGCCACATTCCTGGGTCCGTAATGTAACTCAGCAATACAAAGCAGACTTCCCAGAAGTTTGTCACCAGCATTAAAAAGACACATACTGGATTTAAAAACAGCTGTTAAGTCTTCAGTGAACTCTTAAAGTTATCTCAGTGAACACTTGCTTCCTCAGTGGCATTAGACCAATTTCAGATTAAAATAAGTTATTATTCACCTTAAAAGCCATTGGTTCTTTATCAAATCTCTTCTTCTACAATCTAATGTGTTATTGAGCGGACTTACCTGGATCCATTGCAGGAGGGTCTGGAACCCAGCTGGGAGGAGCTATTGGTGGAGAAACTGGGTCCTGGTGATCACTTGATGAAGAACCAGCTTCATGTCGGCCCAGTCCAGCAGCTCTCAAGGATCTTCTCATCATTTCCCTTAATCTCAAACTAAATACAAAATCAAGGCAGAAATACTCTCATTTTCATTTATAATCAGAACATATTTAAGAAAAATTTCACAGTGAAAAAGGAAAACAAACTCCTCTTATCACCATCTTATTTCATCACAAATAAGAATGAGCCAAGAGGTATTTTTCATTACATTTTGTTGCACCAGAATGTTTTAGCCTTGGAAGAGGAGTCCCTCAGCAATGCTTCGAGTCAGATCTGAGCCCAGAACACATCCCTAGGCACCACAACACTGCCTCTTGCAGGCAGCAGCTGATGGGCATTCTTACTGCCATCTGACATTCCTTTCAGCCCAAGCTCATTGCTGGAAATGTTAAGCATTTGCAAGGATTTGCTCTTGTTGCTATTGCTTTTTAAATCTAACTACAAGAAGGGGTTAATGAAAAGATTAAAAAATGGGTTTTGATAGAATTTCTTAATGACTGCTTAAAATAAAATGAATCAAATTCTTTCCCAGTGGTGTCATGTTGGTCCCAGTGTTATTCATCTGCTTAAGTGACCATCCCCCTCAGAAATTCTCTTAAAATAAGCCTGGACACCACCACAGTAGTTCACTGATACTTAATAGTTCTTGCAAAAGAACACTAGAGCTTATCCTCAAATTCCTTCTCCCCACAAGGAGGAACATTTACATTTCACAACTGACAGACAAAGCATCAACCCCAGAAAACAGGATTAGTTTAGAAATGTTCCATCATTAGTTCTCACACAAAAAAGGGTTCAAAAAACCATTAGAGCTCTAGTTTGGTGCTTAAAGAAGTGAAATCCAATTTTAAGCTAGCAACAGAGATTGATTCTTAAACTAGACCAAAGGAAAGAATAACAGATTGGTAGTTAATACAGAAATTAGTATACAGAAAACAAGAAAGCATTATTCASTTTACCTCCTGCTGCTTGATGATCCTGCCCTATTTCCTGGACCATTACTTGACACAACAGAGATTGCATTTGCAATAGCTTCCACAGCCGAGAGCCTTTCAGCAAATGTGTTCCTTTCAGAGCGCTCTGCTTCTGAAAAATTAAGAAAAGCGTCAGTGCTAAAATATTACTTGGGAAAATTGTAAGAAAATAGTATAAAATATGGAACGTCACTATTTTTTTTTTATATTAGAGACAGACTAGGTTCATATACAAAGTTTTATTCTGATGAGCTTAACAATGTACAAGCTTTCAGTATCATCAACAGACAGGGTCCTATCATGTACCAATTCCAGACACTTGCTGAGTCAAGGTTTTAAAAAAGCCTTGATAAAAATGATAAAAAACAAACAAAACAAACAAAACAAACAAAACAAACAAAAACAACAATTAAAAACACAGAAAACCAAATAAACAAACAAAACCACCAAAACAACCTACACGGAAACACCAGACCAGAAGAACAAGAAAACAAACTACACTTCACAGTGAGCATCCATGAACAATGCAAATGTGTGGGCTTGTAATATACACATTCTAGGTATGACCATGCTTGGGAGAACTGTGTTTGGAATGTAGGAAGACAGTACAATCAGTTTACATCAGAAAGAATCAGCAATTCTTCTAACATCTACAACCCTAAGCACCATAGCACCTACAGGTTCTACTCATACCAAGGACTGAATTTTGTCAAGTGAGACACAGAACATTATTTTTTTAAAAACCCAGCTTTCCATACAAACTAGATGGAAATGGTATATTTCTGAAAAAAAATAAAAGTATTTCCTTAAAATGACTGATTGCTCTTTCAGGACATGTCTCAAAAGTTGTGAGGGCTAGCACTCACTTTCCACTCAAAGGCTTTTTAAACTGAGTCACCATTCTCTGCACACTTATTTTCAGCACTGACAGTATTAGTGCCTGGACAGTTATGAAAGAATAAGGTAGTCTGACAGTGTGTGTGTCAGCTGTTAGGGTAAGTTTATTCTTTAAGTACTTCTACTCCTCACTACCCTAAGTAAAAGAGATCCTAGCTTTTGCTTGTTCACAAGAATTTGCAGGCTGCTTACACAAAGATCACCTACTACTCAAAGCAGGCAACTGTTAAACAGTTAGCAGTGAGAGAATACTACTCTTGTGTGCCTAGCTACAAGTTGATTCATAGTTGTAAATGAATTGCCATTGTATTTGTGCCGTACTCCTTTCACAGACCCACAAGCTCTCATGTAACTCATCACTTCTGGACCCCTCACACAAGGGGTCACAGCTCTTGAGAGCGACCTCTCAAGCAGTACAGCCATTCTCTGCAGCAGAGGTTTTACCTGTTCTGGAGAAAGTAATCTGTAACTGAATTTTCACTGTTCCATAAACAAAAATAGCATTTGTTTTTGGAGAACCATCAAATTTGGCTCTCAATAGGTGACTTGCTGATTCTATTTTCTATCTGTCCCAGTTCTCCAAGCAAAAATTCTCAGTTTTTATATGTTCAGTGATGTTAGCTGAAATTTAGTATCACAACTTTTTAATGATTTCACATGCTCTGGACATTTCTTTTAGACATGCTTTTCCAAATATCCCTTCTATTGGCAAGAGGAGATATCAATTCACAGAAACAGAGCAGCCTTCCCCCAGCTTTGTAGGTCTGAGGCCACTTTTCCTGCATTTCATTTATCATTTATCCAACACTGCAGGAGCTATAGCAAAACTAGGCACAGCATGTGAGAGAAAAGAAAAGGGGAAAAAAAGCTTATCCCTGCCCTCAATATTTCCTTTCTGGCACTTAAGAAGAAATCTGCTTGAACAAGAGTGAAGAATTTCAAGCAGGTACTAGCTGGGAAGTGGCACTACGTTCTGAAATTGTTAAGAAACATCATATCTGTATGTCTGGAATTGAAGCCTTTACTTCTAAATTAAACTTCTTTTAAAGTTTAAGACATGACCATGTAACTCACAGACAGTAACATAAGTCACCATTCCCTCCAGTTGATAAACAAAAATAAGCTTGTCTTAATACATCACTAAAAGCTACAGTGGAAGATAAATGTGACCTGAGTCTAAAGATATGAATCTCCTTCAAGGACAAGTTTTATGAGGGAAAAAGAGAGAGGCAGAGGAGTGTTACAAGTCTATCAGGTTCATGTTTTTCATTTTTCAGAAAGTTAAATTACACCCAAATGAAGTTACTGAAAAAAATGTCAAGGTTGCAAAGACAAGCACTCACAGGAAAAGTCGGATTAAGTATGCCTATGCATCCTTATTTCAACTTCCTTACGTGCTTATGGTAACACAATCTTCAGTTACACAGTTAGATTTTGTTCTTTTATTTTGGTCTGGGTTTTTTATTTTGGATTGTTTTGTTGCCCCACCCACCCTGCACTCAGCAACAAGACCCCTGCCTCAATCAGTGCACAGGATGGACGACACACTGAAGATGAAGGGTTGTACAGACAGCAGGCTGTTTATGCCTTGTTTGCTGCAACAGTAGGGAGGGGAGTAGCAAGGCAGCAATAGCTTGGGAAGGAGAGAAGGAAACACTGTGTTGTGCTTAATGCCACTGAACATCGCTTTGGAAAACTGGAACCTGTTTCTGCCACATCTATCAGCACACAGAACTTTGTGAAACAAGTTTTTACAGATGATCGTGATACATTTTACTCATTTCTGGACACCTAAAAGGTGCCTGACTCACAGAAATAATTAGCATTCACAGCACAACTAAAACTACCATTAGTCCAGTTCTAGAATTCAGTGTTTTGAAGTAACACCTACTCAAAATCAGGCCCTAGGCTTCTCAAACAGAACACTCAAAATTAGTTAATAGCTTTGAATACAGAAAAACTTCAAGCTATAATAAAACCCCAAGCAAAAGATGAGAAAGCTGCACATCACCCCCATTATATAAATAGGGATATGAGGAACAATTAAGGTATATAAATGACTAAAATTCAATGACAGCACCATACAAAAATCCCACAAGGAAGTTAATTCGTTATTCAGAGTAGGGTTTGTATGGTGTGCAAGATAAGGAATGGGGCCACACACTGAATGATGAGGATAAGAAGAAATATTCAATAGCTACCCATTCGGTGAGCACCGTCCATCTTGTGCACTGAATGAGGTAGTCCTGTGGAAAAAATAGTATGACGGTGTAATTAAAGACCATTTCACAATGCACACCCGTGTACAGCACGTGGGTAAACTTAATTCTGCCATTCCCTAATTTTTGAGTGCTTGACTTAGCAACCTTGTTCTGTTAACATGCTTTTTATATAATGGTATTTTAACAGACATTCTAAAATGGTGCCAGTAACTGGCATTRATAGGTTGTTTTTCCACATTTYTTAATACATATCRAGYAGCATTTCTATTTGAAGGTATTAACAGATACTAGAACACTTCAAAATTATTAAATACCATTTCTCATAAATTTTACTARTGATATAAAAAGGTAGTGAAATGGGATACTAGTGACAYAAATGTAGAAAAATACTTTTTTCATCTAAAATTAACATGTGAATGTTAATACTATCAATWAAAACAGCTTAGTGCTCATAACTACTGAATTCTTATAAAATTCTCATAAAACCTTATGAGAGTGATAAAAATGTTGTCTCAGCACRTTTTAAAGGCCAGGGCACATTTTAGGTGCTAAATTTTAATATACCCATATATGAAGAATGCAGCCTTTATTTCATATTTTCTTGAAAATGCATGAAAATATTACTTTCAAATTAGTTTCATTATATTGTTGAGCTCACCCTCTTCCTCTTTTGTTTCCTTGTTGCTGGTTGGAAAGCATACAGACACACAAGCATGCAGAATGTTACGGTTTCCATCACATCTGTGGCCAAGGAACGTCTGCAGCATTTGTGGATTCTGATCCAAGACTACTGCTTGCTCAAGATTCATCAGGTATTGTCTGCAAGCCTCATAGTCACATCGAAGAATGTGCTGCATCAATGTTTGTTTCTGTACTCAAAAGAATAGAGTATTTTAGAAATGTAAAGCACAGAAGGTACATATAAGCTCCATAAATATTTTTTATTTTCTTCTAATTTTGAAATTGGGAAGATCTTCATCTCCAGCACTGGTTGGAAGTTAGTGCAGGAGCTGTTCAGAATATACATTATCTCAATTATAGCACTGTTAAAAACAGAGTTGTGTGCATTCAGGCACAGATAAGCAAAAGGAACAGAGCAGAAGAAGCCATCAGGCTCACAAAAGCATTCCTTTGGCTTCAAAGTTGGATTCTTAAGATAGATTACAGTAATTTCACAGCTCCATGTAACGTGGGAACAGTGATACAACTGAAAAAGCCTATGGATCTACACAAACGAGTTCTAACCCAGTTCTTTTTTTAAAAGTGATTTATGTGCTGAGAAGTGACTGATTAGAAGTTGAAGATCTGGGAAGTTCACCCCATATATAACCAATTTTTCCATAATGATGGAATACTACTTCTCTGTGAAATCAGTCTCAGTCTAACAGGTACGCAGTACCTCCGGGTGGCAGCAGAACACACAGCAGAGCTAACAAACTACTGACAAGATTTTACAAGTATGACATACAAATTCACAGCACTACTACTCATACAACATCACTGATGACAGAACTCTACAGGTGATTCAAGTGAAAAAACCTTCACTTTACATAGTTTCCTAGTGCCTTCTCCAAATAGATAATTTTTTTTTAATTGCATTCTCAGGGATACAACCAAAACAATTTGTTGGATCTTTGAGAAAAACTCTGCACCCACGAGACAAATAAAATTGCACAGTGTTAGTAGAGATAAAAAGGTAACCCTTTCAAAATCAATGCCTAAAAACCCCTTACTAATTAAAATCCTGATACAGAAGTCATACACCCCTCAAAAACAGTCTCGCACTTCACCTGGCAAATTGGTTGGTGGCTTCATGTTTCTAAGAGAATCTTCAGTTGAAATTAGCCTCTTTTAAATAGTGAAAATATGAATCACTATCTAAACATGAAGCTGTTTTAAGCATTACTTTATAAAAGCAAAAGAAAAAAAAAACCCACATAATTTGGTAGCAGGGAAAAATACTTTACCTCAACAGCCATAATGATAATAGCAGCTTTCTTTTTGATGGTCGAGTTAGCAGGAAGATTTGTTAAGGAATGAACACCCATTCCAAGACTACTAATAGGTGGAAGATCAAGCCAGTCAGGGTCTCGTATGCCACCCATACAATCTTTTGCCATTGGATAGATTGTACCATTTCCATCTCTAAGAATAATAGGTGATTCCTACATTTGGGGAAAAAAAGTTTTATCATTAAATCTCCATGATTTATAAATATTATCTTTCCCAAAATGTCCAGTTCTTCTTTACTGCCAACAATTTTAACAGTTTACCCCAGATTCTCATTTATGACACTGACTCCTATCATTACAAGTGGTGCAACATAAGAGATTCCCTTTTGCAAATGCCTGAAATGTGCTTAACGTAATAAATATTATTAAAGTATATTCCTTATGGCATTAATTAACATTACCAATGAAATAAATAGTACCTATACTTTTAGCTTACTTACATGCTCCAAGCAAAGTTGAATACATTGAAATGAAACATTCAAATTCAATTATTTTGCAAAAAATATTTCCTTCAATTATCCTAAATAAAGTATACCACATTTGTGGAAGAGTTGCACAAAATCTCAATCATTTTTAGTGAATCTGTATTTTCAGTCAAATACAGATTAAATTTTTTTTGCAAATATTTCCATTTATTCTCAAGAGTGGATTTATATCTGACCCAGTTCCAAGATATAGCTAGATCCATTCCAAAATGCAGCTAGATAACAAGTTGATACTAATCCAAGAACCATTCTGTCACCTTTTCCCTGCTTTTTTTACATTCAAGGTAGAGTTTAAGTAAGATGTGCTTAGGTAAGCTGATTGCTATTCCCCTTGTGCCATCAAAATATTAAAGGTAGCAGCAAGTTTTTCATAACCTGTTTGAAAAACCATTTCTTTGCCAGATTTTGGAAAAGTCTTTCAGAAGGCTGCACCATCTCATTCAAAGATGATGGAAGTGAAGTGCAGTGAGGTTAAATGATTGAGACACAAAACCACAAACCTGTCCAGCTGTAAAAATAGCAACACTTCTCTCATTCTGACCCAGGAATGCAATGCTGCTAGTAGGGAAATTATTTTCCTGTTCAGCCTTTCCTGTGGCAAGGTCAAATATGCAGTATCGAACCCAGTTCCCAGTTTTCAGAACAGCATGCACTCCTTCAACAAAGGAACATGAAGAAAAATGTTAATGTGTTTTACAGATGGCATCCAGTAAAAGAACTCCTAACTAAAGCACTTTCAAGAAATTACTAATATCAATGAAAGCACCTGTTTATGTCATTTTCAAAGTAGGTGTTCTTCACTTGGATGAGAAACAGGTAATAATGGAACCAACAGATTTGGACTCATGGGGTAAAAGTCCTACTTACCTTTTGAATCTACATTTACTGCTAGGATCTCTGTTTTTTCAGGAATACACAGCTTTTTGGGTGTTCTTTGAAAACAGTCAGGAACCTTGGGAGTTCCACCAGTTTTTACGACCTGAAAACAGATGTGACATTTTAAACTGCAATTAAGCCCACACAGTACTGACACTTCAAAATACTGATTGTTTCCTCCATGTTTCACAAACACATACCTGCAGTTCATCTATTCTGAGCAGCCTACAGTCTTGGAGGAGAGAAGAAGGATCAGGATCGGAATTAGAACTGCTCTGACAGTTTGCATTATTGGAGGTGCCTGGAAATTTCACAGCAACGTATGCACCGTCCACTTTTAGCACCTACAGGCAGAACA
Source organism: Turdus rufiventris (assembly GCA_013186435.1). Classification (NCBI taxonomy): domain Eukaryota; kingdom Metazoa; phylum Chordata; class Aves; order Passeriformes; family Turdidae; genus Turdus; species Turdus rufiventris. The sequence goes on from PYHW01009979.1 coordinate 6,727,496, forward strand.
CATTAAAGTTTTACTAAAAGGCTGAACAGAATCCGATTTGCTTCAAAATAAACCGCACCTTGTTCAGGGAGAGGAAAAAATTTACAATATCCAGTGAAAAAATGTATAGCTTTTGGTCATTACCTTTGTCATTTTGCTAAAATCACTGAAGTTTGAGAAACTTGGATTTCCTAATGACTTCATAAGCATCCTGAATCATATCAAAGGTCCCCCCATTTCAACATCCCACATCCAACAGGAGCAAACATCAACTGACTAGAAAAGCTCCTACTGGTACTCCCCTGGTCTCTTTTCAACTTCCACCTCTGGAAACAGCAGGACAACTTCATGTTCAATAGACTGGATAGACATTTCTCTTATTAATTTGCACAATCACTTTTGGAAATGAACACTATTCTTGTGGCAATGAATTCCAAACATTAGCCAACAATTCAACAACAACAAAGTCTACACTGAGTCTCCTTCTTTAAGTGCCCATTAGCTCTTATACTACAAGATAAAGGAAGAAACTTTTTTTGGCCCCACCAGAAAATTTTTAGTGCTCTTTCTTCAGCAGGAATGTACACAGTGGAAAAAAGACCTGTTAGTCTAGTACCTGTTCTGTACACTCAATGATCAAGTTCTCCACTCAGTCCCTTAGGACTGAAGGATACAGACAAGTGTATCAGCTGTTCTTCATGTGTGTGTGTGTCTGTCCTCTGGCTCCCCAAGGAAACAGAAGCTATTCAACCCTACACTGACACAGGAATTTTTAAGACTGTAAGTCTCTCTAAAGAGTTGCTGCCATGCATATCTAATCAGAACTGTCAAAACAGGCTTCCTTGACACAGGAACTTCTTGTGCTATCACGGAACAGCAAGGCCCTTGGAACTTCCAGCTGAGACCACAGCTTTCTCAAAATGAAAACAAAGCTATGACAGAAGGGGGGTGAGGAAAGAACAGACAATGTTTTAATTACGAGCAAAATTAAGAACTCTGTATGCTCTTAGTCTTGATCAAAACGTGATATAATCAACCATCAGTCTTTAATAAGCCCTAATTTCTCAATAGTTTCTACACAGAAAGTGCTTAACAAACAAAGGTCTAGATGTAACCAACTTCCCCTAAAAGGTCTCCAACAATAAAAAAAGTCTCAAATTTTCACGATACCGTATGTAAGAAAAATGCAGGCACTTCCTTGTATTATTCCAATTTCTATAGGTAAGTGCAGCCTATCAAGTGCACTAGAGAAAATGATATATTGACAAACATTAAAGCAACAGCAGATTATTTTTGTAACAAAGATTACTGTGGATAGAGTTACAGGAGTTTCTCCCTACGTGCTGAAACTTCACTCTAGAAGCAGAATTACAAGTTCTAGTAGTAAAGCATCGCTGATAGCTGTAAGAATACTACTTAAAAATTTCAAGATTCAGACCTAGTCAAAGGATTCACAAACATTAACCATGATCTGGACTGTACAAAGAAAGATTTCTATTGAGATTGGCAAGACAACTCTCTAGACAAAAAAACTGTGATTTAGTAAAAAAAAAAATGTATCCTATGCACATTAGGTGTTTCTAACATAATCAGACTAATTTATAAGCCTGTAATCACAAGAGAGTGGTTCAATCAGAGCTTCTAGCCCAAAATGTAGAATCTTTTCTTAAATGACTAAATGTTGCTACAAGAACTTTATAAACTTGGGCTGTTTTCTTATGGAAGCACACCTTAAGAAAATGTACAATTCCCCAATCTTTAACATTTCCCATTCCATAATTTAAAAGATTTTTACTGCATGTTTTCTGGCGGCTCTTAGTTTCATCAACTACATAATTTCTCACTTATACCACTTTTAATGTGTTCAGAGAAATTATGACAGTTTTTAAGTGCTGGAACTCTTATGACATCCACATGACAAATTATTTTCTTTCCCAAATTTTGAGGAAAATAATGAATCTTTAAAAACAGGAAAATACGCTTATTAAGATTTTTGCTAAGAAGATAATCACCACTTCAAACTAAAATCAGTTCTGTAGTTAAAGTACTACTACAGCTGTTGGATGTTATACAGAAAGAAAATAAAACTATTCCCTGATGTAGTGAGCAACAAGCTTCAGTGAAGCTTTTCATAGTAACTGTACATAGAAAGCTCCAAAGCAAAGATGTGGCATAATGAGCCAGCACCAAACAAGATAAATATGCAACATAAAAATTCCTCTTTAATTGAATTTATATGTCTGAGATAATTTAAAAACTCATTACAAAAATAAAATGCAAAAACTTAAAGGATTGAGATGCTTTAGCTTAAACAACTAATGTACTACTGATACTGCTAATGCAAAAGTTTCACCAGTTAGAAACAAGCATTTTACATTACTACATACACAATATGTGCCTTACTACAGACTTAATTATGAGAATGAATTGAATGAAAAAAGCAAGCAGCAAAACAGAAAATTAAAGAATTTTTTCTGAAAAGCAGAATACCTTTTTGGTGCATTTTCAACTACAAGATAATGACACCTGTTTTTTTTTAACGGAATAAAAAAATTATTTGAGAAACTAAAAGATGAACACAGTTGTTAACTCCTTTATCCTTACTATCAATCCACTTCCACAGTCCCTAACAACAGAATGCCACTTGAAATCATTGAATCTTTCCCTCTCCAGAATCACCACATTCCTCCTCAAAACACAGTAGCAGAAGACAAGGGAAAATAATTTTTTTAATTCCTATTCAATCCTGTGTTTGAAGTGGAAGAAATTTTAACATCACAGAAAAGGCTTCTGTCTCTATCACAAAGGTAGAATCAACACCTTCAAAGAAATACTGACAATTTTTAAAAATGCCCAACTTTGAAAGATTACAAACAGATTCCTAATAGGGAGTGGGTAATTCTTCTAGGGTAAGATCCAGTCAGTGCTTTTTCAACTTATCCTTCTCATTGGAAGGCTCCAATCTCAGACAGGAATCAAAGGAAAAAAAAACAAGAGCAAGTGACTGACTGAAATAATGCATTACAAAGTAAGAACAAACTACTCAATCCAAATTTACATTTTATAAAATTCCTAGGAGCTGATAGGCTTTCTTTGTGTAAGAACTGCAAAACTGGTAATACACAGGATTCTCACCTGGTTGAGGATAACTTTGATGACCAGAAGCAGTTTGGGGAGGCCTTGGACACTGCCAATGGAAAGCCTCAGACCAAAACGAACCGCAGCTGCCAAAGAAGAAAAAAGCAGCTCCAACCCAGGTTCCCCATCCCTTTGTCCTAGCAGTGGTTTCAGACACCATTTAAGCCACTTCAGAAGAAGAGATCCAAAAGCTAATGTGGTTAGGTAGAATATCCCAAAGTGTATGGGATCAACAGGAAAAAAACCTTTTACCCCTCTGATACCAGTGAGGGGTAACAAAGGCTTATTACAGCCCGTATCTTTTCTCAACAATACTAAAGAACACTCCATGAGACTTCTCACCAACACAGACAAGAGATGGGAGAAGTGCCAGGCTATTTCATTCCATCAGTCTTCCATTGGGTAAACAATCCTGAAATGATTACCTCTTCCATCTAGTGACAGACTTGGAGGGATAAAGGCTTACTTTTGTTCCAAGCCATGACGGATTTAAATTGAAATGAGATTGGAAGGCAGTAAATTCCAAGGAGCAAGGAGATGACTAACTACAAGACTGTATCTAGCAGACATGCATTCTTAGTCTCTTTCAGTGTAAGAACTTTGCACTCTCATCACACTCTCTGGTCATTCACTGCTTTGGCACCATATGAAATCCACACTTACAAAGCAGTGTTGCCTGATCTACTGATATCAGAATGATCACAAACACTCATCTTGGATCTCAGCACTCAAGGGAGAGCTGTTACATTATCAACAAAGTGCTCAGAGAGACAAGGGCACTTTAGAAATCAACACCTTCTACCTGCTCACCATTCTACAGAACACAGCAGGGGTCGTGGAAGGATTTTAAACAAACATTTTTAGAGACATCATGAAGCTGCTGCACACATCCAAAAGCAGGGGGACATAAAATTTCTAGAAACATAACCATTTCAGGAACACAGGCTGCTTCAGTAAATTTGAGCCCCCTCCTTTCCTGTCTCCAAATTCCACCTCCTGAACACTTCAGTGAAAATTTTTCTTTTTGTGGTAAACAAAGAATTATATAAATCATTTCAAAAGGTGGCAAACATTTTGACAGAAGCTCCTGGCTACCATACCTTATTAATTTTATTTCAAAGAATATAAACGTTCAAACTTTCAGATGGTCTTGTAGGTAAAAGGACAAAAATATTCCTCTTACTCCTTCAAATCTGAATCATTACATAAAGCAAGAGTTTTGGCCTCAAAAATCACTAGTTTAGTGCAATTGGCTTCATATTGTGCTCAAAAAATATCCACTAAATTACCAATATGTATTTCTCAAAGATGCCCAAGTATTCACATGCTCCATGCCCACTTATTTTATTGGATGACATCACTTTGAGAGAAGCTGAGAGTTGCTCCACTGACACCACACTTTTTAACATGAAGTTCCTAAAACTCAAAGACATTTCAAAGCCTTTCCAATTTTCTGAAATACCAAGGCTAACATGTTCCCAGTTACACTGGAATAGTATATTCTCTTCAAGATGCTCATGCCACTGAAGTCACCCATAATAATTCATCAAAGATGTGACTTTTCAGATTGTCAGACAGTAAACAGAAAACCATGGAAGACCAGATTAATGTATATCTAGGTGGACTGTAAAAGGGTAGAACTTCTTAACTCATGAAGTCCTAAGAGCTCAAACTTATCATACTCTTCAGTCTGAACCTCTGTACACACACATTCAAAAAGTACTTATAACAGTCAGATTATTCCAAATTCAAATTCCTCTTTGTGCTTAATTCTGCTCACAACAATCTCATTTAGAAACATTACTGTTCCTGAAGGAATAACATTACTCTGGAGTCTGTAGGAGAAAACTGCCAAGGGTAACTCTTCTGTAGACTAAGGTGCCTCTAGTTTTCATTCATACAATCATGCAACTGATTCAAATTGCAAACAAAACATATAAAAAGGCTTAAACTTGTTTATTGCCTTGTAATAAACTGCATTTCTGACTTTAACCTGGACACCACCAGGCAAAAAATAGTTATGATTTTGTCTGCTGGATTCTACCAAACCTCTAAAGTTAAAATATTACAATACAGTAAAAGGAAAAACTTAAATTTGCAGTATATATCACCGGAAAAGAACAGCATGCTTTAAGAAGGAAAACAAGCATTGTTGCCATAAATGACTGATCTAGAATAGACTCAGCACCAGTAATTCTGTTCAGAAGATATGCTTACTGATTTTAGCACTCCAGTGAATATATAAACATAAAAATTCAATCTCTTTTATGTTGATTATAGTAGTTCTTGATGCAATGCACAGACATCTTTGCAACTGTATACAGAAACAGTAGACCAGTCTCTGTAGTGAAAATCTTAGGATCTAAAAGAAGGACAGATAAAGACAAGAGGGACTTTCCCAAAGATGGTATCAGAGGAAAACAATTGTTTCAGCAACTTCAACTAGACCTCAAAATCTTATTTACAGAAATTGAAGTGTTACAACGAACTAAGTTGCTCCATATTCCCTTCTGCAGAAATGACCTAAACTTGTTAATGAAAATTCATTGTGAGCCTGCTCTTTTCAAAGATACTGCTGAAGGCAAATCATACCCTGCCACACAAGTAAATCCATTAGGGATGAAAGTAAAATAACTCCTCCTAACTTCACCTGCCTTTTGTTGGACAGTTACTGATCCTCTTCCAATAACATTTTTTAAAATATTCTATGAATCAAGTAGAAATCAACCCAATCTTTTCCTTTTGAGGAAAATCTTACTCGTTTTCTCATTGTTGTTATTTTTGAAAAACATACCAGAACTGTCAAGAGGACCTAATCCCTCCTAACATCACACAAGAGTGCCAAAAGAGAAAAGCAAGTATTTTCCTCCATATGGCTCTTGAGACAGAGCAAAGGTTTATTAGAGAAAAAATTAAAACATTACAAGGAATAAAGAAAGGGATTTTCTGAAGTAATAAATAACTTTATAATCATACTAATAAAGTGTGTAATTTCTAACAAAAATATTTATGTTCTTTGGTTGCCAGAACATGAGATTCACCCAAATATTCTATGTGCATGTGAAAGTCAGTCACAACAGGCAGTACCCTTCACAATCTCATTGGACATGTGGGACTTACTGCTCAAGACAACAAAAAATATTTTGGATAAAAACACATCTGCTTTTCTTAATATGGTGGTTCAACTTAAAACACCAGAATTTTTTAAGATTTAGCACATTTTACTCACACCTGCTCTATTATTATTATGTTATGGACAACACAGCTAAAGTCATACTCATCAGAAACATTCTCAAGCATCCCCAAAAGTATGATTTTTTAAAACAGTTAGCTGATCTAAAAGAAAAGCCTTTCTTCCCCCCGCCCCAAAACAGTATATTTTAGGTTTTAGACACACCTTGCCAACAGGAACATTCTTAACATCTTCCACAAACACAACTTCCCTCAAAGACCACTGTTCTTCATTCACTTTCTCCTCCTCTTTCGGGGCAGGAGTGGATCGTCGTCGCTCTGAGACAAAAAAGTTATTACCAAAGAGAAAGACTTGATGTACTCAATCAAAGCATCAAAATGCAATGTTCAGTAAACACCAAACCTTTCCCCCGAAAAGATTATCAGCAGTCAAATGCAGAAATTAAGAAGAGGTTAACAAGAATACAACTTTAAGAGTCACAGCTACCTAACAAGTATAAAATGTCGCTTTTATGTTTTTCTATGGATTTGGAACTAATACAGCCTACATGATGAGCAAAGCAATTTTTAAAGATATATTAAAAAAGTAATTAGAATGCAGTATTTTTTAAAATTTTAAATAATACAGTAACCAGAACACAAAAAATTAAAATACAAGTAATAAGCCTTGTTGTGGCAGGACTCATATTTATGCTGTAAGTAAAATGGCTGACACTTTGAGACCATTCAGTCAACTGGCAGTGCTTTATATCAGCCTTATAGAAAGGATGCTTGCTTACCACATGTGGATTACTTGGTAAACTTCTAGAAGAACAGCAAATGAGGCAGAAAATAGCTATTTGGGCTAATGGCAACTGCAATACAGTTAGATTTGATGCAGACTATTTGAACAGCAACTGCAGTACACTCATAATCACATCTAAATACATAACATGGCTAAATTAACACTGACAAGAACCTTTCATCTTCCAAGTTGAGTATATAGTGTAATTAATACTACCAACATATTTAAAATAACAAGCAGAGAACTTCTAACCTAATTGCACAGTTAGCTTCAAACACTAGTTCAAAAGCCCAAGCTAAGTTGCAGTCAGTGGAAAATTACAGTTGAATGAACCGCAAAAGAAATCAATAGTAAAAGCCTTCTGGTAAAATTAGTGAGTACTGCAGATCTGAGCAGATGAAATTCTCAGTCCCTGCACGAGGACATTTGAGTCATTAGGTCAATGCTTCTTAAAACTGCAGCTTGTGAGCAATTAGAAAAAAAAAGCTGTAGAGAAGATTTCTTCAAATTATGGCATATTATAAATTTATGTGTTTAAATCGAGAGAAAAAATGCTTAACGAGTCCAGTTGCACAAACCTGCACATAGCCTTTCAGGTTTTTAAGCACAAATGTACTATGTACAATGAAACTTCCCTGACTGCTTTTGTATGTTAGTAAAGCATGTCTAATTTTAGACATTTTCTGTAATAGATACAAACTACTGCTTTCTGCATTGACTTTCAACTACAAGGCAAGCTGTTTAACAGCAGCTTTATCTTTAAAGTTTTCCAAAACAAGTTCAACTTCCGGGCTGCAAAGAAACTCATTATCACATTGCAATTAAAAATAAATTCATCTTCAGACTTTCCTCTTGATCACCTCCTGAAAGATACTTTTGATTCTGAGAACTGTTATGCTTATGCAGATAAACCTTACATCACAGAGGAGTCACTGCTTAAACGTTTATTTAACACTGACAATTCACAGATTATTCAATGTCTATCACAAAAGCCTTCATCTATACTGAGTACAGACTGAAAGACCAAAGGATACTAAAATCAGTAATTAGTTCAGATTCACCATAGAACTTCTTACCCACACAATTATTAAGTTTACTCTGAGCTACACATTACTTACTATATGGCATTGATGCACTGCTTGCTATTGAAGATGCATCACTACAGGTGGAAGCTGGGGATGGTGGAGGACCCATCTCAGTTTTCACTGGCTCCTGTTTGCTTTCAGGTCTAGAACAAAAGTCAGTACTTAGAGTGAAGAAAGAAAAAAGTGAAATCTTTTCTGTGACAATGGATAAAGTGCCATTGTATCCCAGAATTGTTCTTTCAATAATACTTTAAAGAAGTAACTCCATGCTCACAAATGACCATTCTAACTGACAAGGCCATAAATCTTGGAGGTTGGGAATGGTGCAATGCTGCTTAATCAGGGATTAGCTTTTTAACATTAAAACTTTTAACATTAAATTGAGCATAGATACACTACTACAGAAAACAACATGATGAGCTTCATTTGAGGAAAGAAAGAATTATGAGCTTTATACAGTAACCTGAAACTCTGGAACTGCTAAATATATTCAAGTTTTACTTGAAATTGTTCAAACCTGTTCTAAGAAACAATTAAATGGCAACTGTCAACCTAATTTTTTTTTCCCAACTATGAAACAGATCTGTTTAATCTCCTGAAGAGCCAGGAAACAGCTGGTTCCATTTTCAGTTATTAAAATATAAAATCTTGGAAACTTTATGAAACGCTGTAGGCAAGCCTTTATTTAATAAATACTCCTGCATTTCACATGTACATAGTGCTTTCACACAAGTGAGATACCTTCCCTGCAGTGAGCATTTCTGCACATCTAGCCAAGTTTACATGAAACCTAGTACCTTATAAAGACAGCAAAACTCTCAAAATTATAAAAATGTGACATTCTTTTTCCACTATTCCTCCCCAGTTCAAGAGGGTATCACATAAACTGTGTACATGCACAGGTTCTCCACACTTACTTTGCCTCAGTAGTTTTGCTGGCTTTCTCCATGTTTTTCAAGCTCTCAGGGGACCGAAGCTGAAATCGACAGCTGTCGTTCATGTTCCAAACAGATTCCATTAGCACACCAACTTTAGGAATTCCAGCACTGATTGAAAAAGCAACTGCTCCAGCGTGATAGAGGGGGTTATTTCTTAAACACACCTAGAGACAGAAATATTTATTTCTATGAGAACAATGAATTCTACTGAGGGAAATCATACGTACATTATTTTCTTGGTGGCATATGTAGTAGTCAAAATAAAAAACTTACAGAATCAGGTGAAGAGAAAAATCAGCATTATGCACAGAAAAGAAGCTGTTGTGCAATTCACAGCTGAAAGCAACAGTTTTAGCAGTGAAACTGTTTAACATGTAATATTTAGAGGCTCAACCACAAAAGGAAGAATTAATCAAATAACAGAGACTTATCCGTGAGTGTCAATTAGAAATGTGCTTCCTGGGAAAGAGCTGCTTTGTCTCATATTAGTTCTAGTACTAATCAAAAAACAATCCTCTGTACAAGTTACTAGACTTTTTGGTAAAGTCTTCAAACCAAAGGTTTATCACACTGCATAAATACATCAAGCCCAGACATTAATACTGGAGGCATTTAAATGCCTAATCATTCACAAAGCTATTTGTTCTATCTGGAATTGTATTTTTGTACTTACTTTCTCTCAAAATACAGAATCAGGAGGTAAGTTAAAATAGAAGTATTTTGCATGAGTACAGCTTGTTCTTCTGTGCAGCAATAGTTATACTTGTAGAACAGTAGCAATACTTACAGGATACAGCCATTTACAGACATATAATTCAAACATACTATTTTAATTTCACATTATTGCTATCACTTTTGTGCGTAACTTTTTGTGCCAATTAATCTTGTGTTTTTTTTAAAAGCAAGCTGCAAGCTCACCACATAGCATGGTAAAAGTGCCACTGGTGAGAGTTGTACTTGCCTGGGTTCCAACAGTTATGTTTGGCATAGAGGAGATACCAGCACTAGACTTCGGCTTTTTATTTTTTGCTCTGGCCTTTTCTAGCATTTTCTTCCTTTGGCTGAAAGGAACTACACCCCTGTGGAAAAATGCATGTTATTTTACAAAGGCTGTGAAAGAAAAGCATTGTTCAGAACTTTGAACAGTTTCTTCCTTCTGCTTAATGTAATCATGAGCAAACATTCAAGTATGTGTGCCACCTTCTCGAAAATCTCAAAGCACTGCAGAAATGTCATCTTTTTCCATATGTACCCCCACTTCGCAAATTCATCTCAACTACCCCAATTTATGCAGAGAAGGAGGAAGAGGCAGAGCACACAACTTATTTCCCTGCCAATGGCTTTCCTTCTTGTCTGAAGTGCTGCAAAACCTCTGTCACAAGTGGTTGTAAGTCCAGTCACAGCTTTCAAAATGCAGTCTCTCTGTACTTGAGGATATCTTTCCCACAACTAAAGATAATTTCCAGAATTTGCAGACTCTAGGGAATGTGATTTTTGTTTCTAAATTCTAAAAGCCTCACTTTTTCTCTGGATACACAACTGAAGGAGTCTGGGACTCTTACAACAGACTTTCACTGCACGATGGGGAAAAAAAAAAAAAACCACTTCTTTTGTGACTGGATCCACTTGATTTAGTTGAAAATCATGCCTGCATACACAATTAAGCATGCTTATTATTTTGATAGTTCATGTTTTAGTCACTGGCTTATACAGTTAGAAGCTTTGATTCAAAAAGCTCCTTCATGTTAAGTAAAATGTAAAAAGCATCAGTCCTGTGAAACCCTGGAAATTGAAATCCTGTCTCATGTACTGTAGATCACTGTAACTAAGGGTATCAATAACAACAGAAGCTTCTGTCTGCATCAGTTTGGTAACATAAAATCACCACAGCTGACATTTAAACAGAAAAAGACATGTTACATCATAAATTGCTTCCAAAGACTACATGTAAATACTAATAAGTATTTTTGTATTTTGCACAGATTAATCCAGTAAATATGGGATGTTCTAACAGCAAGTATCTCCAATGCCATGGCTTAGCAGTTTCTATATAAAGAGTAATATACATGTGTCAGCCATGATATAATGAAAGAGCCAAGAACCAAAAGTTTACAAGTCTAGCTAGAAGTCTACTGAAATATTTTTCAGAGTTAATAGAATTTAATGAGAAAGCTGTTTCATACAATCAATTTTCAATGCTCTGACTTCCAGCTCATCATCAAGTATTTAACTCATCCATGCCTCAAAGCCACTTGAACTTTAGGCATGATACATAATGCAATGACTCCTGACATGCTGAAAAATAATGCATGTTGACAATGCATTAGTATTACACAATGAATTCACTTAAATTAGAAACTCATTTCAGAGCCCTTTTGGAAGTATTGTTTTTGAGGGTTTGTTTTTGCTTTGTTTTGTTTGGGTTTTTTTAGCATAGGCTTCTTAATCATGAAGCTGTCACTTAAATTAACTAATATTTCATATTTTATGTTTGAAGGGGTTGTATTTCAACAACAAACTCCAGAGGGAGCATTTGATGTTATTTCCCCCTTAAGATTTAGACTGGAAGCTAACAGAGCCAGACAGAGGAACATCGACCTCATATGTGGGTAAGTTTGTTCCACATTTATAATCTGAAATCAAAGACCCAAAAGGCATAGAGAAGATTATTGTCTGATCCTGTGTAGCATTGATACATCTGAATGGTAAAGCATATACATACATCTAAAAGAATTACCTTATTCTGTTAAAGATGTTCTAATTGGATCCAAAAGCTTTAGGCATTTTAAAAAAGGCTAAATGTATTTTAGAAAGAGAACCTAAGATCAAGTGCAAATTTACCAAACTCAGAACCATGGTGGCTGAGCAGTTTTGCACCACTTCTCAGAGCCAGAGTCATGAAGACATCCAGAGCATCCACAATGTTGTACACAAACACAGTATTTACTTACCACCAATACAAGTTATTCTCTAGTTGAGCACACGTGTAAAGAGCACAACAATGTAAAGAAACAATCCGTTCTCCCTGAAGCTCCGAGTATGTCTGTGCAGTGTGTTCTAATTTAGAGGCTACAGAACTTAAAGTTTCATCTACCCATGTAGCAACCTAAGGGAGAAGGAAAGAAAAGAAGAGAGAAGGTAGAGGGGAAAAAAAATAAAAAGAAAAATTGCACATCAGTTGCATCTTTAATGTACTATTTACCTGTTTTGTAATGGGAAAAAAATGCAACACAAAACAAAAAAGCAATTATACGCTTTGGAAATTTATCCCCTACCATCTTTTCTTTCCCCAAAAGAGAGCTTTTCAGAATCGTTTTCCCTTCTATTTCCAGCTCTCAACCTTAAAAAAAACAGTAAAAAAAAAGGAGAAACCTCTCAAAGTATATGGACATGTCGGTGTCTTTACCAAATCAGTTTCCAGTTCACTCTAACTGGGCTGAAAAGTGTATTTAGCTAATTTACTTTACATCACTGGAAGCTTCAATGTCCTTGGCTTTTCTACTAAATCTCTACAGAATATTAACAAGCTTTTCTATTCTCAAACCAGAATCAGTTTCTACTGAAACAGCAAAAAGTGGAGTGCTTCAGATAATCAGGTAAACCAGGTATCTTTCCACTGCTTCCGCTCTAAATCTGATAGATATAATTTTAAAAACTTTTTGCATTTCTACAAAACACCAGATGGGGAGAAAAAGAAAGGAAAGAGCATATGAATTATGTACTTTCTAGTGCAGATGAAGCTGAAGAAACAATTTCTCTATAATGCACTGCAAGCAATTGAAAAAACCCAGCTTTGTCTAATTCAGCAACCAGCAAACATTTCATACCTTGTTATTTTCCGTGGCAACAGTTGCTCTAATACTATTTGCAGAAAGGAGCACAATCTTTTCATTGGCTAACCCCAAGAACATGGCTCGTGGATGATGTAGCGAAGGATTCTTTAGAAACAAGAAAGTATTTTAGATATTCAAAGCATATAAATAATTCTGAAAGGAAATATTTAAAGCTATACAGTACCTGTGCATTTCTGTAAGGCTCTGATTCACTCCATTTCCACTGATAGAGTTCACCTTTACAGCTAACAGCCACAAGCTCAGAATATAGAGCTCCTATAGAAATAAACTTTGTTCCATCCTACAAACATAAAAATACAAAGTCTAAGACAATGCTATTATAAATGCATCTATAAAAGCATATAAATGCAAAACAAAAAACAAACAAAAAAAAAAGAGAACTTGGAATTGGGTTTTTTTTTCAGAGTACCCATGAATGTTGAACCTGAAAATAAAAAAATATCCAAACTGTCTCAAGATCAGCATAACCCCCCCGACAAAACATAATTGTTTCTAATGAAGCGAGGGAAGAAGGAAAGATATTATTTCCCTGAACTTTAGCAATAGCATATACACGGCAGTTAACCTGGACAGTTTATTAAGAGCTTACAAAGTGCTTTAAGAATAAAACACTGCTCATACAATTAGAGATGAGAAGATCTCTTGACTTGTGACATTGAAAAAAAAAGTTTCTGCTTGAAATTCTGCTAGGTATAGTCAGGAAGGGATCTTCCAAGCTACACAAGAAATTAATTACCAAATTCATTGTTTCATCAGTTAAACAATTCTTATCCTTCACTTCTGAAAGTAAGTAACTGCAAACAACATCAAGTTTTTAAAAAATCAGTATGCTACATCTCAACTGTGCACCATTATAACCTGACATGCTGGAGAAGTTTCCGATTAGCGGTTATTAATCTTGCCCTTTCCTCCTTTTTAACATTTCATCAAAACTCATCTGGTATCTTTCTACTATTTACATAGCATCACTTTGTTCATTTGCTTCATCCTGTACCTACACCGCCCTCATAGGTATGATTTCCTCCCCTTTAGTTAGGGGGAGATATCAATGCTGCTGCAACTATGCAATGTTACAACCTCACTATTGCAAATTCTTGTTCCTCCTTGGATTGAAAGGGATCTCAAACTAGAATGATTTCACAAAACATTAAATTCTGTTTACTGAGAAACATTTGTAATGTTTCATTGCTCCTCAGCAAGTGCAGCAATACGACAAACATGTTCTTTCTGAAGTTCCTTACTACTAATAACTCAATTTTTCTTCCACTTACAGCTTAACAAAAAATGAAGTCGTCCCCCCTCAACTTAAAACTAGCATAAAACCAAATGCTGTCTTTTACAGTTCTTTTACAGTTACAGATCTGAAAGAGAAGGACATAATATCTAGTCTTCTCTGCAGTGGCTGTCTCCCAGATGAGTATCTTTAACTGACTCTCAGATTACAATACACCACGTCTAAGTGCTTCATCCATCTGAGAAGAA
>PYHW01009979.1:6742068-6788452 GCA_013186435.1 Turdus rufiventris
CACTATTTTTTAACTGTTTTCATGTCCAGAAATGTGCATTCCAAAAGGAATGAGTGTGTCTTTGAGTGACACAGGATTCATTCAGTACAGCTCTTACCAAATGCTCACCACTTGGGAAAGTGAAAAGCAGGAGGAGGAAAGGACAGAAGCAATCACAAGCAGTTCTCTTTTATACCCTGATAAGAGTCTCTAGAATTAATTAGATCATTAGAGAACTATTTTGTTCTGGAGGGCATCTACCCACACAGCAGTAACACAAATACTAATTCACGCCATGATTATTAATACATGCCATGGCATAAACATTGCACATTCTGAGAAAGAACTGTCATCAGAACCTACTGCAGTCTAATGAGATGCATCTCCACTTCATTTGCATAGATGAATCTTCAGAAGTTAGCTGGCCTAATGCCTCAAAGTTAAGTATGGAAAGCAATTAGTTTTTGCTCCAAGACACTCTCATTTTGAATTTTCATCTTGCTAACATATCTTTTAAAAACAAACAGCTTTGTACCAAAAGCTGAATATTAGAGAGACTTGCCAATCAAAGTTTTTCTTTCTCTTCCATTAGCAGTTGTGACCTAAAGGCTTCAGAATCAACACCACATTCAGTTCCAGAGGACCATTCAACCAACTGCCCAAAGACGCACGAACAACACAACAGCTCTGTTTCTGTAAACCTGAGACTCATGTTCAACTACAGATTCTGATTTCAGACCAGACAAGTTAACGCACTTGAAGATGATGCAGACTACTGTCAAATCTTAGTATCTCAATAGCTAAGCAGAACATACCTACTTGAAAAAACTAAAGGCTTGGTTTGCACCTAAATTACAGTCAAGGAGAGAAAAACCAGCCGTACCTGCCATTACTACACTACAAATACACGTGGCTCTGATACAAATGGCACAATGATACAATGCGAGTGCAGCCTGTTAGCACTACAGTGTAACGAGATTTGAAGTATCAGAAGAATGTACTCATTGACTTGGATTCCTGAGCAATTTATTTGGTGGAGAAAACTCAGTACCTGAGAAACATGACTATACACCATCAGTCTCTGATGATGCATTTGGGAACACTACCAGTTTTCCAAAAGTTTCACCCATGCCTCTCAGGTTGGTACTTCACCTTTCACAAACAAAAGTTAACCACTCTCATCACAGCCTTCTACAGAGCTCTCTTTCAAATGCTAAAGGTCAAAATAATGAAAAATGAAGGAAAAATACTTGCAATCATGACTGGTTCGTTTCTAGTGGTTTCTTGTGTGCTTTAACTTGCCCCCTGGCTTACTGTCTTTTCCATTAACCTTTCAAGACCTCCTTCCTATTTTCTAAAATGGAAGAAATATCTGAACTGACCTCTCTGCTAATCTCCCTCAGGATTTTCACCTTGAAAAATTTCTGTCAGAAAATAGTACCAACAAAAATTTATACTGGGTTTATATCAGGAAAGACACAGAACCATTTCTTATGAATGTTCAGCTGAAGGAAATGATAGAAAGTTCAATTACTTTTGAATAAAAATGGAAGGCCTTTCCAGTAAAACACCTTCGATTAACTGTAAGCCTAAAAGCTGGGGTTTATATAAGTGCATATGCAAACAGGTAAGTGGGAAGCAGTTCAGTACTGTATATAAGCTGCACAAGCATATAGTTAGATATCACAGCAAAACAAACAAAAGAACCCCACACCAGTAATAATGGCCATAGTAATGTTACCAAAGCACAGATGATGAATCAATATTCCAAACCAAAACTATATCTATTCCTTGGCGATAAATTCCTGAAAGGTTTCTCTACCCAAGCTACATTTTCTCATTCTAAGCTAGGGGACAAAAGCTGCCAACTTTCACTGACAGAGAAGTTCAATGTTACTAGATGAGGAAAAACAAAACAAAACAACAACAAACCCAAACAAACAAAGAAAAACACTTTAGACATGAAAGGTCTGGTAGAGAGCAACTACTAGACAAACATTCTTTTCAGGTCTCCTAATTTTTAAGTTTGAATGCCTAAAAGAAGACAATAGCATCTAAAGTCATGCGGCTGTTAGCAAAAATAAGCCTCTATATTCACCTCTGTTTTCAAGCCTTAAATCTAGAATTAGTCTGACATGAGTACAGACACAGAAAAAGAAAGTGTGATAGATCAAAAAAGCAACTCACAGATCCCATGGACAGACAGAAATGGGGGCACTAGACCAAATCAATAAAATTTAGTCTACTAAATATAGATGATCACTTCCATTCTTAGGAAGCTTTACGAGTTGGTTGGTTGATTTGGGTTTTAAAAACTCATCTCCCCAAACATCTAGGTAATCCATACAGACAATGACCACAGATACTCAATTACCAACATACAGCTGGTGTTTCTACTACTTTCATCTCCTGCAGTAATTACTTCTTGCCTTGAAAATGGAATTAAGGTTACAAAGAAAAGCAGCTAATCAAAGCCAAAAGGATTTTGAAGGAGCAACCAAAGTTACTGATCAACTCAAAACACAATGCAAATAAATGCAAACTTTTACTACTGTAATTTAAAAGCCCAATCCACTTAAACTGAAAGTATCTCTAGGAATAACGATGCTTATCAAAAAATGTTTCCTTGACAAAGCATAGTTTAGATTGTTTTGTTGGTTTCCTACTGGCAGTTAAATGCTTTGAGCACCCAGGTAAATAAAAGAAAGAAAAATAAAAACCCTCGAGCCTTATCATCTACAGCAGTATCTTGAAAATGAAGAAGAAAATTAAAACATTAGTAACAGAGTTGTAAGAGTGTCATTAATGATGTGCAATTTAATTAAGTGCATAATAAGGAATATGTTTTATTATCTCACAAAACTAAGATAGTCAAAAAGGCAACCCACAGTATTTATTCAGAAAAAAACCCCAAACAGATCTACTGCACAGCATACAAATAATAAGATTTAAAAATTTTCCATACCTTATCTGGCCACCACTGCAAATCTTCTCCTAAAGACACAGGACTTTGAACAGGTGTATTCTTCTTGTCCAGGTTTGGTTCCCCTTCCTTACTTGTTGAGCCTCTTTCATTATCAAATGAGGCTCCATCAAGCCACCTTCGTTCACGCAAACGTAAAACGGACTCACGTTCACGCAACAGCTCAGAGTCTCTCTCTAAGGGAAGAAGGAGAACTGGTATGCAATTGGGTCACACCAGTGGGATAAAAGTAAGCCACTCTCTAGTAAAGACCCTTCAGGATGCAACTAACAGCAGTTAATCTACTCACACAGATTAAAAATATAGTCCTGACATGCAACATTCAATATATTAACTCTTTCAAGAACATGTACTTTAAAATTATTAAACATAAGCTAGAAATAAAGGCTTACAGTTTTGTGCACTAGGAAAAAATGCTAGAGAAATTTCACTTACATCATAAGAGGCCAAATACATTTAACATTTCTATTTAAAGTTTTCTAGTACAATATGTAGTTTTTTAGTTTTATCAATGTAGTTAAAACAATAAAAGAATCTTAAGTCTATACAGTCTGTCAGACAACTTTATGCAAACCAAAAAAGAGTATTTATTAGAGAGTTTCATAGCAACTTTCCCAGAAAAACAGTAATTTGAAAAGGTTAAAGAAAGCAAGCATTAAAAATAACTCTCATACATGTTAGATAATCCAGCCCCCTTCATTTAAAGCAATATTCTGTAGGACTGGATTTAATAAATTAATGTGTATCTGCTTTGAGTAGATCAAATGAAAACTTTTCAAGAATCAGACATGTTTTTAAAAGGATTCTCACAGGAAAATGTTCCTTACCAAAATGCTTCCCCTCCAACTGGCCTATAACTGTCTAAACCCAGTACTCTGCAGTCCACTCATGCAGAAAAATTTTTTTAATCAGGTAATCAAACTAACTTTCCACAAGTCAAATATGCATGGAAAATAAGGACTATAAAATTAATGGTAACCTCTTATATAGAATAACCTCTTATATAGAATAACCTTAGAAAAGGAAAACAAAGGAGGAATTTAGGAGTTATGTCAGATGCTGAATATTTGTACATGCACATAAATGCATTTAACCTACTAAGTACATCACTTATGCTCACAAAAATGAACTGGAATTACATATATGAGATGATTGCATTATTATATCATAGTTTCAATGGATTATGCCAAGTCTTGGGTCTTTCGCTGTATCAGACAAATGGGAAAGTTTTTACATAAGCCAAACACGACAGCCTGTCTTACAGATGTATTTCATATAATACTGTACTTTCTAGCAAACATCCCACTGACCCCTGATAGTAATTTTGTAACAAGAACTTACATGTTCAGCAATTAATATATTATAATATGTTCATGAAAGGCAACAAAACTGTACTAAATAAACAATCACACCAGAGGTTGGATTAACAGTTTGGAAATACTCTAGATATTTGTGGTAACAGCCTCAAAAAGATAGGAAATAGCTGCATGGTCTGTTATAAATCTTTCAAGTGTATAATGCTTAAAAGAAAAAATGCCCTAACACTGCTCAAGGAGCTTTTTTTATCACCTGCCAATAGTTCTCCTTATCCAACTATAAAAATTACTCAAAAAAGTAAAATTTACATATTTTTTTTCTCCCTCCTTATTATCAAAAGGTCCTCATTCCATAAAGGTAACTTCTGTCATGGAACAACTAAGAAAATGTGAAGAATAATGTACAAAGAGCAACCCAAAAGAAAGAAAGAAGAAGGAAAAAAAAGGAAAGTATTAAGAATGCTGCATGTCATCGATTATTGCTAATTTTTGAGCCAAATTATATATTTGTAATGCAATCTATGTATTAGTAGGTATATACACTACAGTTTAAAATAAACTTAGCATGCAATAATTTGACAACACTTTGCAACACCAATGATCAACAACTGTATTTAAAATATATGACTACCAACGTTCTTGCAGAACTTACCTGCTAATAGTCAGAATTCATTAATAATTTTGATGAGCAGCAGTCTACTTGTCTAGTCTTATTTGACAACATATCACAGTCTACTTTCACATTAAATCAGCATCTAAACCACCAGTGTGTACTATCACTAGCTTTTTCCACAGCAAACTACTTATTACAAAGAAAAAAGGTGCAAAATTACCTCTGGATGAGCCTAGCCTGGAAAGTGATGAGCGCCGAAAGGATGGATAACCAAAGTAACTAATATCTTCTGAAAACATAGCATCAGCATCAATAATGACACTTGGGTGAGCAGAATGTATGTCAGCATCCAGAAGAGACATAAGATCCTCTATAAGAGGAGACAAGGGTCTTAAGTGAATAATCAGCTACTTAAAACATCAGCTAGAGAGACCATCAACTAAACAAATATCAAAACAAAAAAAATCCTATCTAGTAATTGAATTTCTGCTCTTCAGATTCACCAGTGCAAACTCATGTGCCTCCTATGCAACCACATTTACAATCAAGCTTGGCGAACTAGTGAACAAAACCAGCTTCCCTGCAAGAACTGCTCTGTCACATGCCTAACCACATTTCCCAAACAAGACTTTCCCAAAACATATTGTTCTGTATCCCAGAAATTCAAACTTTTGACTGTCACTTGAAAGAACAAAGCACTAAAATAAGATAGAGACATATACACACATGTGCACACACACTCAAGCACGTGCTGCAGAGCTCCCAAGATGACCTAGAATGAAGGGAGGACAGAGCTGAAGGAGAAAGGTGGCCTTCACTCAGCCACGTCTTTGATGCCAAAGACTGTATGTTTTTCCGTGGAATGTTTATTTCAGAGAATGATGTACTCTTTTAATTCACAAGCTAGCAACTTGCAGCTCTCAATACAAAGCTTTAAATGGTAGCTACATGAACAACAACAACAACAGTTACCTGGAAATGCACGTTTTAATACCATGCAGTTTAAAAAAAAGATCCAAACAAACCAAAAGGTTGAACTTAAATGAAATACTGTGACTGCCCTAGCTTCTATGTTAGAAAACTTGAGTTTCCCTGAAGTAATGATCATCATTAAAATGCAAAACAATCTCCTTCCATTAACTAAACTAAAGCTTCTATCCACACACAAAAGAAGCTATTTGAAAATAATGTGACTTATTGAAGGCCAGCAATATGGACCATCAAGACAACTCTAAAGGGCAGTCCTACTTCCCTCCTTTATCCCTGTGGCAGGCACCTCCCTGGGACAAAGGGGGATTTCTAATTCCACAACTAGTGCATTCACCTGGGTTGAAACAGAAGTTCAGTGGGTGTAGATGTAAGGTAGGAATGGATTTTCAGACTGACTTAATGGAGTAATCAGAGCCCCAAAGATGGAGCTTCACCATATGCTGCAAAGCTGGCCAGTCCCTACTGCTTGCTGCCATAGGAAACCTTCAAGCAAATCTGACTTAAAAAAAAAAAAAAAAATCAGGCTCCCCAAGTTACTTTTCACTAGCCCAAACAGGCCCAAAAATCACACCCCATGCACGGGAATGGCAGGATAGTGCCTTCTGGCAGCAGGACAACCTCATCTGCTTAAACCGCCCATGAAGCTCATGTGAGGCTATACATAGATTCTCTTCAGGAAACTTGGAAGGAGCATGCAGAATTTCTGCACATCCAGTTCTCAGCCTCTATCTCACAGGCATAAAACAAAAAAGTGGCTAGAAAACAAGCATCCTTAACAGCAGAATCTGATTATTACAGGTCTTTTTCTCAGCATTTGGAATGAAATGGAGGGAGGAAAACAAAGTAGAGGGTATCCAAAAACTGAAAAGGAGACAGAAGTCTGCTCTTAGAGCCGCTATTAATACACCCAAGACTTTCACATGCCTGCACATCAGAATATTCATCCTTGTATTTCTAAATTCTCATCAACACATAACAGCCACTGTCCACAGAAAAACAGCACTGTAAACCAGTGAGCACAGTGGATTCAAAGCAAGACCTACATAAATGCTTTTTATATTAATTAAGTGATCCACTCAAATGTAGGCTGTGCTACTAAAAGCACACCATTTGGGACTCCATAGTTCACATGGTACACTTTAGGAAGTCATCCATGACAGACTGCTTGGAAATCTTAGAAAGAAAATTCACATTTGGCAAATAGACTCTATCTAAAACAATTCAGACCACCCAGAGTACCCTTACCCTGCCTGCTACTGGCTTTTCACAACAGTAAAGCTGCAGTACACCTGACCTGCAGTGTCATCTTCTAAGTAACAGACTTTGAGAGCTGGCAACACAGATGACATTCTGTTGCATATACCAATATTGTCATACTGCTCCCTCCTCCCACAACCACCTTTTCCTAGGTAAGCTCCAAACCCCCCCATAGTCTAGCAACTAGTTCTGGTATCTTTTGGTCAGTGTCCAGGAAAAAGAGATCAGAGTGATCTGATCTCTTTCCAGGAACCAAATTGCCCAACACAGAAAGAACTTTCCACCCTTATTCAAAATAGACACATCTGGATTTTTTTAAGGTAAGTTGTGTGAGAAACCCTCTTGACAGAAAACACAAACTAACTTGTGACACATACACACACACCTTCCACCAGGTCAGGCATCTTGAGTTTAGCTGTGTTTCCAAAAAAAAAAAAAAAAAGCAAATATTCAAGCTATCAGATGTAAGAACCAAAACTATGTGGGCTTTGGCTAAATATGCATTAAGACGAGTAACAAAATGAAGCCTTTCTTACCCTCTTATTTCAGCTTCAAATCAGATTTTAATTTTCTTCCAGTATTTCTGAAAGAGATCCCCCTTCTTCCATTTTCTATATCAGCAAAGAAAGGTGCTAAAACCAGTAGGGATAGGAGCCAAATCCACTCCCCTTCAAACATCACTGGAATTTTTTTAGCGCTGTGAAAACACAGATACTGCAAGGCTACATCCAGTTTAAGAATCCAGAATTTAAAAAATCAAAACAAAATTGGAAAAAAAAAAACCACACAAAAAAAAAATTTCTATGTCTTTATTTTCCTGTTCTTCAGACAAATCCTATGGGATTATATCATTCATCTCTTGTGATGTGTTAGACCAGAATCAGACTGCTCCCTTCACATCTAGGTGATACTTCCGATGAACCTATTTTCATAAGAAAATATCTATGATTCACTACTAAATATCGTAGAAAATTGGAAGGAAAAAAACCAAAAAATACCCACACCAAAAAAAACCCCCATCAATAAAACCCCCTAATTTTCAGTATGCACATAAGCAACAATTCAAATAGCATTATCACCACATTCATTATCTGAAGGTGTTGCTTAGATCAAGTCTGATCTCAAGTAGAGAGATCTTAGATCTTTTCCCTTAAGAGGGCAATCATAAGTTCTCTCCCCTCTCTTTCTCAGCTGCACATTTCCATGAAATATTCAAATATTCAATGTGTTCAGTACCTCCTCCTCTTTCAAGTTTGGATTAAATTGGCGAAACTGTGACAGTGAAGGGAGAGAAACATTTGTTTTGGTTTCCTAGGAAACTAGACTAAAACAGAACTCCAGAATTCATTTTTGATAAGATAGTATCTTTTCCAAATATTACCCAACTTGAAGTTCACAAAATCCGAGAATAAAAAAACAACCCATCAACAAAGAAAACCAAACCACAACAACAAAACCACAAAAATACCCCAACCCCATCATCTAATTGTTTTCCCCAAAGGCAAACCACTGAGTTGATCCTACACTACGCCACAGTTCCCATCTCCTCTCACTGGAAGCCAGCACAGTAAGTCCTGCTGTGATACCAGCCCGTCTCTCTTCCCTGAAAAGCAGCCTGGATGTTGTCAAACCCACATTTCCCAAGTCCGATTAGCAAGAATCCTCTATACTATGCAGAAGTTACAGAGCAAATATGCACTCCTCTGAACTACACAAACAACAAAACATTTTAACATCTACAGCATCTCTATTAACAGAGCACCAAGGCCACAAGAACCCTCTGATACAACTTGGTATGAGCTCCATAGAAGCTGTCGAGTCTTTTCTATGCTAAATTATCTTGCTCTATATATTTTTACCTTGATTATTCTCCTTATGAATTTGTTATGAAACAAATGAACTCACAAGTCCTCTCTGCTAAATATCATAAAACAAAAGAAACAGGACGAAATTAGAGAAGCCAAAAATCAAAGTACACTGGGAGCCAAAAATAAATATTTAAGAGACATTCACTGATAGCAATTTATACAGAAAAGTAACGTCTGCTCTTCACTTAAGACATTCTGAAGAATTCAGGAAGGATTGATACATGAGTTTTGCTACCTCAAAAGAAGTCTGAGGCATAATGTTTACAATACTAACTGAAACCATCACAACTGATATATTAAGTAATTATGATCCACTAAACAAGAATTTATTAACTTCATAGTACTTGAAAAGTATCTCAGCTTACTAATGACTTTATGATTTTTTTTTTAAATCATATATAAAGTGCTTTAAAAAAAGGTTTTCTGTCTTGGAGAGCTTAGAGAGATAACCCCTAAATTTAAGGGTCACAAAGCATTAGACATGCAGAAGGCAGAAAGACAAAATTAACATGTGCTTTTAATTGAAATGCAAGAGCCTCAAAAGTCCAGAGGCAAATTCTGTCTTGTTGCTTGCTTTTTTTGTGCTTGAAATGAAAATCAAAAAGCTTTAAAGCATAATTTGGCATAATTTTAAAAAAGGTTCTTTATCTTTCAGAACAATAAAAAAGCCTAACAACTGAATGCATACAGCATTTATTAGTTATCCAGTTTTCTTTGATGATGTTATAGTTCCAAAGGGCCACCCAGACGTGAGATGACAAGTGAAAGCAAGAAGACCGCAAAGTTTCTAGAGCAAAATACTTTTAAAAAGAGCTATAGGCAACTTTCTCTGGCCATTTGGTTTTCCTGAAAACCACAAGCAAAGCTGGTAATTTTTACTATTCAATGTTTCAACAGTAGCAATGACAGCACTGCCTAGTGTTCAGCTAGATTTCTGATCAGTTTTGGATACCAAACAAATTCATTTCTGGGCAACAAACTGATTTTCACCCGCAAAACTCAGGACAGAGAAGGTATCTATGTATTCCACAAATCAGAAATTACATCTTTGAACAGTGGCATTAAGACAGATCAAGTGTCATTTCCATATCTTTTTCCATAAAAACTGGGAAAAAATTAGCCCCATTTCTCTGTGGGGCAAATCAGGGGAAAACCCAATTTTAAGACATTGTAATCCCTTACAGGAAATTTACTCTGAACAGGGAAGAGGATTTAAAGACTAAGCCAAGGAGAAAATTATTTTCTGGATATCCAGTGAGGACTGTGAAACTCTACTAATTTAACCCATCTCAAACAGATGAGACTCACAGACTGTAGTGGAGGCACCTTCAAATAAATGTTACCAGTCACAGGTTGTCAGATGGTCCCTATCAATTGATCCTTAGGAACACAAGAGGTACTCAGAGAACAGTTAATGCTGTAGAAGGCTGGTTAGTATGGTCAAAAATGTAATTTACAATAGAAGTTTCTAACTGTGATATATCTTCTAAAGGCCAGTTCTGAAGGAATGCATTTGGGTATGCTTAAGATTAAGAAGTGCTTTGAACACATGGAAACTTAGGAGAATTTACTTCCTCCAGTGCATCTGTCTAATGCTATTAAACTGATCACTAAAAAATAAGACTGAGATTAAAGATTTTTCACCCCTTTCACCAAAAGATTCTTGATTCTACAGCAAAATAAAGATGCTTGACAGATGCAACTAAAACTAGAAGAAGCAAAATGGAATGCGAAGCTTTTGTTGCAGAAATTAAAAAACCCATTCTCTAATCACATGACTGACAAGATAAAGATGGACGAAGCCCATGAACCTTCCTGGTGAACCAGATGAGCAGAAAAAAAAAAAAAAAAAAAAAAAAAAACCAACCATTTATTAGAGAAATATCAAAACATCATTTTGACACAGAAGAAAAGCTACTATGGAGTCAGAGCTCAGACATGTTCTTTTTGTGCAGTGCAACCAACACAACACTGGATTTGGCTGCCATGTTTTCAAATCTGTTCACTCAGCAAGAAAAGATTGCCTAAATTATTTAGCCAATGCAAAAGAAGATTCAAAGTAATTTATAAAAAGCAATTTTATGGGACAGACAGCATTTCAAAAATAGCTGCACTTACATTACAGGATTTTGCCATTACGCCAGAACAGCATTTATAAGGGGAACTTGAGACGAAGAACAAATTCTGAGTCTAACTGTAATCATTGTAAACTGTTTTGCCCTCTATTAAGGCTTTTTGATTTTAAAAATCCAAATAACTTTTGCTCTAAAAACTTGTATAAATATTAAGAATATATGTTAGTAGTAAAAAAACATGCAAGTCACTAGAAAGTTTTAGAATTAGCTTTTATGAGCAAGCCACACAGCAGTCTCAGCATCTCATTGAGCAGCAAAATAGACTAAAGTAATGCTAGTGTTACAAAGCCTGGGATCCTAAAAGAAAAAATAACTTCAATGCCCCCCATAAACAGTATCAACAGTCATTCTTCAGTGGCTATCCTAACTCCTCAAGACATCCCAGTCCATCTTTTGTTTTGTACATCTTTAGACTTTGTTCCTATAAGAAACAATTGTCTTCACTGTGCACCTTGCACAGCACAGAGCTTGCTGTCAGCACTTAAATACAGAAAAATAAGAATACATTGGCAGTTTTGATCAGAAGTTGCAGGATACAAACCTCCAGGAAGATATGATTCACTTGCTGTGTCATCCCCATCATCTCCATCTTCATCATCACGACTCAACAAATTATTTACAGCAAGGTTTACATCAAGATTTGTTCGTTGGAGTTCTCGAATAATAATACTTCTGGACTTCCCTTGTAAAACAACTTGTGCCTGTAAGAGCAGAGTGAACTGGTTACTGGTCATTCTCAGCTCACCAACCACTATTCATAAGAAAATGCTTAATTCTAGAAGAAGTGTAGTAATAATCCAAAGTCAGTAACAGTACATACAGACACAGACTCATATCAATTTTTCACAGCATCCTGTACTTGATATCCAGCCTTCTCTCAGTTCCAGCTAGGTCACTGAACTCCAGCTTTAGCACTGAATTTCCCAATGGAATATTACTATTTACTTCTTAGAATGTTTAATGCTGTAATGAAATAATATGCAAAATCTGATTTTGAGAGTGTTCTGTATCTTTCTATAGAAGTGCTTGAGCTTAGTATGTCAATCAACAGTTTGCAATCAATTGCTGTGCCAAAACTACACCTCAATCCCTGTCTTTTACCCTGGTTTCTCTTTCCACTGCTCTTCAAACAAAACCACCTTAACGATTCTATTTTTCTCATCATTCTGCTTCTAAAGGCTTGTAAGATTCAGCAGTTTCTGCAACACTGAAGTTTTAATTAATAAAGTGCAAATGCAGATATAAAACCTTCCAAATATCAGATGCTACGAATTTACAAAAAAACTGATTTATTCCACTAAGCCTAGGACTCAGAGCACTTCGTTTTTCCAGATTACTGTCTACTAAATGTCAGAGATAATGAGAATTTTGAAAGATCATAAACAAAAGAAGGTAAGAAACAAGTACCAAATATTTTCACAACAGAATAAAAATAAGGCACCAAGCAAAATGGTCTTTTCGCAATCAAAAAAAAAAAAAAAAAAAAGAAAGAATTGGACATTCTAATAGCACACAAATGTAATTTTTTTGTTGCAACATTCTATGCCAGAAGTTTACAGATTTTTGAGATTTCCTAGAATCTACAGACCATCGGTGAAGATCTTTCCCACTGCTCTGCTTTAAAGTTACCTCAAAAATGTTTTAGACACTTTCTGTTTTAAAGGTAAACAAAGTATCCTATTTAAAAAATAAAATAAAGGAAAAAAAGGCAAAATATTAAGCAAGGGAAATAAAGCAGATTATCTTTGGCCTAGCAACTAATATCTGTATTTCAAATGTTGACCAACAACTAGTTCTAAACTAGTAGTTAAAATGCATTAACTGTTTTGAATAGGACACATATTTTCAATGTATTCTTTTCTTCAAATATGGAGGAAAATGTTTTAACAGACTTAACAGCTTCTCCAGACTTTAGTGCATTAAAAGGCAAAAGCAGAGCAATTTAGACCCAACATTCATAAAAGTCATATTTACAAAAAATTCAGCTGAGGTGTCCATGAAGAAAAATTATCAATATTTTAAAGAGAATAAATAAATTTTATCTTTCATTTACATCTGAAATGGATCATTCCTTCAATCAAACATGGAAAAAAAAACTATCTTCATCACATTCCTTCAAGTAACTTAACATTTGATACTATTCTCAAATACTTCATTTTCTCACTAGATCTCTCCTCTGCAACCAAACATGACCTTCCTCACCTACATTAAACATATATCTTGTCTTGGGAGACGTTTGGGAAATGAAAATTCTAGCATTCAAAAGTCTATCACTTCCACTATGTATTTAAGAATAAAACCAAGTCAGCTAAGGAAAGCTAATTTCTTCAATCGCATGCCATTACTCCTTGGAGAACAGGCACTACTACAACACACTCTGGTAAGAGAAGCTCTCCAAATTTTTGGCAACAAGCAGTTTCTAGTTCACATACCTGTGAAATCAGTTCCTCTGGAATGACTGATGCTGGAATCACTGGCTGTGGTTGACTCCCCAGCAGTCCAGATCCTCTATCACGTCCTGTGCGTATAACTCTGGTCTGCCTTCGAGAGTCTCGAGCTCCAGCAGATGATCTACCGGAAGATCCTCCTCCACTTCCACCAACCCCTGAACTCCAGCGACTTCTACAAGATTTAGATTATTTATTTTTGTAATACAGCAGCATACTTTGGGGATTACTTCAAGAATCTTTAGTTTTAATATTAATAACTTATAAACAGTCTCTCAAAAATACTGCAGCTTGACTTCACAGACAAACACTATAAAAGTAACTCTCAAAAGTAGAAAGAACAAGAACACCAGAAAACTGATAAACTTCTGAAATATGCAGAAGAAATAAAAAAAAACAGGACTCCAGTCGGAATTTGCACACTTTCCTACTCATATAGCTGCATGGATGTATACATATATAAGCACATAAAAGGATCAATTCCCAGACTTTCTAAAAGCAGTAGCAACAGCATAACATTTAACACTCATCTGTCAACTTCCTGCTATAAAAGCACACATGCACCAACTTCACTGTCAGCGGCTCTGACAAGATGACTATACCTCAGTGGATCTTCTAAAGACTGAGATACATGATTTACATTAAGAAATTGCTTCAGATTACACTGAAAAATCAAGTAATCTTCTCTACTGCAAAACAAATCTTACACTAGATAGTTCTCTGATCCTCAGGTACAGTTTTCAAGAGATACTCTACTTTTTACCTATTCCTATTGCAGAAATCAGCATCTACTGTACACATTGCAAAAACATGCCTGAACTGACTGAACTGTTTCTTTGTTGCTATGAACCAGCATCAAAATAAGGCAACAACAAAAAAAAAAAAAAGACAGTGATTTGTAAAAATAGACATCTCACCATCATTACAACTATCCACTAATAATTATCACCACAGACCTGTGTCAACTGAATCTGCTCTGAGTTTAAGACAAGATAATCTGCTGCTATGAAAGATGAGAGACCCTAGTTTATTCTCCGAGGTTAACTAAGCTTCATCTTGTAATACACCTTAAAGGATATTGGATAGGGTATTACTGCTACTTAATAATTTGTATCAGCAGAACCTTCCTGCTATCAACCACTTCAAGTCTCAAATGCCTTTCAAGAAAAACAATTAAAATCAGCCGCAAAAATAAAGATATGGTCTCTGAAACAGTAGCTAATAAATTTACATTAAAAGTCTATCATATGTAGCTATTATGAGCTAATTAAGTAAGAATACTTGTCATGCATTGTATGCCTTCAGTTGATTGCTAGCACCTTTTTCATTGGGTTTTCCTTCTCCTCCTGACAAGACCCTGCAACCACAGAGTAACTCGAGTGTCTGCTTAAGACAAGGCCCTGTCAGACACATCTATATTTTCAGAATTCTAGCTAGCACACAGACAATGACAAGACAAGACAAAAACCACTTTAATTATGTCTTTAGGAGAAGTCTTGTCTCATGAGTTAGAAAGAGAATTTAAAAAAAAAAAAGATACTACTGAAAACAGAAAAAAAAGACAAAAAAAACAAAGGAGTGACATTTTAAATAAAATTAACCACCTAAACTGTTCTCAAGGTGGGAAGGTGGCTGAGAGGAAAAGAACAGGGCTGAGGGGACATCAAATTCTACCTACAGAGCAACTGTCAATTCAACCCTCTGCAGGGAGGTGTGCAGTTAAAGAAAAATTTCTGTATACTTACTACAGATGCATTTTCTACTTCAAGTTATAAACTATCAGTGGCATCATTTAGACATATAACAGTTAAAACCATTTCTATTTCTGTAATAACTCAAAATATTCCCTGTGTATCCTAACCTGGTCCTATTAAGGAAAATAAGGACACAGCCATTGCCGTTAAAGTCGTCTAAACCTAAAATAAATATTAACATAGAACAGAAATTTTTCATCTCATTTCTGTTCACCTACTAGTCTGCCATACCTCTCCACTGTGCACCAGCATGCTAGCAATTTTCCAAATCCAGTTATCCACTCTAATGGCTTCACAGTTTGAATGGTTTTAGATTCAATTTATTAAGATAATTATTCCCTCCATTTAACAGACTAGTTGTAGTGCCTACTGCTAGTCTAGTAGTTCAGTGACCTTCAACTACCCAGTTCTGAGACATTCAAGAGAGGACATCAGGAACAATTCAGGGTTGGTCTCTAAGACTCAAACAATTTTAACACATTATGCTTAGCTAAGAAAAATTTGGGAAAAAAATGTGTTACATATACCACAAACATGACAATACTAGTTTGTTTTTAAAGTTTAACACAGATTTTTAGGTTCAGATGCATACTGATTTCAGAAAAAAAATGGGAAGGTTATAGGTTATTCTTCATGCAACTAAGGCCCAAATGAAATTCGTTTATCTGGTAATAAAAAACCAACAAATTTTCTGAAAATTCATGAAAAAGATGTATTTCCTTCCTCTTAACAGATCAAACACATGAAGAAACCACAGCTCTCCTTAGTGCAGTTAGTAACCTTAGGAAGCAGCATAGTTAGACATGTCTTACAAAAACATGTAACAAAGAGATCACTGTCATTATGGAATGAAAATTACCTTTCTATAAAAAGGGACACCATCAATTTTAAAGCTAATGACAAGAAATCTGGATCTATACAGTACATTTTGTATATAGTACAGTTTTAAAAGTTCTGAGAAACTACCTTTTCCAAATGATCCTTTTCTATTACTGTGTATAGCACCCCAATATCAACACACCACTCATGACTTCAGGCAAGAGAGTGGAAGGTACAAAACAATGGAGCACATAAATGAAGTCCTATCTGCACAAATGCAAACATATCACTTTATGCTTCTAGCCTATCATGGTTTAAATTGATAGTGTCCCTCTAAAAGACTGCTTTTCAAAAATCAAGGAACTAAAAAAACATTCAAAAGAAGACAACACAGCCTAAACCAAGTTATTCTTCACACTTACATGAAGAACTCTCTGTATCCTATGTACTGAAGGGTCACTTAAATGTCTGTTATTTTAACCAAGTCAATCAAGGTTTTTATTGTTATACCCTACCTATACAACTGCTGTGATTTAAGTTCCCTTAGACACACTGCATACAATTTATATATGTGTATACACATATACTCAAATATGGAACAAACAGATTGCAGCCTCAATCCTATCAAAACTTACCCAAGGGTGTTGCCTGCCAGTCTGCCCAGAGTTTCAGAACCAGACAGAAACCATGGGGAGTCACTAGTCCTGCCTGGCCTGGATGTCCTTCCTGCCCCTGAGCCACTGCTCAACTTTGAACTGAAAGTAAAAGATGGTAAATCAGTCACAAAACAATCCCAAATGGGTTAAGAACAAAACCTGGAATCCCAGGTTGAAATTCTCAGGGACTTAGTCTGGTAACATACCAGCTTAAGCAACACCCTTGGGGAATATTCCAAACTAATCTAACTGCATATTAAGAGAAAAAGAAAGTGGAAAGCATGCCTAGCAGACCTTATGTACATCAGCAATCCATAATAGCACAGTTGCAAATACATATTAAGCTAATTAGAGTTTTGAGTTAGCCACTGTGCTAAGTTTTCCAGTAGTGTATATGTACAAATTGTAGCCAGCAGGTGTTCTATCTGCAAACCTGAGCCTGAGTATGCTACTTCAATATTAAGTGGTTTAAATTCAAATGTGAACCGTTAATTAGTCCTCTTAAGGGGGACTTACCTGGACCAAGGACCACAGGTCTAGAAAGTGAGCTTTGCCAGATGGGACCACCCTCAGAGTGGATTCTACATTAAGCTAAACAGTTCAACACAGCTTCTTTCTTAAGGACTATTTTTGGAGCAGTTTGTTTCTTGAAGTTAAAGAGAGCCTGTCTTACTTCTTTCAGAATCACATATCAGAATCATATGAACCATTTCTTCCTATACCAGTTTGTCAAGCTAGGCTGTTTGGCTGCATCACCATAACCATTGTGTCTCTACTCAAAGTAGCCATTCCAAAATCTACTTTGAAAACAAACAAATAAAAACAAAAGCAGAACAGCAGCCAAGCTGCTTATCATATTCAAAAAATGTCTTAGAAGAAAAGCATTTCTTACCCATCACTATTCTCAGGTTTACCCAATTCCAATCTGTCTGGTTGAACTGAAAAACCAATCCTGCAGACTCTACCATCCTGTATTTAGAACAAGAAAAGCAAGTGTTCAAAACTGAAATGTAAGTCAAGTTTACAAAAAAAATTAAAATACAAGTCTTCAGTTACTGAAGAGTGTTAATCAGTTTAATGTTAGAACAACTAATTTTTAACGACATGGTTTCAAATTTGTTATCTGAGAAGATTTCAGCAACTTACCTCCAGAAGAAATGCAGCATGATTTGGTCCCACCACACACTGTTTAATAGTGGCCTGTTCCAATACATTCAAAGGCGGGTGGCTGAAAATAAAAAGTGAGAATTTACAGCATTTTATAAATTTTGAAGTCTGAAAAAAAAAAATAAATCAAGTTGTGCACAGAAGGAAAAATGTGTAGTGGTTGTTACCAATACAAAAAACTTTCAAAAATGACTAAACATGCACTAATTGAAGCACACAGCACATAAAAAGCAGGAAAAAGATCTTAAAACATGATAATTCTCACTTAATGTGATCAGTAATAAACAACAGGGTTCATACCTCACATTAAGAAGTCATTTAGTAATGAAGATTTTAACAATATAATTTATCATAACTGAGAGTCTCACATTTTCTTTCTGTGTTATCTGAAGCATTTCTGGACTTCAGTATCAGTAGCATTGAGGATGTCTAAGGCTCCATCATCTACAGTACAAACATCTTCTTCTTGTTGCTGTTAGAGAAACTGTACTTTTCTAAATGATTTACAGTAGCATGTGATATGTCTTACCTGTTTAAATTATATTTGTTCAGCTTCTCTGAAACTTCCCTTAATCTGAAACAGAAAGAAATGAAGCTGTTATTTGATGACATACTCCACAGTCCCCAACATCCACTCACACAGCATATTTATGATGTTATGGGAACGACTTACCACCACATTTATTGAAGTTTTATATAAATACTACTTGGTGCTGAGAGTCTGAGAACTGGATAGTGTTCAGCTTCAAATTAGGTTTTTGGAGGTTTTTTTGCTTTAGAGTTTTACCCTTGCCACAGAACCAATGCTTGCTTGCACTTCTGTGTATTTTACAAGTCACTATCAAAAAGCACTACTTCAATCACTTACAACTGCATATACAAAATAACTGAACATCTACTTGTATTTCCTTGTATAAGCTTGAATACAGTATCTCAGAGGAGAAAGGATTAATCTTCTAGGAAATCCAAGTATGTGGCATGTGAGAGCCAAAAACATGACAGTAAATTCCCCAAAACAAAAAACACTAAGAAACAGATGAACAAAAGCCAACAGCAAAAGGAGAAAAACAAATTCTGACTAACAGAAGAAACAATCCAGAGAAACATCACTATTTATAGGGTAATGTAAAACATTACCTTTACTAAAGGCAAACAATGTTTCCAAAAGTTCAAAATATCAGAGCAGAAGAAAGAGCCAACTCACATACCACTGCTGCTAACAGGATACTGTGTCCAAAAGTTGAAAGCAACCAGTAATTTCTAAACTAATTTCTAATCCAAAGATCTTCTACGGACAGCAAAGACACTTGAGTACTATCAGGCAGGCATGTCCATTAAAGCCTGGGTTCCTTTCTCCCTAAAGGATGCAAGCCATCTGAAAAAGCCCCTAAAGAGTTCCCAATTATAGTCAGAGTATTTGCTTTATAAAACCGAGACAAATTCTCTAAAAATTGTGCAAGGTCTTCATAACCAAGATTAAAAAATCTCATATTTGGTACCATGTTCATCCTAGCATAATCAGCAACACCCTTCCAAACCTAACAAAAAGACAGGCACACTAGCACTGTTTTTCTCTGTTTGAATCCATGTCTTTAAATCCTTCATTTTTACTTCCTTCATTTCAGTTTCTACACACAGACTAAAGACAACAGACTCCAGCTACTTGCAATCCCTGAGCATGAAAAAGAAAACAGACCAGAAGTCCAAACAGTGAAATCTTAACATTATCAACAGTGTTTAAAAGTATTTTCCTGAGGGAAAAAAACCTCTAAGTCTGTTTGAGGAACAAGGTATTTTATACTGATAGAAGTAACTTCTAAGCCCAAGAAAAAAGGAAAAATTAATATAAGACAGCAGGAAGGAACTGAATATGTTTAGAACTGCCTTTTGCTATCCAAGCCAAGCTGCTGGTTTGTAAGTAGGCGATTTCACACTCCCAATTTCCAGCCACAACTACTTCACAGGCCAAGAGTACGTACACAGATAAGGTGTCTGTGAAGACAGCCCACAAAAGCAAGAGAAATCCCAAACTTCCTATGCAATCTGTGCAAAAGATACCCCACTAGAGTGAACTACTGTGGGAGACTGTGGAACGAACCTCAAGCTGAACAGCACACACTCCACACTGTATCATATGGTTTTACACAGCAAGCAGGGATTGCTGCTTAATATCTGACAGGTTAAACATGCCTGAAGCTCCATCTCTTGAGTTTATCACCTAACAGTTTCCCACAGAAATCCTGAGCAGTTTCCCATTAACATTTCTCTCCTGGCAAGCATGAGTAATAATTACAGAATAGGAAAACCTCTCTTTAAGTTCATTGGACTGCCTTTAAGAAAAGCTGACAGCAAAAAAAGTAGCACTTTACTAGAGATGGTTACTAGACTAGTGTATGAGCAACATTTAAAGCTTCTTTATGTGAGCCTTGGTCACAAGACCAGACCACTAGAAAGAAAGAGATGTATTTAAATTTGGAAAAAAACATCATATTCCTTTTATACCTTTTTTAAAAAAAAATGAAGTAATAGGAAAGAAATATACTCAGGAAGCGAAGACTCGAATAGGCAATGAATCCATGAGCAACATCAATCTCAAGAGAGAAGGTCTATCTGCAACAAGCACAGGCCAAAAGAGATCAAACTTTGCTGGAGAGGCTGCTGTCCATCTTTAACAGGAGGGAACAGAGAAAGTTACAAGCAACAATGCTGAAAGTACTAAACTCTTCTATAGGAAAAAAACCCAGTAAAAACTATCTCATGTCTCAACCATCTCATATGCAACTGCTGTAACAGCAAAATTAACAAGCACCGTTCATAAGCTCCTATAAGTCCACAAGGAATCAAATTTGATGCAGAACACCACGGGAGTTGTTCCCTGCTGGGCTGCCGGTTCCACCCTCATTCCTCCCCTTCCTTGTGCTGGCACCAGCATTCACATGAACACCAATCACAAAACCAAACCAGCAGGAAAACAAGAACAAAGCAGAAAAATGTGTTTGTATACCCTGTATGGAGAGTCTCTCTGTGCAAATAAAATCTTGAAGTGATTTCCTGCAGCAATCTAAGCCTTTCTACCTTCACAGTTGCAGGGTATTGTACCATTGACCCTCTGAAGGGAAAAGCTTATTTAAGATCAGGTTAATTTTAATAATACAGTGCAATAATTTCAACTGATGGTGCTCTGGAGGAAGAGCAGAGATGATTTAGTCAATTCTCACATCAAGGTTAACATTTTCACAAAGGCTTTCTGTGGTAAAT
This sequence comes from Turdus rufiventris, assembly GCA_013186435.1. Classification (NCBI taxonomy): domain Eukaryota; kingdom Metazoa; phylum Chordata; class Aves; order Passeriformes; family Turdidae; genus Turdus; species Turdus rufiventris. The sequence goes on from PYHW01009979.1 coordinate 6,763,311, forward strand.
GAAATGCCTTGACAGACTACGCTTCAAAAAGTTCTCATTAAAAGCTATTAAACTATTTCAAAGGACAAATGTAGAAGCAACAAGTATTTTCATCACAAACATTTTTGAAGAAATGCAGTAGCTTGGCAACACTTTTAGACAAAAAGTTTAGTGATTATAGCTCTTGTATCAAGACACATACTCTTTAAATATTATTACTGAAATTAATCCAAAAATAATTGTGAGGAAAACAAAGTCAGTTTGTCCAAGCCAAGTAGGGATTTCTCTAATGTCAAGTAGCTCCAATGTCTAGCCTCTAGAAAATAATCAGAATAGAAGGGATCTATGCTCACACTAAGCAACCAAAAAGGCTCTACATCAGGACTACCACAGCTCAGATTTCCAACATGGCACTTTTATTCATCACAAGACATTACTTTTCTCAAAAATTTCTGTTTCTACACAAGTTTATCTCAGGATCCATCCTTCGACCACATGCTACTTCATAAAAGGAAAGCACCTATGTGGCCAAGTTTACAGGTTTTAGCCCAGCAGAGCTGCACTGCCTCCACATCAAAGACCTCTCGCACCTCCCTGTCTTGAATCCCATGGAAATGAGCTCCTGTGCCTGTCTATCAGTGTCATGAAAACAGTTTTAGAAATGCAGAAAATTGACACCAATGAAAAGCTTAAGCAAATACATTATCTTCGTTTCCTAATCCCAGGGTAACTTAGATGCTAGATGCTGCCACTGATGTAAAGTCACACCCAGCTATCTTCCCTGCCACAATACAGCATAAAAAAGGATCCTGGCCCCAAGTGCCATCTCAAACATTAGAGAGAAGCTTCCAAGGAGACAGCCTTCCACAGCTACACCTTTCTCTACTGGAACAAATGAAGATATAGAGTGTGCTTTAAATCATTCTGGGTAGAAAGAGGGGGGAGAATCCATAAAATCAAATGCTAAAGTACCACACAAAAGCAGGCAACAAGGTTATCTGTAGAAAATAAAGTAATGCACACAAGAAAAAAAAAAAAAAAAAAAGGAATTCCAAGCACAAGTACAAAATGACAGGCTCCAAGGTAACCAACACTACTCAGCAGGGTAGTAGGATAATGTGTTTAGACTCTAATACACAGATCACTGAAATGAACTAGATGACAAAGAAACCCATTGCTCTACTCAGTCAGCAATCAGGGGAACCATGGTTTACACTGTGTCCTCTCTGCATTTTAAGAATTATAAATTAGGACTATTTGGTTATTACATACTAAACAAACACCTACTGCTCAGGAAATCCCCAAGCTGCAAATTCTTAGAAGTTGGAAAAGCACCATATATTGCCCTATTCTAACACTGTTCTCCTGTTAATCTAGCACTAGTCTCTGCCACAAACAGGAGGAAAATGAGATGGACTTTTTGTCTGACTTGAACAGTTGTTCTTGTATTTCATGGTATCAGCCAACACAGGTTTACAGAACACGGCTCTCAAACTTTATTTCCTATTTTGCAGGATTGTCAGTTTGGTTGATAAAGGTAGTTCTGATCACTTAACAGTTTTCTCTGGAATACTGGTAACACACCGTGCTGAATCTGTAATCTGCAGCAGAATGCTAATATGGCAAAGATCAAACAAATTAATGTCCTGAAAACAGCTTTCTGTCACTTAAAAGTTTACCGGTAATACAGTGATTGCAGAATAAAAATTATCTAACAATAGACCATTACTATTTAATGATACAACAACATTGATGTAGATAATGACCTAAGCTGGGTATAAGATAGCCCACAAGCAGGTTAAAGCATGACAAGAAAAAATATCAAAAACAGGACATGTATCTTAGTTGTAGTTTTAAGAAAAAAAGGCAGATTTCATATCTCTGTATAGAAGTACAAGGGGAGAGCAGTGTATATTGCCTAGCAAGGCTTACAGTGCTGCGTTCCACAAAATCCACACAGAAGCTGTTGATGTTCAGACTGGATGAGCAGACACTGATGTGAACCAAAAACTGTCTGAACATCTGGGTCCAGAGGGTGATTAGTGTCACAAGGCTGCAGGCCAGTGACAAGCTGTGTACCCCACGGGTCAATACTGGCTCCAGCCCTGCTCAACATTCTCATTAACAACCCAAATGATGGACAGTGGATACCCTCAGCAAGTTTGCTGATGACACCCAGCTGAAAGGACTGGTGGATATGCTGGATATCACTGCCATCCAGAGCAGAGCAACCTCATGACAAGCTAGGGGAGGAAAGGCACAAAACCCTGCACCTCAGCAGGAACAACCACGTGCCAGAGACTGTCCAGCTGGAGAACAGAGTGGCAGAAAAGGACCTGGAAGTCCTTGTGGCCACCAGGTTGAACATGAGCCAACATGCCTTGCAGCAAAGAACATAAACAGCGTTCTGGCTGCAATACAGAAAGTATTGCCAGCACATTGAGGCAGACAATCCTTCTCTTTATTCAGCACTCATGAGGCCACATCTGGAGATCTGGGCTCAAGAGAGACGTGAGCATACTGGACAGAGGGACACAAAAATGACTAAAGGACTAAAGCATCTCTCACAAGAGGAAAGGCTGAGAGAGTAGGGACTGCAGCCTAGGGAAAAGAAAGCTCTGAGGGGATCTTATCAACATATATGAACATCTAAAGCAAGGGTAGTAAAGGGGACAGAATCAGACTCTTCCCAGTGGTACCCACTGACAGGACCAGAAGCAGCAGACACACACCAAAACACAGGAGGTTCTGTGTGAACATCAGGGAACACTTTCTTTGCTGTGGGAGTGACTAATTACACAGGGTGCTCGGGCAGATTGTAGAGTCTCAGCTCCTGAGAGCTATTGAAAAGCCATCTGAACACAGTCCAGCTGTAGATGGCTCTGCCTGGGAGTGGGACCAGATGATACCCAGAGGTCCCCTCAACCTCAGCCATTCTGCAATTGATATTGAGGACTTAATGCTTTTAGGATGTGATCTCCACACATTTGACTTGAAGGCACAGCAGCAAAAGGAGGGGATTCGTCATTGAAAAGCTAGGAGCTCATGTTTTGCTCTGTATGTATATGCTCTTAGAATCCCTCTAAGGTCAGCGGCACAGGAAAAAAGTTACACCAATGAGTCAGGAAAGTGTCAGGGAGATACATTCAGTAAAATAAAAAATCATGGATACTTAAATATCCAGCTGGAAGTACTGCGTTTTTTTAGCAGGAACAGCAAGACCAGGGGCAGACACCTGTGGAATTTCTGAAATGCCTTTAACTAGCAATGAATTCTGAAGCTGGGCAACTGTTTCCTCTAGCTCAGAATCTACTTACACCCTTTCTTCTGATTTAAGTGACACTGAAAACATCCCCCTCTGAATAAAAATAAAACCCAGAACCATAACCCCACACCACAGTGCAGAGGAAGGCCACAGCCTAGCTCAAGAGGAATACAAAGTCAATAATGCTTTTTAAATAAGCAAATACCCATAAGCTACAGAACAGCATGGCCCATTTTTCTGAAAAAAAAAGTTGTAGTTAACAGTCTGAATACAAACAGGAAGAAATCACAAATGTTACAATCCTGCCAGAGAGGAGTTATAGCATGCCTACATGTTATTTAGCACATTATCTAAAGAATTTGGTAGTGAAGTAGACCTACAGCTACAAGTTGCCAAATACCTAGTGTTGTTTCTGGGGGGGGAAAAAAAGAAAAACACACTATAGGAAAACAAGTCAGACTCGTTCTGAGGTCCTTCTGTGGCAGCAGATTTCCAAAAGTATAGTTTACAAATCCAGACAGAAATCTGTTCTCTGGTGCAGAATGCAACAAATCATCATTTTGTAGTCCCACATTCTGTTCAACTGCACCAAGTCCTTGCAGCTGTTTTGTTTAACATACAGGCTTATTTCTTTAGCCAGAACACCACAACAGCTAAACAACTGGATCAACCAACTCAGTTAGGTGAGTTCTGAACCTTAAAACAATTAAGGTTGTAAGCTATTTAACTACCCATCATTTTAGGAAGCATATCCTCTTGTGATAATAAAACATAAATAATGGGAATTTAGAACCCCGTAGTTTTAAGTTCAAGGATACTTGAAAAATACACACATGATAATAGCATGAGCAGTGTTACTACACTGAACAACAAACAAATGCTAGCTATCAAAATACAGCTAGGAAGCTGTATACTTGTTTAACTAGAATGAGTGAAAATTAAAAGGGCCCATTAAGGCAAAGAAATTAAAAAATCCTATTTTTACAGTTAGAACATTGCTGTAGTGATTCCATTAAAAAACACTATCAAAATAAAAAACCGGTCACTGAAAATCATAGAACCCTTTTGTGTCCCATCGTGATAAGACTGTTAATGCTGCTTCAGGAGTTCATTATGAGCCACCAGGAAGGCTGTGAATTCACCAGTATACCACCTTAAAGGCTGGAGAGTCAGGTTCTGGGCCCAGCTGAGGCTACTGTGGGAACCCAAATCATCTCTTAACCATTTTCTTTTGCTCTAAGCTTTTGGGAATTGTGACCACTTTGTGCAAAGTTGGAAAACAGCCTTTGATTAGAGCATTCAAATGCTATAAAAATATTTTTAGAAGTAAGAATAGTTACATTATTAAATACTTTGTGTCTTGACTAGAGAAAAGCAACTGTATGGTTTGTTCAAGTAATTTTATTTAAAACAAAGCACAAACAAGAACTGAATTCTAATTGCTTTGCTATAAAGTCTAACGACCTTATTCTCATTCTGAATTAGTTTTAGCAACACAGAAAGATCATTTAGCATGTCCAGTCCTTTACTTGCCAATTCCTCCAATTCCAAGCCTTGAAGTATTCAACAAAAACTCTGGCTTTACAGTGTTATCTGCATGTCACTTTTCCAAACTTGCTAAAAATTGCCTTTTAAATGCCAGACCTTCTCCTCACACTGCTCTGTCTTCCACTAAAAACAAATCTTCAAAACCTTTCTCTCAAACACTGCATCTTTGATTTCGGTAAGAATGGACTGAGGGCTGGCATAAAGAGGAGAGAGCAAGCACCACACCAGAAAAACAAGCAGCCAAATCACTTAGTCTGATGCACAGTGCAGGCAAAATAACTCAAAAGAAACCTCAGCTTCTGCAGTGCACAGCTCATCCCAGTATTTTTTTGCACTGCCAGAAAAAAAAATTCTTTTTTCCATCTGTCTGCACCCCAGCCATGAAACTCCAGGTGCTTCCCTCAGTGCAACCAGTGTTTTGGTTCCCCTAAAAGAACTCATGAAGCAGCACATTGAGTACCTTCTGCATCACATTTTGCCTAAGGCCGTATTATTTCAGGTAACAAGTCTTGCCAGATACAGATTCTGCACCACAAGAGAAAAAAACAAACTTAGGCCATTCCAGCAAAACAGCCTGTTAGTCCCCAGCCTTCCCATAAGGAGCAGAGCACTCCTTGCCAGATTACCTTCTGCCTACCCAATCTGCCCCACAACGACAAGATGTTATGATCCATATCATTTGAAAGCTTAACTAAGTACCTTCAAATTACTGCTCTGGAGACAGACACATTTTGTCTAAGTCAGTGAACTGTGCATACAATGACTTAAAAAATGGAAACTGAGAAAAGAAAAACTGCTGTTAATAATATACTGTGGTCAAACCAGAAAGAAAAGAGTTCCAACAATCTAAGAAAGATCTTCATTAAAGTTCAGGCAACAACAACTCACACTAAAAAATATGAAATGGATTAAAAGCCATAAATTCTCTTCAGAAGAACACATCTTGATATTTACTGGAGACAGAGGAAAAAAAATGCAGCTCTGACCATTTTCAGGCTGGAAGAGAATAGCAAAAGTTTCATACCATAAATGCAAGAATAAATACAGAGCCATATTTAAGAAAATTAATTTTGCAAAATGAACAAGAAATTCAAAGGATACCATCCTTACTGAAGGAAGTGACAAACTCCAATGGCTTCAAACAACAACAGAGTAAGGTGTACATTCAACTTCATTCCCATGGGCAAACACCTATTCTCCAGTTAAGTTTTCAGAAAACCAGTGTAGCATAAACATTTGTTTATATTAAGTCAATGTTAGACTCCACACTGACACCTACATAGAGAAATTACAATTTTCAGTAAAGTCCAGAGATCCCAATCAAGATTCATTTCACTGTATCAGAACTCCCTACACATACAGCAAAAAAATCCACCCCAAAGGTGAAAAAGGTGAGAGGTTGAGGAAACATAATGGATAATAGAAAATGAAAGGTGGTAAGCAAATTTTAAAAATGCTGTTTTATCACACGTTTGGATTAAAGTAATCAACTACTACTTCTATAGCACATAGGGGGAAAAAAAGGCAAAATTAGCATCCAGCTTTAACTAGAGATGATGGCAAACATGCTGCAAAAAGTAACACCAGCCAAGACCTGGGTACAGAGCAGTTTCTTTCTGGGCTATCTTCTAATAAATAGGCAAACTACAGCTGCATGGGAATAATCACCCTCAGCTAGTCGAGGCATTTTGAACTGATTCATTTGACAAACAAAAAACACACTCTCTCAAATGTCGATTATTTTTTGGCGGAAGACAAATTTCGTAAGACTACTGAAGTCTCCAGCAGCCTTGGGACTTTCATCTACTCATTACACTACTGTTGTCACAAATTAAACTGGCAGACTTCACGGCTGGCAATAAAACAACAATGATAGCAAGAAATCCTAACACAGCTAATGTCTGAAATACTACTAATCATGGGAATGTTTTCCAAGTTTTTTTATTCTGTACCATTTAATAAAACGCCATAATATAAAAAATAAATCAGAAAGATGAGACTAAAATATCTTCAGGCATCTTTTGTGATAAAAGGCAGTAACCAGTTAAGGATGAAAAGCTGTCCAAAACAACATTACAGAAAATACACATTTCATCTCCACTGTGGACATAAGCAATTTGAGAAATCATCTCAACAGCAGCTGGCTTGGGATTACAAAAACTAGCCAATAAGAAATCATAAGACACTACACTAAAAATCATTTTTTAGAACTGCAACAAATAATCAAGCTGGGATGTTAAATATTTGCCGTACCAACATGGATTGCTGCTGTAAAACACACTGCACTTTCACATAGAGCAGCTAGGATTCGCTGAAAGACTCGGTGAAGCATATTTAGCATGAGAAATTCCCCTGACAAGTGCTGGCTGTAGCAGTGAGACTTGGGAGCAAAGAGAGCAAATTTAATGGTTACATCACTGCTCACCTGGAAACAAAGTGGCGGTTTTATGTAAATGCAGATGACCAGTGCTCCCACCTTTAACCTTTCTATTTAAGTTTACAATATGTTTCAATTGTTTAGAATTGTCACACTTCTTACCTTTGTATGAGTGAGTATGCGTTCTCTCATATAAAACAAGAAACGTCTTTAAAAAGAAGCAAAATACTAATTTCCCTAGAGGGGAAGGGTAAGAGAAAAGAAAGCAGTCTTGGTGAACTGCATTTTTTAAGCACAGAAAGACTTTTAGAAATAGAGCACAGAGTTAATTGTCAAAATAGTTCTATGCCAGAAAGAGCAAATAAGATCTGAAGTTCAGATAATTATTCCTGTAGTGGAGTAACTAATGCTGTGTCATCCTCACTTAAACTGTCAGGATTAAGGTTTTGGACAAAATACATGTGTGCACTGTGAAAATTAGATTTGTGCATTTATTTCAACATCTTTTTTTCCAAATTGTCCCTCTCAGTTTAAAATCCTCTAACTACTCCAACCAGGCCTTGTCTTCGTATTTTCTCTGGGGCACATACGGATACCAACTACTGCAGTCTCCTATGTGGAGCTGTTTCTAAGAGCCAAATCCTTGGTGGACATCAATTAATTCAAGGTTAAAAAAAAAAAACCTGTACAACTGAAAAACACAAGTAGTTTTTTTTGTGTATGATTTTTCCTGCATAAATGGTTGTTGATGCAGAGGAATCAAAACAGCAGCTTTTACACTGTCTTGCAAATTTAACTGCAAATTAGATTGCTGCTAGTGTAATGACTAAAATAAAATACCTTGAACCCCCTTCTCTTCTTTATATAAGTTTCAAACACATAATACCACCTATTTAAGTCACAAATTATTAACTGTGCCAGAACTGTGAAAAGGCAGCTACAACATAGTGCAGTTTGCCAAGCTTACATACATCCTTGGTTGTTTTTCCTCAAGTGTCAAGTAATTTTTCACGTAAATTATGACTGTGTACTGAATAATCATCTACTTTAGATAAGAAAGAAACTGTCACACTTTTCACATCCATTTTTTGACTGAATCACAGATTTGACAAACATCCTACAAGGCAATAAGAAAATTTCATAAATAAATACTATATCATTAATTGCCTCAAATGTATGTTATCGTTTATAGTTTTTAACTTTTACAAATATTTAGTGCATAAATGTTTTTGACCGATGCCCTTCTGTTCTCAGAATAAAAAATGTTCTCTGACAGCTTTGATTTGCAGTGCCAACTTTAAAATACAGCTCCTAATATCTTAGTCCATTAGTCTTACTTTATCATTGGTTCAACAAATATGCTCAAACCTTATACATGATTCGAGAAGGAAAAAGGAAGCAACATTTGTGCCCCAATTACCATTTTACTAAATTCCTTGTGACAGGTCACAACTACTCTCAGCCCAGATCACATTCACAGTACAGTTTCACATTACAGTAGCCAAAATAAACTTGCTGCTTTCAAAATGGAAGGAACTCGACCCTGCTTCCTCTTCCCCATTCTTCACTACCAACTCTCCCTCCTACAGCACTTTTTAAAGTACTCTGATGTGCACCCAACAAGGAGATAAACCAGTTTACTTCACTTTACTAGGGCTATCTTTCTATCATTTTAGCAAGTTAAGTCAGTTTCCTATGGGATCAGAAACTCAGAGTTAGTGCGATGTAAGAGGCGGGGAGAACAAACCTCCGCCTTCAGGAGAGCAATTACTTTGACTTACAACATCTCAGGAAAGTTTCAGCAAGAACATTCACAGACAATTACATATGTACTCTTTAAAAAGCAGCATCTGGGGTGTAGCAAGCAACTGTAATCAAAAGAGGACCCTGGCAGAGCAAAGTCCAAAAAGGTCTAGAACATCAGCCTATGTAAAAGTAACCTTCCACATCCAACCAGACATGAAATAACACTACGTTCTGAGGCTTAACTTGCCAAATTATTGCTCTTAAGTAACAATACTAAGATCAAATCTTAATGCATTGCTGCATGCCTGAATCCTGTAACAGTCTATATTACCATAGTGGTGGTGCAAACCTTTTGAGGCAGCCAAACCTTTTTATTTTTAAAAAAGTGTTTTCACTGGTGATAACAAAAATAATAATAATGTCATGACTGTCATACCATTCCCTCCTTCTCTTCCGAAAGAGGTCAATCTAAATTTGGCTATGCTTTCAAGAAATTAATCCTAAAACCATGTCCAACACTTTGCCCATTACTAAAGTTTCTCAAGCAGCCGTAACGCAGGAAATTCAAATATTGTATCAGTTATGGCTTCCCAATAATTAAACCACCTATTCCTGTTTGAGGCGGGCTACCTGCACTTTTGCTAAAGTAGATTAGGAAGAGTTTAAAGCACACCAAAATAAATCACTTAAGCTAAAACTCCTGTATTATCTGCACGAAACTTGCAGATTCTCTATTCAAAACCACATCAGTTAATCTCTTCTTTTCCCCAACTCGGGGCAGCAATGCAGATCACACACAAGTAACAGCAGAGAAGTTCGTGCTCGGGCTGCCTTCCCCTACACAAGAGGACAGGTACTCTCCCAGCACGTCTGTGGACGTAGCAGAGGGGGTTCAGCTCGTGCACTATCACTTTAACATGAACACTTGGATTATCAGGAGCTCTCTCTCTCTCTCTCCCTGTGCATGGCTGCTGCAGATGTGTGGGGCCAAGACACCAGTTCCACATCCCTGCTGGCTCCCTGCACAGCCACACCACACCCTAAGCCGTCTCCTTCCAGCAACATCTGCTTGAGATTTTTAACAGATTTGCTCATCAGTAAATGCAAGGGGGGGGTGGCGTTTGCCAGAGCAGCAGCCACATATCCACTGATTACTAGCACAGGACCTTAAACTGATGTGCAGATTAAAAAGGTATGTTCTTGTTAGATATTTTTTTTCACATAGATTGATTATCAGAGAGTGCAAACAATGCAGGCAATGCAAAGTACACAACTTAAATTTTCAGTTCAGGCACAGCCTAAAGTAAGTTACATTCAAATAACAGAGACAGGCACTGAATGTATTATTAAGGGAAAACAAAGTCATGTAAAGAACGACATCATCCGTTCTTCCCCCAAAGCTGACTCTACATACAGACTCACTGAAGCTTCAAATTAATTTTTCTCAGGTGTGCTACTGGTTTCAAAGATGTTACTGCCAGAAAACTTACTATATGACACTTCTAAATACTCATATTCAGAATACCCTCTATTTAACCAAATTCATTACATCTCATCTTCAGGAGGAGAGAAAAGACCACATTAACATTGTGTCAATGACCACTTCAAAAATTACATCTTACTCTATGCTAAGACTTACACTGTTTAGCTGACAAGAATTTTCTTAGTACAAGGTAAAAAGTCAAAGCTTTGAGATTAATCCTGTCCCTGAAGGTTAGTTCATGTACGGAAAGCCATTTATGTAAGGTGAAAGACTCCCCTTCTTCCCAGAGCAGCAAGTTAAACTGCTCCTGTGAGGTTTCATAACAGCCAAGAAAAGGCTATTTGTCATGGTTACACCCACTTCCTAACCCAATATAAAATTAAGAAACATACTTTAAAATTTACTAAGATTAACTTATCTATGAAACTGTGTCAAACTTCCTGCACAAAGTTTCCAACCCTTAAAGAGGTGGATAACAGACAAAATATACCTAACCTAAAATATACCCACTGCAACAGAAGCTGGACATCTCTTTTTCAAATATTAAAGCCATTAATTATTTACATCCCAAATACTCTATGGAATTATTTCTCAAACTGCAGGCCATACTGAATTTTTCTCCCATTAAACTCCTCATACTCAGTTTGCCAACAAATTGCTTGGGGAAAAAAATCCCAAGTTACCTATCTTCCTTAATAAACTTACCAGAAAAACCTCAATTACCTCAGTTCATCCTAAACAAAAGCTTAGCCTAGTATCCATTTCAAAAGATGAATCCTAACACAACTACAAAATTAAGTCTGACCTTGTCCTCTGTGAACTCTCTTCAGTGTCACCAGGTCCAAGACATCTGAGTGAAGAAGTCAACACTGTTTCAGCTTATTTCAGAGAGGACTAGTAATTAGCATCAAGGTACAATATTAACCTACATTTTCAAAAACACTAGCTAAGAAGTATTTTCAGATGATGAGTAAGATGTGCTCAGGATTATTTATGATTCTAGAGTTACTTTCTCCTCTTTTCTTTGAAGTTGTTTTACCATTCTCACAGTTGCTGCGTGAATAAGTGTGATAACAAATTACACAGAAAACCTAGTAAGAACTGTAGAACAGAATGACAGAAAATGCACCAAACTGAATGGGAAAAAAATACTTCCTCACATTTTGTTGACTATTTAAGAACAGAGCAATACTCCAGGAAAAGGATGGTTTCCAAAAACACTTCACTGCCTTCACACATCTACACTGGTTATTAAGCATAATGCATCAAATACCTGATTACAAAAATTCAACAGTGTCCTGTATACCGAACACGCAGGGACTGCACCAATAAATGCCTTGTGTTTTAAGTGATTACTCCTTAGATGCACAACAGAAATCCATTACTGAAAGCATACAATGCAGAATTACGATCCCAAAATCTGATTTGAGAAACAATTATCATTCAGAATACAGACAGAAAAAAGCCCTGACTGACCACTGGCTGCAGCACAGGCTCAAAAAAGCCCATAAAGTGAGAGAGGAAAGAGGAGAGACATGAAATGTTCCACAATCCTAACTTCTACGAGTATGTGTATGGGAATTTATTAAGCTATCTAGATCTTGATCTACATTGACAGAATAGTAATAAGCAGCAATGCTACTGATAAAATTGAACTTGCATTTCCAGCACATATGCGTGTGCCTCAACACTAATTATGAATCATTCTGATTTCACTGCATTACAAGCTCTGATACGCAGCTACTGCACTTTTAGTAAAATTACAATTATGAAGTCAAAATTTCTAACTTGCAGCTCAGATCAAGGAGTCACTAGACTTTTCAGAATAGTCACTACTTAACAGCACTTCTGCAGCTTTCCCCATATATTAATTACCACAAATTTGGAAGCTTCCTGTATCAAACAGTAGCTGTAAGAGCTGCTGCTGTGGTAAGAAAAAAAAAATAAACGAGAAAGCATTATGAAGAATGAAAAGGACTCATATTTCATATCAATGTCAACAGAAGAGGTAACATTAAAGAAGAAACAGACGAGCTCTCTCACTTGGAGCAAAGTGTGATAATTACACGCTAAATGTTTTCTAAGGGCCTATCAACATAAAAAGAAAAAAAAAGAAAACCCACTGGGGTCCTTTCAAGTTCAAAGCCCTAGATCTTACTCCAGACCAAAACAGCACAAGCAATAAGTGGAAGAACTTCTAGAACAGCATCATCTCTCAGTTTGTCTCTCTAAAGGAGGCTGGTCTATGCCAAATTTGAATGTAGCACCTAGGGAGAAAGCAAATCAATCCCATAGGAATGGCTAGGCCTCCTAGGAAGCAGCATTCTGTAAAACATATTATCATGCTAAGGAAAAAAAGTACACTCCACACTAAAATACTTCATGTTTTGGATCTGTCTTATCTTTTCTTTTCCCTGTGTAAGCATATAGATTACATAGTTATGCAGAAATTCTGTCTTCAAAACTACTTATTTTCTTAATTGTACACTCTTAAACTTCACCTGTTTCAAGAGGCATCTCAGCAAAGACTGGTCTAGGAAAAGTGACCTAACTACAAACAACTCTGAAGTGAGTTAGACCCTGACCTACTGGTAGCATCAAAACCAGGAGAGTATAAACAGGAGTTTTTACTTTTTAAGACTTAAAAATATTTAAATATTATTTAGAATCATTAAATAACATTTATCTTTAGTGTAAAAACACTTCAGGTTTCTATCCAGTGATGATTAAAGATCACTATTTATTCACACATAAATTTGTGAGAAATTAAAGACAAAGTTACTTGGTTTTAGGAATTCCTATAAAAAAGACCAGAAGTAAAATTTGCAAGCTATTACACACACCATTAGCAATTGCTATAGAAAAAATAATTGACAGCCACACAGAGCTGTCAAATGCACGTCAAGCAGCGAAGAAAATTTGGTTCACAGATTCATTTTCTCTCCAAGCACTCCAGTTTCTCCCCAGCCTGCAATTTCTCTCCCCCAATCCTACATAAAGTTAGCTGCGTGGTTTCCAGGCTGGCAGCCGTCATCCCCATCTCAGCCAAGCCGCACACCATCAGTGATTTGGAGATCGGGCCTCCTTTTGTATCTAACACCCGGTGCGTGAGCAGGGGAAGGCAGCGCACACCGGCGCAGCGTGTGACAGCGCTGCCGCCTTTATCCCCGCTCCCGTCATTCTCTCTCTCACACACCGCGATCCCCCACCCGCATTGTCTGCCTCGCTCCATCCCCGATTGATACGGACACGTTCTCGCTGCTCCGCCAGGGATCCCCGGGAACCCCCTTCCTCGGCCAGGGATCCCCGGGAACCCCCACTTCCTCGGGCTTTCCCTGGCCGGCCGGAGCCCGCGCCGGGCCCGCGGCGAAGGTCGCGGCCCCCAACGCCGCGCGGGGCCGAGTTGGCGGCAGCGGCCTCCGGGAGAGGCCGCTCGGAGCGGGACGCGCCGGGACCCGGCGGCACCGCGGCCCCGGGGGGGGGTCGGGCCGGCCCCGTTGCCCCGGGGCCCCTCCCCTCGCCCCCGGGGGGCCCCTCCCCTCCGCCCCCCCTCACCGGTCGTTGAGCTGGTCCTCGGTGCCCGGCAGCGGGTGCACCACGAAGTGGATCGAGGTCATGTTCCGCGCCGGTGCTCCCCCGGATGCGGCGGGAGGCGGGCGGGCGGGGGCCGGGCACACAATGGGGGCGGCGGGGGAGGGGGCTCTCGGCCTCCGTCCCTCCCCCGGGGTGGTTCGGGGCCGCCCGGCGGAGTCTCGGGCTCTCGGCGGCCGCGGCGCTGCGGGCGCGGGGCGGGGCGGAACGGCCGCAACGGCGCCGCTCGGAGCTGGGCCCGCGCCGCGCTCACGCACGCGCCGCCATCTTGGCTTCCAGCGGGCCCTTCTCCCTCCCCCCTCCCCCGCCCTCCGTGCGCCGCGACAGGGAAGGGGCGGGGCCTGACCGGCGCGCGGCGGCGCGCGTGCAAGCCTCGTGCTGACTGGCGCGCGCGGCTCCCTCCCCTGCCACTAAGCGCGCCACCGATTGGCCCGGCGCGTCGCCCTCGCGGCGGGGCGCGATGACGTCAGTGCGCGAGAGGGACGTAAAGCACCACGTGCCTCCGCCGGCTCCCTCTTTCCCCCCCCTCCCCCCGGGCCCCAGCGCGGCTCCTCGGCGGGCGGCGCGCGCGGCTTCCCCTGAGGCGCGGGGCGGGAGCGGAGCCGCTTCCTCTTGGCCGGAGTGGGGGCGTGTGAGCCCTCAGAGTGCTGCTCCTCACGGGAGCCCTTTGCGGGGGACAGGGATTTCCCCCGATGCCCGCGGGTGCTTCAAGCCCAGCGCCCTTCGGCACCCGCTCCCCGCGGCCGGTGCTGGCTCTGTCCTTTCCAGTTGAGTTTCTTGTTGCTTTTCTAGGTAGTCCTCCCTGCAGCAGCCGCGATTTTTCACCGTTTTTTAGGGAGGTCCCAGAGTTATTAGGGTTGGAAGGGACCCTGGAGATCATCCAGCCCCGCCCTTCTGCCAAGGCAGGGTCGTCTGGAGCAGGTGACACAGGAAGGTGTCCGGAGAGGGAGCGACATCCCTGGGCAGCCTGTCCAGTGCTTTCCCTCTCAATAAAGCAGTTCTGTCTTACATTCAGGTGGAACTTGTGTTTTAATTGATGGCCTTTAGTCCTCGTCCTATCGCTGGGCACCATCCTCTTGGCACATTCCTTTAAGGTATTTATATTTCTTGATGCGGTCCCTTTTCAGTCTTCTCCAGATTAACCACTAGGTTGGTGGTACGTCAGAATAAAAAACTGCGGTGCTGCTGGCTTTACATGCCTTCCCTCTGGACAGGGTTCAACTGAACTTCCAAGAGATTACACCTCGCCAATGGAGCTGGTTTTAACAAATTAACATCTCAATGTAACCAAGGTTAAGTATCAAAGTCAGTAAAATAGCCATTTGTTTCTATAGAAACTAAACACCTTAGCGGGGGTTGCACCAAGCTTTGATTTTGGTGGGTTTTAATTTTTTTTTTTTTTTACTGGAATTTGCTGATTTTGCAGTCTGCTCTTGCTTGTTTTCAGGGAATCGGGAATTTGGGAAACTGACTCAAAATTATTTTTAGCTTGTGAGGAATGATGGTAATCACACAATAGTGTGGTTACCAAAAAACCTCTAGAACCTAATTCAGTGAGTTAGAATTTATTTCTGAGTCTCTATAATTATAAACCCTAAAAGTCTAGGTATGTTTCCCCACTTTCAGGCCTTAAGGAACTTTGTAATTTCCCAACTTCTGCTCCCTTCCTAGGCTCTTTCTCCAGTACAGCTGAAAGGACCTAATCCAAGGGCTGATGCATCTGCCTGCTGCCCAGAGATTTGGGGAGTTTGTGAAGGTTTTTTTTTTTCAACTATCACTAATGTGAGGAAATGTTATAGAGAGAAGAAATATTCAATTGATGAATTTCAGATTTCTTATTCTCAGATGAAGTTTCCCTGTATGTTCTGTTCTCAAGTGGCAGTGATACTCAAATCCTTCAAAAATACAAATAAGTAATTCAGCTTATCCTGGGAGAAAGATACTAAGAGGTTTTTGGATATCTACAAGGTGTGGAATAGGACTCGTTCTGTTTGGTAGTGCGATAGTGCAGTAGTTGTGCTCTTAAAAACCAGTATGTCCATGTTTACCTTTTTACCTTTTTTTCCTTTTTTTCCTGTTAAGCCAGAGAATAGAGTTTATTTATTATTTAGTTCTGTGTTTGATTGTACCTAAGTTTGTTAGGTTTTTTCTACTTTTTTTTTTTCCCAACGTCAGTCTTTATGCTTTTCCTGAAAGTATTTGTGGTGTTTATCACAGTGAAAGATTCTCGTGAGCTGCGCTGGTCTCAGTTATTTTATCAGAATCACTTGTATGTTTTGATAACCACCTGAAAAACCTTGCTTCTCAGTTTGATTTTTTTTTTTCCCCAGACAAAACAAAAAAAGGATATTTCCCCTTGGCAGTCATTCCTCTTTTCCACTGAACAGTAGGAAAGAGGTCATGTGAATTCTTGCAGAGACCTTCTGAATCCTGTCAAGAATTTTTGGTAGGTTTTGGGAAGTTCCAGATGCTTGTTTGCTTTTCTGTTCTCC
This sequence comes from Turdus rufiventris, assembly GCA_013186435.1. Taxonomy (NCBI): domain Eukaryota; kingdom Metazoa; phylum Chordata; class Aves; order Passeriformes; family Turdidae; genus Turdus; species Turdus rufiventris. The sequence continues at coordinate 6,779,792 of PYHW01009979.1, forward strand.
AAATCATTTACACTTCCAAAAGCTATTACTTATTCTTTGGGTGGGCATAAGGAAGAGATTTCCATTAGTCTGCCTTCCATCATTAACACAGCCTTTAATGGGTTATGGAAACCTGGTAGATACAGGAAAGGAGCTGGGAATGCCCTAAGGGGGTGCACATCTGTTAGGCCTGCTGGCCATTTCCAAGCACTCCTTTTCTGTAGCTTTATTTACATTGTGTCTAAACCTCAGTTTCAGCTCATGGCTTTGTAAATGCAAACAGCATGAGCAAAAATTAAAAAAAATTAATAATTGATTCCACTGCAACTTGTATTCAGAGCCAGAATAAACTTGAGTAGTGCAAATGTCAGCTCTTGTTCACACGAAGAGTTTACACTGCTGTCTACAATGGCAACTAAGCATAGGTGAGAGGATACAAAGCCAAGTGCTCAATTGATGATGTTATTCTGACGTGAGTTTGGAATATGGAGGAAATTCCAGCTCAAGGATGTGAGGCTGCATCTTGCTGCTTGAGTTTTGCATTACCAGGAAGTGGCAGCATTGAATGCCTGCCTTGGCCGCTTGTTCTTGGAAGATAATTACAGGGGTTACAGCTTGATGGCCCTTTGATTATCTGAATTTGACTTCAAATAGAATTGCTTTCTAATTGCAGAACTACTCATTCTTACAACTTCTGTTTTTTTAGAACTTCAAAATAGAAGATTTTTCTGAAGTTCTCTCATTTTCCTCAGTCTGTTAGATGTGAGCATCCAATACTGAAATGGTATTTAAGAATTCATATTTGCCAAGTCATGAAAAAGCCCTTAAGAACCAAACCAGATTTTTTTTTCTTTACAAAATATGTCTTTAAGGCAACAATGTAGGTCTTGGCCTGAGAAATTTGGCTGTCCACATTGCACAGCTCCTCTGTGTGTAGGTAGTGCTATTTTCAGGGATACAGGTAAAGCAGCAGCTTCCTTCTGAAGGTACAGCTATGAATACACCAACACCCAACCAGCAAAACAAGTTTCTTGCTGGTATATTTCCTGTGCAAGAGTTTTGTCAGCTTGGAAATACCGTACAAAATAACTCCTGTGGGATCACTGCTGTCATGTCTGCAATTCAGTTTTGATGAGAGTCAGCATTTCTCGAAGTTTTCAGACTGGTAGAAGCACACAGTTTGGCAAGGATCTCTGGAGGTCATCTTATTCCAGCCTCCTGCTCTACAAATGTTCAGTTCCAGTGGATCAGGAACTCTCACATCAGAAAAAGCTTCTGAATAATATGCACTGGGACTTTATTCCCACCTGCTTTGCTACTCGGCAGCTGCAGGCCTGGTGGATTACACAGAAGTCTCTCAGTTCTGAGGGGAGGGGACCTGCTAAAGATGGGAGGATTGGGGTAAGAGGACTGCAAGGGACTTTGCTCTGTAAACAGTGGGAGCAGGTGCCAGCAGGTGTGCCACAGGCTGATGGAAGTGCAGAATCAGGGAAGAGGCCCTGAGTAGAAGTGAAGGCTTCAGGCAGTGAAGGGGAGCTCAAGAATGCACTTCCAGACTGTTAACTCCAGATGTCAACAGAGATGACATCAGGCTGGCACCATAAGGTTATATTTTGCTCTGGAAGAAATGAGGCCAGCATTCCTGGAAATGTCAGGCAACAATGCTGTGCAGAAAACTGCAGTTTCTAGATTGTTCCCAAGGCTGAAAGGAAGTTCCCATAACGAGTAGCAAAGTACATGGCAAGCTTTCCTTCACCTCGTGTCACAGACTGAAGCAAGGTGGCTTACTAAGGTTCAGAGCTGATGAAAACTCATTTTCCATGGAAGTTTTCTTACAGTGGGTTTTTCAGTTTCTAATAGTGCACACACCATTTCTCTCTGCCCTGGGATTCTTCAGTGACTAAAAAAAAAAAGGTTGAACTCTGCTTTGATCTTTATCTTTCTCCTAGCTGGAGTATTAGGTGGCTCTCCTGCTGCCTCTGCAATGCTTGGGTCAATTGATCTAACAGAGACCTCTGAGACCAGAAATTTGTGTCAAAATGTGTCTGAGACTCAGATATTCAGAAGTGGGTATGGTGAGCTTTGACACACAATCTGGACTGAAATACATCTGTTTAAAATCAGGCAATTCTGGAGGTGCCTGATCTCCCTTCTCCCTTGTCTGGTCTACTCTGCATTTCCTTTCTTCTCTGCAGTGAAGGACTTCAGGGCTTTACACTAGAAGAGGGCAGATTTGGATGAGAGATAAGGTAGAAATTATTCAGTGTGAAGATAGTGATGCACCTGGAGCAGGCTGCCCAGAGAAGCTGTGAATGCCTCATTCCTGGAAGTGTTCAATGCCAGGCTGCGTGGAACTTTGAGCAGCCTGGTCTAGTGGAAGGTACCTCTGCCCATGGCAGGGAAATTGAAACTAGATGATCTTTAATGTCCGTTCCAAGACAGATAATTAAAGAAACCTATGATCTGTTTCTCCTTTCTTTACTATGCAGTATGATTTGCTTTCCCTGTTTGGGGGTGTTGGCATAACATGTCTGGAATCAAAGTGAGGTCTCTGCCAAGTGTTCACTGGAGTTTGTAGATCCACCAGTAGGCTGAGATTTTGACACTCACTTGACGTTGCTTCTCACCATGGTTGTAGCCCCTCACTTGCAACTTTCTCTTCCAGCTCCCACAGCGACACTTCTGAACATCCATTCCTTCTGACTGTGCATCCAGGGCATCTCTTCTTGTCCAGGCCCCACCACAAAGTTTACATGATCGTTTTTATATGTGTAGAACAGACCTGTCTGCTGAGAAATGCAGCTGAGCATGACAAGAGGAGCTTACCAGGCATCCTGGGCACTGTGCAGGAGCTGAGGGAAGAGAGGCTGTGGGCAGCCCCTTTGTGACTGTCCCCATGAGGTGATGTGGGCAGAGCTGGTGTGCACAGTGGTGGGTGTATCTCTGAGAATTTGTGTTCCTGTGCGGGCAGCTATATAACAGAGTTGTGTTCATTTGTATCAGAGCAGTTTCCTTTAAGTTCCTGGCAAGGAAAGACAGAATTTGTTTGAATATTAACAACTTTAAGGTGGGCATATGTTCCTAGGGTGTTGTCTGGGTTTTCTATGGAATTGCCTTCTCCTTCTTATCTGTCTGAAGGCTGTAAAGGGAGTCCAGGTGATTAAGTAGGATAAGAAAAGTTTTTTTTATTTGATTGGTTTAGCTACTCTTGTCCTAACCGTATTTACTTTCAAAAATGTCAGTTTTGGAAAAAAAAGCCACTATATAAAATGTGTGGGTGAAATGCATTCACAGCAATAACTCTGAAATTATTGCAGAGTAAATTTGTTGCTGGCAGGGAAAGGAGTGGAGACCTTCCAGGTCAAAAGCAAGTGAATTATTCTATGGACTCCAGTGGGGCCAGAATTTACCTTTCAGCATACATACTTTCAACCTACTTTTTAGCTGCTGTTCTTCTGTCATTAAATAGCCATTTGTCATGGATGGCTATTTATAATATAGGAAGTAGTTAGTTCTTGGGTTTTAATTCCCCCTGAAAAAATATTAAAATTTAAACATTTCCAGAGAAGTTCAGTGTAGCACAAAGCAGGTACCAAGTCCCCAGCCATCCCCCTTTCGAGGGTGGTTTTGTTGGCCAGCTCTAGCTGTTCCTCATGGGCTGAACATCCACAGCTTTCCCAGAAATAATGAGGCACTTTGGGAACGGAGTTTCCCATTTTGTTTTACCCCAAAGGAGGCCAGGTTGTGTGCTCTCAGGCTGCTCCACAACGTCAGACAAGACAGTGGGAGGAAGATGAGTTTCAAGCCCAAACTGCTGATTTGAACAATAGCACAGGCACACAGAGAGAAAACTGATCTGCCTGTGAAATAGCTCCAAAGCAGCCTTCATTTACATCTGGCACTTTAAGCAAACCAGAGGCTGTGTCATTTGAGAAGTGGCTTAAAAACAGTGGCTGTTCAGGAGAAATTTGGCCTGTGCAAAATAAGTGTACACAGAGGCTACAAATCCACCATCCTGTCTGAAATATCTCTTCCATATTTCAGCAGTTGGAGGTTCCCATCAGGAGGTGCAGGCAAAGTGTCAAACAAAGCCCATTCTCTTTAAATGATCGGTTTTGCTTTCAGGGAAGATTGAACCTTCTGCTAAAAATCTTACTGGGTTTTTTCTTCTTTGTTTTCCCCTTTTCAATCACTAAGGACATTCACATAGAATGCTGCTTTTTATTATTCTTCCATGTCCCTATAGCATCTTCCCTAGATGAGAATACAGTTGCAGTGGGTCTTGCAACCAGTCACAGAAGTGATTAAAGCTCAAAAAAAAGTAGATGTTGAATTCATGTGAAGAGATGCAGCTCTAACATTTGGGAGTCCCATGAAATAGGATTTTTATGGTCATGGTGCTTCAGTACTGAAAGGCAGGGAAAGAAAATTGCAGTGGAGACAGTAGGTCAGTAGGAGATGCAGCACATGAAGACTGCTGGGAACTGCTTTGACAGTTAAAATTTAGCTCCACTGAAACTAATGGAGGAAAGACAATATGAATAAATAGTCTGGAAGGTTTTTCTTCATTTGAAGTTAAGAGGAAAGGGACACAGTTAACCGATGATTGAATATTTTATTGTGAATACCAGGAATGGCAACACTATGCCTGCATATGTGTTGGTGAGCATATTTCTATGGACAGGCAGGGAGCTGACACAAAACTGCTGGCAGATTTGCAAATTCAGAATTACTTGCTACTAACTGAACATACAGGTAGTTTCACTTGCCTTTTGCTGTGAACTGAGACTAATTGTTGGGGCTTAAATGCTTAATATTATGTATCTACTTTGTCTATTTTTTTAACAAAAGTGTCAAGCAAAGGGTTTAGCTACTGGAAATGGGAAAGGAGAAGAAATATGGCCCTAAGTCATCTTTGAAACATTTCCATGAAAACTGTAATGCCACTAGAATCTGAAGGAGGGCACTCAGTATACTATTACTTGCAGGAAACTTCAAAGTTTGAATTTGGGTTATGAGCACTGGGCAAAAGAAAAACTGAACTAAATAAGCCAGATAGAAACCTGTGAGCATTTGGCAGATCTGTTCACTCATGATTACGTACTTCTACTTGGCCTTTTCCCCCTGTACACTCTGTACAACCTACCTAGACCCAGCTAAATTTGCCTGAAGTTTCCCCTGTTACTGTGCCTTCCAGCTGGCAGGGGCGCCCCTTGGCTGCTCCTCTGGGCAGAATGCCTGCTGGACACACTGCTGGGGTGGAGCTGGTGTCCATTGGGAAATGTCTTCTTGTGTCACCTAGCTTTTGGGGCTACAGAGGCAAGAGCACAAATACATTGGTTCAGGATGTTCCATTTAGAAATGCTCTTCATTTTTAATGCACAAGTTACAGGCTTTTGCCTGAGGAATGTACAGAAGTTTATAGTATATGAGGCACTAGGACAGGAGTTCAAATAGCTTCAGTCATAATGACAGGTGACTCTACCCATTTAGCCTTCTATTTCCTAGGATTTATTCTGCTGTTCTGAAAAGCTATGGTTTAAAACACACTGAAGTGCCAGTACAGGCTAATAGCCCCCACTACTACACTAAAACACACCACTGAGAGTAGAAGACACTGTGCTTTGTATCTGTCTCCCAGGGTGAGGGAGAGAATAGCTGAGAGGTATGGGGCTCTGCCCACAAAGACCTCCTCACAGGCTGTCAGCTGAATTTGGAGTGGGAATCAGATCCAGAAAACAGATACCTGAATTTAGGTCTCTAATCTCCCACACTGGGCAGTGGAGACTTAGTTATGGCAGTCAATGGAGCTGGGAGTGTGATTCATGTGAGGAAATGTAGGTACCCATCCTCTGTTAAGCTGAATCCCTCCGACAGTGGGAGGTGGGACACTGAGCTCATCTTGTGTACACTGAGTACACAGCTGCAGCCGGGAAGCCCATCCCTGGTAAGGATGCGCTGATGACAAGGATTCGGTCTCCAGTTGCTGCATTGTTTCTGCAGTTTAATGAGAGGGGCGGGCTGGACCCCCCGGCAAAGGCTGGAGCTGCAGAGCCCTCTGGAGAGCCAGAGAGGCTGAGCGTGTGTAGGCAAGCAGCTTCATCCCCTCTGTGAGGGGTCGGTGAGCACATTAGATGTTATTTAGGTAGTCAAAATGGCACTCAAGGCTGTGCAATAAAGAAACAACATGTCTCTGTAAAAATTATTTTACAACCTCTATTGTCGAGTTCAGACAAATAGACTTAACTGAGCCTTCTTAGGATATGAAACATTTTAGTATCTACTACTTATGTCTGAACCTATGTTTTAGATTTTATTTTCCAGACAAAAGAGTAATTTTAAATTATGCAAATGAGCTGCCAAAGCAAAGCATTATGCAGATTTGTGAGGCAGGCAGCAGTGTTAACCCTTGGTGCTGCAGCTTGCTGCAGAGAGAGCGCTGCTGCAGCAGCTCTGCATGAATTTCTTCCAGCCCCTGAGCTCTTTAATTACACCACTCCTGTGTCAGGGCCTGGGGAGTGAGGCTCACCTTCTGCACACCCCCACTGCCCAGTGGATTTAGGTGGATGGAGGAGTTGTGTTTGCTGCACTGTTCACCTCACAGTTCTGCCCACCACAAGCTCTACCCAAATCTGGTCTGGATGTCTCAAAAAAAAACAAGTGTTGTTTCATATGGGTTGTTTCCAGAATATTTGAAGTGACTGTCATGGGAGAAATATTAAATTGCTTTTCAAATGTCAGCACTGCAGTAACACTTTAAAAATAATTGACACTATCAGCTGTAAGTCCTCTAGCTTGCTGGCCTGGCTGGTACACACAAGATGCACTAGCAGCCTTGACTTTCTGTAGAGGAAAGCTATTAAAAGAACTCCATGTTGTGCTAATTTGTGGATTCAATAGCTTATTATCCCACCCAGCTATAAAGGTGGTGGGAATAACTCTCAGTCAGGAGTAGATGGATTTTGATAGAAATCCAAAGTCTGATCTGCTCTGGAAATTTGCCCTGATCTCTGCAACTCATGCCAACAGCTGACATAACCACACTGGTGCAAGCACTAGTGCTGAGCAAGAAATCCAATGTTTTATAGCAGTAAAGTTTGGCGAATAGCAAGAGCAGGCAAATCCCCAACATGCATGAGGATGTGAGTACAGCTGATCTCTAGTGGAGGCGCCTGATGATGGGTTAAAATAGTGGCAGCAAGCCGGGGGAAAGAGAGAGAGAGTTCACATCAGGCAGTTCTGGAAAGCCTGGGTCTGTGCCTGAGTCATGCCCATGTGGGATGCAAACCCTGTGAATATTGGATTTATTCAGCATCAGGCAGGGATGGATCCTGGTGTGGGCAGGAAGGAGTCTGGCTGCAGTATGAGGGGACTTGAATCCACATTTCCTCCTGCACTCCAGTTCATAGAACCATGCAATAGAATCACACAATCATAGTTGTTCATGGCTCTCTGTGAGAGAGCTTACAGAGCAGCGCAGGTTCCAAGGAAAACACCAAGAATACATATTTCTGTGGTGAATTACTTCAGGAACAAACAATGTCTCAGTGCTGCTCCAGGACACAGAGGTAATCTGGGTTTCTCTCTTGCATCCTCTTGCACACAAACCCTTTAAAGTTTTCTCCACTCACCAAATTGATCCCACCCTTTTTTTCTAGTTAAAGGTGTCACTTCAAGCTGCCTGTCAGAAACTGCTTGTCTCAGCCAGTACACAATACTGAATAAACACTTCAATATGCTCAAACCTGGATGTTATCTGTGAATTTACTGGCTTAAAACCTATGGCCATTTTTAAACTGGATACACATGTGTGCACACAAAGGTTAGCTCAGTTTAGCTACTTTGGTTTTGCTTGTTCTTAAGAACATTTTTGGCTCCAAAATGTGATGTCTTTCACGTATTTGGAAGGAGTTGTCCAGAGCACATGATCAACATCTGTTGGTTTTGATATGCCAGAGGAGCTACATAAGAGATGCAGAGATCAGAGAATACATTGCTGCTCTGTATATTTGTTTTCAAATTTGGATTTTCTGTTTCAAATTTGGATTTTTTCTATTACTTAGCGATTTAAGCGATAGGCTGATGGTCTGGTTAGTAAAAAAAAAAAGCATGAAATCCACTTATATTGGTTCAGGTTTTGTTAGTTTTGGAGGAAAAGAATATAAGGATAAAAAGCTGAAAAGGATATAAATCAGACACTGCTGCTACACTGCCAATGCCTGGCCAGCTTAAAAGAACTAAACTAGTTTAAATAGGCAGAAGCACTGTTTTATGACGGCAAACAAACAAAATTGAGCACAAAGATCATGGAAAGAAGTTGCTAGGAAACCTCTACGGTGCTGTGGAAAAGTTTTGCAGCACAGGCACCTTTAAGAGTTGTCACCACCTGCCAGCCTGGGCATTTCCTAAAAGCAGGGGTGTAAAATTGTAGTACACCTTGATTTCTATAAATGCAGCCCCAGGAAATGCCTTACAGCTCATTTTAAGTTGGTGCAGCTTCAGGGGACTCTGAGCTGTTCCCAGAACCATCTCTGAAGACTCAACACAGGTCTTGTCCACAGTAATGCTGAAGCCCAAACTTCTGTGTTAGGAAAGGTCTGCCCAGACTGCTGTCATCTTATTTATGTTCTTAGCAAAGATCTTTGCTTCTGTGGGCTCTTGCCCATGCTGAGATTTCAATAA
>PYHW01009979.1:6796051-6812573 GCA_013186435.1 Turdus rufiventris
GCTGGATACTGTGCTTCTGCCTGTGATGATGGGTGGGAAAGGGAGCAGCAGAGGACAGCAGAGCTGGGCAGTACCTGCTTGGATGATTTGTGTCCACACACACCTGCTTATCCTACCTATGGTTTGTGGTGATGCCCTCCAAGGTTATTTTGCCTGCAGGTCCCTCTGCTCAGTGTTCTGCTTGCAGACCATGCTGATGCTCTCCTGGTCTGGGGACAATCTCTCTGGATGAGCATGTGTGTGGGGAAAAGTTCACATCCCTTGGCATAAAAGTGCATCCTAAAGGAATCAGCAACCTAAGGGCACCACTGCCTGTAGACCCTTCTCACTCTTCTGTGGAGCACATGGCAAATCCTCAACTCCCCAGTTTCACGTGCCAGGAAGGTTTAACTTCAAATTACTTTTTGAGCTGTCACTTTCCCTGAAGAAGTTTTGTTTTGCTACAAGTGTTCAGCATCTTTGCTTTGTAGTGGCTTTTGCAGTCCCTACTTTTATATCGGAAAGAAGATTGAGCTTGATACTCAATTCAAGAGATCTGCTCCAGACCTCATCTCTTCAGATTGGTCTTGGCAAACAAAACCACCTCTGGGAAATAAAGCGTTCAGACTCATCAGGCAAGAGAGACCTCCTGAAGGACTCTTTCATGTAGAGCTGGAGAGAATAGAATGTGTCAGAGTTTTACAGACAAAATAGTGCTATCAGAGGGGTGTACAGCTCCATACAGGAGGGACCCTTCACATGTTGTCAGCCTTTGAATTCAGCTTTTAAATAAAAGATTGGCCTTCAGACCAAAAAAGTTATGCCTTTTATGAGTAATACAGTACAAAGCAATTTTTTTTTATTGCTGAAACTATCATTCAATAGAAAATAAGCTGTCTCTTTTGATTTATTAATAAGTCAAATTAATATTTCACCTTGGGAAAATAACACATCATCTGGTTTGCCACTGGGCAGATGCCTGAGAGACAAGTGTGTTGCTGCTGAGGCTGGGATTAGCTTTTGTGTCACTGGCCAATCTGAGGGAATATATTTCATGTCTCGAGCTCCAGCACTTGTCAGAGGTGATGGGATGGAAGCGGATGGTCAGTATTATTTTTGGGAATTGTGGGCAGCCACGCTGAAGCAGCATTGTGTATGAAACTCATGCAAGTCATGTTCCACACGGCCCATGACTGCTGCTCGGGCTCCGTGCACGGATCCCTGCCATGGCAGCCCCGGCCTGTCCGGCTGCCGCGGGACCCCCGTGCCTGGGCCGGGAGCTCGGCGGGGGCTCCATGGCTCATGGCTCCATGGCTCATGGCTCATGGCTCCATGGCTCATGGCTCATTTCTCCATGGCTCATGGCTCATGGCTCTGCTGCCCGGGCTCCGTGCACGGATCCCTGCCATGGCAGCCCCGGCCTGTCCCGCCGCGCGGGTCCCCGGGCCGGGCCGGGAGCGCAGCGGGGGCGGCGGTTGTGCCGCCGTTGTTGCCATGGGAACGGCGGAACCGTGCGTCCTGCGGCCGTGATCTCAGCGCGTGGAAGCCCGGTAAGCTGCAGAACAGCCGCAGCCCGCTCAGTCTCACCATCACATGAAGCTGGAAGGGCACTCACATCTGCTCCTGCCCTGACACACTGAAACACCGTGACAATGTCGAGCCACTGCCATCTCCAGGACCATTGTCACCCTCGGGACCACTGTCATCATCATCATCACCTTCACCTTTCGCACTGTCATCCTTCGCACCACTGTCACACTTCGCACCACTGCCACCCTCGGGACCACTGTCACACTTCGCACCACTGTCACACTTCGCACCACTGCCACCCTTCACACCACTGCCACCCTTCACACCATTGCCACCCTTCGCACCACTGCCACCTTCGGGACCTCTGCCACCTTCGAGACCTCTGTCACCTTCGGGACCACTGCCACCTTCGGGACCACTGCCACCTTCGGGACCACTGCCACCTGCATAACTGGAGGCACATATCGAGGCAGATGCGGATGCTGGACCTGCGCCTGCAGCTGCTCCGTGACAGGCTGTGTGCAGCCCGCCTGCACAGGCTGTCCCTCCCTTGCTGCTGCTCGCACCATCACGGCTGCCACGGCTTCCGCTGCCCAGGGAGAAGGGCCCTCATTGCAAGGTAAGAGAGAGCTCTCTGCTTTCTACAGACATTGGCAACCTTTAGGTTAGGATGAAGGGAGGTTTGGGTTTGCTATCAGGAGCAATGGTTGAAACGGGTAAGTAGGATGGGAGCGAAATAGCCACTTTGGAGAAATAAATTGAAAGGGATATGAGAAGCTAAACATTGTTTCCTGTTTTAATTCCAGGGCAAAAAGACTTGGCATGCTGTTGAGCTCATCCTGTTGCAACCTTCCTTGCAACCTTCCTTGCGACGTGAAGTGTTTTGACCCCCATGACGTCTGTGTGTCAGTGAATGACGGGAAGGTGACCGTGCATGCGGAGCACAAGGACGAATGCGACACCGGATTGTCAAAGTCATGCAGCTACAGAAGATTCACGAAGGAATTCAGCCTGCCACCAGGGGAGGAGGAAGTCACCTACTCAGAGGAATCCAACAGCGTCACGAAGATTGAGCCACCCAAGTGCTGCTCTCATCTCTGTGACCTCTGAGCTGCAGCACACAGTCATTCTTCTCCTTCACCCCTTCTTTCCATCTGAATTATGTCTGTCCCAATAACTGTGTGTCAACAGCTTCTCTTACCTCTTCCACAAAAGAAAACAGCACTCTGAGCAAATTGTGTGAGCCTCATTTTTAAGGCGTTTGGTGGGCAAAAAGGGAGTGGCACCAGGAAACACAAAGATATTTTTGGGCACACATGGCTGTGGTTGCTGGGTACTGAAGGCAGGGCTAGAGGCAGTGGACTCAGGGCATACAGTTTTATGAATTTTAAAGGCCTTCTTCCAAAAAAATCAAGCTGTACTCTTTTTTCCCTTGGTTGGGTTCTTGCAGAGACTGCCTGGCTGGGACAAGCTGCAGATGAAGGACAAAGAGCTTTTCCTTAGAAAAATCTGGATTAGCATTTCCTGCTGGATCAATAGCCCCAAAATAATAATAAAACTCTTTTCATGTTGGGAGAGAGGGAGAATTGCCAGTATAATTGCTTGAAGGCAATTTTAACTTTGCTGCCCTGGCCTCAGCTCTTGGGCATGCACTCCTATGGGAAGTAGTATTACCTCCCACTGCAGAAAGTGTGTGACAGAACACACTTGGTGACTGCATTTACTAGCCACTTGGGCCAGCATCTCTCCAGTGGGCACCACCTATTTCAGGTTTCATGAGGCTGGGGGGAGGAAGGTTGCCACCTCTTCATGTGATGCACTCCCCTGCAGCAGACTTTCCTAACAGGGAACTCAATGTTTTAGGTTATGCTGGCACAGAATCTGATGTTCCCTAACCTGCCAGGGGAGAGGGAGCACCTGTGGGCCAGTGCTGTGCAGATTTGCTGCACACTTGAGTGGAGTGTTGTCCCTGCCATTAGCCTGGCTAAGAAATGAAGTTGGTTGCTGTCACACATGGGGACCCTGGCCCCCAAAGGACCACGTGTCCCAGTGCAGCCGAGGGGTCTCCAGCACCAAAAGCACCCAGTCACTGCTGCAGCAGGGAATATTATCTTGGAAATACTCATGCCTAAAGAAAACAAAGCCAGTCCTTTATGTACAGCCTGCAAACAGAGGGCTTCACTTTGACATTTTACTTTGATCTTAGGAAGGTGGTGAATCACAGGGGGTGGGTTACAGAGTGGCGAGTCCACGGCTGGGGGCAGTTAAACACGTTACAAGCAGTTGAGGATCCGTTTAGCTGGCAATTTAGATTTGGTGCAAGAAATTAACTGCTTCTGGGATATTTTCAGCACTCGGCTACCACTTAAAAAAACACCTGTGTGCTGGTTCTGTATCGAAGTCACCTAGGAGGAGGATGTACTTCGGGGTTTTTCTCTATGAGAACTTCCTCTGTGAGTTGATGGGCCAATTGGAGGCTGATTTAATAATTGACAGTCTGCGAAACCAATTGGAGAAGCTAGTTCGATCCGTGACACACATTTCAAAGCAAGCAAACTCCAGAAAAAAAAGTTCTCTTTTGAATCCGGATTTCAAGCAGGTAACGCTGGGCCCAGCTCCGGCCTGGTCCGGCCTGGTCCGGCCCGGCTCGGCCTCGGCGTTCGGCCCGGCCGGGCAGGGGTGGGCTCGGGAGCCGCCAGGCCCCGTTTTTTATAACCAGGAGCCCTGGTGGCCAGGGGACAGAGAGAGACAGAGAAATCCTTGCCCCCGGCTCGGAGCAGCCCTGGGGAGGTGAAGCCTCCCCCGGCGCGGCCTGGGATCCTGGCACGGCTCCAGCAGGGCCTGGCCCAGTTCCCGCACCTGTTGTGTGAACTTTTAACCCTTCCAACGCTCGGATAGGACTTGCAGGCCTCCTGTCCTCCTCCTTTGAGTAAGAAGTAATAGAGCGGAAAGAAATACACTAAAGTCAGTGAAGTAAGAGCCCAGTTTCCAGATGGGAAGATATTGGGGAGATGCTGTGAAAGTTGGCTGAAAAATCCTTTTTGTAAGCTATGGGGTGGACTGTACTGCACTGAAGATTCCTATAAATTGTGGAGAAAACATTGGGGGGGGATGGGGTTTGAAGTGTTTGAGAAAAAGATCTTTGCCCCGAGGGAAAGGGCGATCTCTGCTCTGGAGAATGAGGTATGAACAGAGATATGTGAGGAAAAAGAGATGAAGAGAACTTTTGCTTTTTAACAGCTTGCCCTTTAAAGTAATACCCTATGAGTTTGACGTGGCCCACAAACACAGCTCTGGGAAGGCTGTGAAGATGAGAGCTTCACGATTTACAGATTTCTTTTTCCCCAGGCAGATGGAAATTGTGAAAGTGAAGACACAGGAGAACTTCGTTTTTCTCTTGGAAAAGATTTCCTGTAGCCAAACAAGAAGAAACTCCTCTCCCTGAAGTGAAGTGAAATGATTATTTAAGTGAAGGACTGACTGTCTCTGTATGTTGTTCTTAAGAAACATGGGAGGTAGTGGGGGGAGGAGGGAGTAGTCTGAAAATCTTTTTCTGAATTTCTTATTTTTTCTGTGTTGTTAATAAATTTCTTCTTTATACCCTTTTAAGTTTTAGGCCTGCCTTGTTTTTGCTCCTAATCCTATCTCACAACAGAAGTCGTGTATATTAGAATTGGCAAACCTAAACTAAACCAGGACAACCTGTTAATAAATGTTAAACTTTATGGGCTTAGTGTGTAGCTGGGTCAATACAGAACGACACGACCATGGAATAGTTTTGATGTTAAGGGACTTTTTGAAGGTCCCCTTGTCTAATGCCCCTACCATGACCAGGAACATCATCCATGAGACCAGGCTATCCAAATGTCCATCCAACCTGGCCTCTGGGTAACCAGTTACAGTGTCTCACCACCCTCATCGTTAAAAAAAAAAAAATCCTTATGTCACACTTAAACATAACATTTTCAGTTTAAAACTCATTCTCCAGTCACTACAGAAATGAAAAAAGTCCCTCTCCATCTTTCTTATGTATGTTCCTAACACACTGAAAGGGTGCCCCTGCACAAGTAGTCTGATTCTGCTGGTGTTGGCCAGGGGAGTTCAGACCTAAGCCACACCTCACCTGGGAGGCTACAAGGGAGCCTGCAGTGACAGCAGGCAGCAGGGATGGGGACTGGGGATGCTCTGGGAAAGATCATCTTCCTACAAAGCTACCCAAGAAGTAATAAACCCAAAACCCCTCTGTGATACAGTTTTTGCACTTTGATTTTTACACGAAGCTAATAATTTCTACAAATTGTAATGATTTCTACAGAAGCTGTCTAAGCAAGCAGAAGGGAAGCATATTTCAACACCTTCTCTCTATCCATGACTTGCAGAATATATTGAATCCCACAGAAATCACAGGCCTGGCTATGACTGCTCTTACCCTTATTGCTCATCCTGTAACACGTGCTTAACACACTCTGTTCTAAATTAGGCTCCTTATGCTCCTAATACCAAATTACACTCTTGAGCACTTATTGACAGATATGACTTTCTGAGGAAAATTCTGAATTCATATTACATCCTGTGAATTGCTAGTCTAGGCTGGTAGGAGCATCTTTGAGACCTTTTCTGTAATAGAAGCAAATCACTGAAATAGTCACTTAGTTTTGTTAATACCTACATGCTGTTAACAATTTGGAACTTAGCCCAAAATCTGTGATAAACAATACTGAGAGTTTGCAAGGAGAAAATACCTTTGCAAAGCCACCATTAACCCAGCAAGCCATAGCATCATCATCTCCCATAAAACAAATTCATTTACCACTAGGTGGCAGATACTATTTTTTAAAATATACAACTGTGGAGCTCTTTTTTTTTTCAGTGCAAACACACTGAGGGTGGTGTCACAAAGCTGTAAGGTTGGCACACATCAGAGCTGGTATTTTTTTCTGTCCAGCTAATGGCAAGTGAAGAGGAGGGCAAGAGACAGAGCTGTTTTGTGATCCTGGGTGTCAAGAGCTCTCAGGACAGACCACCCTCACATTAGGTTACTACACTGGATTATATTGACTCTGATCCTGTGGCTCTCCCCCATGGAGTACACCTCCCGGATAAGACCATGTTCATTTGCTTCAGCAGCCTGTCTCTGCCACAGTTTTCAGCCCAACAGAGGCTTCCAGCAGTTCATGTATTCTTCAGCATGTTGTTGCAACAAATTATTTTTGGGGCCAGTCGTGACCATCCTCATGGAGCAGATACTCTCTGAATTCCCTAGCATGAGGAAGATATCAGAGAGGGTGAATTGGCTCTGTAGTTCTAAATGTTAGTGCATTCTTGAACTCTAGTCTTACGGTGGCATTTATAAATACCCAAGGAATTTGTAATGAGAGGTCATCTGAGGATGCTAAATCCAGACCTCTCAGTCATCAATTTCTAGGGGTTTTCCTAAGCCAGGCAGTGCTCTGCTGTGCTTTACACAGGCTTAGGCTGTGCTGAACTGTTGTTTCTCTCCTGCTATTGAAAATGTGGGGAGAGCTGTGCCTTCATAAGAAGGTGCAAAAGCAGCTTTCCACTCCCCAGTGCCTCAGTGCCCTGCTGCTCCCCAGGGCACTGCTGGGGCAAGGGGGCGGCTGCTGCTCCCTGTGCCTGCTTGGCAGGGCTCTTCCTGCCAAGGACTGAATTAAATACCTGTCACAAGGGCCAGTTCCACTCTTCACACCTCCTGTCCTGGTCCTCAGAGTGGCAGAATGGCGAGGCTTTTGGCATCACCCCAGCCATGTGAGGCTGGTGCAGCTGCCCTCCCCTGCACCCCCACATGAGGTGAGAAGCTTCATCCATCCATTGTGTTTGTGCTTAAAGTTAAATTTGACCATTGTCCTTGCTAAGCTGTTTGGCACCTTAGTCTCTTAGGTAAACTTTCCAAGCCTGTTTCCCATCATCTCCCCTGGAGAAAGCCCTAAGAATTTAGAAGAGAGAGCAAGGCCCATGCCTTCAACTCTGCCTTTGTACCAAAGGCTCCATAGATTTGTTGTCATTCTGGACTCTGCACTTGTCACCTCATTAATAACCCTGCACTGAATTTAGTTTAGGAGTAAGCTGATCCTTCCAGCACACTCGGCATGACTGGCATGAAGCTGCCACCTCCATGAGCATGGGACACTGGCTCTTGCTTGTCCTCTTTTACCCTGCAGATCCTTTCCCTGATCTCTGGAATGAAAAGTAAGTTTTCCATCTCTCTCTCTGCCTTCTAATTCCTTCTGCCATCTCATTTGTGCCCCTACAATTGTTGTAGGTCAGGCCTTTCTTTTGACAAGTGATGTATGAGGGTTTGCTT
The DNA here is from genome assembly GCA_013186435.1 of Turdus rufiventris. Taxonomy (NCBI): domain Eukaryota; kingdom Metazoa; phylum Chordata; class Aves; order Passeriformes; family Turdidae; genus Turdus; species Turdus rufiventris. The sequence continues at coordinate 6,803,883 of PYHW01009979.1, forward strand.
CTTGTCTTGAAAACCCACTCTATGTGAAACCCCACTCTATGTGAAAAAAGCTTTGCTGTCCTGCAGGTTATCCTTTCAACTGCCCTGCTATGTGGTGTGAAATCCTCCCCATTCAATTGTCTTTCTCAATTTCAACATTAATTACGAATAATAGCAGGTCTCAGCTCTCTTGTGCTGGTCCCTATCTTGAGGTGTTACACACAGTCTTTAAAGGCCTGCAAGTGACAATAATGCTATAATTTAAAAATCTGAGAATTAAAAATTATCAGCCCCCACACTTCACTAGAACAGACTTTAACTTGCCAGAAAAATAAAATGCAGCCTCCTCTTTTTTGTTTGGGGTTTTTTGCCGTAGCTTTTTGCATATCCACGTGTGTTCAGAAAAGCCTGCAAAAGGGAGAGCTGCCAGGGCTCTGCCTCACAGACACACAAGTGCATGTGACACTTTACAACATGTCAAGAGAGGAAACAAAATCCTCTCTCTGCTGAGGTCTGGACCCCAAAGCCCTGGAGAGTCCTGGGTCTCAACAGAGAAGAGCAGGACCCACAACAGCCACAGCTCACGACCCTGTCCCTTCACATCCCCCCTGTCCTGGGGCTGCCATCTGGGAGTCACCAGCTACCATGAGCCCATGATTGTGGGGTGCAGGGTTGTGCTCCTGCAAGCACAGATCCAGGAACATCACCCAGAGCATCTGGCTGTGGCCTGATAAGAATTTCAACGAGAATGTGAACAAAAGTCACGTCAGTGGGAAGGCAGAGGGACCGGGAGAGTGTCAGTGCTCACAGCCCAGGGACAAGCAGCCTCACACCAGGCACAGGCAAGAACACAGTGCTTTGAGCAGCCTCTGGGACAGACTCCTCCAGAGCCCAGCAGGGAGGGAAGGCTCCATCCTCCAGCAGAGCAGAAGAGGGATGGGAAGAGGAGAGGCTGGGGCCACACGAGGTGCTCTTAAGACACTGGAATCTGAGCTCTTTCCATCAGAGCAGCTCCAAGGTGCTTCAGAGCCCATTGCCTCCAGCTCAGGTGCTAGGTTGTGACTACCACTGCTTTGTGTCTTGGCTTTTCCCTCTCTGCTGGTAACCTGGTAGAAACGTCTAAATATGAGCAGAATCTGCAGGATGCAGAAGAGATGACTGGGGTAGGAGATGTGAACTTAAGAACAAATTGGATATAAGGACGTCATACAGATAAATAATTAAATCAGTGAGCACCTATTGGTGGACAGGCAGCAGAAGAAAAGGACTGAAACCAGCACTGTAGCAGGCAGCAGCAGTAGAATGTAGCAGCTAAAAGTCATGCAGCCTTGCTGAGGTTTTACTGACACTGAAAAGAGATTAATAAAATAAAATTCCTGCACCTAGGGCCTGCTCATGCCACGTCTTGAGCACTTCTATTCCTACTAAATTCTCTCAACAACAGCAGCACACAGCAGAACTCCACCATTACTGTGAACACTTACACAGTTAACACCCTTGGAGAAACAGATATGTTTACATGACCAGGAGTGAGTGTCACCACACAGAGCTAAGAGGAAAATTCAACCATCTTGGGGAAAGTGTCAAAATCCTACCTTCTCTGACCAGGTACCCACCCATTCTTGGCTGCTTGGTGTGCCTGGAGATGCAGGCACTTAGATTGAAATTCCAGGCTGGCACCGAGGGATTTACGGATGGTAGTGCACCAGTGTAATGTAATCCTCACCCCAATAGTTAAAAATAGCCCAAGGGACTGACCCACATAAACTCCAAGCCATCCAGTCTGGACTGGGTGCCCAGTTAGCATGACATTTCAAATGTGGTGCAGCTGACTCCATGACAATACAGTAGGTTTCATCTAGGAGAAGTATGCAAAGTGTGCACAAAGAGTAATGCTTCATATTGGATTAAAGCACTGAAACAACCCGGAGGAAGGAGGCACTCACTGTTTACTCTTCAGAGCAGCTACTAAAGGAGCAGGAGCAATGCTTGCACTGTAGTACTAATCAGCCATTTGTGTGTGCCTGCTTCTTCTGGGAAACAGAGGGAAAGCAAGCCCTGACATGGCATAGGATTACTGCAGGCACGGAAGGAGAAGCAGTAAATAGGTCAGTAAACACTGGCCAGACAGTGGCCCTGGGGGCTGGGCATCCTGCTGGCTCCCAGCACTGCTTTGCACAGGCTGCCTGGGGTCCCTGGAGGCAGGGGTCCTGCTGCCTGCAGCTTGAACTCTGTCTTCATGGGAGCTCCTGGAAACTGGCTCTTGTCCTCCTGGCTCCCAGGCAGGCACAGTACAAGGATGCTCCTTCAGCACTGGCTCACCCAAGGACATTAATGAGAAGAACAAGATTCCTGCTCCTGGGTACCCACTTTGTGTGGCTGCAGGGGTTGAATATCACACCAGGAGCCCGTTCTTCTCCCAGAGTGCCTGCAGCCTGCTGGTCAAGTGGAATCAACACGTCAATCCCATCACATGCACCCAGAGCTCTTGCAAAGAGGATCTAGTGAGGGTAAATGTGCCAGTTGTGTTTGGGGGGAATTTCCTAAGGCACAGGCAAACCCTTAGAGATGCTCCATCACCCTGACAGCAAAGGATGAGCCAGAAGCCAATGCAGGTCTTGGTGTCAGCATGTGCTTCTGGGAACCACAGCACACAGGGCACCCTGGACAGGATGCAGCGAAGTGTTTTGCCACACTTGTTTCATTTTGCATCAACTCTTGAGCTGTGTGAGAGAAAGCTCACACACACAGCTCACCAGGGCTGCACACCCACTGCTGAGCCCCCAGCCCTGTGCCCTCAGGTGCCATGGGCTGCCAGGGAGCAGGAAAGCCAATGCAGCAGAGCTTGGCTTCAGCCAGGAGATGGTAAAGTTTAGATGCAATGTAAAAACTGGTCTAAAAGAGACCATTTCAAAATGAACTCATGAACCTGGGGAGCACAGGGATGCCTTGCCTGTTGGTGTCAGCAGCAGCAGGCAGCTCTGCAGGCAGCACAACCAAAACTTGCCCCCTAATAGCCTATGTGACAGGAATTTATGAGTCATAGCCTGTCCCCTGGGTGCTGGTAACCCTGAAGCAAAAGCTGCACCTTGTTTTCAGCCAGATTGTTGTGTCCTCTGCTCTGTGCCAGGAGCACGTTGGGCCCCTGCTGTGCCATGTCCACAGCTACTGGAGGCAGGAGTCACCCAGGATGAGGAGCAGTGCCTGTGGACAGTGCTGGGACCTTTCTGGTTTTCTGTCCATCTCTCTGGGAATATCTTACTGACAGAACAACGATAAGGTTTGCCAGTGGTGTCAGAAAAAAAAATTCAGATGAGAATTCCCATAGACAAGATAAGCACAGGCTTGAGGACATTGGAGTGATTGTGTTGGGAGATGCTGCGTGAGAACCATGTTCAGTACCTCATTGTTTTGGCAGAAAGCTTGTATGTCTGAGTTTCAGCACAGTATGGTACAGAGAGTGCTCAAGTCTGTGCTGCATCCGAGTTCAAAAAAACACGGACAAAATATTAAAAGAGCAAAGAGTAGAGGTTCAAACAACATCAGAAGGAATCAGAGTGAGGGACAAATTTAAAGTAAGAGAATTAAGCTGCATGTTAGGAGGAAAGCTGACTTAGAAGCAACGCAAACAGGAGAAGAGTGGACATGGCTACACAAACAGCCCCAAAACAGGAGAGACTTTGGATCACGGTTGATGTGCCAAAAGCTTTGGTGGCATTTCCCCCTGCTGGTGGTGTGTCATGGCAGTACTGGATCCCCCTCAACAAAAGCTGCGGTAGAGCCCAAGATTTGGCTCAACTCAGGGATAGTCAGCTGAGATGTAATGGTCTGAAGCACAGTGTGCTGAGCAGATGGCCTGATGTGCCTGCTAGTCTGAAAGGCTCATTAGCTCCTACAGAGCATCCTGGGGAAGTCTCACCACGGGGTGTAGGAAGGAGTCCTGTACCTCCCCTGACAATGACAGCTGTAGCTCGCATCCCAGCACATTTTGTATTCTGTAAGGGAAATTTTGTCTTTGAAATCAGAAATAAATTAAATTACCAGTTAAACGCTCACATTCTTGCACAACAGGTATCTCATACAAGAAAGCTTAATCAGTTCTTTGTAAATCACCTCAATACATCTGGTAGTGCTCCAAGAAAGCCTCTGGTTTCTCCAGGACTTGAATTTTGGTCCTTAAGCTCTTTTCTTCTAGCAATATAGTGTCAGTCCTGGCCCATCCATGTTTTGGAGAGATGTAAATCTGATGATCTGTGCAGGAGTGTCCCTGAGAGCACCCCAGAGACCTGACTTCATCTATCCCACTGTGGGGGCTGGCTTGGAAGACAAACATCCTGCAGCACCTCCAATTCTCTTCCACTTTGTCTCACCTCAGGGAGATGCAGACTTTCCACTTAAATTCAGGTGCCTTTCTAGGCCTCAGCTTATTCTTTCTGACCTATTAATAGCTTTCTACCCATTGGCCTCTTTGAGTTCCAATTAGAGATGAAGTTCAGTTTGCTTCCAGTGATTCATGTGGAAGGCCCATGAGATCTGGCAGAAACAGCAGCTCATCACTGATGTTTATTATACCAGAGCAGAGTATCACAAATCACAAGTAGGGAGATGAGCTGGCCTCTAATAATCTAACATATTTAGAATATTCCTTTTATTTTTACAGGAGGAAAAGTAACAATGTGTTTGAAGAGCCAGAGGCTCTGTCCCCTGCTTAGCATTAGCATCAATCTCTCTGACATTATTTGTGCTAGTTTTCTCCCAGGTATAGAGGTTTAACTGGATTTCAAACATTATCAAGAAGACTCAAAGGTAAAGGCCATATATTTTTATGTTTGCTTGCTGAAACAGTTTTTATTCTATCTCCTTGACTGTAATTATAGATACACCTCTTGCTCCTTGAAAACAGTGTTAGATTCACAACTGCTCACAAAGCCATATAAAAGCAATTTATTGCACATCACTGAACACCCTCAGGAGGCCTGAGGCACCATTAACATTTTAAAGGAAGCTGATATATCCTTTTGCACATACCCCACCTGTTCTTCTGCTCCTGCACGATGTCTGTGGAAGGTACATAAATGCTCGAAAGGAGCCCCAGCCAGCCAGAAGATCAGGATGCACTGGGCCACACCAACCTTCACAGATATTTTAACTCCATGAAGTGCTGAGGACAGTGGACACATCATTACAAATCCATCCGTGCTGACCACATAAGGCTGGTTTCTTCTCACTTGGCTCCTGTCACCTCCAGGTGGGATGGAACACCAGGCTGGGGCAGGTGGCATTCAGAGGACACAAGAGGACAAATGAGGCTGCCAAACAGACTCTCCAGCAGGTTTTAAGACACATTTCAGCTGAAATAAAAGTGACCATCACCTTGTCATTGACTAGGCAAAGAAATAAAATTTCCAAATAAAGAAAAGTAAGAACAAAAGGCAAGACACACAGACTTGTGTTTTCCAGCAGCCACAGTAATTCACTGTGTTTTCTACCAGTAAATGCCACAGTAATTCAAATTTAAAACACCAAGATTGTTGGGCTTTAAAATCAACAAAGCAGTAGCAAAAGAGTTTCATATGAGCTAATATAGATAGTGCAGATTGAAAGTCACTTGGCACCAGAGAGAAGTAAGGAATTGCTCAATTTTTGGCCGCAGTTCTAAGGGGTTGTAAAAGTTACATAACCAAATGGATTTGTTACTTTATCAACTGACATTCCTCTTGATCAAACTTTTTCTCTTCCCCACTTTTTTGCTTGTTTATTTTAGGACATTCACTCGTACAGAAGGGCAGTAGGTACTGTTCATGGACTACTCTTGGCACAGAGCTGCAGTTTGGATCTTGGATGCAGGTATAGTTGCAGAAAAGAAGCATTCATAAACATCTGCAGCACAAAATTATTTTCTCTTTAGTTTACAGGCCTAAAAAAAAAAAAAAATTGTCTTTTTCCGGGGTCACTGCTGCACCTGGCTCCAATTCCTGCAGTGCAGGGAGCCAGACTTTGCAGCAGGCTGGAGGCAGCTGCCCATGCAGCAGCAACGTGGTCACTCAGCTCACTGAGGGCATCCACGTGTCAGGAGCACCAGGTTCACCACAGCTTCATCACCAGCTCCAGCGCTGGCTTAGAAGCACCACAGTTTGTGGCCCTCTGCTCCCAGCTCAGCTCTCCCAGGATTTGAAGATGTCTTGGACAGGGCTGAAATTCAGCTGTTTCAGCCTCTGCTGAGCATTGACCCCAGCCAGCTAAAGTCATTTTCTCTCCCAAGCTCTGCTGCAGGTGCTGGCAGGGCTCTTCCTGCAGAAACATCTCAATATCACACACAGAGGAGGCTACAGATTTGGTCCTAGGCCACCTCCGGCCCCAAAAGGACCAAAGGACCACTTCTCAGGGAAGCCCACCACAGTGGGCAAGCCTAGAGCAATTCTTCTCCATGGCAGGAAAGGCAGAGCTGGGCAAAAAAAGCCCACAGCAGGGAATGGGCAAACTGCTCCTGACTGCAGCCTTGGGTAAGCATCTCTGCTGTGTTTGCCATTTAGGAGCATCCACACCAGATGCTCAGGAGGGTGTTGTGGCAGAGGAGTTGGGTTCACTCCCACCATCCAAAGTTGGATCATTTCCATGGATGCAGTGAGCAATGTCAGGACAGAGCAAGCTTGTCCTCCCCGCTGCTGCTCCAGCAGCTCTGGCATTTACCTGGGCAATGCAATCCATGGGCTGGGGCCCAGGCAAGCACACTGGAATGTCCCAGGCTCTCTCCCTGGGCAGGATGTGACTGTTCCCCATGCTGCTCACCACTGACCTAGCCCAGCCAGCTCAGATCCCAAGGGCCTGATACTGGAGCCAGCACGTCCCCACACCAGTTCCTGCTGAGAAGTCATAGAATGGTTTGGGGAAGAGGGACCTTTAAATTCCTTTGGTCCCAACCCTACTGCCACCCTAAATCAGGCTGCTCAGGGCCCTGTCCCACATGGCCTTGAACACTTCCAGTAGTGGAGCATTGACCATGTCTCTGGGCAGCCTGTGCTGCTGCCTCCCCATCCTCAGGCTCAGCATCAGGAGCTGCCAGCAGCAGGTGGAGTGACCTGGGCTGTACACCGGGAGAGGAGCCCTGCCTGTGGGGTTTCTCTGGAGGTACCCACATCCCCACAGGTGGCACCACTTGCTGAACACCCTCCTGCTGCTTATGTGCTGGCTTAAATTTGTCCAGCAGTGCAATGGCAGGGAAAAGTGTCGTTGTGTGAAGTTCTGTGTTTCCATCTTTCACGAGTGCGGACTTTACTAGAGAACTAACTTCCTAAAATCAGGTTTCCATATACCTCTAGGGGTCAACCATAACTTAGAAACTTCCTTTGTAACAAACTTTCCTGAAGGCTCTTATTGTATTTATGATCCCCTAAATGCCCTTGGAAACACCAGGAGAATGATAAGAATCAGGCTGGAGGCTTTTTGACAGTTTTAACTAATGAAAAATACATTTCATGAAACATAATGACCTTCTTTCCAAAATGCTGTGTCCATGTCCCAGACACCAAGGTCTTGGGATGGGGGACTTCATAGTTTATAGCTTCATTTCCAAATCAGATTCAAAGAAGGGGGGGTGGGGGTTTTGTTTCTTTGGTTTGGTTGGTTGGTTGGTTGTTTAGTTTGTTAAAAAAAAAAAAAGAATAAATTTTTAGAGCAGCTACAGGGACTGAAAAATAAACCTCCCATATCCCTCAGTAAAGCAGTAATTTTTTGGCTTGTTACCGAGTTACCTGAAGCACTGCCATCAGGATAGGAAGCTATCCTATAGGAACCTATTAGAATTTAATCAGAGCAGTCCAATTTACTGAGAACAGCAGTCTGCCTTTCGAATGCCAAAATAAAAATTAATAGAAGCAGGTTTTCTGTGTTTTTCTCCTCAATTTGGCTAACAGGCTGTGCCTTGGCAAGCAGAAGGGGAGGGGTGGCTCCCTCATCCCGCTCAGTCTCCTGCAGGAGGAGGTGTGAGCTCCTTTCTGTGCAGGACGTGCCAAATGCTGTTCTGTCTCACTACGGTGATGCGGGGACAAACACGCAGGCAGAGGCAGTTCCAGCAAGGATGGGGAGCAAAGCCTTGGCAGCACAGACCGTCACCTGCTTTGCATGGATGTTGTGTGTTACAACACACAACAATGTTGGATGTTACAAAACCTCTCTCAACACTTTTGGCTTAATTTTGGGACTACCTGCAAGAAGGGGAAATAAATTACCTCAGGATGGGAAAAAAGAAAAAGCAATATAGAAGACATTGCCAAGATGAAACTCCCACCTGCAGGTTCTGCAGGTCCTGCAGGTCTTGCCTCAAAGGAGGTTGCAGCTGATGTTACAGGAGCCACAGGCAACAGCTTTCCCAGCTCAGCAACAGCAGAAGAAGCTTCCCCTGCTTTTGCTGGTCTCCATTTCCTTCCTGACAGGCATATTCAGCCCTTCTTCCCCATCGTTCCGTGTGCCAAGGACATGCAATGTTCCTGTAAAAGGGTCTTAGGACCTTGCTGGAAGAGTTCATGCCTTGATTTCAAAACTCTGAAAGGGGAAAAAGGAAGAACAGCTACAATAGAAACAGCCTCTGAGCAAGGATTGCTCCCTGCACGTCATTCCTGAGTGTGTGACAGGCAGGAACAGGGATGGATGGGATGGCACTGAGCTGCCACCCTGCACTGTGGCACTGGCCTTGGCCTCTGCTGGCCACGGGCA
>PYHW01009979.1:6816351-6860189 GCA_013186435.1 Turdus rufiventris
AAATTATAATAATTTGGAGGGAGGGAGTTTACATTCTCCATTTCAAAGAGAAGCTCCTTCCTTTCTCAGCAGACACCTGTCCTCCAAACTGAAAGAGCAACTTTTCATTCTTTGTCCATATATAAACCGCACCTGATTATAAGCTGCACTTCAGGTTCGGACCAAAATTTTAGTCAAAATGGTGCGGCTTGTATTCATGAAATTACTGTACATCAAATTGGGTTCCTCTCTTTGTTCCTTTAAGGCTGTGGCTTACAAAGGCAGCCAACTTTCTTAACTATAGCAAGCAAAACTAACTTTCCCCAGTAATCATCACTTTGATTTCCCCTTAGGAATATGCTGATTACTTAAAGATGCACTAGGTGAGCAGCTCACAATACTCCCTCACAGGACAGCTGCTGCCCATTCAAAGCCTGAAGTGGTGTGCAAATAATACTGACTGTATTTTCACCTTGTGTACACTCTGAGTCATTGTCACCTGAACACTCAAGATCTGTCCTCCTTCTTCCCCAGGTCCAGTGCTTTATGAAACTAGGGCCTAAATAAACTCCTAAAGATATTAATCTCATTAGGTGTGCAGGTGTCTCACAAACTGGGACATGCTGAGCACCGGCACCAAGCCATGTCTTGAATCAGAACTGTGAATACTGGATCAAGCCACCAGCACATAATCCGTGTCTAAAGCGATAAAGAAAGTTCATCACCTTCCTGTCCCCCTGTCCTGTTTAAGCACCTGTTTGACCGTGCCATGACTTGGTTTTGTGACAGGCTTTTGGATTTTGACACGGTGCCAGAAGTAGGGATGATGTGAACATGGCACAGGGATGTGAGGACAGAGCTGTGTCACTTGAGTGACCTGTGCACCCAAAGAATGAGGTATTGGTGCAGGCCAGCCCCCTCCCACAGGTACTGATCTTGTTCTGCGACTTCCAAGCCCTCAGATGCTCTTTGCCTCCCAGCAATGCGTCCTTCCCTCCGACCCTGCCCTGTATTCCAGAGCAGCTACAACTATCCAGAATCTAAGTGTCAAAATGCTGGGGAATGTGTGTATTACACACAAATATCTGCTGTATGAGGACATGGCACGTTGCTTGCATGTGCCCTTGGCGACAGCCTGGGCAGTGCTTGGAGGTGAAGCTCTCATCACTTTGTGCTGTGCCAGCCCTGGTCAGGCACTGGAATCTCCAGGAATCTCCCGGCTGTGGGATCACCTAGACCACTTTGCACACGCAGTAGTGCCCTTGCAGCCATGCCAACACTGCACAATTATTGCCAAAGAGCTCTTTCCTTGGGTTTTTCTTCCTGTGGCACCTCCGCATCCCTCCCTGTGGTACAGTGGTGTTGAGTGATGAGCTGAGCTGTAACTCAGTTGGACTGCAGAGAGGTTTCATGCTCAGGGCCCGGAGCATCTCAGTAGAGAGGAGGAGGAGGAGGAGGCTCGCTCCCTGCAGTGCCACTGAATCCTCCTGGCGCCTGGGAATGCACTATCCCGCAAGAGAAGCTGGAGTCACCGTCCAGATCTAACTGCATCTAGAATTTATTTCCTTTCTTTCTTTTACATTTTATAAATAGTCCAGCCTTCCTACAGCTTTTTTCCTGGCCCAGTGACTCATCATCGACTCATCATACTTGTTACTTCATTTAAATAGGACATTGAAAAATCCCTTGCTTCAATGGGGTAAAAAAAAAAAAAGATCCCCCCAGCTGCAGATTAACAACTGACCACTTCATATGGAAAGACCTGAAATAATTCCTGCTGTCCCATGGCTGGGAGGTTCATGTTCAGATGGATCAGTGCGAGGCAGGGCAATACTATCCAGGCCAGTCAGCCTGTACGTGCTCCTGCTTTCTGCCCGCCCTGCTTCCCTCTGGGCACTCCCAGACGGCGACAATTTCATTCTCTTCCTTAGTTCAATGACTGGAATTTTTGACTCGTGTACTGCATTGAGAATTTCACAGGGATGCCAGTTTTCCCTTTATTTCCAAAAATCGCATGACTCTTTTGCCAGCATGGTTTCCTAGCAAAAGGACCTGGAGGTGACCTCACCACCCTCCTGAGCAGTCGCCAGCTTTGCTGGCAGCGTGGGGAGCTCCTGGCTCACCCTGCAGCCGGGTGAGGAGGTGAGCACCCAAAGGCACTAACATCTCCCAAGCTTCGGGAGAAGAAGATCCCCCAGTTCTGGACTGCTGCCAAGCCGGGCAGGGGGTTTGGTGGGTGCCAGTGCTGGAAGGGAAGGTGAGCCCATGAGTCAGGGCCAGGGAGGGATGCAGCCAGCAGCATCAGTGCGAGGTTCAAGCTGCTGCAGTGCCTCAGTGAAGGCTGCTGTGCAACAGGGCTGTTCTGGTGCCCCATTCCCCGAGCTCTGCTCGGGGCTGCAGAAACTGGTGAAGAACCAGGAGCAGTGGTGCCAGAAGGTGGGGTGACAGGGTGACTGTCACCTGCAGGTGGAAGGGATGTGGTACCAGTGGGAAACCTAATTCCCTGTGGCGGGTGTTCCTGGTAAGGTGTCCCAAGGGTGGGGGAAGCCCCTCTTCCCTCATCCTTCCAGCATGCAGCCTCTTGCAGGTGGGAACAGCTCAGGCAGGTGCCCTCATCTCCAGGAAGGCAGGAAGCCTCAGAGCACGGTGAGGGCAGGTAATGGTGGGCATAAGAAAAGGAAATAAAACCACTTATGCTCAACTAAGAGCATTAGAGGCAACTACTCCCTAAACCTGCATAGCAACCCGATGTCAGCAGCAGCACAACACACTCAGCTGCAAACAGGGGAATCCCTTTGGTTTTCCTAGCCCTCGCTTCTGCATTTGCAGTCCCTACAGCCTCAGTCAGGATTACTTGAGGAATACTGATTACAGCTGATTAAGAGCTCTGTCTTCATTGAGCTGATTGCATAGCTTGTTTGGAGATGGCTGCTTGGTCCTTTTGTTATGCTGTGGGTCCTAAATGCCTTTTTATTTAGCAGCTGCTCCTCTCGTGTGCAGCGACTGGAAATGTTGCATTATGGCTGGTGGGTGGTCAGGGCACTTGTTTTATTGTTCGCTAGATGGGAGTGTCATTAACGTTTTGATAATCCTGCATTTTAGGCCATTAAGGTACTGTCTGTGGCTTGTATTTTCTTTAATTCCAGTCAGGTTGCATGAGATACTCTCTCTTTTTATTTAGAGGAGGTGAGGGTTGCTCTTTCCAAGTGACTGCCAGGCAATTAAACATTAAAGGCTCTGTTTCCCAAGCAGAAGGGTTTAAACTGCCTGAGGTTGTTCACAGTAAGTACTCCATGCCAGTTCTTGGCTATCCCTGAGAAGATCCCAACCTTCACCATTAATTAAACAATGACAACAGTATGGAATTCAGCCCAGGTGCCAATAAAGAGAAGTTTGCCAAGGGTTTTGGTTTTTTGTCTTTTTTAAAGGTAGACTTGCCAAATGTCAGATCCTCTTGCATGTGTTGGAAGCAATCAGGAGATGAGCTGGGCAGAGAGGACACTGTATATATCCAGCTATTCAAAGCCACTTAAGTTTTGGTGAGGCTCTGGGGAATACTTAGCTGAGGCAGGGTGTGCTTGTGCCTCTCCACAGCTGTTAGTGCATGAGCAGTCCCCACCACAGCTGTGTCCATTTTTTTGGGAAGCTGTTGCCATGCAAGTACCTTGACACCTACCAAAACCTTCCAAGTCATCGAAACGAAGTCATGGTAACAGCAGAATTTTTTTCTTGAGACAACTACTTTGACTTTCAGAGTAGACTACACAATGAAGTATGAAGTTTCATCAAAACTGTGTAGTCCTAAAAAAGCTTTGAATTATTTAATGCATTTTATATGATGATTACCTGATTTATATCACAGCACAGGAAGTGAGTTAGCAAGTTTATCTCCTGTCTTCTCATGAATATAACAAGATAGCTAAAGATGTGTTTTGCTCTTGTTCTCTTTCTTCCAAAGTATCACATTTTCTTTTGGGCACAACAGAAAGCATTCCAGAACCCCATATTCCTACACGTGAAAGCTCTTGTGACATGTTAAATTACATTGCAAGACCCAAATCCAATTGTTCTAGCTGAATATTACCCTTCCTGACCACATGTTCCAGGAGAAGCAAAGTTTCCTGCAGAAAATACGTGATAGAGAACCAGAAGCTTGAGCCCATAATGCACATATTCATTCATCACTTCTCTTGACCTGATTTTGTGCTCCAGCTTTTCTGAGAGATTGTTTCCTTGGTTATCCAAGTTTGTTGCCAAAGCAGACAAATGAATCACCCATTTACAGTAAAAGTGGGGAACTGCCAATGGAATACCTGATGTCGCTGCCCATGGCGTGCAAGTCTCAGGCCAGCTGATCATAAAATCCTTCCTCTCAGCTCTTTGGACACTGGCCCCTCTGCTCTGTGTCACCCACCCTGGCACAGAGGCTGAAGACACCCTGTGCCAGAATGACAGGACTGGTTGTTTAAGGGTGTCTTGAAATAGCACTGCTGAATGGTAAAGCTCAGGAGAAAAAAACTCAGAAAGCTGCACTCACCAGGCAGGATGGGTAGACAGGCTGCCCTGGTTCTTGTCTCAGCTGCATCTGGGGGTTCAGACAAGCTGACCCAACTCAGGACCTTTCTTCTTTTAAAATATATATTAGTTCACTCATAAAGCATCTAAGCCTCCCACAAATACTCCTGCTGTAATGGAAATCATTCTTTTCCAAACCACAAGGAAAAATGCTTGCTTTTTCCAGCCTTCTCTCCATCCTCTCTGGAGGTTAAAATCCCTGAACACTCACAGAGTGCCCAGGACATGCAGGGTGTCCTGGCACTGTAGTTCCCTATTGCTGATCCGTTTGGGTGGGATAACCAGACCTCAAGCCCCCTAACCCATCCTGCTGATGCCAGTCCTGTGGCCAGAATTGTTGTTGTATTGCTTTGCTTTGGACACAGGGGCTAGCTCCCTCCTTTCCCAGTACAATTTGTTGTGACATCCTCACTGCTCTCCCCTACTGAAGCCGAGACATGGAACGTGTCTCACTCCAGCTCCGGTAATCGATGTCAGCACTGCAGCATCAACTTGTCTGTGTGTGCATCATTTCAGAGTGCAGTGCTAAGCAGCAAGCTTGGAGGGTTTATAGATACTTAAAAAATCTTCTACCAAGAATGTCTGTTGCTTCTTGGATCCCTTTGGATTAACTCCCCAGAGCCGTGTGTCTGCACAGCAAATGACAATGGTGGCCACTCTGGCAAGCCCTGCCACAGCCAGTGCCAGCCAAGTGCCAGTGTTGGCATCCAAATACCAATTGTGGGGGTTGCTGAGAGCGTCTTGGTTTGAATTTCTGTTTGGCTTCATCACTGAACCCAAACAGGAGGCAAAAATACGAGGTGTGCCTTTGTTTTACATACAGGAATAAAGAGGTTCTAATTATTTACAGCAATCTGTAGAAAATTCATAAAAATCAAGCTTCCTGCTATGCAGCTAAATTTGATTGCACAATAAAGTTAGCATTGAAAAGGTGTCTAATAATGCCCTTTCAACTATATTTTTCAGGTTAGCCTTGGATTAAATCCCAAAATTGCTGATGTAATTTCCAGCTGGCTTCCACAGTTAAGCTTTAAAAATGGCATGAGGTAAATTCACAATTATGATTCTGTCTTCAGCTGGAACCAGCCAGAAGTGCACTTCTTGCTGTTAAGTTCAGTATTTAGAGGGAGAATCTATATTTTATTTAGCTCACAGCATGCCAGAAACAAGCTTCCCTTAGCAGCCTCCCAGCAGCGCAGCCAACGGGTGGTCCCAGGGCACAGCCCATGCATACCCCCAGAATGGCAGGTCTTTACACCCTTCTTCTGTAAGGCTGCAGCACAAAATGCCATTCAAGGACCGGTAGTGTGCCAGGCACAGCTGGTGTGGGGACCTGGCTCCTAGTCCAGGGGCTACTTGCAGATGTGGAAAGGTCTCACACCCAGAACTTTTACAATATTTCATCTCATAGCCATGAAATGAGAAATGCCTTGAAGCAAGACGGCGAAGCAGAACTCGCATCTCACATTGCTGGGGAAGAAGCATCTCTTTTGCCTTGGGCTGTGATGGTATATCCCACCTGGAACAAGAAGGGCAGTGACTCAGGAGCTCCCTGTGCAGGGCCCTGTGTCTCACAGGATAAGGTAAGGAGTGCCTCTGCCCTAACCCCACAGCTGGGAAGGGCAGCGAGTCAGCATCGTGCGGTTGTGAAATCTGGGGATCCCCTGTAGGGAGGGAGTCGGAGCAGGAGGCAGAGGAGCCCACAGGAGCAGTGCCAGTGGCCACTGCTGGCACGCAGGGGCAGCAGAGACAAGCCAGGCTGCCCAGCCTCCACCCTGAGATGGGAGACCCCCAGTTCCCTGCTCTCCTCCTGGCAGGGGACTCCTGCAGGGTCAGCTTTAACAGGGCAGGCAAACCCCGAGCCTGGAGCCCACCTTGTGCCAGCACCTCCTGCCCGCTGGCCCTGGGAGGGCCACAGGGCACCTGGACCCCACACCGGGGATGAGCAGCCACCACCCACAGCCAGGCCCCCAAACACCACCGGGTTCCTTCCTGGGGAAGGCAGTGCAATCACCAGCATAAAGGAAATACTTTTCATCAGTGTCATAACGACCCACATGGGCATGATTAGCTTTGGGTGCTGAAGAAAAGCAGGGGGATGAAGAGCTGGGACAAAAAACCCAAAACCAAACCAAAACAGACGTGCAGAGTAGTAAGCATAGACTTGAAATTCCACTCCTGTAGGCTTTATAATGCTTAAAAATATTAAAAAATTAAGAGATAGCATTCCACTGGTCAGGACGATTTTATTTTGAGGTTACTTTCCTTGCAAAGTAATAAGATACGCTACAAATTAAAAAAAAAAAAGGAGGTTGATATTAAAGAAAATTGGTTTATTGTAAACAAAGTATAAAGTACAACGTAAGAAATGTGCAAATCTTTAAAGTAGTCACAAAAAGCAGATCTAATACACTATTTTCAAACCATTCACTTTCTGATATGTGTTCTCAACATAATATGATAAAATACAAATAGTGAAAATTGATGCATTGTCACAAAAGCTGGTTTAAATTCTAGGCCGGTGTCTTTGCTGCCTTGTTTTCCTCTTTGAATTACAACTTTCTAATTTAATACAATACACAATATATCCATTTCAATTTTAGCATAAACCGCCTTTCAAAGAATAACACAATCAAGAAGCCTTAGATTCTTGGTTTTCTTCTTTAATCAGCCAGAGTAGTTTACAGTTACCAAGTCTGTCTTCAAGGTGCACCACTATCCGCTCATGACAAGCACAGTGAGAAGGTGGAAAGGAAACCGTAAGCAGCACAAAAGCAGAAGCACCATGCGATGCTCAGGTATAACCAGCTGTAACAATCACAAAGCTTGCCAAAGCAGCTGGGAAAACATTACAAAGCTAATAAGGGTTCAGAAATGTTCCTGCCCTTTCATCTGCCCATGCGGTGCCCCTGCATGCCCATCCCAAGCCCCTCTGGACACAGCAGTGTAAAGCTGGGTGTGTTAACCACCCCATGCAGGAGAGATACCTAAAATCTCCAGCAGTGTGGCACCAAATCATCCATTATGATGGAGCTGGAGAACGGTTAGAAGGAAAAGGTTCCTACCAAGTAAAGGTGGCAGAAGTAGCAAAACAGATTTAGATTATCTTACACAGGTGGGCTCTGGGCTTTCAAGCCTGTGCCTGTACATTGCTGCTGTCCTTGTCTGCCTCTACTGACAGCTAAAATTGGAGCTGGTCTCAGGCACGAGCAGCAAACCCTCAGGAACACTTGCATGGGACTGGATCTAGAGCATATGCAAATGATTTGCAAAATTCAAAACTGGCACAATGTGGCTGCTCTGCTCTAGAGCCTTCCCTTTCTTTCTCTCCTCACCAGTGCAGAAGACACCCGCTATTCCAGTCAGCCACTGGTTCTCCCAGTAACATCTTTTGTGACTGAGTGCAGGCTGCCTTTGCCTCTCTGTACTGCTGTCAGCAGCCAGTGCGGGAGAACCACAGACCGGGAGAAAAAGCCTTTTTCCAGCCGGCCCATCCCAGCAACAACAGTTAATTCCACCGCCTTCAGAGCAAGTCCTTTCACTGGGCAGTCGCAGACGGCGGCACAGCAACATCACTGAGCTTGCTCACTTCCATTTGCCAGTTCGGTAACTTCTTTGCCGACAAGTGGCGCCGCGCGTGCTTCGTGAGGTGGTCGCTGCGCATGAACCGCCGCTCGCACATGGGGCACGCAAATTTCTTCTCCCCGGTGTGCGTTCTGCGGTGGCGAGACAGTTCATCAGACCGCGCAAACCTCCTCTCACAGCCCTTCCAACTGCAGCTAAACGGCTTTTCTCCTGGAAGGGAGGAAATTACAGAGGGAAAAACACAGTGAGTACTGAGCAATAAACTCCACTGCCTTAACTGGCAGGGTTCGGCTTAATTGGCAGTAAAGTTTCTATTATTATGGCAGCTCAGCCAAAAATCTACGTAAGCATTATACACACAAAATATAGAAAATTGCTTATATACTAATATTTAGGCTCACTATCCCCAAGGCTAAGTAGCATGGGTAACATTTAAAGGGTTAAAAGGGTTAAAGGTTAAAAATTCTCTGGAACCAAATAGTCTGAAATGCTCTTCACATCTCAAGACAGCTGATTTTAAGACTCAGCTCCGTGTAAACTGCAGATAATGATGACTCAGCATGCCCAAAACTCCCCTCCGAAGCGCAGTCTGCAATGATGTTTTATGTAACCCAGCTCTAGTAGTGCACTGTGAGCCTGTGTGAAAATACATGGAACGCTTTCTGCTACTGCAGTTAAGTGCTAAGGCTGGAGAAGTTACTCTAGAATAACCAAGGCAGGAATAGTTTGGAGTGGATTCTCACATCCTCTCATAAAACAGTCTCCAAGTTTTACCCATTCCTGGTAAAAGCATTCCTGAGGAGCAGCCCAGTAAGGCATCTTTAACCCTGGAAAGCATGCTCCACATTGGGCAAGGCCTTGCATCCAGATGCGTTACTGAACACCTTCTGACACGAAGCGAGTCCAGCACAAACTGCTGAGTCAACTTCCCCTCAGGGAGACTTCCTGGCAGAGATTAGGCAGCTCTCTAATGCATGCTGGCACAAAACAGTATTTCATTGCTGGCTCACAATTTGTTCCATTAACAGATCTGGTAATCACTACAACCAGAACAAACTGTATATACAACCACAGTTTTCTACATTAGATTTTAAATGCAGCAGCAGTAACCAACCTGTGTGTGTTCTGACATGAGCCTTCAAATGGGAGCTCTTGAAGTATGTCTTCCCACATCCTGGGTAGCCGCAAATGTGACTTCTTATTCTTGAAGAGTCAGCCTGAGGAGTGGTTTTTGCTGTAGAAGGTACAAAGCCAGGAGCAGGGGCAATGGGAGAGAGTCTCGTGCCATTCGGACTAACAATGGGAGCCTTTGTGCCCTGCACAACTGGCTGGGGCACAACAAACATGACAGCACCTTTGGGAACCTGGGTGCCCATGAAGACCATGGGCTGACAGAGAGCTGGCTGCTGGCTTGGCGCGGGGTTGGGCACCACGGCCGTCACCACATTGTTGTTTGTGGGCAGTGGGACCATCTGGCAAATCACCGGCACAGGGGGTGCTCCGCTGCCTTGGGCAGGGGACAGTGGTGCTACCGCTGCTGGCTGCTCTGCTGGTTCAGGGACAGACTCCTCCTTGCTCACCGAGGGCTTTGTCAAGGGCAGGGGACCAACAGCTGGTTCTGCAGTTCTTCCTTCTGCCACCGGCAGTTCGCTGGTGTCAGCGCTGGCTCCGCTCGGTGCCATGGCAGAGCACATGGAGTGCTCTTCTTTGACGTTCTGTTTCCTGTTTGCTTCCCTCGAAGCACTGTCCTGGTATTTGAGCACGCTGGCTGTTCTCACGGGGCAGGTTTTGTGATCGCAGAGCTGGGCATCAGCCGTGTGGCGGATAACACTCGTCACCCGAGCCTTCGGAGGCCGGGCTGCTGGAGAGCACTCCACCTCTCTCCGAGGTGTGGCCAGGGGAGGCTTGGCAGCCTCGGACAGCGCCTTGGCCAGCGGATGGATCACCTGCGACATCTCAAAGTCGGAAGGGCTGTACGGAGGGGTCAGGCACTGTGCAGGAGATACAGACACAGTAAGGGGGGGATGTTAACAGGACATCACCACAACGATTGTTAAAAACAAGCACTCACACACCAGTTGGAAAACTTACAAATGCTGGTATGGCATTGAAGTCTGCGGCTCCAGGAAGCAAAGCCTCATCACTTTCCTCTGACATGTCAGACGCGGGAGTTATAGGTCTCATTTCTGCATGTTTCTTCAAGTCTGATTTCCAGTTGCAACTCATAGAAATAAGGGCTTCTACAGCCTCAAAATCGCTTTTTTCAGGCGTATTGTTCCAGAAATACCTCGTGTCTCTCTGTTTTTCAGTCATCATCTCCATTTCTTACTCCTGTTTTGGTTAGAGAAAAAAAACCGAAACTTTAAACCTGATGCTAAGTTTGAGTATTTTGCAGCTGCTCGTAAGAAGGCACTGCCAAAAACAGAGTAACCTGTTCAAGATAAATACACGTGATGTACCTGTATTTTCCTGCCTTCTTTCTTATTTATGTAGTATTTTTATGAAGCAGTTAGTGAGGAAAGCTGGCCATCAGATGAAAACTATATAATTACTTGAGACAAAAGAACTACTCTGGATCTTAGGTACTTTAGTTATTCCACACTTGCAAGAGCCGTGTCTGAGAACTTCAGAAAAATCTTCACACCCCCCAGAAAAGTAAAACAAAACTTCCTCCACCATCCCACCCTCTTTCTATTTCTGCTTTGGACACACACAGCTCTCAGCATTGTGCTTATTTTGGCACATGTGAAAAAACCGCATTGGGGCTGATTCACATTTTCTTCGAAAGGTATTAGCAACAACATAAATTCTAGAAAACACTCAAAGGGTGTCTCTCACACACACGTAATGCAAGGGACATTACCTGCTCGGAGAGCGGAGACACATTTACATTTACATTTACACTTACACACACACGTACGCACCCCGCTCGCCGCGCGCTCCCCGCCCGGCCCCCACGCAGGGCTGTGGGCGGGGCTCAGCCCAGGCCCCGCCCCCGGCTGTTGGGCGCGCGCCACCCTCACCTCAGCGCACCCCGCCGGCCGCCCCCGCGCGCACCGCCCCCGCCCTCCCCCATTGGTTCTGCCGCAGCCGCGCCGGGCGCTCATTGGCCCGCACCGAGCAGGGCGCGGCCCGGGGCGGGGCACCTGAACAAAGCGTGATCGGGCGCCGCCGCGCGCCGACCTTTCCCCCAGTTCCCCCGCGCGGCGCCCCCGCCTCCGGCGCGCGGCGGCGGCCGGCTGTGAGGGCGGGCGGGGGAAGGAGCCCGGGCGGGAGGAGCCGTCACAGCGGGCGGGGGCCGGGCTGGGGTCAGCGCCGCCACACCCGATGCCTCCCGCCGCGGGGGAAGGGAAGCGAAGCGAAGCGGCGACCCCGCGGGGAGCGGTTACGGGGGGCGGCGGCCGGCTCTTCCCGCAGCGCCGCTCCGCTTCCCTGCCGCCGCGCCGCCCACCCCGCGTGGCGCCGGGATCCCCCCGGCTTTCTCCTCCTCCCTCACCGCTGCCACCTGGTACGTGCAGCCGCCGAGACCGGTGCCCGCACCCGGTCAGGCACGCAGGCACTAGAGGCTGCACGGCGCCGGACCGGCGCTGCCAACAGGTTCTCAGGCTTCTCCCTCCCTCCTCCCTTCCCTCCCTCCCGCGGCTTTCCTCGCCGGCTTGCCCTGCGGAGGACTCTCCATGCAGGCGGCACTCGTGCAGCTCACCCCAGCAGCTCCAGTTCCCCACCGCGACTCAGCCCCTCCGGCCGCCGCTTCAGCACGCTCTCCAGCCCGCGCTCCGTCCTATCGCGGGTCGCCCCCGCACGTGCCCCGGGGATCCCCATGCCGCACCATCCCTGGGACTCCCTCGGTCCCAGCCGCCCCGACCCCCCGGGATGCCCGGGTCGCTCACCGGAGGAGCCGAGCCCGCCCCGAGGTGCCGCCGCCGCTCTCCCGGTTTTCCTCTTTTTGTTCGCCGCTCCCCGCTCGGGCGGCGGCGCCCCCGGGCCCGCGCGCGGGGGGGTGGGCGGGGCCCCCGGCCGCCCGCGGGCCAATCGCCGGCAAAGGTGTGTGGAGCGGCGGCCAATGGGCGCCGGGCGGCCGCGCGTGATCGGCGGCCGCGCGGCGGCGTGGCCGGAGTGTCAGCGCGGCGTGTCCCCGCCGGCGGCTGAGTCAGGGCGGCCGCCCCCGCCCCCCCTGCCGTGCCCTTCCCTTCCCTCCCCGGCATCCGTGTGGGAGCGGCGGGGGCGGCGGGCGCTTCCTCCTGCATGAGGTCACACGGCGGCGGGGGAGGGAGCAGCCTCCCCGGCGCGGCCCCCGCTCCCCGCCGGGCT
The DNA here is from genome assembly GCA_013186435.1 of Turdus rufiventris. Classification (NCBI taxonomy): domain Eukaryota; kingdom Metazoa; phylum Chordata; class Aves; order Passeriformes; family Turdidae; genus Turdus; species Turdus rufiventris. Next base: position 6,828,802 of record PYHW01009979.1, read on the forward strand.
GAGGTGAAACGGGGCCGCGGGCGGGGGGAGAGCGGAGAGCGGCGCGGGGGTTCCGACCTCCTCGGGCCTTTCTGGCCCATCCCCGTGTCTGGGCACGCCCGGGGACCCGCTGCTATGTCCTGGCAGCAGCCTCGGGGTGGGGGAGGTCGCTGCCACGAGTCGGGACCACCCCGATGTGCGCCCGGCGCTGTCCGTGCCAGCCCAGGGCGCGGCTGTTGGCAGGAGATCCGAGCGAGACCGCGGGCTGAGGAGACCCCGGGCAGCTCGGCCGTGTGTGCCCGCGGTGCCTCGCCCGCTGCCCGGCTGCTGCTGCCCGGCTGGCTCGGGAACAGCTGCGGCTTAGCTGGGTCACTGCTAATCGCGTTACTCCGCAGGCTGCGGCGCGCCAGCAGGGCGGGAGCCCTGGGATCTGTTCCGCTCCATGCGGGGCTCTTTTTCCCGTCTGAAAGTTGTAATAAAAGTGGAAAGAGCAGCTGTGTGTGTCAGGACCTGAGAAGCCAGATCCAGGCCAGGTTGTTGGGCTCTAGAAATGCTACTGATGCTTCGTTATAGTTCAGTTTCTTTCCTCCTGTTTATTTAGCCTCACTTAAGAGATTTTCCAGCCCCCTTCTCCTCTCCTAAGCAGTCCAGTGTCATTTGGTCAGAGCATTTTCCTTTTTTGTTTTTATCTAACACCTTCTTTGCCTCAGTCTTCAACAGTAACACCAATATCCTCAGAACAGCGGGCCTCCTGTGCTGGTAGAGAGGGACAGGGAGCGGAATGTAATCCAGGAGGAAGCAGTTAGTGACCTGCTGTGCCACTCAGATACTTACAAGTCTATGGGACTGGACTGGACTCATCCTGGGGTGAAGAGCTCACCAATCTCCTCTTCATCCTTTATCATCAGTCCCGTCTAACCAGGGAGGTCCTGCATGACTGGAAGCTGTGCAATGTGACACCCATCCACAAGAAGGGCCAGAAGGTGGATCCAGACAATTACAGGTCTATCAGGCTAACCTTGGTTGCTTGCCCAGCACAGTTATGAAGCAGATACTCACATGATGCATACAAGGGATCGGTCCCAGCCAGGATGGTTTAGGAAAGCCAGGTCGTGCCTGACCAACCTGATTGTCATTTTATGACCTGGTGATCTGCCTAGTAGATGTGGGGAAGGTTGTAGATGTCTCAAATGCCTTTTCAAACCTAACTGTTCTGTGATTATATCATTATTCCTGTCCTTCCCCCTTTCAATGGTGTCCAGGTCCTATTCTTTCATTCTGCTTTAGTCTTCCCCATGCCAGCCAATCCCAATTGGCAGAACAAACAGAAACAAAAAACTCCAAGAAAACCATCCTGTAAGAAATGAGCAGTTTCTTCAGCCTGAAGATAGAAAAGGGATATAAATACTGCAAAACATGACCACAGATGTATGTAATTTAAAGTAATACTTTACAATTTCAAAGACATGTATTGACAAAAGAGTGGTAATTTTATTCCCAGTAAGCCACTTTTTGATATTGCTTTAATTCTAGTATTTCATCTGGAATAATCTCTGTTATTTGGCTTCACAGTGGTACCTCAGACACATCTGATAGGATGTGCTCTCCTATTATGCCCCTTGCACCAGGCTGCCAGTGGTGGGATCTCTTTCTCCTTGCTCCTGCAGCTGCCACAATTGGCATCTATAGGAAAACATGCCACTAGAGAGAAATCTGCATCTCCCATCTTCTGTTTCTGTTGTGAACCCTGGGTATCTGCCTGATTTTCTGACAGATTTTATAAGAACCCTGCAGGCACCGAATGACTTGACTGCCTTATCTAGAGGGAATTCCCAAAAGAGAATTCACTTCAGGATGATCCAACCTCCTTTCACTGCCAGTAGCAAACAGTTGTTTACAAATTACTCTATTGGATCCTACGTCTCTGGGTGGAGAAAGTGTGTTGTTAACTGTGTGTTTCACACTGAATTCAGCAGGATAAAAATGCTGATAGAATGGTTGCTTGGCTCCCAGAACATGCTGTCCTTTCTCAGAAGGTGCTACTGTCACACAAGGCACAGCTGGGGAAAGAGCTCCTGGCTCACAAGTGCATCTGCCCTGGCTGAAATAAAGGTTGTGGAACAAATGCAAATTATTCTTGGTGAAATTCTGTGTTTTCTGTTTATGGCAAGGTCTGTCATAGTTTTTGTGATTGTAAGTGGTTTTATTTAAAAGATTCTGAAATCTTGCTTGAAACATATTATTGCCATGAAAACAAAATCTGTAGAAGTTGCACCAGTCTACATGATAAATTCACTCATAAAACTAATAGTTTCTCTGTACATTCAGCAGAAAATTTTCAGGTTTTCACCCTTACTTGTATATAATGCATATATACAAAAGTTTTACTGATACAGTAAGAACTTGGGTGTTAAAAATCCAATTTCCAACATGAACAGAAGATCTGTAACATGAACTACGTTGCCATTTTTAGTTTGCTTGCTGTGGCAATTATTTTCATATAAAATGGAAAGGTGAAATTAGCATGGCGATGTTTAAGCTTGATCTTGTACCTTTTAGATTTGTCATAAGGTTGACTTTCAGGGGACACTAATTACAATCCAACACTGATAGGAACTTCTTGACTCTGCTGTGGTGTGACTATGAGAAAACAAAGGGCTGACTTGCAGTGGCAGCTCATGCTTCAGGTGGCCTGTTCTGTTTTGTTCTCTTCCCACTCTTCTCTCTCCCCTGTCCTTGCTTTACCTCCTTGCCCATCCTGCTCTTGGCTTCCCAGTGAGCCATTTCAGCCCTTTGTTGCTGAGGTTCTGCAGGATCACCCTTGCTGCCCTTGGCACCCCTTCCAGCAGTGATTCTCCACAGGTTGTCTTGGCTTGCCTGTCCCAGATGCCAATCTCACGTGCCCCTGGCACACACAGTGTCTCTTAATGCACCTTCCTTCCCATGATGTGGCTGCTTTTGTGCCATGAAAGCCTCTCCCTGTGGCCATTCCCAGTAACCTGCACTTCCAGAGCCTGCTCTGCATCACTTATGGCCATTCAGATCCTGCTGCCTCCTCCACCATTTCTGGATCTCCCCAAATGTATTCCTCCTCCACTGACACCTCCAGCCACTGATGTTTCTTGCCCTGCCTCCCCAACTGCCCTCTTTCTTTGCTTCTTTGCTTCTTTAAACCAGCTTGTTTCAACTTTAATTTCCAGAGCAGCCCTCTGCAGCCATGCCTCTCTTCAGTTTGCTTGTCTGGTTACCCCGGGAGCCTCCTGCTCATTCTGCCATGTGAGAGTCTCCTCTCACCCCTGGGCTTTGTTCCCACCGTGGCAATGCTTTGCTGCCGCCTCCATCCAGGTGCAGGGCCCTGCAAATCTTGTAATGTGCACTGACCAGCTGCAGTCAAAATACACAGAAAGACTGGTGTTGGACTGCTAGGTCAAAAACCTGTTACACTTCCCCTCCTTCAGGCCAGATCTTCAGACCAGTTCTGTTTGGCAGGGAGTATGGGCTCTGGAAGAGACTGCCTGGTGGTGTGGGGGACCGGGGTGCAGGTGGGGTGAAGGACTTGGTGAGAGGGTGGAGAGGGGGTTTGCTGTGCCTGTCCTCCACAGGCAGGCTCGACTGCCATCTCAGTGGCATGTCCTGTAGCTGTGTTGGTGGCAGCTGGCCTTGGCTCAGGAAAGAGCAGCGCTCGGAAGTGAGGAGAGGTATCTGTTCCTTGACTCCCACAGTCCCCAGGAGCTGTGTGTCCCCCCAGAGACCTCTGGTCCTTTCTAAATGCATAGCTGGGAGCCCTGATGTGTGTTCATCTGCTCTATCTTCTTCCTGCCCTGTGCTCTGCCTTTGAATTACAGAGCAGAACTGTCAAAACCACCTCTCCCAAAAATAATCTCTTGCTTCAGAGGCTGGAAAATATGACAGCTCATTTTCATATGCAGAGCGATGCAGTGGGTGTCTGAAAGCAGCTGAGGCTGAGGGGGTGGCCAGGGAAAGGCAGCTCTGAAATGGCAGCTGGGGAACATGAGAGGAAGGACGGAAGGAAGGGAGCAAATGAAGAACGGGGAGGGGACGGAAGGAGGGCCGGAGGCAGCGGACAGCAAGTCCAGGGCATGAGAGTTGTACAGTGTGTGGCTGTTCTTTTTTCCTGTCCTTCTTCTGCTCCCGTTCAGTTATCGAATTAGAAAAGTATCTCTGCTGCTACTGACAGCAATTGCCAAGCTTGATATATCAGATAACTGTGGAGAGGGAGCATACAGTCAGCAACAAGGCGGCTTGGTACTTTTTTCGTCTCCTTTTTCCTTCTTCATGGCCCATTTTCCTCACATATCTTAACCTGAAGAAAAAACTGCTTCTTTCTGGTTCTGTGATTGCCTATTAGAATACCAAGTGAAAAACAGAACTTACTTGTCATAAAGATTTCAGTTTATAGGTTTTACTTTGCTTTACCAATCTGATTGCCAGATGGAGCAAATCCTGTTTGCCTGGCAGTGCCATGTTCCTCCCCAGCCCGATATGATACTCACCCCGTTTCTGTGTACGTGCATTTTACAGAGTATTGCTCACAGCCCTTTGTCTCTGGAGCCTTTGTGGCTGTGCCTGAGTCACTGCAGTTCCAGTCCTGCTGTGCCTGCTCAGTGGAAGGCTTCAGAGTCTGTCGGCAGTGTTGATGTTTGCACTGCTGCCATAGGAGACAGCCTCGTGGGGTCGGGAGAAACCTCAAATATCCCTAGTGAAGCCAAAGGGCAGGTGAGACAAACTTCTTTTTGGCAAGTGAGCTGTTTCCAGTGAAGTTGATCTTCTCTGGCAGCACTGGAAGCAGCTAAAGGTTCACTATCAATTCACAAGTATTTTCCATTCGGTTTCCCAGAGAAGCTAGGGATGTGGCTTAATGCCACCCAGGAGGAAATGGGTGCTAAAGGTCATCTGGTTGTTCCAACATCCCTGCCAGGGCAGGGACAACTTCCACTAGACCAGGTTGCTCAAAGCCCCATCCAGCCTGGATGTGAACATTTCCAGGGATAAAGCACCTTATTTTTCTGATTGTAAAACTAAATTGTCATGGGATTGGGACAATAGAGAAGAGAATTGGGAACACAGCTGGTAATTTACTGGCCAGCTTTGTTGCTCGTCTAGGGGCTGAGGCTAAGTCAGGTGAAACTACAGTCTCTTGAATTTCACCCCTCTCTTAAGAAAAACAGCTCTGTTATCTGTGGCTTATCTTGGCTTTGGCATGCAGAATTAAGAAGGTGTTTTAAGTCGTTCTTTTATCCTAAACACTTTTGTTTCTACCTACAAATAAGCAAGAGACATTTTCCACTGCTCCTGACAGGACTTCAAGAGGTTTTTGTTACTTCTGATGAGTACATGTTTCACATAAGACTGTAGGATAGTTCTAGTCAGCACAGAAAGAACCAGGTAAGTAAACGATCACTTCAGTACACACCAAAAATTGTGAGAGGTTTTATACTCAACTGTTTCAGTGCAGGATTAGATTGCATGCCAGCTAGAACTTTCCTTGGGTCCTGTGGTTGTGTTTCTTCTGAGGACACTGTGCAGGACCTTCTGAGGTCTTGTACAGCTACAGCCCTGCTTCCATCAGTCTTTTTTGGAAGGTCAACCGAAACAGGTGTCTGACCAGCTCAAACCAGCCAAGTCACATACTCACTGAGTGTCTTGACCCAAAAATCCTGGGAATCCAGTGACAATCAGAATTAATACTGGAATTATTTGTTGATTCCTTCATTGATTTTTATTTCACTTCCCATGGTGTGACCATGTGTTTATTTTTGTTTAGTAACTTGTGCGGTCTTTCTTGTGCAATGCTGGTGAGTTTGTTGATACCTCCAGTAAAGTTCAGCATTGCTGTGTCATGTGGAGTTTGTCATTTCACAACAGCATGGATATCTTTGGAGTGCTGTGGAAGAGTGTGGCAAAGTGACTTTTTTTTTTTTTGCAGACAGAGCTTGGAAAATATCAGAAAACACAAGAGAGAATGTTTTCTGCTTTAGATGATACCATACAGGTCTGTTCATTCCACCACTTGGAAAGGTATATTTAATATATTATGATTTTTCTCAGTTTCATGATTGATTAAACTGTTCAGTATAAAACATAACTGATCAATATTAATTTCTGGTATCAAAATCAGGTACTTAGAAGTTGAACTGTCAGCCAATAAAATGAGAAGCAGACAACCTGGAAACATTGTAGAATGAGCTTGTGTAGCTAACAAAGCCACCTGTTCCTGCTATGATCAAATAAATGTTTTTCCCAATGGAAGTATTAGAAACACATTTGTGTCCTTTTCCTGCCAATTCAGAATTTGCTTGTTACACTGTGACCTAAAGGCTGCTGCATCTTAAAAATTCCTATGATCGGCTAAATCCTGGAGGTATGAAGGACATGAGGTGGTGGTGGTATGGGACACAGCAATGTAATATAGAAGTCAGCAGGGACCCTTTGCCTTTCCTCCTAAAACAGGTAACAGCGTTTCCATACCTCCCACTATAGGTATTGTCCTGGTTTTGGCTGATATGGAGTTAATTTTCTTCCCAGTAGCTGGTACGGTGCTATGTTACGGATTCAGTAAGAGAATAATATTGAAAGCGTGCTGATGTTTTAGTTGTTGCTAAGTAGTGCTTCCCCTAAGTCAAGGACTTTCCAGTTTCCCATGCTCTGCCTGTGAGGAGCTACACAGAAGCCTGGAGGGAGCACAGCCAGGACAGCTGACCCAAACTGGCCAAAGGAATATCCCACACAGTGTGGGGCCTGAGCATGACGTCAATGGCATGGAATAAGGAGTGGACTGTCTGCAATAGAGTTAATTTTCTTCATAGTAGCAGGTTTGGGCCTGTGTTCAGGATTTGTCCTGAAAATTGTGTTGATAACAGAGGAACATTTCCATGACTGAGCAGCACTAATACAGAGTCAAAGCCTTTTCTGCTTCTTGTCTCATTTCCTCACTGAGGAGGCTGGAGGAGCACAAGGAGCTGGGATAGCTGATCCCAGCTGACCAGAGGAATATCCCACTCCATATGGCATCATGTTCAGCATATAAACCTGGGGGAAGAAGAAGGAAGGGGAGGATTTTTGGAGCAATGACATCTGTCTTCTCAAGTCACCATTACACATGATGGAACCCTGAGGATGGCTGAACACGTGGCTGTCCATGGGGAGAGGTGAATGAATTCCAAATTCCTTGGTTTGCTTTGCTTGTGTTCCTATCAGACTGTCTTTATCTCAGTCCCTGAGTTTCCTCACTTTTCTGATTCTCTTCCCATCCCACTGCCAGGGAACAAGCAAGTGGCTGTGTGGTGCTTAATTGCTGCAGGGTTTTAGCCGTGACATGTATTTTGATAGAAGTCAGGGGATCTAAGGTTTTTCTTTCCTTTAAATCTACCTTTCATTATTTTTTGACTATTGACTCATTTAATCTTGATATGACAAATGAGATAGAGATGTTAATAGCTCCCACAGTGTTAATTTATTAATGTATTACCTGGACCCACCACCTACCTCTTAGTTTATATTCAAACAAACAAACAATCTCTAGGTAGGCAAATTAAAGTGAAAAGGGGCAGGTAGCATGTCCTTCATCTGATGCAGACTAAACTGCATCCAGTTTGGCCCCCTGCAGCTGATGCACTCCTGTATGTGACAGCAGGCCTTGAGCTCCCCATGTCCTGCTGCTGTCTGTTGCCAAATTCCTGGCTCACATGTCACACCCTTGGCATCATGGTACAAAGCACATCACTGCTGAGTTGCTAAGCCACCCACTTCTTATTAGTAATTGATTTCCTTATTTTTCTTAAGATTTCACAGGAATTAAGGGCAAGGGGCAAACTTGTGAGACCTGTGGAGATAAAGACCTTGTGTTTCATTTAAAGAGATGTGATAAGAGCCACTGCTTTGCTGCTCACATAATCGCTTAGCAGCAATATAAGGATTAAGCAATTCTACTTTAGATCTTTAAAACAGGAGCCTTTGTGAAAGCCAGCTTTGGTATTCCTCAGTGCAAGTGTCTCCACCGTGAGCTCAGACTGGCATGTGGGGCTGCAAGGAGATCTCTCTCTATGCTCCAAATCCACAATGTGCAGGGACAGTGTTGGCTTTGTCAGAGACTATAGAGAGGGAACCCCTGTCAGTAGAGCTGCCCTCATGACCAGAAAAACTTGCCCAAAGATTTTCATCAGTTTTTGCAAGATCCCAGGTGTACCTGGAGGTTGTGCAGGTTATGCAGTGTGCCCACATTCCAAACCCTGCGTGGCAGCAGGCTGCCAGCATCCATCTGCTCTCTGAATTCTCCTCTGTGTGTCTCACTTTGCTCTTGCAGCTCAGTTTTGGGGACACACACTTAATTCCTGCAGCTGTGCGTGGAACATATGCACTTTGGTCTTGCAGCTGGAGAGTCACCTCTGTCCCACAGGTCATCCTTGGTCCTACAGACTTCACTCTGTGGGAGCCACAGTATCCTGGTTTTGGCTGGTATAGAGTTAATTTTCTTCCCAGGAGCTGGTACAGGGCTGTGTTTTCAATTTAGATAAGAATAATGTTGATAACACACTGATGGTTCAGTCGTTGCTAGTAGGGCTTGCCAAAAATCAAGGGTTTTTCAGCTTTCTGTGTTCTGCTAGTGAGGAGTTGCACAAGAAGCAGTAGGGAGCACAGCCAGGACAGCTGACCTGAACTGGCCAAAGGGATATTCTGTACCACAGAACGCCATGTTTGCTACATAAACTGTGGGGAATTGTCTGGAAGCTGCCAGTCACTTCCTGGGGATGGGATGGATATTGGACAGGGTGGTAAGCAGCTGCACTATGCATCACTTGTCTTTCTTGGGTTTATTTATAGTTCTTTGTGTTCCCTCCATTTTCATTATATTTATATATATTAATTCATTATTAGTAGTATCTTTTTTTTTTTTTTCAATTATTAAACCGTTATCTCAACTGATGGGTTTTTCCTTTTTTTCTGATTCTCTCCCTCATCCCAGGGTGGGGAGCAGTGAGCAAACAGCTATATGGTCTTTAGTTGGCAGCTGAGGTTAAACCTCAACAAACAGTAAGAAGAAGAGGGACAGTATGAGCCTTGTTTGAGGTGACATGCCAAGTGGCATCCTGACCTATTGGAAGCTTTTCTAGAAGAGGGCACTGCTTTGTCTAGATTAGAGAGGATACATTTTTCCAATTGGATCTGTGGTGCAGACTGAGTCCATGTAGCTGGTTATGGTGCCCACAACTCTGCAGGGCCTGTGAGCGATGTGTTGGCATTAAAGGGCTGGCAAGCAGCCTTCTAAAGACCTTATCAATCTGAACCTGCCTATGACTACTGTTGCTCTGGTCCAAAATCTCTCCACGAGGGGAGGAAGTGATGGTGGACAAGGTCAGTGTCCGAAAGACTGTAGATATGTAGGCAGGTGTCTATTGCAAAATAGCCACGGAAGGCTCTTGAGCATGGAGAGTAAACAGGCATGGGAAGCCAAGGAGGTCTGGGCAGGTGGGCCCTGTGCTGACATGTTCCCCTTCATCTTCTCTGTAGGTGCAAATCATCTGCTCCAAAGGATCCTTCTTGTCAGCAGCAGGGAACTGAGCAAGTTTGCAATGTTTGACCCTGGGCCCAAGGTTGTTCTTGGGTTTTAACAGCAAAGTGTATATAAATATACCCAGGGTCACTATGGGTGGAGTTCATTTAAGATGAGGTGCTTATAACATAAGCATCTGGTTTTATAGCTCTTTTTATAGTCGGTGAAGTAATAAATAAATAAATATAATAAATATAAACCACCGGGTTCAAGCCTGTTATGTTTTTCCCTGACGTGGAATGAATTAAATCCCCCTGATGATAATGGAAACCTGGGCAGCAGCCACAGTGGGTGACTCTACAAAGCAGGTGGGGTGAGGTGGATCCCACCACGAGTACCCACAAGAGCCATGAGCTGGGCAGAGCAGAGTCTTGTGGAGGTGCAGCAGGAGCAGGTTCAGGCTGTTTGCTGGCCTTTGGCATGCAGGTGTCTGCAGCTCAAACACAGCACACACTACCCTTGGCTGCCAAGAGACCTGGGGAAAAACTGAGGGGAGAGCGGAGACACTGTGATGGGGACTCAGATTTAGAGAAGAGGGATTTGCAAGGGCACAAAGGAAGTAGAGAAGAGGGTATGGTGCAGCTGTTGAGATGGGGCACACAGAGGACAGTTTCAGACCCTGTAAACCAGGCTCTCGCAGAGCAGCTGCCTCAGGGAACTGCTTGGTTACCTTTATCCTGCACCAGAAGCTCCCATTTCCCCCCATTCCCCCTGGATGTGGTGCACAGAATGGCAGCTGACTGTCACTGTCTCTTGGAGGTTTGCTCTGCTGAAGAGCAGTGGCTTTGTTCCTCCAGGTTTTCCAGGAACGTGCTTGTCAATTATGAATCTCTTCTTTGGCCCCTGCCTCTGTCTCTTTGGCTGAAGCTGAAGAACTACTGTCAAACACTTTGTGATCCCTTTGGTTTTCAGTTTAGTTTTCACAGGTGTATCTTGTATTGAAACATAAATTTAAAAGTCAAGAGACAGCCTGTGAGTAACTTAGCTCCATTCTCCCAGGAGAGAATTGACATTAATTTCTCACTGCTTCCAGGAACGTTTGGTTTTGTGAATTTTTTTTCAACATTTTTCTAGTATCTTCCTGTTTCTGAGTTAGCTTAAGGTGGATTTTGCAGGTAAGCTCTATTTCTACGCAAAGAGAATTGGCTGAAAATGGACTGAGATGTTCATTTCTATCTCAAAGTTTCAGAAAGCTTTTTGACAGGTGATGTTGAAAAGTTACCAGTTTGCAGTAGTGGAAGGACAAAATTATTCTTGCAGAATACTGTTTAATGTCCCTTTGTTTAGGGACTAAAATGCAGAAATTTGTCAGAAATAAAGAGGGTGTGATTCTGCAGCTCTTGATGCCAGTGCAGTGAACCGTTTAGAGCAAGAACTAAAATGCAATGGGAAAGAGAGGTCCACCGGAAGAAAGCTTGCATCTAGTTGTTAGCTGCAAGAAGCCAACAAGATGCTTTGGTTACTTTAAAGATGCCTTAGTTAGTTTTGAGAAGTTTTCAAGATGGTCCTGAAGACCATCTTCATGTATTTGATGGCACCAGATGTGAAAAACCCCACTGATGTTGAAATGTCTGTGTGTGTACATGTGTTTGTTTTGCAGCTAGAACAGTTTAACTATCAGAAAACTGTCACATCCCGCTCTGCGCGGTCAGGGTCATGCACTTACCAGGAATCATCTCCAGAGCCCCCCAAAAAGGGCATTTCCAGCATCAGTGTGGGGGTGGGTGGAAGAGAAAGCAGCAAGTCAGGGTCAAGGGGTTCTTGTGCCTGCAAAAGGCTTTGTCAGATAAAGTGGGTCACATTTTCCACACTTTTATTCTGCTTCTGTGCTCAGCCTTCAGCTGCACAAAGCTGGATGCACTGGTGGTGGATGCCACTCTCAGGGGTCACAATCAGTGAGCACTGTCTGGGACCAGAGCTGGAACATGAGCACAGAAAAAAGGAGGAAGGTGGAAGCCCTTTGGGTTCCTTTGTCCTCAGGAGGCTTTGCTGTTAACCTCAAATCCAGGTCAGTCTCATGAGAATGATCTAAGCTGCAATTTATCTGGAGCATGTAATATCCATAACAGTTCTCCAGAAAGACTTGCTTGTTCGGGCTTCAGGTTCCCAAGACTTCCTGCTTCTGGTGAAGTCCTGGAAGCTCCTAAAGGTGTGGCACCTGCTCCTCCTCCACCCCAGTGTTTTGTGTCCTATGTGAGCAGCACTGTCACCGTTTGGGTCTCTTTCCTTGGGCTCAGTGAATTGAAGGCTCAGATTTCATTTAAGAGCAACTGGAGGAGTTGCTGTCGTAGAGAAATCAGTACTGGACCATTCTGGTCAGCACACTCGTGGAAGGCAAAGCTGAGACCCTAAAGTACATATATGTCAAATGAAACCATGTCTGGAGAGCATTTCCTAAATTAAAAGAACACAACATAGCAACCCATGCTGAAGGAAACTTTTTGGATCCAAATTAGGATGGCACAGATGATACAGCAAAGACATGTTTTTTAGATGCAGACCTATGAGTGGCCCTGAATGCACAGACCCCTCTCCTCCCTTTGGGATGGCTATTATTAGCACAGTATCTGACCAGCCCAATTTCAAGTGGAGTGTGGGTCTATTTGGTTACTGAAGGTCTATTTGGCAGCTCTGGTTGAATGCCCTTGAATAATCCTGCTGGCACTGGGTTTTGGAGAGTTTGAGGCTTTAGAAACTTTTGGATCAAGTTTACTCTTGTTAAATAAGCAATGAATATTGATTAGATCATATGATAACCAACAGAGCACCCTTTCAAATACCGCAGGTCTCCAGAGTTCATTTTCATGCATTTATATTATCAGAATGCCTTGAAATGGTTGCTTTGGTGAAAGACATGCTAGATCTTTTGCTCATGAATTTCTATATTCTTTTATATGCATGGACCTGTGCACACAGATAGGAGGATTTTCAAGGCTGCTTAAAGGATTTGGATACTCACTTTGTTTGCTTTAATTGGAGACTTGAATCCCTTAGGCAGCTTTGAAAATCTTAGCCATAATTCTTTGCTTATCTTAGTATATGGGGGTATGACTTTTTCCATGTTAAAATAATTTCTAAGTACTCTTTTCTTGCTGCCATGATATAAAACGCGATTAAGTGGAATTTTAAGTAGTATTTGTTTTTCTAGACATATTCGTTTATTTTACTCATTTGTTGTTTTGTTTACTGAGGAAGCTCTTAAATCACAATGTGTTTATATTTTGTACCGAGCAGAGTAGCGAAGGGTTTGTCTGGACTAAGCCTACACATCTATAAAGGCCTTTTATTATCATTATTTGTACAGTTTAAATGTCCTGGAAAGGCTTTCTCATCTTAAATCTCTGAGCAGTGGAGTTACATTCGTGGCCTCAGATGTATGTCAGGAGAGCACCATATGGCCCTGCCAAGTGCAGCAGTGCAGGAGCTGCTTTGCAGTGCTGGGAAGAGAGCGAGGAGTGAAATCTGTAAACAGAGCGGAGTAGGTGAAAGGCTGCGGTGCTCTGTTTACATGGGGGAGCTCTCGGGTTGCACAGGCAGTGGTGTCCGGGCAGGAAGAGGAAAGCACAGCCTGTCTCCATGCTGCTTCCCAAGGCGGTGTTCCATCCATCCCAGTGCCTTCCCAGCTGCTCTGCTGCAAGTGAAGCCCAGCCCACACCTCAGGCCAGTGCGAGCAGTGGAAGCTGTGGGCAGTGCGCACCAGGCTCCTTGCGCTGTCTGCAGCCCTACCAGCGTGGTTCCAGGCTGAGAGTTCCTTTCTGAGCTGCCTGGAGGATGGAGATGAGCTGGTGCACTGCGGAGTGCTGGAGCAAGCCCAAGTGTGGGGAAAACCAGCTCATCCCCAGACCTGTCCTGGGTCTCATCACCAACGTTCGGGGTGGCACTCTGTTGGGTTTGACTTCTAGTTTAGGGCAACATATTCATGTTTCACTCCCACCAAGGAGAGGATTTCCTTGGCAGTAACATGTTGAAATAAACAGAACTCGGGAATTTTCTTATTCTCAGAGTGAGCAAGGCATTGGCTGTGCTTTAGGCACACACAAAAGAAGATGCAACTCAATAGTTTTAGACCAGTTTTCAAACATTACTTTGCCTTACCTGTACATGTCGAAATGACAAAGACCTAGATTTTGGGTTGCTTGCAAGTGCTGGAAATGGTGCAGATGTTTTGTTAAATACTCACTTGTCCCCAGCAGTTTATTGAAAGTGCTTTCCCCCCCATTTTCTCTCCAGTTTCAAGAACAACAATTACCCTGGAAGGATCACATGCCCTGCAGCTGTCCCTGTGACTGAAAGAGCTGGGAACTCCCATGGAGCACCACATCTTCTCCTGCACTCCTTTTTGGTTTTTTAGTTGTAGCCTGGCACATGGCCCTGGTGACACTCAGGAGGGGAGCCTGTGGCTGTCCCCGATGTCTGTGGTCCCTGCCATGAGTGTAATCCCCTCTGCAGGGCTTGCTCTGCCAGGCTCAGGGCGTGCCCCCTTTGCGCACTTGCACACACACTCTGGTTTGATTCTGGTCGAACAAGACTGGCCACAGAGCAGGCTGGAGACATCAGCCCCATCCCCAGAGCCCTGCTCCCTCCGTGCCTGCAGCAAGAGCAGCCCCAGATTCTGCTCCGGGGGAGAGGGCTGGAAGCACCTACAGCACATGCAGGAGTGACAGCTCATGGCTGCTTCATCATCTTCAGTTACTCATGTGCAACTCTCTCCTGCTCGGGAGAGGCCTGAGAGCTGCAGAGGAGCACACTGAGTGACAGCAGCTGGCTGTGCAAGCTGCACACCACACCTTGGGGTGGAAAGGTTGCTTGCAGGGCCATGAATGGATGCAGACCCTTTGCCTGCGTGGGGACCCAGCCAGGGGTGGAAGGTCCCCTGGGGCCTGAGGAGCAGCACAACCCGAGACCAAACACCATCACTGGACCCAGAGATGTGTGCAAGGCATGTGAAGAGCAGCTGCACAGGCTGCGAAGGTATAAAAGCTCAGGGATCTTTTCATTGGGGGTTCCTCCCCAGAGACACCCGCACAAGCTGTCCTTGCTGTACCACAATTAAAATACTTAAAGGAACCAGATGTTTGAAATTCTGCTATGGGAAAGCCAGGGTGGGGATGGTGACTGTGTGAGTGGTGTGTGTATGAGTCAAGTGGGGCGCCTGTCAGTTCACTGGAGCTGCCCAGTTTGGGGTGATGTGAGCCACTCCCAGAGTGGCTCCCAAATGGACAGAGAAGCTTCCTTAAGAGCAAGACAGGCATACTAGCATGTCATCCTCCTCCTTTGCTGTTTTTCCATGGGCACAGGGCAGCCTGGGAACTGTCCAAAAGGACCTTTTAGAGATCCATTGTGAAATCCCATGGTCACTGATTTTCAAACACCCAACAGAAGCTACAATGATTTAATAAACGATCTCTGCTGATCTGGCCCTGCCATTTGCAGACAGTATAGACACTCCGTGTGAATTACAGACTAGATACCAAGCCAAACACTGTGCTTCCATCTGGAGCTTTACAGTTCTGCTTCTTGCTTTTATCAGTTTGCTCAGCTGGTCAAGGGAGCCTAGTGCAGAAACTGATTTTCTTTGGAAAAAAAATAATTATCTACTTAATGCTGAAACAATGCCTTCTGACTAGCTGTCAGACCTTCAGTTGGTTTGAGTGTATCTTATTCCAGACCATGATGCTTTCTATGTTACGGTGAATGTTCTCAGCTTCACCTTTCCGTTGTGCACCTTACCTGAAACCCTGCTCCTGGGACTTGCAATCATTCAGTTGGAACTAAAAATGAAACAAATGACCTTAGATCTAATTTATGTGTGAAGCTGGGAACCGTACTGGGTAAGAAAACAACTTTTATTTTGTTTAATATCCTGGGGACATGCTGCAGAAAGCCCAGCATGCTGTGTGCGTAAAATATGCACCATGTGTAAAAAGAAGCTTACAAGATAACATTTTTTAAGGTGAAATTGCTGCAGTGTGAGACAAACTCCAGAAGCTTGAAGGGACAACATCAGTCTGAGTTTGGGGGATTGTTAGTAGTCACTGGAGAGGCAAAAGAAGTTCACAGATAGAAAGAAAATGTGCTCATATAGAAACAGGCAGGTGGAGTGAGCCCACTGCACCCTCTCCAAGCCCAGAGCAGTGTGTTGGGCAGGTGGGGTCAGTCTGTGGCACAGGGACCCTGCACCAGCTCCTAGGATTCTGCAGAGGGCTGTGGTGTGACAGGGTGTGACAGTGGCACCTCTGCTCTGCCTGCTAGCCGTGTCACATCCAGAGTTGTCTCCTGCCCTGCCCTGGCAGGTGCAGGGCTCTGGCTGGCAGGTGTGGAGGATGCCAGTGCCTCAGCAGCCAGGCACACTGCTTGGCTGTGGCTGCAGTGCCAGCCCTGGTGTGGCATGCAAGCTGTCTGCATTCCTGCTCTGGGGACTTGCAGCCACCATCTCACCCTGAGTGCTTTAGTCCTGCAAGGGTGCACGGTAGGACACCTGGCATGTGAGGCAGAGGTCTCTAATTCTGGTGTCCTCCAGGGTTTTGCACTGGGGCAGGACTCATCCTGCTCAAGATGCATCCAACATAATCTATCTGTTGTTTTATTGGCTTGATGCCAGAGAAACTCCCTGATCTGAGGTGGACAGGTAATCCTGACTGCCAGAGACTGCTTGGGCCAGGAGCAGCTTTGTGTGCTGTGCCAAACTAGTGCCTGGAGCCACAGCCCTACGGCCAGGTGAGAGGCATCAGGTCGTCCAGGGCACCAGGGTCTGGAGCCAGATCTGTGTGTGAGCCCTGTGGGCTTTGTGTGCCTGCCATTTCATTGCCAGGCTGAGGGTGACTCCCCTGGTCTTCACTTGCCAGCTTTGAGGTTTGAGATGGCTGAATCCCACAGAAATGCCCAACCAGGTGGCATCCTCTGAGGCCTTAGGCTCTGGGGACAGAGAGAGGCAGGCAGCCCGTGGAGGTGGGTGTGGGTGGGTGCATGCCCTGGTGCAGTGGGGCTGGGGGCTGCCTGCTACTGCTGGAGAGGAGCTCCAGCCCTTTGGCAGCACCAGCGATGGGAGAGCCCCTGCTCCAGGGAGATTGCAAAATGAATTTGGCAGAAGCAGAAGCGCAGCATGCTAAATGTTCTAAGCTAAACCAGCTTTGCTTTGTGGATTGTTTGTTTTTTTTCTCACAAGCCATCAAACAAACACCACTTTGGGGCCTGAGCAGAAGCTGGGATTTCCTTCTCTGTCTCTGCTTTTCCCCCGCTTGTCCATTCCCCACTTGCCCTGCCCATTGCAGGATCCCACAGGGCTCCTACAGCTGCTGCAGCAGCACCGCAGAAAAATGCATTGTGGCTCCATGGGACCCGGCTCGATGGTCCCGAGGGCTGGAGGGCTGGCACTGCCAGGGGAGCAGAGGCTGAGCCAGTAGAGCATGAGTGGTTCTCCCTTAGGGCTGCCCATGCAGTAGAGACTTCCTAAAGCCACCTAGAGGGTGTTTTAAAAGCAAATGCTGCAAAGCACTGCCTGGCCTTCCTCTAGCTAGCAGGGGGAAAAATGCTATTCTGGTCTCGCATGAGTCTCAAGTGGAAAATTTCAGCTGAACTGATTCCGGCTGGCGGGGTTAAGGGAGGTGAGGCCCAGCTGCCGCTGGCTCTGCAGCACGGACGGACGGACAGACGGACAGCTCCGCAGGAGCCCGAGCCTGCCACGCGGGCAGGGCTGGGTCTGGCAGCGCCTCCGGTGGGAGAAAGGAAACCCGAGCCCGGGGCAGCGCAGGGATTGGGATGCAGCCTCCGAACGCCGCTGGTACCGCTCCCGCCTGGGAACAATCCGGGCCAGCCCTCCCGGTGCCGAGGGCCGCCTTTCCACCTTGTCACCGCCTTGTCCCCAGCTGCAGTCACTGCCCTCGGTGCAGCTCATGGAGGGAGGCAGAGCAGGGACGCTGGGGCGGGGACAACCCCTGTCCTGCAGGAATAACAGAGGAATGTCAGCCTTGAGCACTGGCCTTGAGCGCCGGCCTTGAAGCCGTGCCAGGGGAGCTCGCCCCGGGCCAGGGACCGCGGGTGGAGCCGGCGAGGGCGGGCAAGCACGGCTGGAGAAGGGGCTGCCCGCTCCGCATCCTTCTCCTCAGTGCTGAGATCCCAGGACCCCGCACTTCAGGACCTAGAGAGGGCTGGGAACTTGCTGTTCAGGTGGGCGTTGTTAGAAAACAGCAGTAATTTGTTGAAATCGCAAATTCTAATGGGAATGTTTGCGTGTGTGTGAGGGAGACAGACGCGCCTGGTCCTGTGTCCTGGAGTGTCTCCCACCTTTCCCCTCATGTGGTACGAGCTTGGCTAGGTCAGTCCCATCCTCACATGGAACAGGAAGGTTTTGGATCCTCAGACAGCCCAAAGAAGGGTTTTCCAGGTAGCCCGGCCAGCACAGCTCCAGCCGTGAGGGCCAGCAGCACTCGGCCAGGGCGGTGGCACAGCCCGGACTGGAGAGGGGATTTGTGATCCGGTGTCACGGGCTCGCCGGGAAATTCTCTGGGGACGTCTTAGGTCAGAGCAGGCTGCGCAGGGCTTCGGGAAAGCCTGGGGGAAAGGAGCCCGACAGCCTGTCTGGGCAGCTCTTGGCACTGCCGCACGCATCTGGACGGCTTCCCCCGTCCGCCGCTCCAGGGGCACTTGAGGAGCGCGCTGCAGCGGGACGTGGCGCTGGAGCGTGTGGCGAGCGGCCGTGACTGCGGGCGGCCCAGCCCGGCCCCGCCGGGACACGGGACCGGACACGGGACCGGGATGGGCTGGGCTCTCCCTCCGCCCCGCCGGGCCACGGGACCGGGATGGGCTGGGCTCTCCCTCCGCCCCGCCGGGACACGGGACCGGGATGGGCTGGGCTCTCCCTCCGCAGGCAGCAGCTCCGGGCGGGCGCTGGAGCTCCCTGCTGGCCGCAGCTCCTCCCGCACGGCAGCACCGGCCCCGGGGCTCGCTGGTGCTCGGAAGGGAAGGTACGGGGAGAAGGGTGTCCCATCACTGCTGCCCAGACCAGCCCTCGGCCAGCCATGACAAGCGAGCTGTAGGACACAGCTCCACTCTGCTTCACCACCGGCCGCCCGGGGATTTCCATTGGAAAGGTGTAATAAATTCCTGACACACACAGCTGAGGGGCTTGCTTAAGGGTACAAAGAAAGGAATTTACAGACTGGGTGGTTGAGCAAAAATACACAAAAATAAACGCAAATTCTCAGGCCCGAATGCTCTCCCATGTTTGACTGATATGAAAGAGGTGTCCTGTGTTGACACGACACAGTAGGACAGGTAGTGTGACACGATGCACATTTGACAGATTGGGCTCTGTGCTACTGCCCACTGCAACATTCAAGCATTTCAAGGGAACATTAAAATAAACAATTATATTTAACAGAACTTATGGGAAGCAGCTGGTTGAAGACAGGGGGGACCAGTCCCTGCTGCCACATCCAAACTCAGGCTGACAAACACAATTAGTTTTATCCTGTGAGCCAAGAGGGTAATCATGCTAATGCCTCTAATTTAGCTCAAAGACAGGGCAGTTGCAAAAAGATGAAAACATAAAGGGAAACAAGCTTGCAAATAAAGTGAATAAAGCTTGTTACTCCAAGCATAAGGACTGCAAGAGGAAGGGTCCCCAGCTTTCCCTCTCCTGTGAAAGGACCAGCCCTTAGAGAACAGCCCTGGAGTTCTCAGTTAGAGACTTTTACCTTCCTTTTCTTAGCAGCCCCTCTGGCAATGCCAGATACCCCCCCACTGTCCTCAGACCATGCTTTTCTCTAAAACTCAGGGTAAATACTTGATGCACTTGACTCTCACAAAATAAAGCAATAACTAGCAAAAAAATGAGGGATTACATGCTACTACTTCAGATTTTAATAAAGGGATGAAATAAGAGCTCAGAGAACAAGCAAGTCTGTAGTCAGTGCAGTACTTCCAGAAAAAGGAAAAATTAGGTGTAACATCTGCCATGCTCCTGCAGTAATGGGGCGGGCACAGATATTTTCTCCTTCAGTTATGATCAGGCCAGTTAAACCATCTTTGGTACAGACTCTGTTCTGACCCCTGGCTCCTTACAGCAGGCAGGTGGCACTGCCAGCACCCACTGAGCCCCTCCCCATGGCAGCCACTGCCAGCCCAGCTGGCATCCAGGCTGCTGCTTAGGGCTGCATTTGCTTTCCAGCTGCTGCCCAAGGCCTTAAGCTAAGTCCTCAGAGCATCCCCCCTCTTCACAGAAAAGGAGACTCACAAGGTACAGCTCTGGTTCAGAACAAGGGCACTTGCCTGGCTATCAAGGAGTAAAAGCTGTTTTCTAGTCCAAGATTGTTTTTTGAGGGGGGAGGGGTTGGTTTTTAGGTGTTTTGGGGTGTTTTACCCCAAAAACCCCAAGGGTTCAAACCTGAGACATAGATAACTCCACACACCCCTCCCTACCTCCACCCTCCCCGGCAAAAAAAGCAGAAACAAGAGTACATAGTAGAAGAATAGGAGAATATCCAGTGGTGGATCCAGGGCACCCACTTTTATTCTGATCCAATGCAAGTCAGTTGTGCAGCTGCCTGGGCACACAATGAAAAAAGTTGGAACCATTTCCTCCCCTTGCTAAGTAACTGGCAACATCAGTACCACAGCCTTGTCTGGGCCCACAGCCCTGGATCTTCCTCAGGCAATGGGATGGAGCCTGCAGGGCTGTATCAGGGAAGCGTTCAGGCCAAAGCAGGCGGGGCTGTTTGCCGTGCACCACCACATCACACAGGGAAGCACTGTCTGCAGCTCTGTCAGACACCCCTGCCCCAGCCTCAGCAAGCAAGAGGGGCTGCAGCTGGCCAGTGAGCACAACAGGGCTACATCACTCCCAAGTACTCTAAAGAAATCATCCAGTTTTCTTATTTTGTACAAGTTCTGAACTGCAGTTACCACATCAACAGCAGCACACAGCAAATCAAACTGGAATACATACTGTGTTCAGACTCCAGGTTGGCTTTAATGGCAGACTGGCTTCAAGTACAGTGAGTATTTCTGCTCTGACCACTGCTGCATTTATAAAGAAATTGTTCTCTACTTATCTGTAAGTTAACATAAAACAAGTTTTAAAGACTGCATTACAGAATCCTGTGGGATTATCTAACCTTAGGCAACTGTAGTTGCATTTAGTAAAAAAAAGAAAACAACAGCAGTGTCTTGTCTAGAAAGATCTCAACAGGTAAACTAAAGAGCTTATCACTGCTTGAATGGGTCAGCTAGTAACTTCAGGTTAAAAAAACCAAAAAACAACAGAAAACCAAAACACAGGTTTCCCCCTATCATTTACTCCCTTTTCCACTTCCACATTTAATAACAGTAATAAATATTTCTTAGACTGCATTTCTAAAGCATAAGTCATTTTGTATCTCCTAACTGGCCTGTAAAACTGTTCTGCCAAATCCAAACTGAGAATTTACTTTCAAGTAACAGTTCATTAAGTTTCATAAAATCTTTGCTTTAGAGAGTCAGAAAATAAAATTTCCTACCAGCTGGCACTCATGTAAAATACATTTGCAGCCAAAAGGTATAAATTTTACCTCCATCTAAAGGGTTTCAAAAGTCCCTTTTGTCTGTAGGATCCAGATCTCAGTGCATCATTCCAAAACCCTAAAAACCCCTTCTCCTCCTTCCCCCAGTTTTCAAGCAGGGAAATTTAAAGTGAGGGAAGTAAGCAAAGGACCTTGACGAAATCAAGAGGCTGCAGTAAGACAATAAGGAAATTCTCTGACCAGTTCAAGCAGTTCATTACTCCTTGCACATATACTTGCAGCAGTCTGATCTACCTTTACATTATGGATACAGCTAAATTAATCCAGTGCAAGAGAGCATTTGAGGTTTCTGTAGTTTTGTGCAGCCCTACCCTAGAGTCAGCACTATACAGAATTAGCTGAAGTTGAAAGTTAAGACTTTTAAAACAAACACTACTAAAAAAAGTCAAATGTTCTGTGACAACATGCAGAATTGGACTAACCCATGCTGCCTCAGGGCACTGCATGCACATGAGCTGAAACAACCTCTCCGTGCACACCCATGCCTAGTGCAGGTTAGCTGGTTGGTGTGAAGAACTGAATCTAAGGTCATGCTCTAAAAACACACCACAAATTGCTTTTTAGCCTTCCAGGAACTTACATTACTTTCACTTCATACAGATTGATCAATCTTAAATTTCTTACAGTTTAACACGAAGCTGAACCAATGGGCTCGAGAAAAAGCTTCTTAAATCAATTACATATACATCTATTTTATAGCTATCTGCCTAGTTCCTCCCACAGTTAGCCTGAAAAACAGTAAAATCTACACAAAGTTTTATTGCAATCATACAAGGGATACATCACGGGTCAAATACAACAAATACTATGATGCAATTTTACATTTATTAAACTACAGTTCAAAGCACAAATTTACACATTCTAAATACACTAAAACATCTAATGAAGTCACACTGGTCTCCCACTGACATTTGATATATCTGGGCGAAAGACAATAACTTTACAAGACTTTTCTAACAGGAATCCTTAGTATAAAAACTGTGTACTTGTATGTAAACTGTTGAAGAACCCAAGTGATGGGTTTCCATCTCCACTAAGTCATCCATTTTGTTGCATATTTAACGCTCAGGGGTTGAATGAACTTGATTTTAAATTTGGACACCATTATCTAACCCTCCCACCCCCCACTGAATTGTAGCTGTAGCTTGTTTTGCCTGGTCCCCATTACTATTACTATTTTTTCAAGTTTTGAAGAGAATGAATTGAATTCAAGATTGTTCCATTTCTTCCACATTGGAATGTTGACCAGACAAACTACAGACTTGCAACTGCAGGTCTAAATGAAGCGTTAATGCCTGTTTAAGCTGCAGTGGAAAAGCGTTCTTCCGGGCTCAGCTGAATGCACGAAGGCACAAAGAAGAAGTTCTTCATCAATGTGTCTGAAGCAATTCCAGCATCTTGCATCTCATCCCTGCAGCAGAAAAGGTTAAGAGGTGTAACAGCATGTTTTCAGGTTCATTTTCCCTTCAGAAACCAGCACAGCGTTTGAAGCCATTTGCCCCCGCATGGCTTGGCCCCCAGCCTGGCAGAAGGGAGCCCAGCTGTGCCAGTGCCTGGCACACACAGAAATGCTGCCACTCTCCAGGGGCACAGGAATGGGTTACCACACTCTCCATCACCATGAGAGCATGGCTGCCCTTCCTGACTGTGATGGTGGCCAACACTGTACACGAGCTGCAGTTACTTGTATTAGGAAAGCTCAAAGGTTGATACTAAACAGCTTTTGTCAAGCCAGTGAAGACTTTACATCTGCCACAGGTGAGATCAGTCAGGTATTTTGCTTTCCTTTGTCACCCCTGAAGTGAAGAAAGCACTTTATCACAGATCTCTGTTTAGTCTCAGCATCAGACAGAGATAAAAAAATAAACCCAGAAACTAAAAAGGCACATTCTTGCAGTCAGCATTTTCTTATATTTGCCACTGAATGCAATTTATAAGCGTACACTCCTGAAGGAAGCAAAAGCAACCTTGCCACCACCAAGACAGTTCTCTTACCAGTCACTGAAAGACATCATGTAGTAAATCAGTGGCCTCTGATAGTCGTTAAAGGTAGACTGTTCACCTAAGGTACCAGAACCCATATTGTCAAAGATCAGCCAATCTCCAACGCTCAACTCGGGAAGAAGACAGTTTTCCACAATTTGATCAAGCTCATCACAGGATGGACCCCAAAGGCTGCTTGCAAACAGAGGCTCATCTTCCTTGTATTTCTATATGGAAATGATTGAGGCAATTCAGGTTTCAGTTTATTAAATAAGACAATTTTTAAATATACAGAAGGTTAATTCAATAAACAATATGCGACTAGGTATGTATCAAGTGTTAAATACATATTCAGTAGACAACGATAGTAAGGACTACCTCTGAAAAATATAGGAGGACTCACCTTGTGAACCTCTGGGATAGTATTCAGTTTCTCAGACAATTTACTTGCAAAAGAACCATAAACACCATCATTTATGTAATATGTAAATACTGGTTCATCATCATTCCTGGTTTGCTCCACTGGAAGTAAAAAAAGAAGTTGTCTTGCATGCACGTTTTGTCATAAGTAGTCCTTTTGCAATCTAACTTAAGTCAGATTTCTCCTGACAAGGGGGTTCCATATATATTGGAATGGGAGAATTACAAGCAGAGTAATTTGCATGAGACCAGATTATAAATTAAGTTTATAACATTGGGTGAGGCTTAATAAAATTAATACTCTCGGTAATAACCACTGCTAAGAAAATAAATTCAGAGAAGCAGTAAAATAACTTGCTCTGTGACATTTTTTATGTTCTAATACAGAACCTCCTAACACACCATATGTGACACATCCAATATAGGTTTAACCTAGTAAGGATACAAGAAGTGCCACAGAAAAGTAACAGTGAGATACAAAGATAACATGTGGTCAGAACCCAAAAGGCATATTACAGTGCAAGAATTAGGGGATGCTCAAATAAAGTCTAGTCTATCCCAACTAATAGTGGGCAACTACCTGTACTGATTCATAACACAGAAAACAAATCCAACCCTTACCTCCAGAGGGAAGAAGTTTATCATACTCAACAGTCTTCTTTGCAATGACATTCACTGCCAGTGTAAATGCAGATGAAACATAGTAACATCCAGGCTCTGCAATCACATTAACACCAGATTCCTTTGGAAAGTAGACATCCAGCAATGGCCTGATGACATGATTAACCTAGGAAATTGAAGTCAGAGGTAAGACCAATAAACTGACCTTATGGACATATCACACACACAAACTTCTAGTCAGCAACTGATCTAGTCAGCACACCAAATGATTACTCTGCTCTCCTCTGTTCTCTGAGAAATGCCTTTATCAAAGGTGCACAATTTATAAAAAAACCAAACAAAATGCAAGAAAAGTGGTCATCCTGCTAAACACTGAAGACGGAGAACCATGAATCTGAGTTCTACAGAGCACAGTCTGTCTTCACAACCAAAGTTCAAGCTGAGGCACGCTGCACCAGTAAATTTCAATGCCCATCCAGCACAACAGATAATGTAAAGTTATGTATGAACCCACAAGAACAGGCAAAGAGCCTTTTTGTAATCAGTTCTGAATAGTGTCATATTAGAATTAATACTAATAAACATGAGTATTAATGTTTATATCTTAAGACAGATATTTGAAGAACAACATATTTTGGACAAGTAATAGAACCATTCAAATTGAGAGAAAAGCCCCGATTGCTGTTCGTAATGCCTCACTACATAACTTTCACTGTCCTGAATTCATGGAACCTGTGTTTAAGACATCATAACAATGTTGGGTATCCTGTTTCACATGCCACTTCATACTAAAGATGGCATTTAGGCCAAATGAGAGGCCAGCCAAATCAAGACCTTTAGCTTTCAGTTCTAAAGCAAAGTACCAGAAGTTTTCATCCAGTGGCAACAGGGTTTATAATCCAAAGCATGCTAAGGCACCCTGGCTCAAACCATGCAAGAGTCACCAGCTGGACAGTAGTCAAAAAAACCCTTGAATTACTACTGCTAGAGTTGCTTCAGATACTAATTGAATCTCTAACACACTTAAATCAGCTTTTACCCAGGATGAACAGGATTAAAAAGAAGTAATGATCACCTCCAAAAAAACGGATTACACTAACCATGATCAAGAATACAAACCCAACTAGTGGGATCTTGAGTTACAGTCTAACATGGAACTTAAACTATGTTTCAGGGATCAATTCAAGCTGCAGTTTCAAGGTTAAACACTTCAATTTCTTCAAAAGTAAGAGTTTCAACTTCCAACATATTGCATACCTCTTCCAGCTGAAGTTCTGAACCTGTGAAGCCTCCACCAATATCCAACATGTTCATCTTAAAGCCAAACTCTTCCTAAAATGCATAGGCAGAAGGTAAGTACATGAACTGTAAACGCAAAAATACTTTGTTGCTCCTGTGGTTTTCTGTGCATTCAAGCTTTTGAAAATATTTAGCTGAGTACATCTAATGAGGGAGTAAGGGCATAGTACAGCTCCATTAAATGTAGTAGCAAAGCCCTGAGATGTCAATAGAGGCTGGTTACACAATTCTCTGCAAGTCCCACAGCAATATCAACTCCCATATCTTGTGGCTTTTGTTATATTCAGATAGTATTTGCTGAATAGGTGGTGCATTCTGACAAAATAGTTTCAGGATTTCACAGATGTTGTGACAAAAACATTACAATGAATCTGCACAAAGATCAGCAAGATCCTCAATTTTATTGCCCCTACATGTTACCAGCCACAGCAAAGGCACTGTAGTAATAAAAAAAGACTTGCAGTCTTCTGTTTAGTTTACAAACATCTCATACCACAATAGATGCCAGCACACAATTGTTCAATTTTAATGCAACCTAAAAGCATCAGTTGTGTACTTACAGGACTGATATTTGAATATCAAAAAGCCCTGATCCAAAGTGGGAAACTAATTAAATAGCATGCAAGGCTACTGCCTATCAGTGGAACAGTGCTCATTACCATAATTAGGACAAAGCTGGTTTTACCTCTACCACTCATCACAAAGGAATATTTAGTCCTTTACTAGAAGTTCCATTTCCAATGATTTATTTTGGAATGCAGTTGGTTAGTTAGTATGACTGGATTAGAATGGATCTTCTACTACAGCAATTGCATGTGTGCATAGATCTACTTACAGCCATGTCAAACACACACCGAGCATCAGATATAGCATGAATGTACGTTTGCAGATCCTTGCAAGAGCCTGAAACATGAAATCTGAAAGAAATAAAAACACAGCAGCTTTCAGACCAAGCAAGTTGTTTCACCATATAAAGCAGCAGCAGAAGCAATTCATTCCCAAGTATCTCAAAACAAGTTTAAATGATACTACAGCAATTGCGCAAAGAATAAGCTCAGACCAACACTGCCTTCTATGTCACTGGATTTATACATGAGAATTCTCTTCCTCTTAAGATTAAGACTGTCCCACAATATTCTCATCTACAGATTTACTGATTTTTTTCAGTCTTCACTATCCAAATGGCTTGAAGTTGTTCTTCAGCAGTGCCAAAGGTGCAGAGAGGTACTGATGCCTACCACAAACTCCTGAATCCCCTCTTGTTCCTTGTTCAAAAAATTCAAGTAGTGCCATATGCAGTTAATTCACTGAGGTGCTAAAACAAATGCCAGCATTCCCACAGGCTTCCTCAAGAGGAGTATGGTCTACTGATTCTAGACAGACCATACACACACCTGAGCCAGGGTTCTCTACTCCAAGTCTACTCCTTTAAGGAAGGCAAGGAGGCAAAGGTCACTTTTCAAACTTACTTGCATGAATCCATGTGTGGTTTTTAAAATTATTCAAATAAAGATTATGCACAAGAGTAATATGATTTTTATAAAAGTTGGTTAAGACATTATACAAAGAGGAATGTTTTTTCAGTAGTATCTCTTTTTAAAAGAAATTTGTAGTTTATGCTTCAGCATCCATTTCAAACAGATATACAACATTTGTGCTTTAAAGTCATCAAAATCTGGCTTAACATTTTACTGTCTTGATGACCCATTTATTTGTTTGGTAGCTTTCCTCAAAGAGTCATAAGCATGTGATAATTTGTAGCTGAGGGCAGACAGCAGACTTGTGCACACATTTTTCTCCTGTATAGTAAAATATCCATCAAGCTTCCAATTAAAATACCAGAGATCATTTGTACAAAATTGAAACTCTAGGATTCATTCCTGCCACCTGCAAGTCAAAAACTTGCCTGAGTATTTTGTCTTGATATAATCGAGGAGTGACATACAACCTTAATTCTTACAAAATCTGATCCCCTGTTAATCTTGTTCAAACTATCCAACCTATACCATGCTGTACTAGCACTTCTGTTACGATGTTTATTGCTGGAAAAATACAAATCAAGTCACCACAGAAGCTCAGGAGTATAGCCAGATAATAGGGAAGGCTTCCAAACTTCAGTTTTCACAGTGATAGAAGGGTTTATGATACTTCATTTCATATTGTTTTGGTGTCTGCAATAGTTACTTTGTTTCATACTAGTTTGTGCTTGCAAGCAAAAGCTCATGATTCTAAATTGATATGGTATTGTTTGTCGGGGGGTTTTGTTGATTTTTTTTAAACCCTGTAAAATAGCGTCACTAGAAAAAAAAATTCTATTTTACATCTTAAGTACATCATACAAATATCTGCTCAGCCAGCAGAGGACAATGAAGTTACTCACTTGACACCAACTATTTGGACTCCCAGCTCCTTAGCACATTCCATGAGATGCCTACAGTTCTTCAGGGTGGTGCCAAACTTCATATTCATCTCCTCACCAGCAGTAATGTCTTCTGTGGCAATGTGCAGTAAGAGCCTAAGAGAAGGGGAAGATGATTGGGGCAGTTGGTTTACATCATCAGCACATGTGAAGCCTGAAGACTGTCAGAAGTGTGTTGATTATGTAGTCAATACTCCAGCTCCATCGATGGATGAGTCAAGGCAACCTAATAATAACAATCCTGTACAGAGAAAAAACTAGCAATTAGGGGCTAAAACATGGAGCCAACAAGGACAAGGGATTTCAAAATGCAGCAACTAAGACTCTTGTAGCAGCAAGAGTGTTGAGTGCTGTAATAAAAAATAATGTTACCTTCTAATAAAGTGTAGTTCCTCAAAATCATGGTTTATCCCATCTCTGTCCTCCTCCCAGCCCAGAGGCCCCCCTTCAGTCAGACATGTATCAGATTTAGTTAAACCCAGCATCTAGAGAAGACCAGGCTCAAAGCACATCCTGGCTATATCACATAACCTCCCCTTCTGGCTGAAGACACAGACTCAGGATGAGGGGGTAGGGTGGTCAGTCCATTCCCTGCCCCTTCTTCCAGGACACTGGAAGCAGAGATGCAGCAAGTACCATCTCTCACATTCTTATGCAGTGGGACATCTTCCTCTCTCTGGGCAAAGCCTCATTTTGGGTAGGTCTGGCAAACTGCAGTGCCAATGCTGACCTTTCTCCCATCTCTGTATGTTTAACTAATACTTGAGGGGAAAAGGCATGGTCACATCCAATGCTCCAGAGACATACCCCCAAACTTCCCAAATTCCAGCTGCTGTCCACTGAGAAAGTCACATCCCATGAGATCAGTTAGTCATACAGTAAACTAAACAGAGGTGGTATCATGACACACATGCATACTGGTCAGAGTACACTGGCAGTTCACCAGGATGGGGAGTGCAAATGAGTGGAAGAAACTCTGCACCCAGAGTGAAACAATTCTTTACAAGACAGGCAAGAAACAAGCTCAGCCTAGCCACTACAGCTGGCCTAACATCTACCATGACTTCTACAAGTACTTTCTAAATGTTTCATGGGGTGTTTAAAATGCATTTTGTAAAGAGCAAAAAGTCCTAAGTTCTCACACAGGCTGCCCTTCAATTCTTGTTTATTTATACCATTTTGTCTTGAGAAACTGATAAGCATCTCCTTTCCTGCTTCTCCACTAGCACAGAAAATTCTGTTCAAAATATCTGTAGGCAGACAATATTTCGTGAGGCATTTGGAAAAATGTGCCAGCTATAGCAAAAAATTGTTACAAGTCAAACTCTTAAAGATGTAATAGAAAAATTCAAATCCATACTGTTATTTGTAACCTCATGTTAAGATCAAGATCAGTCAAAATCCCTCCTTAAAGACATCCAATGTTAAATTTATTGACAAATTGTTACAGTAACATTTAAAGTGAATAAAAATATTTTTCAAGCAGAATCCATTAAATCTGGCTTCCAGAAATCTAGCAGGATTCTTCCTTCTGGGTTACAGCCAGTCAGAGCAGGGCTGGAGGGTGATGTGTGTGTTTAGAGTTTACTTTTAATTGTTAAGGAAGCATTGTTACTCACAACACCCTTGCCTCTACCTAAATTTCTAGGTACAAGAACAAGAAGCTCAGCAGTTGAACTTTACCTGAAAAAATCTTAAATATACAATACAGAAAAGCAATACCTAAGCACTCATTCCTGACATTTCTCATCTTAAAAAAATAATTTAATAAATTTGAGTTGGTAAGTCTTCCAAAGGCAGAAAGATCAGTTATAAAAAGATACTTGCCCCCATTACTAGTTTAGCGCAAAGTTACACAAATTTTCAGAAAATTAGAAGAATCACATGTTCCTAAATATTATTTCCTCCACCAAAACATGCTAGCTTCATCTGTGCAAACAACTCAGCTCTAGCAACCACAGATAGGAAAAACAAGGCTATATAGTGGCTTTGACTTTTTAAAATTATGCCAAGGAAGAGAAAAGAGAAAACCCTGTCACTTGAGCATCAACATTAAAATCATCTGAATAAAGTAATTGTAATAAAATGAGGGGGAAAAAAAAAATCTATCCAGTAAGAGATCACCAAAACTCTAAAGCCAACCGTGAATAACTGGTAAAACACTAATGATTGAACAGTCAGCTTTAGCATTGCCAGGGCCAGGAGTTACAGAAAAGTTCATTTATCATACATAACATTTTTGCACAGAAATTTCTCTCCAGGATGCAAAGCACAGACAGACTTCCATGAGGATGAAGTGTAATCACCAGCAACAACAATATTAACTCTTGTAGTCTTAAACAAAAAAACACTCTCAAATACCACCACCATCACCCTAAAAAAAAAAAAACAAACCCCAAAACAAAAAAAGCCACAGTTTTGGGAGAAGACAATACATTAATAATGACTGTTCAGAACCAAGGGATTTGTAAAGATACCAGGAATTCAGTTTCTCCAATGACATTTATGGAAAGCTATATCTTTAATCACTGCAAAGCACTGTAACATTCACTAGGCTCTGACGATTTCTTAAAGGCATGGCCCAAAGCTAAAGCATTCACATGTGAGGGATGTAATGTTAAATGACATGAGCGCCTATCAGTCCAGGAGACCATTATGTATTGGCAGCAATAGAATTGCCATATTTAATAGTCCTTCTTTCTTAAAGCCTTATCAGCTTTGATCACCTTTCTACAGAAAGCAGCTGAGCTAATACCAAAGTGACTGAAAAGAGAACTGGAGTAAAATTTCTCACTGTTTTAATTACATGGAAATACCTGTAGGTGTATTTAATAGACCTGCAGTGTACCTAAACCCCAGACTGGATCCAATGCACACAGTTCATTCACTGGGAGCTCAGCCCTGACTTCAGCCAGAGCCACTAATATGCAAACAGAACCCCCTGAAAGATAACACTGAAGCCAAAACAGAGCAGGAGGAAGATGTATTTGCTGATGATGAAATGCCAGGCTTCTGAATTTTAATCACTGAAACCTTCACATGAAGATTGACCTAAAAAAATCACTTTGTCCCAAACCAATGGCCACTGCATTAGGAAGCCAAAACTAAGTAGGAAAAGATGCAAAGAAGCTACTTTCAAAGGAGACAGAAGAACAGATACAACTGATTTGTACTAAAGAAGCCATGTACAGTAATTTCACGATTATAAACCGCACTGAGTATAAGCCGCACTCCCGGGTGTTGGCAACTTTTCATTCTTTGTCCATACATAAACCGCACCTGATTATAAGCCACATGTTACAATACAGAGTGTGATCAAAGGTATCTATTCTATCACCATCTGTTGAGGGTGGGGACAGCGATCCTTATCTCTGCAGGAGATATTCTGCTGATGGGCCATTGTTCTTTATCTTTTCACAACTGCAGCCTTCCTCCAGAGGGTAATTTTTTTGCTAATGGCCATTGAGTCCCACTGTGTGACTGATAAAATTACTGCATCCCATTGGAAGTTGATCCAGCCAGGGGGAAGAGCCCAACA
>PYHW01009979.1:6860410-6885580 GCA_013186435.1 Turdus rufiventris
GTTTGTTTCTTTGTAGCATTGTATTTCTATTTTAATTTCCCTAGTAAAGAACTGTTATTCCTAATTCCCATATCTTTGCCTGAAATCCTCTTGATTTCAAAATTATAATAATTTGGAGGGAGGGGGTTTTACATTCTCCATTTCAAAGAGAAGCTCCTTCCTTTCTCAGCAGACACCTGTCCTCCAAACTGAAACAGCAACTTTTCATTCTTTGTCCATATATAAGCCGCACTTTGGGTTCAGACCAAAATTTTAGTCAAAATGATGCGGCTTGTATTCGTGACATTACTGTACTTTGCTTGCAACTCAAACCACCCAGAGCACAGGCAAATTAAGTTTCCCCAACATTAAAAACAAAACCAGAATTTTGACACTTACTTGGCATTTGGATGGTTACGTGAAATTTTCTTCAGCTCAATATCATTGTCACAAGTCATGATGTTTATCCCAGCTTTTGCTGCATACTTGATCTGAGAGGCTTGCTTGCAAGGATTTGTGTATATGATGTTTTCAGGAGAAATGCCCAGGTCTTGTACCAATGCCATTTCAGACTGAAAAACAGGAGCACACCAGAGTCTGACAAAGCATGCTGCACCATCTTTCCTGAATTTTTATTAGCTATGCTCTACTATCCCACTAAAGAGAATACTATCTACTCTTTCCAGGGGAAAGTACAGATTTTCAACAGCCAGTTACAAATAAGTTTACAGTTCAAATTTCATTTATAACCGTGGCACTTAACACCAAACAGATGAATTCAAACCAGCAGACAGATAAAAGAAAATCAAGCCCACAGGCAAGAAAAACTTACTTTACTGGAACATGCAAAACCAACACCAAGAGTTCCCAGAATTTCGAGTACACCTGGAGTAGAATTACATTTTACAGGATAAAATGGCTTTATTGGTGCCATCACATTCTGCCATTGTATGTTATTCCTTACAAGCTTTCCCAGATCACCAACATAAAATGCCTTTTTTCCAGTCTGCAAAAGGAAGAATAGGAAAAAATGTCTGAAATTGTAGGTTTGCTGTCAAAACAAACAACCCAAAGTCTTAAAGAACTATGTACCTTTTTTTACTCTGCTCTTAACTTTTAGATTTGACCTTGAACAATGTTTTTCTATTCACCTAGCAATTTGAACTAGCTTTAAAAATGAAAGGGAATACCTACCACTTCAGAGATATTATGAATGCTATTGATAATATTCTGAGATTCCTGAATAAAAGATTCCACTTAAATGCCAAATGCTGATTTTTATTAAAAAATACAGATTAAGTTACACATTTCCTTCAACTTTTTATTTTCAGATGTCTGCAGCTATTTATAGGAAGAAAATCCACTGGGATGAAAGCTTCCACAGTCTCAATGTAATTTATATCTTGTTATGCAAGGAATAAAATTTGATGCACTAACATTGTTTTAGCATCCAGCTAATAGCATGTTCTACTGAAAATTTGACTGATGGTATTTTAGTTCGCGAAGTCAAGTTTGAGACTGTTCTCCACATCTTGTGAAGATTGAAGTTCAAAAGGAATTTTAAGAACTAGACTCCATGTTAAAGGTGACAGAATCATGTACATAATCTTTAAGAAAATGCACAGACATTTTTTGGAAATCTTAAGTTCCCTTTGCACATCTGTTACAACATAGTCTTTCTCAGTATCAGGTCATGATGTGGGTGTAGTGGATCAAAATGCAAAGAGATCATTCCAGATTTCTTCATAAAGTGCACTCAAACTACTGTAAGTGAATGACCTACTGTAAATCAATTAAAAGACCATACAAAGTACATGATGGATCCGAATCAAGACTGTACTTCAAATGTTAATTCTAGCACCTGACTTTCACAGATATAAAACTCTATATGTTGTGCCTTATTTTATACAAAGTCTTTATTTCTGTTTAAAAAACACAAATAGAAATTCCATCGGGTGGAAGCATACTGACCCCCTGTACGGGTCACCAGCAGGAATGGGATCTGGAGCTTTAGATCCAGGGCACAGGCCTCTACCCCTTGAGCTAAAGGAGTAAATGAAAGCAGCAGGAGGCAGCTATCCTCTGTGAGCCAGCCAGTGGTTGGAGACATGACATGTTGCCAGCAGTTTACCTATTTATTTGCTAGACAGAAAAACAATATTAGGAATCAGGATTTGGGAGTCCTACACCTGAGTTCAGAAGGCCATGGAATTTCACTGTTTGCTGTACTACAGCTGACCACTTGCACATGAATGTAAGGGGAAAGTGAGCAACTTGCAGGTATGGCATATGAAGAATACAGGATTTGCTTAAAGAAACTTTTTTTAAAGTTTGCTCTTTCTGCAGCTTTGTCTACAGAACAAAAGCTACATCTTCCTGCCTCCTCCTACAAAATGAGTGAAGCCTTATTAAAAAAAAAATTGCTATTGTATACACAGAATTATTCCAGTTTCTTTCCCGTTGCCTGCTAAACTTCAGTAGGTTTTACACCAGTTTGTCTTGAAAGATAGCACCTCACAATGTGCTTGTACCAGAGTTCCCAGTGGGGAGAAGGGTATCAGGAAGATGAATAAATATAAACTATGATGGCCCACAGAAAATTTAAACACAGCTTTAAACTGGCTCAGCATACACATTTGTCAGAACTCTGTCATATTTTCAGGGAAAGAACAACAACAGAAAGGTTCTAACTGAATATATCCACTTGCACAACTTCAGGTGCTCAATCTAAACCCCACTGCTAATAAAGTCTCTTAGAACTATGAGATGGGAACCTGTATTTAATTATATCAGCCAGACTACTTTCTCGCTAGCCACACTCAAGGAGGTAAGAGCTGATGCCCAAATTTCCCCAACAGAACTCTGCTCAAAGCAAGAAAAGAGCAAAGAAGCAAAATTAGAAGAAATTACTCTATAAGGTGAGTGAGGCTTAGCTGCCTGCTCCTCTGTTCCTGTCAGAGCATCAATTCTAAAATACTTGGACCCAATTTGAAGACTCAGGGAACTAAGTCAAAAGATCTGGAAAGCAAACTTACATGAGTATGTTCATAAATACAGTTGTCAATAACATCTGCAAGAGTTGCTCCTTCATCCAACAGGCCAATGGAGTAATTTGCATCCTCAAGAAATCCTTTCATCTCAGCCGTATTCCACAAAGCCGACAGTCATAAACCAAGAAACACAAGGGATGGGCTTCCAAGCCTTATATCCGGGTCCTTAAATTATGCAACAAACTGCACAAAGAAAATATGTGTCAATGGAAAAAGAGGCACAAAGCATACTATGCTGCTATTTAAAAATCAGCTTTCTATACCTGACGTCCTACAAACAGTAACACACCCTTCTACAAAAACCAAAGATGTTTTCACTCTGCTCACACTGCATTTGTCAGAGATATGAACAGAACAATTCTACAGAAGCCAAGAATAAAACAGAAGCTGGGTACTTTAAATCTGATACTAACTTCCAGAAACAACTAATGCAAGGCTGTTCTTGAGAAGAATTCCAGACTGTATGGCCACTGATCTGCAAACTATGAAAATACTGCAAGTGCAGCATAATTGTACAAATGCCTCAGCTCAGTTCTTCTCAAGTACAGCATCTTAAGCAACACTAGCATTCAAATGTGCAACTGGAAGACTGCTTGTAATAGAACATTTTAAAAATTGTTAGATTAGAAAAAAATTAGAAAATTAGAAAACCTATAGCTTATTGATTAAATGTTAGCAGCGATAGTTGTGTTCACATTCTAGTTTTTTGATGCTAGTTTATAACCACTGCATTTGTTGTATTTATTAGACATTTATTTTGCTGTTCTGTTCATAACATTACCTACAACAATTAAAAGTGTCAATTGCAGTAGAGGTTGATAAAAAGAAGCCAGTAGGCTAGAAGTGATTTTAAAAGTGATAATCTTAGTATGTAGAATTGTTATTTAAATAAAGTAGGAGTTACAGTCTAACTTTATTTGCATCCTGCTTATCCTCAGATCTTCACTACAAATTAGCTTAGTAGTTTATATAGTGTTTTCCAAAAGACAACCTTAATCAACACGGGCCAAACACTGAAAACACTTAAATATACAAACTTAGAATGCAGATTGACTATTTAATCACAAGTAAAAATCAGCAGACAGCAGAAAATTACCAACAGCTGACAATATAACTTCATTTGCTTTACTTGATGAATAGAACAATCTGCAGTTTACATTCAGTTAGAGTGGGTCTTGTTTAAAAGCATTTCATTAACTTACATCAACCCACTGACCACATTTTTGTTTCAACTGTCATCTTTTTGACTAACACAAGATTGATCAAAACCAGAGCTAACTAGATTCCATCTCTAAATGAAGACCTAAGACTTTTTAAATATCTCAACAGAAAGTACATAGTACTTGTAAAAACAAGTGATGGTTTTCTAAAGCCACCTGCATTTAGAGTTACAATAGCAGAATTATTTTTCTAATTAAAGTATTTATAGAAACCACAAACATCACAGCTGAAAGCCAAAAATACTTCATTAGGATTATAAAAGTTAGGAAAATTTTGGCTTCAAATCATCACAGGGCCATGGTATTAACCCCTGTCTCATATTTCATCTATCACCTCCCCACAGTAAAAAAAAAAAAAAAAACCACAATTTGCAACATAGGTTTGGTTAATGTTGACAACAACATGAACAAAGTTACTTTGCTGTAGTTTAATATTACCACAACTAAGCAGCAGTTGCTCCTGCTTGTCATTATGCCAAATAATGGGAAAGGAGCCAGCAGGGCTTTTTATATGCTTTCTGCACAACTCAAACATGCCCCCTATGTTTGTTACAAGAGGAATTTACTGCCAGGTGAGCTAACTCAGAGCCAGCAAGAATATTCAGTTCTGTTCAGAAGCTGAATGATAAAGACAAGTACACTGGATAAGAAATACTTGTCTCACACCTATATAGAATCCTACGATTATTTAAGGGAATGCTGAAGATCCAAAACAATCACAGAAGAGCAAGATAATTATCACAGTGATGTAATGATTTAATTAGGTATAAAAACAATGACTAGGTGGTAGACTATACCAACCAGAAATGTCTTTACTAAGTCCTATCTCAGTATATGACTAACAGATAAAATGCCTTAAAAAAAATACCACCACTGAGCAAAAGCAGCTTGTGAAGTAAGCTTGCCTTAGAATCTGTCCAACAAACACGAGCACTACAGTCATCTTCATAAAATATCCATGGTTTTCAGAGGCAGAGGACCAAAAAGATTGAGTTATCTCCCCCACCACCTCCAGAAAAAATGCTGGCATCAGTATTTTACTGATATATTTTTAAAGGAATTACTGTATATGCCAAGGGTAGTACCTAGCTACATTTTAACATTTTGGTTGAGATTTTTTTCATGCTACAAGCCCCTTCCTACACTCTAAAGCATGCAGACAGTCAAGAGTCCCTTCCACCCCAGATCTACCCTACTGGAAGGTCTCAGCACACCCACTGGAACCAGTCACAGCCCCGAAGAGATTTTTAGACTCAGCCACACACAGCTAATTACTTGTACCTTATATTTCAAATGAAGCAGCTCAATCTAACCAACTGCACTTTGCCTCTGAGTATGGATGTTCATCTGAGTTACACTGGAGTAAATTTACACTAGTTCTTCAGTACTCTTAAAAGAAAGGTTTTTTTTCCATAGTTAATGACTGTGGTGTCTATAGCTTCCAGACAGATGGTACAGAAGAATGCTTTCCTTCAAAAGCTCCCCTTTTAATTTTGGGAGACTCAGTTCAACTTCAAGTAAAGAATGGGGGAGAGGACTCCTTACCACCAACTCCCCAAAGCCACCACCAACAAAAAGAAAGTTATCTAGTAAGTTAGTTTTGATGAAGATTATTTCCTAAATAATTACTTTCATAATTTAATTTATAACTTAAATTACAATGATTATTTCCCTTGTCTCCTGCTCATTCATCAAAAAGCATCTTATGGTCAAGAGGCAGGGACCAAAAGGAACATATGCAAGTACAGATTCAATGACAAATTGCAACAAACCATAAATAAACTGATATAACCTCTCTCAGGCTGCTAAACAGTGATTGCTTTCACTAAGCACATCCAAGACATAGAAGCTTTCCCATTTAACATAAATTATCTAGTAGGAAAAAAAACCCTAACATTTGTTTGACTACTGTCCAATTTTCCTTTTTTTGAATAAATTACATCTCTTCAGTCCTGAGAGAAAGAATATTCTACAAAAAAATTCCTAGAAGCACTGCTACAGCACCACTACAAGATAGTGGCTAGAGAAACATTTCTTTAAGGGGTTAATCCCTTACAGTAGGATTTGGGACTCTGCTGTCACCTAAGTCTGTCCTGACTGGTTCCCTCCTGAGGGGGAAGAGGCAGTGATAAAATCCACAGAAGGAAATCTAAAGGATGGTTTAGGACTTTTTTTTTAAATGTCTGTAAGATGAGTCAGAAATCATTAGAGTATAGAGTTCAATCCTTGCTGGAAATGCTGACTTGCTGCAAGTCATTATTTGACAGACTTGGTGTGGTAACACCACCCATTTTCACACCTGAAATGTTAGTCTGCACAATGCTCCAGGACATATATTTTAAGTCAAACAAAAGCTGTCAAGTGGTATGAGACTTCTACATAGGCATGTAATTGCTTTCTTTGAAGTAAGCGTTACATCCTCAGGCTCTTTACAGTTCAACACAATGACTTCCCAGATGAAGAGCTCCGAGATAAAAAGTGTACACATTTAAACACTGCAATTACTGCAGACATCTGGAAAAAAGAAAATTAAAATTCTCTGAACAGAGTCTAAGCACACGCTTGTCACATGTAAGCATCCATGGCACACACAGTTTTAATTTTTAACATTGTCTGAACTATGTATTGTTTGGACTAAGAACTTTATAAACCCCCAACACGTATAGGTTTGGCTCTTTCATCAAAACCTTCCTCTGCAAAAAAGTCTCTGCAAACAAAATGGGCTCCAAATAATGCCTTTCAACCACATCTTATTGCACAAAAGTATTTATGACACATAATAATCATGCTGATACAAAAATCATCAAGGGCTAAAAACACATTCTCTCATTCCTTGCAAGGGTAGAAAATAAAAAAAATAAGTATTTTGTCACTGGCAATTCAGTACAGAATAAGTACACTAGAAAAGTACATATATATTTTATATATATATACTCACTATTCATGAGTCCTCTGTTTTCAGTGCAGGAAATGCCTATTTATAACGGGAGTATCTTTTATAAAAATATTCCAAGACACCATTTCACTAACTCACATCACTAATTCAGTTAGCTGAATGCAGCCACTAACAACCAACTGATGGAAATGCTGAAACAGGTGTCACTTTTTGCATTAGTCGAGTTACCTCTCAGTACAAATCCACTGAGGGTCATAAGCAGGGTACCTGTACAGCTTTGGGCAGTTGCATCCTACTCTATTCTCTCAGCAGCATTCCACACAGTTAAGTGAGCAGTGTAGGAAGCACAATTCTGCTGAAGCAAGCAAACAGGGTAGATACTGAAAGAAAAAACAATGCCCACCCAAGATCTTCAGGAACAATAACCTCCTTCTGCTTTCTTGAAGTTTGAATACATTATTCAGACCCAACAATCTCCCAAAGCTTACAAAAGAGTATTACTCTTCTAAGTGCATGAACACTTCCGTGGTACCAGACCAGCACTTCTCTTTTACAACAGTGCAGTCACTTCCCTATCCTATCTTCTTACTTGCTCAGTTAGTTTTAGTATTTGGCCTCTCCATTGCCCCCTAAGACTCCCAACTCCCAGCCCTCCTGCACCCCAAGTGCCACCAGCTCCATTTACACGAAGGTTTCAAAGTTAGCCAGTGCAGATAGCTACTGCTTCCACTTGGCATAGACAGGGATTGTTAATACATCAGACTTCCACTGCTGATTCCCATCATTTCTGATCAATCAGATGTGGCAATAAATAGAAGAGATTTTAAAGGAGCAAGACTTCAGGCTATGGTTGCCAGACTGCTCAGTAAGAGCTTGAAGAGCAGACAGAACTAAATCCCAAGTCTTGCCCTGGCCATGTAACACCAGGAAAAAGAGATGGAGAAAACTATAAAAAGGAAGAGAGTTTTTAATGGAAATGTAAGTATACCTTCAGACAGAAGATTTTTACTTGAGCTCCACTGGAACGTTAACACATAACATTAGTTATATTTAAAAGTTCACTTGACCTTTTTCCTGTTAAATCACTTTGCAAGTTGAACAGGACTCCAAGTATCAATTAGCTCCCTAACTTACGTCTTAGGTGCGTTTGAGGCAATGACCTGTGCTTCAGCTACGCATTTCCTGGCAAACACTACTGCTACTTACATCACCACTACATTCAATACTGAAATACTTCTATTGGTATACAGTACTGCTGAACATGTAATAGAGCCAACCTCAAAATAAACACACGTTACCTGAATATTCAGCTGCAAATAAAGCAGATCCAGTGGCACTTTCATTCTAGGGCAACCTATACCTTGCATCATTTGTCACAGCACAGGAGTCTCAGAAGAAGGAATATCTCAAAGATACCAGAACAGCCTTCACCTCAAGAGTAAGAACTTCTATCACAGCCAAAACTCTCTTCAGAGCAGTTTTAAAAATAAGGATGCATGTATAGTACCTTAAGATTTTATACTTCATTCACTCCTTTCTAACAATTCTTCTGCCTTTCCTAGCTTTACTCCTGTCCAAGTGCAAAATGTCATGCAAGAGTTCTAGCCACATGCAACAGCAAAACAAAACTTAAACTGAACAGAAGCAATTTTCTCTACTATTTTGCTTAAAAAGCCCACAGCTAAAACATAAGTGATATTCAGAAAATTCTCAGTGGTAACAGAATTCACTTGAATAGAGAATTCAACTACAAAGAACCAGATGTATGCAGTTGATTCAGCAAGTTTCAAACAAAACAAAAAAACCCTACCTCTGGAGATAAAGCCAGAAGTCATGATAAACCAAGCTCATCCTGTGCCCTAGCAATTGCGGTATTTTCAAAGAACAAGTTTATCTACATTAAGTACCTTATTAGGAGGCATGCTAACACAACTGGCATTTGGAATCTTTGTGGCTCAGTAAGATGTACTTAACCATTTGCAAGTTCATACATTAAAAAGCATTATATAATTTATAGGTACTAAGCCAAACAAAAACGCCTTCAGCTAGACAGGAAAAAAGTAATGCTGTACAAATACTGCATAAAGTCAGCTTAAATGCATTTGTAATATCTGACTTAAGACTATTGTTATAAAACCACATAAAACTGTTTTAAGTTAACAGAACACGATAACCACACACATTTCAGAGTTTTCTGTGCTCCTTAAGTTCAGCTAAGTGCATTCATTTATTTTCCATTATCATGGTCTTATTTTCCTTTAATAACTATTTGCCACTTCAAAATATAAAGGCATTTATAATTGGTACACATTTTCCAGCCAACATTAAATCCCACATTCTACTGGAAGCCCACTACAACTATTTGTGGAAGCGGATAGTAATTAGCAAATAATGCAGACAGGCATTTGGGAAGGCACACCCTTTATGATCAGCCTTAGTTACTGTTTACAATAGCAAATTTTAACTATTTCAGTATAAACTACTCTAAGAAATTTTACTGTACTCAGCAAGTCATGAGTTGATGTTAACAGTCATGCAGTCCAATTCATGACTTCAGAATTATCACAGAGAGACTGAAGTTACAGCATTTTATTTCAGGCTTTCAGCAGCCAACACCCCTAATTTAGCAAACTAGCTCTATTTACCAAGTTTGCTGCAGAACTTTATCAGATAATTGCATTGAGAAAGGTGTTAGGTGAGTAAAATTTTTAGACCCCACACAACATTCTGAATGAAAGGCCTATGCAATTTTGATAATCCACATCCAGACTGTTATCTTCCTCATCAAAAAACCAATACAAGCAAGTGCTTATCTGCACACAGATGGAGACAGACTTACATGGACAAGTTAGGAGATGGAACCCTACTATCATCAGCTAGGTTCCCAAGGTGGCTCAGCGTTGAAGTCGAACTGCTCTCTATAAAGCACTTCTCCTAAGCCCTCTGGATAGTTGTAAACTTGATCAGAGATTTTGCCCTGTAGGAAGAAAAATGCACATAAAAATATATTTCATAGCCAGAACAGAATAAAAGCTTTATGATAAACATGTGACAGATGCCTTTTCAGTAGTGCTTTTAAGGAGGCTTGCAACAACCCACCATGAAAGTTTATAATCACATCAAACACCCAGTTTGCAGGAGTTTATATTAACTCTGAGCCAGAACAAGTCAGATGTACAAAGAACTGTTAAAACCCATTAAACTGCTTGTTTGTACTTATCTTTCACAGTCTGAATGGGAAGATTTTCAAAACTAATGGCAAGCAGCTCTGATTTTTGCATGATCCTGCTGTAGAGTTAGTATGGCTTAACACTGGACTACTCTCCCACAAGTGTTTTTAACCCTGCAACCACTGCATTCTTCCCCTCCCCACTTCCTTTCTATTTTAGAATTCCCTTGCCACGTTCCTTCTCCCTCTGCTGTGAATGAACACGGCATGTGGGTGAAAAAGCTATGTGGGTGAAAAATAGTGCTTTATATAGTGAAACTGAACACCACACAGACAAATCCAGAAATGAGCAAGACAGGAAAAACAAAAACTTATGCTTGCCTTCAGGAATGAGGAAACACTTCAGCTAGCCCTTAAAGGCTATTACACACATCACCAAAGCATTTTAAAGTACAAGGCTAGCTTATTCAAAGGAAATCAATCACACCAACCAGTACAACGAACACCAAACCACCAAGGAAACATTTATTAGCCCTGTTGAGAAGTTATTCCTCCTAAAAGCAACAATTTTCATGGAATTAAATACACTACCCAACTGCTCAGGTGTAAACCCAATCTACAACAAAGCTTCTACAAACTCACGGTGATATGTGGTATGAAGCACAGACTGTACCAACCTATTGTAAAAATAAACCTTTGCTACTGACATCACTTAAGTAATACTACGTGGGCTGACTACAAAAGCCTCACTTCTGGGAATCACCCAACACAAAACATCTTCATAGCTATATTAAACTCCTGAAATGTACTTTTGCACTTACTCTTGCTATGGGAAAACGAAACTAGTACACTATAAAGAGCTGCATAACACACAGAGGCAATGCAACTTGAGGGTAACTGTTTCACAGCAGTTCCCACAGAGCAATCCCTGCAGCTTTACCACATAAATTAGCATTTACTAGCACGCAACATTAAAAAAAAACCTCAATGCTCCAAAATTGATATTACAGAATTTTGCCAACTAGAATTAATGTGTATGTATTATATTTAACCTTGCCCTTTTATTTCACTAAAGCCAGAAGTCAATAACATTTAGTTGCACACACAACAGTTTTATAAAAGGAAGGTGTTGCCAGCATTTAAAATGAACTAGTAGTTAACACTATTTCCTACTGCTGTTCTTATTGTACTCAAGAATTCACACAAATTTTCCAGTGATAGGAATTCAGTTTACCTTCCTAGCCAACCACATCATTAAACAAGTGCTTTTAGGGAGAGCACATAACCTTCACATGCAATGCTTCAGCCAAATATCACCTGCAGTATTACGCCAATAAATATTCTCACATGTCCCAAAGAGGAAAGTTTACAGTGAAAGTTCCTGTGGAGCAGGAAGGAAACCTGACAATTTTCTGTAGCAACAGTCAACTTTGAGCTGTGTCGAGTTGTCTTTCAGAACTTCTTTTAAGTGAGAATTATTTATCCAAAGGATCTACACAAACATATACAAAATAGTCTGACTACTCTCTTTTGTGTAGCTTTGCCACTTCTAAATCAAAGGAAAATGGCACAATTTGAGCCTTTCCAGTAACAGTCATTTTAGTCTACTTTAACCAAAAGAAAGAGGGATTTTTTTTTTTATTGCTGTAGAGTGCCAGAGCTGGGTTATCATTTCAATTAGAAGTGTATTAGATGTCCAAAATCCATATGGGCAAGCCCAGTTTCACAAAAATTGCACATTATCAACCACAATGAAGCATTCCTTGTTTAAGGGTTTTAAAGTAGGTATAAAAGTATTCTTTGCTAAGCAGTGTACTTTGAATTGTGGGATTAGTCAGCAAGGTAGCTCTGCCTTTTAATATTGAAGTGACACCTATATGCATGTGTTTATAATCTGCTGGTATACAGGTTCCTGAAGTTTGACTACATATCAAGCAACAACAGTCAACTGATCTGAGGACCCAAATCACCCCCAGTTGACCACAGCACATAGTTTTGTCACAACAGCTGCATCCCTGCAGCAAGCCCTATAAGTGCCCAGGAGGGTCAGGCTTCTTCCAGTTCACTAGCCTCCCTCACCTCCCCATGTGTGATGCCAACAGGCCTATAAAACCAGGCATCAATTCAGTCTCTTTAAAAAAAAAAAAAAATTCACTGCATCTGTTTCTGAGAAGAGGCTCTTTAGTGGCTTGAGCTAAAATATCCATTAACCAAACCCTAAAAATCTAGAATTACAATGACCTTG
This sequence comes from Turdus rufiventris, assembly GCA_013186435.1. Lineage (NCBI taxonomy): Eukaryota > Metazoa > Chordata > Aves > Passeriformes > Turdidae > Turdus > Turdus rufiventris. The sequence goes on from PYHW01009979.1 coordinate 6,872,970, forward strand.
CATATTTTCTCTGAGTGACAGACTCAAAGGCACCAAAGTTACACTGGTTCACATAAAAACCTAGGTATTTTTGAGTTACAGAAAGCCTCTCCCAGATCAGGGAGGACACTGTGGCAAGGGGAGGGAAGCAGGTCCTGAAGGAAGCCCAGGTTCCTGGGGAGTTCTCCCATGAACCACATTCTTGCTCCTGTGCTATATCAACAGTATTTAGAGCTAAAATTTACCATTATACCCAAATTAGCGCACTACACAATTAAGCCTCGCTTTCAGGAAGGGACAGTCTTAATTCTCTTCCAGAGCACTCTGCCTCCCCTTTAATTTGGAGAGATCATTTCCAGCAGCACTGCTGCAATCACACACCTGCACGAGCCTTCCAGGGAGCAGTGAGAAACACAAGCTGCGGGTCCAGGGGCAGGCTGCAGTGCTGAAAGGCAGAAATCCTGCCTCTTGCCTCCAGTAAAACTGTGGCCACAGGAGAAACATTCCCACAGCTGTTCACCACCAAACAACACCCTCCCCCTCCCAAAGACCCTCCCTTTTCTGGGTTTAACAGCCTTCCCTGGAGCTCACTGCCCAGCAGGAGGGATGGGGAGAGCGGCCAGCTGTCTGTCTGCCGGGGCTCTGGGCCCACAGGAGGCAGGGAAGGCAGCTCACCACAGCCAGAGGCACACGGGGAAGGGGCTGCCTTGTCACAGGCATCAGCCACAGCAGCAGCAGCATTGTTCACACGGTGACAGGAAGGAAAGAACTAGACTGGACCAGTCCAGACTGGAACAAACCCCTCCTACCATCACCATTATTCACAACCCCCACCTCTCCCCCAGCACCACTGCCTCCCACGTTTATCCAAGGAAGAATAGCGGGCAAATGCAGAGTCTTCCAAGGCAAAAATCCGGCAGTCAGGGAGGGCAGAAGAAGTGAGGCGGGACTACCCCAAACCACTCACACACAAGAGACCCCATCACGCATCTGACTAAATGGTAGGCAGATCTACACTCTCTTATTGGACTTCACACCGTGTTTTCATTCCTGGTGGCTGTAACCGACTGGGACTACACAATTGTATCCTGGTTAGTCAGCAGAGGCTGCTGCAGAGGTCTGACACGCAGTGCTTCTCCTGCCTACAGGCACAAGGCAGCTGTGCGTGATTTTGTACTGCAGGAGATGCACTTCAGAAGGGCTCGCTTTCTTCCCTCTTCACCGCAGCCAGGTAACTCAGCCATCTTCACGGGCTCGTGACTGGAAATAGCTGCAGTGCTGTCCAGTACCATAGCAGCATCCTCTTCAGCCACACCACGGTCCTGCACTTGCACCGTCCCACTTAGGCACGCGTGAGCTCGCTTGCTCACCTGCCTTCAGCTCCTCTACACCAGACACAGGCAGCTCTCCGGATCTCTGACCACTGTAACTCTGCTGACCTCCTACCAAACAGGGAGAGGCACTGCAGCCACCACACACGCACTCCGGATACCCCAACAGTAAGGCGCACGCACTTCACATACGTGAACCAGGAACCAGGCTGTTTTCTCCATACTTTCCAAAAGCCACTAGTACACCAGTGGACCACAGCATGTTGGCAGAGGCCGCCAAAAAGACTGAGCTCAACCAAGAGACCTCTAAAAGGGCCGGCAATACCAAACCTGCTACTGCTACACTAAGGGTCTAACCAAGGCGGGGTAAAGGGTGCGCTGGTCAGATAACCAGGGACCTACTCCTGGGGCAAAGGGAGGGAGCCATGCCGGGTGACCCACGGCCCGTCAGCGTGAAGGCAGTCCCGGAAAACGTCAGTTGTGCAATGCCCTCACAATTCGTGCGTTGCTCTGACAGCCGGCGCTGCCACCTCGCTCCTCGGCGTGGCCCTTGATCCCCACGCGAGGGGGAAGGTGAGGGGCTGCTCGTACAGGCGCAGCTCAGGTGAGGGGAAAAGTGGAGCACGGCAGCGGGAGCCCGGATGGATAATCACGCTCACAGAAGCACAACATGGCCCCTGAGAAGCAGGCAAGGAGACGCCGCGGCCATGCCACCAGCGCTTCTCCAGCCGCTGCCCCCGTCAGGCTGCCCAGCGCGGAGCCCCTCACACACGGCTGCCCCCGGGGGCTCGGGGGAGCCCACAGCGTGTGGGTCACGCGTGGAAAGGGAGCCTCCAGCACCCGCGTGTGCCGCAGCCTGCGCTCCCAGCCCGGGCAGCTGCCACAGGGCACCGGGCAGCCCCTCGCCCCGCGGGATCCAGGCGGGGACGCCCGTCACCCCCGCTCTCAGGCAGGGGCGTCCCGCGAGAGGCAGCAGCGCCCGCTGGGCGCGGGTCTGCAGCCGCGGGCACTGCCCCGGCTGTGAGGGGGAAGACACCGAACAGCCCCTTCCGCAGGAATCCGCCATGTTAGGGCGGCCGCCGAGACCCCGCTGCCCGCGGAACCGACGGCTCCGCCGCCCTTCCGCGTCCCGGAGACTGCGGAGAAGGGGACCGGCGGCAGCGCCGCAGCGTTCAGCGCGGTGCCCGGCCCCTGCTCCCGCCCCGTCACCGCTCGCACGCAGCGCTGTCCGCCATGTTAGCGCGGCGGCCGTTGACCCTCCGCCCGCCGCCGCCGCCACCCTCCCGGCTGAGGGGGTCCCGCTACCCGCCCGCTCGGGCCCCGCACTGCGGCCCCGCACCGCCCGGCGCGCGGGGGGACAGGGGGAGCTCCGGCTCTGACTCATTCCGCCGCTCTCCATCTGCCGCCGCCGCTGGCAGCCGGTCTCGCCCCACGCCGCCGGGCGGAGAAAGGGCAGCGGGAAGAACCGGCTCCATCCCCAAACCTCCCCCGCAGTCACCGCCACGGTACTGCCCGCCGGTGCTCCTCCACCCTTTCAGGACGCCACGACCACCGCTCCCCGTCCCTCCTGCACTGCCCCGAGCCCCAGGCCCCGGGCAGGGGGAAGCCCCTATGGCTCCCGCCCGCCGCCGGTGACCACGGACACTCGGCCCGGTTCGGAGCACAGGGTGGGCGTCGCCGCTGCTCCCCTCCCTCCCTGCCGCCGCCTCCCCCACGGGCGAAGAGAGCCCCAGGACCCCCGCTCCGGTACTCACGTGAGATAACGGCCCGAAAGATTTGGTAAATCGTCTTCTCTTTTTAGGCGGAATTTTTAAAGAGGGATGTGGGAACCTACAGCAGAAATACAGGCGGCGGCAGCGGCGCCTTCCAGGGCCATAGGCTGCGGGGGCGGCCGGCGGGGAAAGCGCAGCGCAGCGCTGGGACCAGAGGGCACAAGCGGAGAGAGACAGAGCCGGAGAGGGCCGGGGGCTGCGGTAGCGGCGGGCGGAGGCGGGAGCGTGGCCGGTGAGCTGCGAGCGAGCGAGCGGAGACACGGGGCAAGAAGAAGGGGCTGTCGCCGGCAGCGCTTTTATAGAGCGGGAGGGAGGGCGGGGCGGACCCGGGCTGGCGTCACCGCACCGGGGTGGGACGCGCCGCCTTAACCCGCCGCGGCGGCCGGGGCGCGCAGGGCCAGCCGGGCGGGGCGAGCGTCCCCGGCGGGGCTGGGGTGTCCCCGCCCGGGGTGTGCCCGGCGGGCCGCCCGCCCTGGCTGGCACCGGGGGTGCTGCAGGAGCAGTCAAGTCTTTGATTATTTCCTGACACAAGCCAGGGCAGGGACATCGGCAGCATCCCCCCGGGTCCCGGGCAGGTGGTTACCATACGTGTCTTCACACGGCATCTGGGATCTGTGCTTCTGTCATGGCTTCACTAACCCGAGACCTATTCTGTGTCATTACGGCTTTGAGCAGATGGAGGAAGAACTCAGGGTTTAATGGTCAGCCAGAGGCCTCCTTCACCGCGTTAACAGCAGCCTGACAGCTCATCCTGATTCCCTGGGCATTGATAAGCTGCTCATAATGCTCGCCAGAGGAAACTAATTACACTGCATAGCTGGCAGCCTCAGTCTCCCAGCAATTTCAGGCCTTCTTCTATAAGTAAATACACGAATGGAAGGCTTTAGCTGATTCATATAATTCACAGAAAGTTTCACTGAAGCTCTGGAACACCTTCAGCACACCTCAGAGCCTTTAGTTCCTTCTTAACACCCTTATGAGGGAGTGTCGCTCAGCAGCAAGTGGAAAAGAGCCACACCCAGAGATGAGATGCCTCAATTAAAAGTCACAAAACTGTTTCATGGTGGAGCTGTGGATGAACCCTGGTCTAACAGCCTGGCTCTGCCATCTCAATTTTACTAAGCCACACAGGGCTGCTTTTAAAAAAATTAATTCCAGCCATCACTAAAATATGTAGTTATGCAGTTCACTGAAAGCCACCAAAAGATACACCTGTTCTGGAAAATACTTCTTCCTTTCAGGGCACATTTATTTTCTTTTTTAAAAGTATGTTAGTACAGTTCCCATTTCCTTTTTTCCAAAGTAAATTTGGGTTTGTTTAGTTTTATATCAGAGAGAATTTAGAAAAGGAGTGAATAGATACACACCTGTCATCTCTTCAGAAGAAGAATGGGGCTGAGGTTCCACAGCACACAGAGATGGAGTTTGTTTACTCTTTTCATCTGTTAGCAAGTTCTTTTGCAAATAATTTTAAATGAGGAGGAAGTGAACTGAGAAATATATGCAGTCTCATTATCATGTCTCCTTTTTCGTGATAACAGTACTAGTAGGTTATGGATGAAGTAAGTAAAAGCAGGTACATTGACTAGGAAGTCAGAAAACTTCTTACATACTCTTGCAACAAACCCTATATTGAAGACCAAAAATTCAAGTTTACAGTTTACACTGCTGTTTTTCAGGTGTGCTCTGTATTGCACCCTTCATAATTTACCTGTATTTTGATGTTCCATTCCAGAATGCAAGTGCAGGAGAAGGGCTCAGATTGTATTAAAAACAAAACAAACAAGAAAAAAAACCAAACAAACAAGGAAACAAAAATGAATGAGCAAAGAGAAGCTATAGAGAGACAGGAAGAGAAATTTGGGCAGAGCTTGGTTATGATACAGTAATTGTGAATCATTAACAGGCAAAGAAAGGAGGAAGGGATAGAGGGGAGGACAAAGGTTATAGTGATACATACAGAAGGGCAATCCAGAAAGCTTATTCATTAGGAAGGTAGGTTTTTCAAAAAACATCTTTGGAAGGGATATAACTTAGGAAAAGGATTTGACTAGTTTGAAGATGTTACTATGTATTTTATATGAGTTCTTAGAGATCTTCTGTTGGTAATACTCAAAGATATCCATCCCAATAATATATGAGTGATCTCGCTGGCATATGTTACATTCAGATGTCACATTCATTGTCCCAGGAGAGTTTTTGTTTTGGTAGGTAGGGGATGTTTTTAATATTCTTATCGGGAGTAAGAAAACAGATGGACTGTTTAGGAGGAGTGCAGTCACGTAGGACAGGAAAAAGAACTTCAGTTTGATATGCAATTAGTTGGGGGATCTGTCAACTATTTTAAAAATGTATGGAGGGAGGGAGGATTTCCTGCTTGTGAAGGAAGCAACACTTGAAAACAGAAACATAAACTTCATCCTCTCAAATCTACTGGAAAAAGAAGAGTGGCACACTGTTATGAAGAGTACAAGACTGAACTGTGTAGTCACTTTGTACAAAATGAGAAAAAAAATGAAGGATGAATACTTTATACAGTGTTTCTGCTGCCACAGGTGATATTAATGCAGAACTAGAAAACTGATGCCACAGCTCAATGTATATATATATATATTTATAAATATATATATATATATATAATTTTTTTTTAGCAGTCCTGTTTTGTCTGGAGAGGCAAAATATTAAAAAAACTTACATAAAATTTCCTTCTGCCTCATTTGTCTGCACACAGTTTTAATACTTGGATTCCTAACATTATGTGGCTCCATATCCACATTTCATAGATTAGCAGAGTAAAACTTTTAATTTTCTGCTCCAAAGACAGAAAGTCAGCAAAGCACAAAATGCACGCCCAGCTCTGAGTTACCCTTATTCCAACTGTAAGGCACTTCTACCATGTTTGTTTTTTTGGTTTTGGGGGGGGTGGTGGGGAGGGTGGATTGCCTCCATGCTTTCTTTTCAGTATGGTTCACAGTTGGATGTAGACAAAATCAGGTGTTATCCTATGACGCAGATAAACCAGAGCAGGAAAGACATCCTTCCCCCACCTCATCTTTCTGAGTGCAAAAAATACTCACTAATGAGGCAACCCAGTGGTCAGGAGCTCCAGATTGGTTTGGACAGATGTCTGAGGGCTGCACAGCCTGATGACCTTCCCCGCTAATCCCAAGTATTTCCTTCTCTTAAGGATGTCTTCCTAAGGGCTCTTTTCTCCTCTGGTTCTCCCATTTCCTCTCCCTCCTGGATGCACCCTCTATCGCCACTCATCAGCAGCAGGGTCAGATTCCACTCCTGCAGTGAGAGAATGAGATTATTTCCTCCTCCATCTCCTCTTCCTCTTCCCCCACTGCTGCCAACTCCTGCAGCGGTCAGTGTTTTTTCTTAAAGCCTCAGGTGCAGGAATTATGTGATTACACAGGAATTTCATCTCCCATTGAGAATAAAATGTTCCCAGCTACTGCAAACTCAGTCCAACAGAAGACAAATACAAATAATGATCCACCTTTCAATGCAGAGAAAAGGTTGCTTCAATTTCTGAATGCTTGGACTTGGGAATATATTTCCTGTTCCGTCTCCTTTTACATGTAGTACATGTACAGTTGACACTCGGTATAGCTAAAAATCTGTAGCCATCCAGCTGGAGCACTCAGCTCTCGGAGTGGGAGGAAAGAATCAGTCCAAAGTGCATTTTTGTCTGAGCTGCTCAGGGCAGGAATGCCTGTGCAAAGGGAAGAGGCATGAGAACAAGAAAATGAAGGCTGTGATAGCACTGGATCCCTCATACTCACAATGACATAGAAATACTGGAACTTCAGTAGTCCCTCCTTTTAGTAAAATAACCTGTATAAATAAGACCTTGTATTAGTAGTATCAATTGATACTCTGATCTTCAGACCTTTTATACTGCTGCACACTTTGGAGCTATCACTGGTCCAGCCAGTTGACTGAAATGCTGACAACCAGCTAGAGGATGATTCATAATTATTAAAAGCTCAGAGGTGATGGGAGGAAAGACATCTCTGCATCAGCTCACAAGGACAGTCACCTTTCACCTATATTTACGGACTGTTTTTCTGGATCAAAACAACTGGGGCAAAAATAAGGTTCCACCTTTCTATTGGTTTCAGAAGCGTGAAATACGGTGAATGGTTACAGAAGAGATCTCAAACTCATACCAAGTCGTTTACACAAAGTTAGAGGAAACATCAGCTCAAAGCACTACATGAAGACATCTCAAGTAAGTAAAATTAAACTGAGGTTATTTTACAAAATCAAAGAAAAAGAGCGAAAGAGCAAGAGAAAAGTCCGTCTCGGATTAGGAGTATTCAGTTATTTACCATAACCTGATTGCAGTTCAATGCTAGAACGATGTCAGCTCCAAAAATCCTAGACTGGATGGGCAGAAACTAAGAGAAAAGAACCAGCCAGCAAACAAGTATCATACCACTGTTCACTCACTCCCTAACCAGTGGGACTGGGAGACAATCAGAAGGGTAAAAGCTGGAGAACTCCTTTGAGATAAAGACAGTTTACTAGGTAAAGCAAAAGCTATTCACACAAGCAAAGCAAAGCAAGAAAATAATGTATCACTGCTTCCCAGGGGCAGGCAGATGTTCAGCCATGTCCAGGACATCAAGGCTCCATCAGATGTAAAGGTTACTTGGGAAGACAAATGCTGTCACTCCAAATGTGCCCCCCTCTCTCTTTCTTCTCCTACTTTTTGTATTGACCATGATGTGATGTAGTCTGGACAATCCCTTTGGTCTGTTTGGGTGCCCTGTCTTGGCTCAGTCTCCCATGCACCCCCAGCCTCCCTGCAGTGTGGCAGCATGAAAAGCAGAAACCCCCTTGGCTCTGTGCAAGCACTGCTCAGCAATAACAAAAACATCACTGTATTCACAGCCCTGTGTTCAGCAGAAATCCAAATCATAGCCCTATAGCAGCCACAGTGAAGAAAACTAACTCTACCCCAGCCAAAATCAGCATGATCCAAGCTACTAAATATGAGCTATTTAAGAGAATATTCAGCTATGAGCATTACTTGAGAGTCTAGCCACCTGCATGCGTACTCCACAATAACTGGTAAAGAAAACTCAAAAGTTTTAAGTATCTGCAACATGATATGGACTTTTTACTGTAGAAAATGTGCCCAAGTTGAGATCTGGTTAGAAATTATTTGGGTTCACTGCATGATAGGTATTGAGCTGTGTATTAATCGCACTCATGCCAATTCCTGTTATCTAAGTGCAATGGATCATCACTAATACCTGAAGGGTCAGCTGAAGACCAAAGGTTATGCCTCCATGGAATTTATCATTTCTCATGGCAAATATCTCTGAATTGGAGAAGTGGCATAGAGTTCCCCTGTGTGGATGAAAACAGGAGGCGCTGGTTCCCAGAAGAGTGAACTGGTCAGCAGTGATAAATCAACTTTAAAACACAACAATCCAAACACTAAGGCAGGATGAAGTGGTCTGTGTACCATGCAAGGAGGTTAAAAGTATGCATATCATGTGCTGTGACTGACGGTTACTGAATGGGGAGATTCTTTCTTATTAACTTTTTTTGGAATGAATACTCCCTCTGTTGTCATTGGTTCCATTTACAAAAAGTTTTTGTTCCCAAATGTCTATTCAAAGCCCTCTACTTCTTGTGTAAATAGTCTTCCTCAAATGTGATCCCAGCTTTATGCAATGATTAAGCGTTTTTTCAGGCTGCTTGGCTTGCTAGTTGTTCTTGACAGTCATGTTTCAGCTTTCTGAACATGCACATGTTCATCTTATGATTTCTAGTAACAGCATCCCCTGATAGCCTCCAGTTTTGCTGAGCTTCCCTAGGCTGCTAGGGCATTTTGTCAAGAGTGAAGGCTCACAGTCTTCAAAAGAAAGATTTCCAGCTAACCCCTGGAGAAGCACTTTCTACTTGTCAACGTCTTTCATCACCCTCCCAGCTCTGAGAGGTGGCGATGATCTCTCCCTTGTTATCCAAGGGCAGCAAGAAGGGAAGTGGTCTCTTGAGATTGCACTCCAGTGCCATCAGAGACACCTCCAAATGGGTGCCTGCATTTTCTCTCTCACTGACAATGCTGTCTCACACATTTTGGGGTTGAGAGAACCACAAGCCAAGGCAGAGGCCTTTCCCACTATCACGGAAGGAACACAACTCTTGCACAAAGCTCTAGCAAACTCCTTTCCTACTTTAAAAGCAAGTAACAACACATTTGAAAAGTAAAATTGACCCATTTAATATAAATCCTGTTTACTTTGTTTGCATGATTAGAGGGGTTTTTTTAGCAGGAGGAAGATGAGCAGCATGTAGCACTTTTCACTTCCCTCTGCGTTTGAATTTTCTGGAACATATACATTTTTAGCTGAGAAATTAAAGGCTTTTAAATTTTTTTTTTCTTCCATATAAAAACCAGAAAACCCACATTGATAGGTTGGGAATAGTGACCAGCGTGGAATAGTTACCTCTACAACACAGTTCAGAGATACAGAAGGATCTGTCACATCTGTGTCACCTGCATACATGCTGTTGTCATGTGCATTTGGCTGTCAGACCACAGCAGGAGTGATGCTGCTGGTACTCAGGGTCTTCAAACAAGTAGTTTGTCAACATTCTTTTCAGTCCTAATTGTACTCAACCAAATTTGATCTTCACCTCGAGAAACTGTGTCCATGTACCTTCTACTCTTTCGCTCTATAGTCTGGGCCTTTGCGCTAAGATTTGTAGTTTGCAATTTGGTTTCCCAGCCTCAGTCTTCCTGTGGTCCTCAAAAACGGGGAAGGAAACACCTTTTTAATTTTGTTGCTATTAAGATCCCTGATCTTGGACTTGAATGTGGAAGTCCTGGCTCAGATACATTGTTGGAGGTGAAACAGTAGCTATGAATGTGATTTGCTCAGGGTACTGTGTCACTGCTATGCCCCCGCTTCGCTATTTCCATCTAGATTTGCAGAAGGAACAGGAAAGTTAGCAAAGCAAGGTAAACAGGGCTGGGTTATTTTTGTTACACTCCATTTCCTTTCAGCTGGTCAAACTACTGAGTACCTTCCAAATCTGACCAGATAGAAATGCAAGTGAAAACTGAGCTTGAAGGGAGCACCAGACAAGCCTGGAGCAGTTTGATGCTTTGTCCTGCCCTGTTTCACCAGTAAAAGTGAACAGCCTTTTGTGCACACTCAAACCAGAAGATGTAAGTCAAAGCCAGAAGATCTCACCTATTTTTAACATCTCCCAGACCCCAGGGCAAGACCCTAAGGAGGATATTATGCAGGATAATGGGGTCAAGCCAGCCAGGAAGCCCCAGGACAGCGGGGGCTGTAGCCAGGGCCCCACTGAGTGGCTGCAGAGCAGGATGACCAAAGGGCAGAGAGCTGCTGAGCTGAGCTGAGTTGAGCTGAGCTGAGCTGAGCTGAGCTGAACTGAGCTGAGCTGAGCTGAGCTGAGCTGAGCCTTCAGCCCTGGGCAGTCCTCAGGGGTCCTGGCCCTCTCCCTGCCATGGTGTTCTGCCGTGTCTGTAGCTCTGCTGTTTATCTCCCTGCAGAGAGCTCCCAGGCCATGCAACAGCAAACTCCTGGCCCCTGCAAGCTCATCCGCTGCAAGGAGCAGGGAGATGGTCTGATTTAAGGAGCTGTTACTGGTACCAGTAAGCACACTGCAGTGGCCATTTCCTGCATGCTTACTCTGCATCTGCTCATGAAAAATACCACCTAAACTGGGCTTGGGCCGTTAGCCTTGCCCGGTGCCCTTAGGCTGGGATTTTTTTTTATTAGATACAGTTTTCCAAAGGGGCAGATAATTGCTGTTCCACCTTGAAATTAAACCAAAAAGCCACAATCAACTTTTTTTTGTCATGTATGATTTTCTTGCACGATTTAGAATTTGTTTCCTCTCTTCTCTCCTGATAGGAAATGTGGGGCAGGGACCCAATTTTGCATCTGGGAAGCTGCTGTAGTCCTATGGCTGAGCTGGATCATCAGCTCAGGTGCCACAGGAGCTGGAAGGAGAGATGGCTGCCTCCATGTCATTCATTACAGGGAAAAAAAAATGCCCAAAGCAGTGTGTATTAAAGATTGCCATCTCCCAGATGTCCCTTTACTCAGAACATCCCAATGTGTTGTTAGTTATTGGAGCAGGGCTTTGGGCTTCAGTTTATTGTGAGAAACCAAAGGCGTGCTTACCATTTTCTGTAATAGCAGTGGAGTTTAAATGAATGATTATAATAATAACTATGGAGCGTGTTTCTGAGGTTTTACTACATGTAAACACAATCATAAGTGTAATCAATGTCAATGGCTTCCATTTAATTCTCAGACAAAGTTTGCTTTTAAATACCACACCAGATTTGACACGGTCAATGATAAATGGAATGCAATTAGTTCTACTATTTGCTTTGATGATATGCTAAATTATTTCTTACAACAGACCATTTATTATCCAAAGCTAATGGTTGCACTCTTGCATTTAACAAATCTAATGTATCTTAAACCGTGGCAAACTGATAAGTTTCAAAATTAGATACTAAAGGCTAGAAAAAAATTATTCCATGAATGACTTTCATCTAATAAATCCTTGTCAAGCTCAAGTAATAAAATCCTAAATTGGAAGGGTTTTGTATATATTTTTCATAATTGCACAAATAAAAAAATAATTATGCTGCCTCTTGGTGATTTGTAGTCTCTTAATGGATATTTAATCTTAAGGAAAATGTTCAAATTTAAATGTTCTTATGACATTTTTAATATGATGCATCTTCTGATTGTTAGCAAGACAATTATTACTTTTTTTCTCCAGAAATTTATTATGAGTTTAGAGTGATAATTGAAAAATTAACGAAGACAAAAGTAAGTTTCTAATTTTTCACTTTGCGTTTGTTTTGCATGGCCTATTTTTGGTGGCGGAGGGGCACAGAGGTGGCTTCTGTAAGAAGCTGCTGGAAGCTTCCACCATGTCCAGCAGAGCCAACCCCTGATGGCTCTGAGGATGGACACGCTGCTGGCCATGGTTGGGCCAATTAAATATGATGGTAATGCCTCTGTGATGACAGATTTAAAAAGAAATCAAAGCTAAGGTGTGGGGTGCAGTTCTAATTCCAGGCAGAGAGAAGGAGGAGGTGAGACCATGTCAGGGAAACAGGAGGTGCTCCAGGGGCCAGAGCCAAGATTCCTCTGCAGGCTGTGGTGAGACCATGGTGAAGTAGCTGTACCCCTGCAGTCCATGGATCCATGAGGGATGCAGAGATCCACCCACAGCCCATGGACCCATGGGGGATGCAGAGATCCACCCACAGCCCATGGATCCATAGGAGATGCAGAGATCCATCCACAGTCCATGGGGATCCATGAGGGATGCCGAGATCCACCCACAGCCTGCAGAGATGGTGCCCATGCTGCAGTGGGTGGGAGGAGGCTGTGATTCCATGGGAGACCTGGTAGAGAGAGGGAGCCCTGCTTCCAGGCTGGAGCAGCCTGTCCTTGGAGGGCTGCACCCCGTGGAAGAGTGACCCACACTGCAGCAGTTTTGGGAG
>PYHW01009979.1:6885664-6903984 GCA_013186435.1 Turdus rufiventris
TTCTCTCCCTGAGCAGTGGGAAGAAAACCTCAGGTGATGAACTCACCGAAATCCCCATGCCCTGTCTTCCTGCACTGTCAGTGGGAAGGAGGGAGTGTTGGTGGAAGAAAAGGCGTTCTTTAAGGGCTTATTTTAATTGTCATTATCCTCCTGTGATTTTATTAGTAATAAACTCACTTTGTATCTCTAAGCTGAGCCTGTTTTCTCCTGGAGTGTTTTCTCCTGGTCCTTATCACAACTCATGAACTCTCTGTTAAACTCTCCTCTGTTCAGCTGCAGCTTTTGTAGGTGTCTGGCATTTGGCCAGTGTCAAACCACGACACACTTATATTCAGATTTCCTCCTATCATCAAAAGGCAGGTCTGCCCCATCTTGATTTATTTTATTCAAAGTTTCAAAATAATGCAGGCAGAAAATTCTGGTGGTTGTAAGAGAAAATTCTTTCATAAGGGGTTAGAGAAATAGGCAATTAATTCCTCATTCTGTGGTTACCTTAATAACAGCAAGCCAGGCCTACACCAGGTTGCTCTGTCCCAATCCCCCTGGAGGGGTTTGGGAGGGAGCAGACACACCGCTTGTCTGCCCCTGAAACTCCTCCTGCTCTCCCTGCTCTTCTTCCCTTCCTTCCACCCACACCTGGCTGCAGCCCCTCCAGGCACATCCCTAAATCTTACACTCTTCTGCCATTTCCCTAATGTTCTTCCTTCTATTTATCTAATTCCTCAGAGATTTTTTTTCTCACTTTAGTACCTTCTCCATTTTCTGGGCTCCATGTCTTCTTTCTCCTTGTGGACAGTGGTTGTTATTAAGTTCAATTACCCTGAAGATGATAGGAAGAGTTGACACTGGGGATGAAGGGAAACTTAGAAAATATACCAACGTTTCATGATGAACACTTAAAAACATCACAAACATACTGATCTCAGTAAAATGTCAAAAATTATCAACCATGGATTGCCCCTTCTTCCAACGACTATGTAGAAATGAAAAGGGCATCTTGGCATGTTACCTTAGAAGAAAAAGAAGTGCTCTGGACATTCAAATCATTCTTCCAATTTTGTTGACCATACAATGTCTTCATAAATCTGTTCATCTTGAATAAAAACAGCTGCAACAGGGAGATTTGACTTGGGAAAGTCCACTTGCAGGACCACAGCTAATACACTGCTGTATTTGGTAGCCTTTAAGGCTCTGCTTCATTATTTTCTCTGCAAACTGGTCTGGTCTCTAAATTCTGATCAGAAGTATATTCCCATCATCCAGACGACATCCTGTCTCCTGCCAACATGTTGGCTGCAATAACATTTCCCTTAAGGATCTCCATCTAGATAAAAGAGACCTCTACAAATTCTGCGTGACTGCCTGGGGCTGCCTGAAGCTGCAAGCTCTGCATACTCTGCCCCTACAGTCCACAGTATATTCATTGCCCCTTCATTTATCTTAGCAAGATTCATAAGGATTGTGACAGATGATACATACCTTCTAAACTTTGGTTTTCCAACAGAAACATCAGAAAGTGGCAGATAGCTGTTTCTTTTTCAGTTCGAGGAAAGCTGCAGACACCAATAGTAGCAGTCTATCATTGCAGCAAAGGCAGTCCATCATATTTGCTATACCTTCCACTCAGCTCTGGTCAGATACAGCTCTGTGATTTTAGCACTACAAAGTCTCTGCATTTCTCCAGGGTAGCACTCATCTTCTAGGGATTCATGTTTAAATGACCCACCTGCAGAAGGTTTTGTCTTCAGCTTTTTCTTCTGAGTAAAAAGGATTTATTTAGCAAATAGAGTACTCTTTTTTTTTTGGGGGGGGGGAGGGGCACTGGTTAAAACACTTTCTGCTCATCATTTTTTTCTGCAGCTGAGTGGCTGCTTGCACAGAGATGAGGTATCAGCAGGAGCTCAGCGATCATCTGCTCTGTTTAGCCAAACAGCACTGGCTTGGACCAGCCTCAGCACACTCTCTCTTCTCCCTGGCCACTCCTTGTCAGGCTACTGGGGGCAGGGGGTGTGAGCAGATATGGAGGGAACCTGGGGCTGTGGAGGAGGAGGGAGACAAGGATGGGATCAGGTGAGATAGGAGTTCTGCACAAATCATGGGAAGCAGACATGGTTACTGCTGCTGTCCATGGGGCAAATTGTCCTCTCCATCACATGTTAGAGTATCTTCTATGGGACAATGACACCACCAAGCCATGCAGTTCATGCACATTACCATTCACCAAAGACCCATAGGGGAGATCTAAATCACTCATTCACATGGCATGCTTAATGACCCCATGAGTGAAGTGTAAAATAAAGGTAATAATAAAGAGCTGCAGTGAAATCCCTCTGCAAGACAGCGCTGATCTCCTGCGATGGCAGACCAAGCTGTCACTGAGGCTGCTTGTTTTAGCATGGGATGCCAGCTGCATGATACCATTAGCATTCCTCATCAGCCATGGCTTATGTCTCTCTGTGCACAGTGTTGGAAAACCAGGTCATTCTCTTGGCTCATCCTCCTCTGATAACTCCTCTTTTCTTTCACTGCTGGGAAGCCGAGGATGGTGTAATTAGTTTTCACTAATGTTCAGCTCTATGTGGAACTGCTTTTGTGCTCAAGCCAAAAATGAAGTTTTCACATAGTTTGCATGCCCTAAGAGGAGGAAAACTGGAGACAAAGTTGGGAGGCACCTATTTTCCTTGTGTTATAATGATTCAGCTGGTATTTTTCAAAATACCACAGAGAATACAAATGGCATGTTAAATTTCCAGTACTCACTGAACAAAGAATAAATGAGTGTGATTCCAATGAAAATACAAAGTTAAATACTTACCCGTGCCAGATAACAACTGGTATTGCAAGGCTGTCATAACAAGTAACCTGAAATCATGCCCTTAAGTAGAAAAGCTGCCCAAAGTAGTATTTAACTGCTTGGGGTTTGCAGGCAGATCAGAGACTTGATATTCCAAAGAAGCTGCAGGGGAAGATAAAAATGAAAAATTCAACCCAAACCCCAGATAAGAAGTTCAGATTTTCTTAATAAGACAGTGGAAGGGATGACTTCTAAACCTGTGAGGAATAAATTTTGAAGGGATTGTATAGAGCATAATACAGAGAGATAAACCAAGAAACTCTATTAAAGGGCAAATGATTTTGGGCTGTGGGTTAAAACATAAACATAAATGTCAGCAGAGAACTAACTGTCTGGTATAGTAAGGCTTACTAGACTAACTGTATCAGCAATTAAAGCTGCATTAATGTGCTTGATTGATGCTCTGAAAATGTCACTGCAGTAGTAGTCACAGCACCAACTGAAGCAACTAAGCTGTGAGACAAGGAGCCGCTTGTCAGGAATACGCTTGAAATTTGATATGTTGGTACACTATTAAAAATAACAAGATTTCAATAATAATATACCCCCATCCCCCACTGTTTAGTATCCACTGCAGTAATTGCAAAATCAATCAAATTACATGCAGAATTTTAAGAGATAAAACATGAAGCAAAAATGCATTAGCATTCGTTTATATCCTCTCATCTCTAGGGGGGCTCCTTGGGAAGAAGCACACCAAGTTTCAAACTACTACATTGCATTTTGGGAGGCTGGGAAAGATCAAAGTCACTCTGAAATTACAGTTGGATGTGATGCACTAGAAACATTTAAATTTCGCTTTTGCAATGATTTAGGTTAAGAAGTCCTAAACATGACATATAAGCTGTCCAGACCTCTGAAAACACAGATCTGTTCCCTCAGTTATGTGAGAGTTACAGCTCACTGGGAAAAAAAATCAACCAGGAAAGTTTGCAAATAGATTTAATGTTAATACTTATGCTCCTAAAGCAAGAAAAACATAAAAAAACCCCCAAAAAACCAAACAAAACCCCCCCAACAAACAAACAAACAAACAAACCCCCCCAAAACAAAACAAAAAAAACCCACCAAAAAACCCCTCAAGCATAGGTGATCCTAGTTGCCTAAATTCAGCAGAGTAATTTTACAGAAGCTTCAGACACATCAGCATTATTAAAACAGGATTTGGCCCAGAAGGTCACACATCCCTTAAACTTGTCATAACAACTCCAGATAAAGTAGAAGCCAAGGTCAAACTGTACTTCAGATATGTGGTGTTAGTTAGATATACTTGTCTTATTTTTTAGCTTCATCTCTTGCAAGCCATCAGGTTTCAAATAAATCCTGAAGAAATAACTCCTTTTGGTAAGTTCAGTGACCTATTACCTGTTTCCTGAAGTGGTTAATTTAATAAAAGCTGCTTCAGTGTTATTCACAGTCAGTACCAACGTGATAATGACTATCATCTCAATCCCCTATGTTGTGTGAAAATAATACTTTGGTTCACAATGGGGTAAACACAGTTTCATACGTATACAAGACCAATACTAAGGACTTAATGGCTCCAATAGTGCACAGACTTAATTCAAAAAATCCCTGGACAGAAATCCTTCCTTGAATTTTTTTTTTTCCAGATTTGAGCCTGTAATGTCAATTGTGCTTAAAATGTAATTTGCAGCAATGAGCATTTTACCGTGACTGGGCTTTTCCTATGCATTGTAAACAGTGAGATAAAGGAACTTTTCTGACACTGTTAGGCCCAGATTCTTGTAGTCTACATGCTTTGGTGATATTTAGACTATGGAAATATGGACAGTATAAGGGATGGTCTTTGTAATGCAGCTACTGAGCTGTTAGGAAGAAACCTAACCTTGCAGTTGCCCCCTCCCATAAATCAAACGGTGCCTGTTCCACCACTGGAGGTGAAGTGTTAAGCACCCTCTAGTTAGATCTTGCAGTAAAGAGAGTCACTCTGCTTTAGAAATTAACTCTGCAAATAAAAAGTACAAGCAGCCACATTTTTTTTATGATTTAATACACATCTTCAGGGGCCTGGGAGGAGAGAAAAAGAGATTTCCATGTTCACGATATATTAGAATAAATGCCCTTCTAAGAACATTGAACAAGATAGTGTAATAGTTCTGGTTTGATTCACTTATGACTTAAGATTTTCTTTACAGATGGAGAACACCTTTTCTTACTGCCAGCCCTCGTCCAGCTGCTACTCCTGGCACTTTGTGCTCATCCAGCAAACAGGGCTCACATCCAGGTTCTAGGGCACCATTGATCAGTTACTAACACTTTTCAGCTGAGTAAAACTTCCATGGCAGGATAAAGTGACAAGAGCAGGGGAGGCAGATTGTAAAAATCCTACCAGGCATAATAACATGCACTGAAGGACAGCTTGAGTTTGTATGTTAGCTTCTTTGTCCTTCTCCAACAGAAGATACTTCTATTGCATAGTGAGCAACATTATTTGGTTTTTTGTGTTTAATTAAAAGATAAGAAAAAAAGGTTAACTCTTCTTCTTATTTCTTGCAGCCAGCAGTCTCAAAAGTTTTCATCAAACAGTTGTGCTAATATTCTTGCAGTCACATATCAAGAAGTGGGAAAAGTAGAAAACACTAGAAACATAGAATCATACAGTATTCTGAGTTGAGAGGGACTCGAGAAGATTATTAAATCCTACTCCTGCCAAAGGGCAGGCTAAAAGGTAAAGCATATATCTGAAAGCATTGTACAAAATCTTCTTGCCTACTGTCAGGCCTGGGGCCATGACCACATCCCTGGGGATGCAGTACAGACCTCTGAGCATTCAGCCCAAAAACCATGCAGAGAGACTTTTTGTTGACAGCACTGTCATGGAGAGTGCAAACCTTAGCTGTGGTTGTGCAATTGTGTTGCAAGGGTAGGAGAGGATAGCAATTAGCTGCGTAGGAAAAGAAGGTCTGTGGGACTGAGTTGAGGCCTCAGGCTCTGAACAAGAGCCAGTGTGGTGGAGCTGCTCAAGAAGACTGCTTAGAGGCTGGTGGAGACACTGCCATGGTAACGCCTGCGGTTCTTGGATCTGGTTCAGGAGGCTTGGCTCTAGCACCCGTGGCCCATTAATGTTTATGCAGTGTAATATATTATAAATGAAAAGCAGTTCTGGGGAGCTCTTTTGTGCTGCTGGTCATGAGAAGATTCTCTCCACAGTTTCATCCATTCTAGCATCTTTAGTAGGAAGAACGATTTCTAGAACATTCATGTTCTAGAAACAAACACAAAAATGTTGCTGAAAGTCTGTGATCATCTTTAGGATCCCAAAAATGTACTTGTAACAGCAAGATCTGTCTACCATCATGCACTTTTTCATTAAGAGAATATTTTATATGCAGATTAGCTTAATTTGCCTCCAGCTTATTGCAGTTACACCTAAAGCATCACAACCCTGAACGTTATCCATGATTTATAGTCTCCTACCCAGTACCACAGTGCATACACATCACTAACCTCATAGACGCAGTCAAGCTGAGAAGGAAAATTCATGGTCCTTCTTTTCAATAAAACAAAATTATTAGGTCACTTCTCCCTGCCTGAAGATATATTAAAAATAAGAAAAACACCTGATGAAAGTATTCTGATAAAGGTCAGTGCAACAAATGACCCAATAAAGTGCCTGGCTCTTTGAGCAGCAATACCACTGAGCAAAGAACTGTCTTCTCTCTGTGCATCATAAATCCTGTCTTCAGTTCTTAAAGTGTTCACAAATAATCTTTCAAAGTGGAACATAAAAACAATTCCTGCATATCTGTGTTACAGGGATAAGGGCTTCTTCCTACAGAAGCAAGCCTCACTTCTCCACCATCACCATATATTACCATGATCTCCTACACTCCATGGTACTAAATGCCTGTTACTAAAAGCAAAGTTTAATTACTGAAAAACAAATTTCTAAATTATTTTTAAATGCTACCCCAAAATATTTACATGGCATTTAAATATAGTCTTAAAACACATGTAGCTAGCACAAACTGTATTTACATTTCTGTATTTGTGTGCTTTTAGGAGTGAAAAGGATTTAGACCAGCAGCTAAATGATCCTTTAAGGATGATGTAGTCCTTACTGTCCTTCACACAGATGAGCAACTGCTCAAAAGTTGCTACACACTTTTCCAAGCCAGTTCAGGCCCCTTGGAAGTTGCTCAAAGTCTCTTTAATGTTCAGTGATATGATAATCACGGGTAAGCAGGCATGGAAGCGTCACTGACGCTGCTCGTCTCACAGAAACCCTGTGACACCTTTGGCTAGGGTGTGTTATAGCACAGATGGTTTCAGTCTCTCCTTTTATCTCTTCGACACCAGCATGACAGAGCAAACACTTCCAGGGCGTTGGGGAACGTGCCATGCAGAGCAGGAGTGATGCTGTGTATGCTCTTGCAAACTCCAAATGGCCGTGGAGCTGCAGCCACGTCTGGCCTCCTCTGGCCTCGTGTGCTGCACTGAAGCTTTCTACAGCTTTCCATCTTAGCTGGGTTCAAAGAAAGGCCAAACTGAATCCCAAACCAAACAAACAAGCCCTAAGTGCCCCTACAAGCTTATCAGCATTGCTGAAGATTTTCTTTAATTTCTTGTTTGCTTGTTTGTGCAAAGAAATCTGCAGTCACTTAACAGGCTTGGCATTGTGTGTAACTCCCTGCTTCAGCAACTAGGTCAACCAGCAGGGTAAAGCACTGTACAAGTGAGAGGCTCCCTCAGCTCAGCCGATGCCTGCTGATTATATTTTGAGAATTAGCTAGGTAGAAGGGAATGTCCTCCCCGGCATGTGCTACCCTGAAATTTTAGTCCATTTGCACCAGTCATTTGAAACCTCTTCTTGGCCCCAGCTGAAAGGAGTGCTAAACCCATGGCAGCTAAAGCAAGACTAAAAACAGTGGAAAGTTCAGGGGGTTTGTCTTCTTTGCTCTTTTCAGCACTTGTAACTACCCAGTAATTAGTCACAGCACCCAACCCTATATAGGGCTTGTGCTGTGTTCAGAGAGTATCAGCTTTCCCAAGTGATGCAGATAACTCTTGGGTAAGATAAAAGTGAGAGGATAAAGACAGGATATTTTTTACCTGGACTATTTTTATTTACCATATGAACATAATTCCTCTCAGTGCCTTAGGCAATGACAAATAAAACTGGAAAGATGACAGCTCCCCTTACGTCTAGGCAGCCAGAACTCCCCATCCTGCCAAAGCGTGGGTTTGCTTGCTTCGTCTCTAGTGGAGCTGCCTCTGTTGTAGTGCCATCAGTTTGGAAACACTGCTGCAAGAACATATTTTTGGCCCTCACTCAGAAACTCCTGCCAGCCCTCCACAGAGCCTGGGAGACCTTTTACGCTGTGAGCTTGCCTTTAAGGGAAAAGTCCTCACAGAATAAATGATTTCTACATTGCTTTTGTAGCTCAAATGTTCAGATAATCTGTAAATAAAGAAAAAAACTGAAACCAAACAAAAAACTGACAGTTCTGCAGAGCTCCACCTGGAACATACTACTGCTGTAAAAGTTAAGGAATTATACCGAGATTACTTCCAAACTGATCCATATGACAAAATTATCCTTGAATCAGAACACCAAAGCATTTTTGACTGCACAGCAAATGCAGACATGAAAAATGGAGGGACATTTCTGTCCTACTTTCTTTTTTAATCACTTTAATCTTCCATATTATGCAGAATTTGTGAAATCACAGTCAAGTCATTTACCTACAACCCTCTATGCCCTTTCCTTTGCACTGTGCCCAGCCATGCCTATGCACACAATGACAGCACTTCACCCTATTTCAGGAACAACAGAGACAGAAGGGCTTAAAAAAGGCTTTGGGGGAGGTCCTCAACAACCTTCCTGAGAGGCTGTTTGCACAAGGGTAGCAGTGGAGCTTGCCAGGGGCCATGGCTGTCCTGCCCAGATGGTATTGCTCTGCACTGCACCTGGCTTAGCACGTTTGCCCTGCTTGTTGAGGTACAGTGGGTAAGGATCTGACCTGTGGGGAGTAAGCTGGCCCCTTCAAAATGTGCTCTCAGTGTGCAGTAGAAGCAATCTGGAACACATTTTAAAAGGCCCTCCAAGTGCAGAGAAGGAGTAGCCACATGAAAAGCTTGTGCAAAATAATATTGACATCCCAACTTCCTTAACAACAGCTTATTTCCAGGGTAGATAAGCCTGAAGATGGAAAAGTCTGCTTAAGTACAGAAACATGAGTAACAGAAATGTGTCAGGTAATGACAATACAGAATATGTGTAGTGTGGATTTCTATTCTCTCTCCTGATGCAAGGAGGAATTTAGAGTTAAAGAAATCAAAATGTGACCCATTTAAGAGTGACATCAGGTTCTTTCTAGTGAAGGACAGTTCAACTCCCAGCTGATAGATATTACCAATGGCTAGAACTTTGTAGGAGTTGGTAAGGGCATGAACACTAACACCAGTGTCCAGAGTTGCAACACATTGAAATTTTGAAATCAGTCATGGCTCACCCCAGTCCTCAGCTAAACATTATTAGGACATTTCTTGCTCCTTCCTCTGCTGAATACTATCAGGAAAAGGATATACTACTATGTGACTCACGTGGCTAATCCAGCAAAACAGCTGGTGTGACACACACATGAATGTTGCATTAAAAACAGCATGACTTTGTAATAGTTAGAAGCCTTGGTGGTAGTGGCTTTCTTTTTAAGGAGTATCTCACCCATTTGTGTATTCTATGTTTTGTATAAATTCATTGAAAACTTGAAAATGACAAAAAAGTAAAATCTAGAAAATTAACTACCTAGTGACTGGATGGGCAGTGGAGGCTCCCAGGAGACTGTGTTTGCTGCCCTTAAAAATCAGATACATGTGTTAGATTACAGGTATGTTACAGCCTTGAACACATGCTAGTGCTCAACCATAATTAGCCCTGCACATTTCCTTTCCACAAAGGGGCATTTTAAGGAGATCTATTTAAATATACACAACTCTGTAAAAATAGCCTACTTAGAAATCAAACTTAAAATATAATCACACTAGTGGAAATATCCAGCAGTCTGTGCACATCTCCAGCTCGGCAAAGCTTGAGATATCAAGTATTAGATCTCCAACACCCTGGGTTCCCTGCAAGCACCGGCTCTTATCAGTTGTCACAGTCTGGATTAATCCATCAGACTGGTTCTGGGCCATTAAGACCAATGGGATGTGCAAGCTACCAAGGCAAAAGGTCACTCTGCAAATGTAGTGAGACAGAGGCGGTGTCACAATGCTTGCAACAGGGACTGGAAGAGCCTACAATATTACACTAGTTTCTGCCCAATTGCTGTATGTTCATTAAAAGAAAAAAATCATGGACTGTGTAGAACTCAAAGGTGGAGATTGTTGGTGGCATCAGAAAGGAGCAAATATCAATAAAATGTAATCATTAGGAGTTTAAAAATTACTTATTTTGTAGTTTTTGTAGCTGACATGCTGCAGATCGTACATTACTATCACTATTTTGGTGCAGAGTAATGAAGCACAGAAATGGCAGCTACTCTTTCTCCTGGCCAGCCCTTGCTCAGCTGTGCATCCTTCACACAGACACAAGATCTACTTCACCACAAACATATAAATGGAATCAGAGAATCACAGGACTATTTGGGTTAGAAGGGATGTTAATGTTCATCTAGTTCCAACCCCATGCCACAGGTAGAGACACCTTCCACTCAGCCAGGCTGTTCAAAGCTCCATCCAGCCTGGCCTTGTGCAGTTTCAGGAAGAGGGCATCCACATCTTCTCTGGGCAGCCAGCTCCATCCTGCAGTGCTGCACTGCTGCGTGCATCCCACAACTGCAGCATCTTATCAGGGCATGAATTATAGACACATCCAGGCTTTCCCAACGCACCCTTGTCCTCATGACCACAGCATACAGCAGCTCCTACCAAGCTACTGTATAAATGTAATTCTAGGTCTTAAGAGCTAATGACTCAGAACCCAGTGATGCAACTAGAAGATCAGATCAGAATGAACTCTTGCTCATGGTAGCCTGGAAACCCATGTGTCTCTGGGCCAAAAGATCCCAGGAGTTGTTATTAAAGAAGAAGGGTGACAGAAACTCAAGAGCTACCTCCAAATCTGGATTACCACATCACAGCAGTCATAGTGGTCCCTCACTTGCAGGACAGCACTGATCTGGAGGAATCGTGAAGTGGAGGAGCAGATCAGTCTGCAACACGTGAGGAAGAATAGGTATATAGGAAAAACACACTGAGAAGAAGAAAAGCACATGAGAATGAAGAAGTCAAGACCAATTAATGTGCTCAAAGAAGAAATAAAACATGCAAAACATCCTTAAGGAAAGAAGAAAACTAGTTACTATCCAAATAATAGTTACAAGCGAAAGCAATTGCTGAAGTTAGCATAGGGATCTTATTCAGTTGGATGGAAGGGAAGTGATCCACCAAGCACTTCTGTGAGCAGCATGTGCTCTGCGTTGCCAGAAGTACTATCTGCCAAAATGTCTCTTTTTATATATACAATGTGAAGAAGTAAGGTTTTCCCTGAATTACTGTCCAGCTAGATGACCTTCCCCTCTGTAACAGAGGCCATTTCTTTCCCATTGGCAATTACGCCCTTCTTAAATACATTTTAACCTGAAACACAGGCAGAATACAGCATTTGATTTCAGATATAATGATCCCAAGTTGAACTGCACTATTTCTGCCCTTCTTTAAGCTCTCCTGTGCTCATTTTCTTTACTGGGAAGTGCAGCCTTTCAGCCAGCCTTTGCATGGCAAGAACCAGCAGTCCTATTAGTAGAGAAGCATTCTCAAATACAAATCTAGATTTCTGCTGTTGATGAGAGAAGGCAGCCTGGAGAAGGCAGCAATTCCCACAGTGGGGCCATTCAGACCATTTGCTAGGGGCTGGGAGCCTGGGTTCAATCTTCACTCAGGTACTGCTTGAATGGGAGCAAGTCAGATCCCTTCCCAATGCTTCCATCTCCTCATTCATAGCATAAACACGTATGAGAGACATATATCTGAGATTTAAGAGTGAAAGTGTTAAAGAGATATCGTTGCTGTTGTTATAATTTATATTTCACACTTTTACATGTCCTTTCTCACCTGCAATGTGTTAGGCATTAGTTTACATGAAATTTGGAACTGTATGTACCAAATTTGGTTGGTTGCCATCCAAGTTGTGCTTTAGGCAAGAAAAGGTGCCTCTGTATCTTACTGCTGTCTCAAATACATGTAACAAGTGTCAACAGTTCTTCCAGATATCCCTTTTGTTCTCAATTTGTGCCTTAAGAAGGTGCTGTTTCATATTGTATTTTCCAAACCCAGGGAATTCAGTGCAAGTTCATTTCTGTCTTCATTGTTTAATTGAAACAAAGTTGATCTCATTACTAATCCACCCAAGCAGAACAAATGTGATTCAAAGGAATTTGACATGGAAGAATCTAATATGTTATTTAGCCCAAGTCCAGAAGAGCCTTTTAAAAAGAGAGACCTTAAACATTTTTTTGCTCCAGAATAAACAAAAGGCAAGAAGATGCAAGGGATGCAATGGAATTAACTGAAAAATGTTTATTGTGTTTCTGCATTCCAGGTGTCAGACAGAATAAAATGTACTCCTTGTCTGAACTTTGGAATACACTTGTACAATAGACTCAAAGATAAAATATCCAAAATGCCACTGCAGGTGATCATTTATCCTCATAAATAAGGAGCAAATGCTACCATAAACTTCAGTGCCTCCTGTGAGATCATTTCATTCTGGTAAAAAAAGAGAATATACTCAAAAGTCTAAACTTACCAGCAGGTAAATCACCACCCTTTTGGCAAATTAAACTGGCAGTGATAAGTGTCACAAAGTCCATGTGGTTGCCTTGGAGGTATGTGTGACAAAATGAGACTTCAGCTCCCAGGACCCTTGAGTGAATTATTAGCTCTGCTGCATGTCTGTGAAGAAGCAGACAAACCGTCGTTTACAGGCTCTGAAAAACAAGAACAGCAGATAAGCTGTTCTAACATTGCCCTCTATCAGAAATTTGAAGTAAAGACAAAATTTACATGATTTATTAATTCTGTATGTAGCAGATGTTATTGCTGTAGTTAGCAAAAGAAACATAAAACATCACAGAAACCATAAACATGCCCATAATTTTATTTACGTGATGACAAGTTTCAGAGGAAGGGCAGCATGGATCAGCTGTACAGCTCAGTGATCCTGCACCTTCTGGGCTTCTTGCTCTCCCACCAGCTCTGTCCTTCAAGTGCTGGAACACTTACAACTGCCAAAAAGATTAGGTTAAAGAACTGACTCAACTGAAAAAAAAAACCAAAAAACGAGGGGATGGAAAAAGGTGGTTTTCCAGCCACATGGGTCCACTATGTGGTTGCAGATTGCTCATGCTGGGCAAAAGGGGAAGTAATGTGGGATAGGACCAGCAGACAAGAACACAGAAGGGAGATGATGACATTTTAAGCTGCCTTTGTAATCTGATATTAAGTAGTTAATTATCAAAATATGTCCTAAAACATTTTCTAATATAATGCTGTGATGAAGAAAACATTTGGCCAGGATTATAACCAAAGGATTTAAATGAGAGGAAACTGAGAAATTATGAGAATACAGTGAATTACTCAAATTGGTTTTTAAAAAGTCATTTTAAAGGAAAATTATCTAGGACAGTTATTTAGTAGCAATACAGGGATTTTGCTTTTCTTGCCAAAACTACTGTGGTGGTAGTCTCTCTTCTTTAGTCAGTGACTTCTGCTGCAAAGGCACAAGGGACATACATCCTGCTAGGCTGAATGAGTGCTTCTAGAGCTGGGTGCCAAGTTATAACAGTTGGTACTTTATTGTCACTTGTATCTTCTTAATGTGTCATAAAACCTAAGTTGCCAACCCATTATTGCTATTACTGATGTGATTATGTATGCTTTCCATTTTGCAGAATATACAGCCTTATAACTCATTTAGATACTGCTCTATGATAATGAAATTACCTAAATGGAATTTTAATTCAGTGTAGGTTCACAGTGAGGTTCAGGCATTTAACTCCAGTGAAGTGACACTTGGCATCACTGGTATCCTGAGATCTTCTTCAGGCTTCTCCCAAAGCTCCTAAAACATCCAACCATTCTGCTGACAGACCCCTCTGGATTTTGAGATTTCTTCCACTGTACAGATCAGTAACTGTGCACTGCATTTCTGTGCACTCTGCAAAGTTCTGCTGCCTGAGCCTGGCCAGCTGGGCTCTGCTGTAGACACAGGCATACTGGACAAAAAGGCTACTGCCTGACTTGGATTATTTGAAAATGGGACTAACATGAGATCTGCATGCAGCAGGGTATGCTGTGTGAGCTGTGCAGCCACGGGATGGATGTGTCCCCAGGTGTTGCACATTGCAGAGGGCTACAGCCTTCCCAGCCCCTTCTGATGGATGCAAGTCTGGAGTTAGGAGCCCCACAAGAAGCCCCTATCAGCTTGTCTCTACACCAGAGCTCCAAATGAGGGGCTCTGAAACACGCATCCATGACAAGACCGAGCTTCCCAGTGTCCCCTTCCATAAATCAGGTGCTCTCCTAAATAACAGTAGAGTATTTGTGAACTCCATCCCGTTGGGAATGAGGAAAGCAGTGGTCAATGCTGCCCATGTGGAGTGGGCAGCTGGGATCACAAATGCTATTCATAACTTCTCTCAGCCTGATTTGGAACAAGGCTGTGGACATGGATTTAACTCTGTCAGAGTACAGCCTGCCTCACAGCTCTTCAGGCATGATGGTTTAAATCTTTCTGCACCTGTCCTGAGCATGCTGCTCATATGCATAAATAAATATAAATTGGGACTTCAATGTCAATTGTGGTAATTTCAGAATTTTAAAAGTTTTGTAAAATTCAGATTTATTATCTGCCTCAAGTCCTTGAAGTTGAAAGTCAGGGGTGAAGTTTTAAACAGAGAAGTAGCTTGGGAAGTGACATCCCATCTCTGGCACAAATCTTACCTGAAGAAAAAAAAGATTTGCTACAGTTTGCAAACATCTTTTTTTCAAATACTCACATTTCAACCTTAAGGCTTATGTTTCCCAGGCAACATCAGGAAAGATTAAAGTGCAGTGGTCTTTGATAGGTATTTTTAATTAAAATGCTTTCAAAAAGCACCTCCAGGAAAAATAATGATAAATAACAAAGTAATACAATTTTTTCTCTGTTTTTCTTTCAATAATTTTGGGAAAACAATAGTATTTTTTATCTCATTCTCATATCAGCCAAATTGATGGAAGCTGCAGGTTGGGGGGAGGGTCTTACATTGCAGTTTACCCATATTACACAGAACATTTTACCTTACCTAATTATATTTATTTTTCAGATATTTGAATACTGCACAACATGATACTGAAATATAAGTACAGCAATATTATTCTTCCCTATCTTTTGCTCTACAGATATTTTTCAGCTTTAAAATTATAACTTTCCATTTTTAGAGCTTTAGTCCTGAAAATTGTATAGAATCCTTTTTCTACTACATTTATTACCTGAATAAAAAAAAGAATGCCACTGACGTATTAATAAAACCGTGAGTAAAACGATGATCATGTTAAAACTGATGATAATATTCCCATTGTCTTCAGCAAATCAGTTTGTCAGCTTTTCTTGCTATAATATCAGAGAAGCATGTCCTCAGAGGACAACAAAAAGCAAGAGAAACCTGTACCATCTCTGATGATCTCTGCTGTATACCTCATCCACATATCAAAGAAGAACACACAGCTCTGCAATAATCTGCTACAAATCAAATCAATAAATAAATATAGAATATATATAAACATATAAATAAATATAGAATTGGTGAATAATAATATAATAAAAAAACCTGTATTTCCCTCAAAAATGACCAGAGATGTCAAGAGCCATCACATTAGAACGACAAGCTAAAACCTTTTCACCACGCTCATTCTGGAAGCATGCGTTGCTGTCAGGGAATGTGGAATGCCAATCTCCACTCACAGCTGAGAGGGTTTCTGCAGGACAGAGTCCTTGGGTGGCTTTGGCAGCAGCCTGCCATGGGCTTTTTGGCTGAGGCTCCTGCACAGCTGCCGTGGATTCCCTCCCTGGGGACTCCGCATTGCTGCCTCGTGCCCACACATACCTGGGGTCATATAAATCCTGGGGGACCCCCCCCCTAGCCTGGGTAGGGTTACTTTCATCACCAGGATTTTCAAACATGCTTTCATAACCTATCTCATGTGTTTTAATTCTCACTGTAGGGATCTGAAAGAGCAACATCTTCATGCAGCTGGTAAAAGATCGTGTCTAAGGGCAGCCCTGCCCCCCTCACTTCTTGCTAACTCCCAGGTGAGCTTTCTCAATCCTAAGTAGTTTTATCACAAATACTTCTGTGCAGCCCAGTGCACATTCAAGTCAATCTGTGTTTAGCCTGTGCAGAATAAGAGTATTCAACAAAAATGAGTCATTCAGATATTCAAAGCTGAATACAGGCCAACAGAGAGACCTGATCCAAGGTAATTTTGGACACTTTTTTATTGTAGAATGAAACTTCTATGCAGTGACTTAAAAAGATTATTACTTTTCAAAAATTAAAACAGAAAATAATTGAGCTCAAAATATATATAACAGTTCCCCCTCCCTGAATGAGATTTCAACAAATCGATTTCTCAAGACAAAAAAAACATGAAGTGTGTTGGTTTTTTTCCATGCTTTAGAGTCTTCATAAAAATATCCCTGTCAGGCCAGATGGAGTAATGGTAAAGGGAAGTATTATAATAAAAATGTTAGTGAACTTATCTGTTTAATCTACCATATATCCACTCCTATTGTAGCAGTCGTGGTTTTAAATGCTACTATTTACAGATTTCTCCCTAACAGCATTTATAATGATTGCACATCTGGCTTGGGTTTTTCACCAATAGCTCACTTAAAGGCCATGTTGCAGCTCACTGTTACTGTGTATTGATTTGTGCTAATCACTTTTTAATTTTTTTTTTAATGTTTGGGGATTTCTTGGTTTGCTGTCTGTTTGGGGTCTTTTTTTCTTCTTTTTTTTTCCTTTTGATTTTCTAGTGAAGTGTTATAGATTGCCCACAGGCTTGCTTTGCATCTCATTGATATCAGTTAACCAAATGGCAAATATCATTATAAAGCCAATCACATTAAGCAGTATACTTTAAGTAGCAGATCATAGGTCCTTGTTCTCAGAATCCTCTCCTGCAGTTTTACAAGCACGTTGTCATTTTCCAGGTTAGAAATACTTGCTGTTCTTCTCTTAAGTACTGCTTTTAGAGTATCATTTACTAACCACTCTGTTTATTTATAGAGGTTGATGCCAAGTTTCCGTCTGATAGCTTGGAGCTATGGATCACTCAAAAAAAATCTTATCTTGTTCCAAAAATAACACAGATAATGTCTTGATTTGCTGGTTAGTGTTTGCACACGGCATGTATTGCCACATTTTGAGGAAATGGCTTGCAATAATGACAAGAAAATATGCCTATTGTGAAATTTAATAGGATTTTTCATTGAAAACTTAATAATGCATCCATTAAGAATTTTTTCTTGCTGCAATTGTTAATTTAGGATTTATAAATAAGTTTGCCCTCTTATAAGATAGGTAGGTTTCTGTTTTACCATGTTAGTTTAGGGTAAGTATTTTTATACTGATACAAGAAAAGCCTCTCTAACAAAATTCTACCAGTAGGAACACTTTAAAAGGCTGTGGGCAGTTTGACAACAGGAACATTTTCAGCAGCCTCTGGTGGCTGAAGGACAACATAAATGGCTGAAGGAAGACTGGCTTGTCACATCAGGGGCTGTTTAACAACATCCACACGTTGAACTTGACTAAGCAGAGTTTGGAGCTTCTGTTCCTTTGCTGGGTTGGAACTGTGTGAGGTCACCTTTCTGGTATCTCTGGTCACATTTGTGCCTTCTCTCTGCTGCAGCTCCCCATAAGCCACCCGCAGCTTTATAATGGCTCCAACTTTTTCCTATATAGAAAAAAAGAGGAAAAAAAAAAAAAAAAGAGAAAAAAAACCAGAAGAAAAGTAGGAACAAACTATTTTGTTCCCTAAAACCAGCAAACCAAAATAGTTTGCTTTTAGTGTACAGTTTCTGCTTTCTTCAGATAATGTTGTGAATTGCAATGACAGGCAGTTTCACACAACTTACCTACCAATAGAGCAATTTACTATCTGCTCTTTTTCACTCAGCATTTCTACCCTGAGCTAAAACAAATGGGGTTAGGTGCCAAAATAGAACAGCAACAGTTTCTTCTCAAGTGCGTGTTTTTCCACTGTCACCTGCAGGCAAGCCTCCTGTTTTCTCAAGCCCTTCAGCGCGGACTGACAGCAGCGAAGCTTTTCAGCCGCGTTCCCACGGCTGTGATCCCTGCAGGACGCTCTGTTTCCCAACACTGGGTTTCAGAGCTGACCCTCTCCCCTGCACTGGGCACTCGTGAGGACTCATCTCGAGTGCTGTGTCCAG
>PYHW01009979.1:6904350-6933826 GCA_013186435.1 Turdus rufiventris
GTATTCTACGTGGTGGACAATCCTACAGGACTTTTCCAGTCTAAACGTTTCCTTGACCCTGCGTTTCTGTAATCTGAGGAAAATCTACTAGCCGCAGCAAGAACAAACGCACGCTTTCAAACCCGATCACCCTTCTCTGCCCTAAGGGCAGAATCGTACAAAACCTTCTTGACAGGGGCCGCCCTGAGCCACATGTGGTTTTCACACCAATTCCCTAATCAAGCCCAGCCTAATGAGAAGTGACCCGGGCCCTGAGGCAGCCGGTGCCCTGAGGTGCTCGGGCTAGCCCCAGCACGGGGGCACGCAGGAGAGCAGCCATGGTACCGGAGCGGGGCTCGAACCCGCGGCCCCAGCGCCCCCGGCAGTCTCTGCGCCGCTGACGTCACAGTGCCGCCTCCCGCCCCTCGTGCCCCGCGCTGCGGCGGCGTCAGCTGACCGCGGGTCACGTGACCCACCGGCGGCTGAGCGGGCGGCGGCGCCGGGGATGGAGCAGTGACGGTAACGGGGGAGCCGGGCCCGGCGCGGACCGGCAGGAGGGAGGGAGGGAGGGAGGGAGGACGAGCGTCTGGGCTGTCCCCAGCGGTTACCGCAGCGCTCCGGCCTCTCCCGGCGCACGGCCTGCCCCGGCGCAGGGCCGCGCGGGGCCTGGCTCGAAGCGCAGTGCCGGCCGGGCCCGGCGGTACCGCGGCTCCCAGGGGCCCTGCCGGGCCGCCGCTGCGGGGATGTTTACATCGGGGAGAGAGAGGGGACAGTGCGGCCCGGGGAGCCCGAGCCGGCCCTGCCAGCTGTAGGAACTATCCTGTAATCCCTGTGATCCGGGTCAGCGGCTCCGAGGGGAGCCAGGCCAGCGTCCCCCGCTCCCGGAGCCAGCCCCAGGTCGCCTCCGCACAGGCGTGGGGACTCCCCGCGGCTCAATCTCCCCGGCTTCCTCATGTGGCCGCTTCTGTTCATGAAACGTGGAGGCCAAGCGGCAGAAGTGATTTCTGAAAGCGAGCTTGAAGAAGTGGCACCCTGGGGACTTAGCGCTAAGTCGTATCAGTAAATTGAAGTTTCCTATTGAGATAAATAGAAGTAATTCTCCCTTGCCCCATGCCCTGTTTTTTTGAGAAGTGGAATGCCGTAGTTGAGATTCTGTTTTGACATCACTGTATGTTTTTCTGGGTACAGCACTGGAAACACTTGTTCATAAGTTTTATTTTAGATTTTAGTATACTGCATGAAAGATTTTTCTTTGGAAATCCGTTTTCCAAATAACACAGGGATGAAACAGTGTACATTACAAAAAAGTCCTGGTCGTGGAGGTACATGGTATGAACAAGCTACCCGTTATTATTGCTTATTCTAGGTTTTATTTTGAACACTTGGTATTTACTGCTTTATCCTGTGGTTCTTTAATTTGCTTGGTTTTCATTTTACCGTTGGTCTGTGTGTATTTTTTGTCTGACCCGTATTTGTATCTGTTTTTCAAACCATTCTGTAGCACTTCTCCTTTCTTCACTTCTTGTTTGGTATTCTCCATTGTTCTGACTTCAAGCTCCTTCATGTAAAAGACGTAAAACTCTTCTATCAAACTTTTTGTTCCCTTGTGTGTATTTGATAATGCCTCCATTTTACCTGAAATGGGAAATAATCTTCCTTCCCATGACTATTAGAAATGGAGAAGGGCTTCAGGAAAACCAACCACACAGACAAAAAATGGTGAGGGAGGAAGGGGAGTCTGGTGACTTAATGATTCCTGGGAACTACAACTGTTCCTTCTGTGCCGCTTCTGGACACTTTAAAATATTCTTTAGAGAGTTTTGGTGTTTATGGAAAACATGAGAATGCAATGTTCCCTGTGTCTTATAAAGTAGGATTCTGGATTTCTGTGTTATGGCTTTTACTTGGCTGTTTGAAAGTTGCTGCTGCCACCACCTAGTTTGTTTATCCAACATTTATTTTACAGCTTTTTCTAGTCCTGGTCTAGTCAAATCCAGACAAAAACAGTTTAAAGCTTCAACACTTTGAGAGGTGAAGTTTACTGTAAACTTAGCTGTGCCTTTTATAGGGCCAGAGTTCAGTGGAGTGTAGGAAAACCTCTCCTGCACTAAGTGTGGCATGCATTAAGGAAGATAATGCATCAGAGTAGTCTGAATAAGAAGAAATTTTGTTGTGTTCCAAATCATCGATAATAAGTAGGCACTAAACAGAAGCCCTGTGGCATGCTGATGACTGATGTTGTGTGTCTGGTCTTGTGAATATTCTGATTTCTCAGTTGCCTGTACCTGCCTTGGCATTGTGTGCATTTGGGTTTGTGGCCCTGCTGTGCTGTGCCTGGTGGTGCAGTGCCAGTGTCATAGAGTGGGTGCTATTGAGGCCTCAGGAGCTGGGTGTCATCATCTCCTGCTGGAAGCAAGGCCCCTTAAGTCCAAGGGGAATGGCTGCTATGCCAGGCTCTGCTTCATGATAGTAATTTAATCGCTGGTAAGCTTCAGCTTTAGGCTTCCTGAGTAGCTGAGCAAAAGAATCGGCAAGCAGGCCTTTATCTTACTTGGAATGTCAACACCCTTGATAAGTTATTACCTCTAGAATGAATACACACATGAAGGACCTAGGTGTTTTTTTGGGCAAAGTTTGCTACCACATAGTAGTTCTAACAAATATAACATTTTGATTTGTTCTCCCTCAGAAAAATTGAGTACTGTAGTCTGTGAAATGTAGGTTAGTCTCTACTCATTCAGAGCTGCAGATATCAAAATCTGACATTTAGATTCTGTCAAGGTACAGTTTGATTTTGTTCTTCATTTTATTGTTGAAAGTAACCAGTAACTCTCAGCCAGCTTCTGCTTCTTAGTCACAAAGGCACACATATACTTTTAACTTCCTGAGCTTGTCTGCAAGGTAAACCAGCATCATTTGTATTTAGTACCAACACTTTCTTGGCTAATGCCAGTATGTCTGATCTTATTGATGGTCTGCAATGACAAGAGATATCAAGACTAGAAAGTGTTCTTGTTTGTGGAAATTTTTAGCTGCCAGGAGAAGCTTCTTGAGAATAAACCAGATCTTATTGCATTTAAAGAATTTAAGGCATTTATTTACTTTAAAACACTGTCCTAATGTGAAAAGTTATTGGAAAAGGTATGGCAGAGTTGAAATTTGTTTGGTTTTTAATTTGTTTCTCTGATGTTTTCAGAAAGAGTTGTCTGTTGTACAGATGCTGGAAAATATAGATGTAAAAATATAATTTAGGTCATGTTTTATATTATTTATTTTCGGTTAGATTGTTTGCTTGTTAACTTTCTGTGAAATTACAGTTGAAAGGTGCTAATGTTGCAAACTCAGCCCACTTTAACATACAGGATGTGAAGTTTAAAAAGATTTTTCAACTGTGTAAATGTGATTTGGAAGATAGGAAAAAAAAGAATTTGAAACCACATGGTACTCCTGGTAAAATCTCTTGCAGTGACTGGAACTGCACTTTAGTAATAGAGAATGAATGTTTTTCTTCAGGCAAAGCTTTGACTGATGTATTAATGGCCGATATTTTTTCTTTTTTCCCTTGCTTCCCTTCTGCTAGCATCTTGCCTTTATCCTCAGAATCAATAAACATCAAGATAAAAGCACAAAAATGACAGAGTTTTGGCTGATTTCTGCTCCTGGGGAAAAAACCTGTCAACAGACATGGGAGAAGCTACATGCAGCAACTACAAAACATAACAATCTTTCTATTAATTCAAAGTTCAATATTCCGGACTTGAAGGTATGTAAACCCTGTGTCATGTCCTAACAAGTGTGTTTGTTCTATATCATCTTTGTTTCTCTAGATTAAAACCTGCAGATGTTTTAGAGAGAACAGCTGACTTCTCTTGATGTTTGTGTGTGGATCTAAGAAATAATTCAGACAACAGTTCTCTTTTTTCTGACTTTCTAAGTTAGTTGTTCACTCTGTAAGTTTTCAAGATTCAGCAGCCTGTGTTCTTTCAGCAAATAAAGCAGTTTTTTTTCTGAGGATGGTAGTCTTGATCTCATACTTGGAGAAGAAAAATAGGAACTGGTGATCTGATTATTGAGATTTTCCTTTGACTGTTTTGTCAAATTAAAATAATATTTTTTCCCTTCTGAATTTTCTGTTCCTATTCTGTTTGAGATACCATGAAAAGGCTCAAATTAAAAGACAGGAATTGAACAAACAGTTGCTCTGCCTTTTCTCCATCCAGAAGTAACATTCTTGCATTGGAGTAGTGGTTTATCTCTGGCTGAGCATTCCAGTGTGACCTGCCAATGTGTTGTGGAAAATGGAAAAACAATCTGTTTGAACTATTCATTGAGAAGCAAATAGTATCAAAATGTGATAGCAGTTAATCTTGGTTTAATACAATCATCAGGATATGGCAAAGTTATGAGCCAGTGAATTAACTTAGAAAGGTCTATCCTGATGCCTGAATGTTTCTTGAACAAGAATTTGGAACTCAGTTTAATGTAGTGAAAGCTCATCAAAACTTACAAAGTTAGGAAAAAATGCCATCAGTCTTTGTCTACAGAGTGGATCAAGTTCAGGTGGCATAATGCCTTTTTCCTCTCTCTGCTAAGAAATGAGCCCGGGGCACAAAGTGCTTCAATGTGCCTTTTAAGATCTTCCAACTGCTGTAACTTGTATTCACATTTGCAGTGTCCTCAGTTAGAACAGGGGCTAGAACAAATGTCTGTCTCTTCCCAGAAGATCCTTGGACATGAGTCAGGATGGCTTTCAAACTGTAGGGGGCCTGCAGCATTTAGAAGAGTTATTGCTGAAAAGTGTTGGGGCCCCTCAGGGTTAGAAACAATTGGTTTTGCTTCTGCTCTGCTTCCTGAAAGGGGCAGAAACTGAGTATACCTTATATACAGTGGGAAATAGTCTCACTGCTGTGGACATGGTGAAGCTGTTTAAGCAGTGAGATCCTTTAGTTAAAGTCATTGAAACAGTGGTTTAGTCTTCACTGAACAGCAGTCTTACTGCTTAAGGATTTGCTTGTCCTGAGGCTTATAAGTGACTACTTAAAAGGAGCTTCCTTATTCTGCTTGTGGCCCACGAGAAGGTGGGGCATGGAAAGTCATTTGGTAGTGATGTTTCTTAAGTAATACTCCTCCTTTCTGTTTCAAAGCTAAACAGAAAAGGCATAATGTGAATTTGAGTGGTCAGGTATGTATAGAAAATAGTTGCTAGGCTAGAAATATGTTAAATATTAATAGCATCTTGGCTAGACAGAAGATTCACTTATGACCTGTAATATTTCACCAAGAAATGTGTACTCTAGGTACACAAAATTAGGGAAGAAAGTGTTTTCTGGAGGAGAAGGAAAGAAAGAATGAAAGCTTGTAGACAAGCTAGATATTTTATGACCCAAAATGCAAAAATTTCAGGCTCTTGTTGGTCTGACTGCTGCAGTACTCTTGTATCGTCAAACTTTTCAATGTCCAGGTTACCTCCAGTGGCGAGATTCCTGATCAGTGAAGTTTCACATTTGATCTAAAGTAGTGAATTAAATGCTGAAGCCAGTGCCTTGTGAAAAGTACAGCAAATTCATAGTATGACATTGTTTTAACATGCTTTGGATGGCTGGATTGCAGAACTGAAATTGAGCACAAATTAGTGAGTTAGATCTGATCCTGTGGTGCTTTGAGAGGGGGCATCTAACAAATGAAACACATTGTGACTTTGGTAAATCAAGATGTCTGAAATATTAGAGTTCAGCATTTTATGTAGTTCTGCAGAGATACTTGCTGGGAGATGTAGTTTTACTGTTAGCTGGTTTTATTTTTCTATGCTTATATGCATCTGCTAATGCATTTTGATCTTTGCTTCTAGGTTGGCACACTGGATGTTTTGGTTGGTTTGTCAGATGAGCTGGCTAAACTGGATGCATTCGTGGAGAGGTAACAGTTGATTTTTACTAGGATGCAAATGATGAGGCGATGGTTTGCTGAGTCCTAGTAATACACAGGATATTTTCAGCATTTTTGTATCACAGTGATTCTCTGCAGGCAGTCAGCAAGCTAAGATTTAAGAAAGCCAAGATGCTGGTTTTCACAGTATCTATTCTTGAAAAAAGAAAAATAATCTGAACTTCTTATGGAATAGAGCAACATTATGTGTTGATGGATGATGGTTCTCCCTATAGTAGTGCTGTATGTGCTGGGTCCTGGAGACTGGTTAAGAACTGAGCCTGACAGGTGTAGGAAGTGGTGATGAAATGAAGTAAAAGCTTGTTCATTTAGCAGGAATACTGTTTACACACTTTGGGAAAGTGACCATGCAATTTCCTAATCCATAGAAATGCTTAAACAGTATTAATATTAAAATGCAAAATCTATTCATTTTGAAGAAACTAATGGCCTTTTGAAAGTGTGTTTGAGCAAAAGAAGCAAAATTTCACATAACCAGAACTCATGGAGCCATATTCTGTTTCAAGGAAATAAATCTTAAGTACACATTTTTAATTAGAAAAGGAAACTATTTGGCCTGGCACATGTGAACAATATTATGCATGACTTTTCAGTTAGGAAGGCAGGTCTTGAGTGTCAGATTGCATTGTCAAGGTTGCCTTGTGTTTAGCTTGGATTACTGTTGATTTCTAACTCTCGATATATTTTCAGAAGGGGTTAGAATTTTGGAAGTACAACAGATTTTAAAAAAATTTGCAATATAGTGACATTACACTTGAAGTTAACACCAATGTGAGGGAACTCTAGATTCACCTTGTTGAGAGTAGCAACAGTAGAGATTTTAAATGAAATTTAAATAAATGTTTCTGACAGCTTGGTCTCTTTCAGATACTGAGCCCGGCTTGTGTTCTCAGAAAGTCTGAATGTAGAGCAGTCATCATAGTTGTTTGATCCAATCTCAGGCAGTTTAAAATCAGTTTTATTAATGGTATTTCTCAAATAAGTTTAGGGTTGATTTGTTTGTTTGTTCACATATCTTTATCTGTCTTTTTTCAGTGTTGTAAAGAAGGTGGCACAATATATGGCTGATGTTCTAGAAGACAGTAAAGATAAAGTTCAGGAGAATCTTCTGGCTAATGGAGGTAAAGTGTTAACTTTGATATCCTAAAGTATCCTAAAACTGTAGAAGGGAAGGGAAAGATCCTGAAACTTACTGAGGTACAAGGAAACCAAGAGCAAGGGGCTGCACCTGGGTCAGGGTAACCCTCAGTGTCAGTACAGGTGAGGAATGAACGGATTGGAAGAAGCCCTGCCAAGAAGGACTTATGGCTGCCAGTGTGCGTTTCTTTTTTTTTTTTTTTTCAGTAAAGAAATGCACTTTTTTCTGAACCAATATTTTCTTTTCAAAGCCATTTAATAGAATTATCACAGCTTTTATTGATACAAGAGTGGCTAGTAATAGTAGATAAAGGCTTGGAGTAGTGTCTTTTGTAGATAGCTGTACAATTCTGTCACTTCAGGTGAGCCACATGGTCATTGCTGCCTTTTTTTTGCCATCATAACCTTCCCTTCTCCCACCCATTTTTCATACAGAGAAAAAAGTAGTTGCTCTTGTCTGTAGTTCTCCAACCATCCTTGACTTGGTAGTAAATGTCATTTATGGTCTACAGAGGTGGAGAAACCAGTATCTGAAGGCGGAGGTCATGGATAATTTACAACTTCTTTATTTTCAAGTTTCTTTAGCAGCGGGGTCCACACATGGGAAGGTCCAGTCCGTTACAGTTCTCTTCTGTTATAGCAGCTCTACATAGAATATAAAATAGTAGTCTTTTTATTGTCAATCTTAACAAAGTTCTTTAAAATTTTAGTTGACTTGGTCACCTATGTAACAAGGTTCCAATGGGATATGGCCAAATACCCAATCAAGCAATCCTTGAAGAATATTTCAGAAATTATTGGAAAGGTAAGGTAATTTGTTTTATAAGACTTCCCTATTTGAACTTGAGATATTTATGCACAAAACTTGCTCTCAAAGCAATTTGTCTATTTTAGTCAGATAACAATAGTAGCGAACTTTTTAGCAGATAGTGACCACAGAAATACATTAGGATGTGTCTGGGATTTGGAGAATGCTCCCTGAAAAGCCATCATGCTGTCTTTGCTGATTTTTGTTTCCTAGGATCACTGAGCTAACAATTAAGTGGCCAAGAAACGATGTTTGCATTTCAGTTTTGCTGTTCTAGCATATTGTTTGTCTGATGTTCTCAAACCTTGTGGGCTGTTAGCAATGAACCAAGGAACTTATTTGCATTCTGAAAGCCATGGCACTCAGTTGTGAGGGGAGAAATAAGCCTTCATTGTTAGATGTAAAGGAAGCTCATTTGAGAGTTGTCATGTGTTTCCTCATCTTTATTTTGGCAACGCGTTTCATACACGGAGGGTTTCATTTGCACTGTACTTTCTTGTGAACCTGTACAGGATCCTCAGCAGTGACTGGCTGATTTAGATAGAGTTCTCTGTAGGCAACCCTTGCTCTAAGATCTTCCCAGACTCTTCAGGTTGTTTTTTTTCCCCTTCCCTGTTTTCTGTGATCTGGAAACTGTCTGTTGGAACTGCCTATTTTACTAACTGGAAATACATAACTTGTAAAAAAGGCTGTTCTGGGTAGCTGTAGAGGTAGTCTTTGGTGATGGGTGTATAGGGACTATAGTGAGGTTGGGATGGGGTAAGTACTGGCAGACTTGTGCTTTGCTATAACTGCAGATTCCTGAAACTATTACATTAATTTTTTTTTCAAAGATTACAAAATCTTAATGTATGGTACAAATCTGAGAATGCAATTGGTACTTTCATTTTTGATATGTTCTTTGGGACTACCACTGTATCTTGAATTTATTTCACACATTACATTTAGTAAGTATTCCTGAAAAGCATACACAGTGTGGCCTTTTGTTGTAGGACGTCTGGCTGTGTTACAGATCTGGACATTTGCACGTTAAAATATCTCACAGATATAAAATAAGACTTAATATATGACACTAGTACATAATATTTGCTTCTTCAGAAGAAGGTACCAAAATGATTCACTGAACTTTTTACAGCTGTTATAGTACAGCACTTGTTTTTGCAGAAATTAAATTTGTTGAAAAAGAAACAAAGGACATGAAGAGATATGCCCTTTATTGAACATTATCAGAGTCAGTGCATGTTATTCTGTGTCCTGGAGTTTGCTAGATAAATAATCTACTTCAACAAAGTTGTACTCTAGAAACCTGAGCTTTAACTGTCTTACATTCTATATCTACTTTAGGGACCTCACTGACCTATTAGGTTGGATAGTCAATGCAGGTCTGCTGGAGTTCAGCCTGAGTCATCCTGTTGGGAATTTCCATTTCTCTTCATGTTTAGCTGTGTTTGTATTCTATAGGGACAACTTCAGGACACCTGTGTCGTGAATCTGATTTCAAATAGTTTAAAAAATATTTTCCAACTGTGAGCTATAGATGTGTGTCCATAAAGTAGAGAAGGAAGATGACTGAAGATGTCTTATGCTCTTATAGAAATGACCCCCTAGCAGATCATATCACAGGACTTGGTGCAGTTTTGTCCCAAGGCAGAAAAGAGTCCTGACAATGATAAAATCTTCATGTAATCATGTGCCAAAGTGAAGATACAGGAAAATTGATAGAACTACATTAATTAAAATCTATGAAGCCTCTTAACATGTTCATGTTAAATAATTTGAAAAGCTTGTCATATCATAAATTACTACCTTTCCTGTATGGTTTTATATTATCCTCATTCACTCAGGCAGCAGATTCTGGTATGTCAAAATGAGTAATGGCAGTTGCAATTGGAGGTTTGTCAGTTGAGAAGAAATTACAGTAGGGTTAGAAACTTTTAAAATAAAATTATATCTGCTGAAACTATCCATCAGGTTTTTTCATCTTTTCACTTTCAGAAGTTTTGTGACCCCAGTGGCAGTAGATAAGACTTTGGAGGTGGCATCTGTGCTATGTGAGAGTTGTCACTTAATCAAGTCATTCTTACAATTTGAAATTAGTCATCAGGCTTATGCAAGGAGACAACCTCAATGTTTTTAGTGCCCTAGTCCCACCTTTTCAGCAACCCAGGCATGCACTGAAGTGCAGCTGCTGGATTGTGTGGCTACAAGACACTCACATTGCCAGTGACTACCCAAGTGGTTTAAATCTGGGATTGGTCTGTGTAGAAATAGGCTCACTGCATTAGACTGGCACTTTCCTTAGCAATACCGTGAGTCTGCTTCCTTTTGCAATGATTTTTGTGAGTTATTCACCAATCCTACTTGCAGAAGGAAGTTTGTATTGTTGCTTCATTTGGTAATTTTATAAAAATTTATTTTCAAGAGCTCTGTTGTGGCATTGAGGTCTGTGATTCTGTATTCTCTAACATTCAGTAGGAAGCAAAGCTGGTTGTTTTGTACAATAAACTTCAGTCAGTGCAGCGCTAACAGGTTTTTGTCTAAGCAGTCATCTTTTAAGAGACTACTGACTCTACAAATTAGAGCAATTAGAATGGTTAGGAAATGCTGAATGGAACTGTTTTGTGAAGGCTGTTTTGGTATTGAAGGTCTTTGGGTTTTGTTGTTAATAACGCAGAGTTAGACTGTCATTGAAAGTCTTGATCCTTAGAAAAGGCAGAGGGTTGTCAGTCTGCGGAAGAGCTGAAATGCACTAAGGTACTAGCTTAATATCTTCTGATTAATTTTCCCCATATGCTGTCTTCTAGATTGAAAAAAAAGTGTTGGTGTTACTTCTTGTAGTATTAAAAAGCTTTCATGATGGTATATGCCTTGTGTGACACCTGCTGAAAGGTTCTGCATGTTGCTTTGATAAAGGTTGTATCAGTCAAACGATTTTAATAGCCTAAAGTACTCATCTGTTTCCTTTTGTCATTTTCACAGTATTTTGTATAAAGGATTTCTCTAAAGGTGCAAGCTGTTAGTGTGTTGCCACATGAAACCAACAGAATGTTCAGACTTTTTTGATGACTTCCTGCTACAGAAAATCCAACTTAGATGCTATCATAAACAAGGTCACTATTTAAGTGACTTGCTTTTAAGAGAGTTTTATTTAGTGGAAACAAAATCATACCTGGATCTTCAAGTTGAAGTGTTTTGTGCAAACAAAATGTTTTATCAGTGGTCTAAGTCCAGACTAAAGGGAGAGTCTCTTGACAGTGTTCAGAAACTTGTCCCTGGGAATTTTTTCATGCTTGTACCTCCACATCCTGCAGTGAGGAGGCAGTGAAGGGGTAGGCAGCATTATAATGCCAGACCAGCACTGTACCACTTTCTTTCAGTTACCCAACTGTTACTGAGTGCACTGATCTTAAAACACTTCTTTGGATAGGGTACATGCCAATATGAGTGTGGTTGGCAGTTTAAGATGTACTGAAGTGCTTAATTTGTTTTGTATTCTTCCACTTACTGCAAGGTTGTCTAGCTGGGAATGAATCATTTTTGGTAATCATGCTAACGAGGCCATCCTTCTCAAATCCATCCTCCAGGATTACTTGAGCAGCAGTGGCAAGCTGAACATAAGTTCTAGTTCTTTAGACACAGTTCCTTTTCTTTCCATTTTTCAGGGAGTAAACCAGATTGACAATGATCTAAAAGCAAGAGCCTCAGCATACAATAATCTGAAAGGGAATCTTCAGAATTTGGAAAGAAAGAATGCGTAAGTTGTATTTTTTTTTTTCTTTTGCTGATGCAGGAACATTATCTAAGCATGAAAACTTAATAAAATGTGGAGTGATACAGACTCAAAGCTTAATGCTTTTTTGAGGTGTTTTATCAGTCTTGAAGAGCAGCTGTCATAAAAGCACATTTATTACCAGCTGTCTGGTTGGTTTTAATTTACATGAAAAATTTACTGAAAAGCAATTGAAAAATCACAAAAGCATGTACAAATAGCATAAATTGCTGGAACTTTTGAGAGGAGCTTGCTGTTAGTGGTGTGTAACTGCTACTTGGGTAACCTGTCTAAATCAGAAAGTCTTTCCTTCACTCCTGCTTAACTGGTTTTCTTCCCTTGGAATTTAGCAGCAGATACAGCTGTTGTATACAGGCAGATAATAAATTAAACAAGGACTGCATGTTGTCTTGTCACGTACATGTGATGATTATCTCAAGTACAGTTGAGGTACAGTACTTTTCTTCTGTGCAGATGTGGTTGGTGAATGTGGCTGAACCCTGCCATTACATGAATGACACAAGCCTGCTGGCTGATTCAGAGCCATGTGTCATGCCAATGCCAACATGTGACAAACTGTTTTAGGAGTGAGACACAAGTTCTGTGCTAAGCCATGGCATTTTGTGAGCTGAACACCATTAAACCTATGCGTGTTCTTGGTCTTTATGAATATGAGGAAATACACTGCTTTAAGTTTTCATTGATGTTCTGTATGTTGATCTGTACTAGGTTAGTTATAACTCTGAGGCTCCATGTACTGGAGTCCACACTTAATGGTTTTAATGTTTCTTGTGGTTCTAAATAACATTTAAAAAGAAAAGTTGTCCACTTAAGCATGTGATATATTTGGAACATGGAAATAACATGCTGCAGTGGACCTACTGATAAAAATTTCAGTGACTTTGAACAGTGAGATATAAAATGCATATAAGGACATTTTGTTTGCTCTGCTAATAGCAATTGTGTAGGTAAAATGTATTTTTGAGAATGCTATGTTATCAGTCACTGGAAACTGTTATCCAAATAAATTCAATTCTTAAGCATATAATTGTTCTGGCTGTCTTTGTTTCTCTGCAGGGGAAGCTTGCTAACCAGAAGTCTTGCTGATATTGTAAAGAAAGAGGACTTTGTACTTGATTCAGAATATTTGGTCACATTATTAGTGATTGTGCCGAAGTAAGTTTATTCATCCAAGACAGAATACAATAAGAAGTATTAATCTCATAATATGTCTCACAACCCTATAATACTGTAACAATGACATCTGAATTTACTTGGGGTTTTCCTGGATGAGCAAACAGAACTGTTAAGATGCTCAGGAGGGATAAGTGTGTGTCTGTGCCTGCATTCCTTTATTCACAAAAACTCCTCATAAGGACTGCTGAGTGCTCATGAATTTCTTGATGAAACTGGAGGTTAGATTTATGTCTTATTCAGTGTTTGCTATGACTACTCGTGTTC
Source organism: Turdus rufiventris (assembly GCA_013186435.1). NCBI lineage: Eukaryota > Metazoa > Chordata > Aves > Passeriformes > Turdidae > Turdus > Turdus rufiventris. The sequence goes on from PYHW01009979.1 coordinate 6,917,451, forward strand.
CAGATGGTGTCCTTATGAAAATAAGTGCTGAGTAAAAACATGACTTGTTTTACATTAGAAAGCTTAATCATTAAATTATCCTGATTAGGACTATGCCAGCTTTCACCACTTAGTGAGTGAACTCTTTACTGTTTTGCTATACATGTTTTTAGATTGCCTGAACACTGATTTTGGTTTGTCTCTGCCACTGGACCCCTGCTTACATTGTGTCAAAGGCTTGCTGGGGGAACAGGCTGTTCTTATTTGAAATGTTTGAATAACAGAAACCTCATGTTTTCCCCTGGCCAAGAAAAGTGATACAGATGCCCAGCAAAACTGTAGTAAGATAACAAAATGGCCCTTGACTGTCTTTCTGGAGCTGCAAGCAAAGAGAGCTTCTAATTTATGAAAAGCTCCCTGGCTCTCTTTACCACCAGAACCATTACAGTCTGTCACATGTCAAGCACTGATGAAGGAAAAGCAGTTTTGCAGACTTTAGCAGAAAGCAGGTGGTTAGAATATCTGAGCTGTTATTATTCTTTGACTTGCTTTTGCTGTTGAAAGGATGGAACCTTTTCACAACCAACTACAGAAAGGCAGGGCTTCCAAAATTCCCAGTCCTTCAGGCAAGTGCAGGACTCTAGAGAACCTGTTTATAATTGAGTTGCATGAGGAAATTCTGATTAAYCTTAACRGTTAATATTCCATTTGATCCCCTGAGATCTRTACATAATGATGATTCAATTTCATAGTTCTTCATTTAAAAAATGTTCCACTTGTAARCTGACATGAAGACAGAAAATATGCTACTTTTGTTATTACTATAGTTTATCAATAATTATAAAAACATCATGAAGAGAACTGAGAGTTTGAGTCTTACTTTTTTCTGACAACGTATGCCTGAGATGGAAGATTTTATGATTAAATGTTTTTACCTTTAAGAAAAAAACTTGATCCATTAATCTCAGATTAAAAGTCTAACAATAACCTGTGTGTTTTCTAGGTTAAATTACAATGACTGGGTTAAGCAGTATGAAACACTAGCAGAGATGGTTGTACCACGTTCCAGCAAGTACGTTGTTAAATGCTGAATCTCATATTTGCATGTGCTGTGTTTCAGGAGTGCTCTTTATCTAGAAAGACTTTGAATTTTAAAGATTGGTCAAAAACTTGTCAATATGTCTGGCTTTAAAGCTTTATCTGATCAAATAATTGAGGAAAGATTCAAATGAACTCTAGGGGTAACAAAGTTATCAAACTTAACTTACGAGAGCAGAGTAACAGAACTGAAAAGTGAATCTAGTTCTGGTCAGATATATTCAGCTTCTAGCTGGAGTGGGATGGAGCTAAAGCCAGCAACAAATGCTGGCTGCTGGCCTGCAAGCTTTAGGTCTGTATTCACAGGAATTGAAACAAGCTGTACAAACTCTTTGAAAACTTCCAAAGAATGGAGAACTGGAAGTTTGAGTGGTTTTGTTGTGTACAAAGAAAGGCAGCTTGTCTCTTTGTGTGTCTGGTATCAAGCTGGTGCTGGGTGCTGTGGTGGGCAAGATTAAACCACTTTAGTGATTTTGTAACCACATCAAAGATAAAGTCCACGTGTAGCATAAAGCATCGGTTTGTGGTTAATTTTAACTGAAGGACTGAGGTTTTGGTCAGGCAAATCTGATACTAGCCATTCTGTGCCAGTTAAAAAATCTGAAGTTGCTCTGGATAGCTTCACATTTGGAAGACCTGCTAGTAATTCTTATTTAATCATTGGGAAACCATGGCCTAGGGCTAGCTTAAGAAAAGGCAACTTGTTAAACTGTTGGATAATGCTTGTGTTGAAGACAGTATGACATTGAGGAGCAGTCTAAATGTGTTCAAGCTTTTTTTTTTTTCCTTAGGTAAAGCCTCAAAATAAGCAATATATTCTTAAATAAAAATTTTTATAATTTTTTAAATAAAAATAAAAAATAAAATTTTTAAATAAAACAGTAAATCTAGGGGTCATCTTTACAGCCTAAGAAACATTTTCTTTTGCCAACCTGTATCTTTTTAATTTGTGCACTTTTATATCCATTTCATTTTTTTTTAAAGCACACATTTCTAATAAATCTGTGGTCCAGTATTTCAGTATTAAACCAGCTTCAGTTGCTTTTTTTGTTAAATAGTTTTAAATTTGAATGAATATTGTATGAAGTGGTTTTGTAAAGTCTCTCAATGTGAACTGTAAGCTGCCATCGTGTATGGAAGGGAGTAATTAAGAGCAGTCAGTACATTCTTTATGAGATGCTTAACTTGGGAACTAAATCCTGTATAGTTATCTACATTTATGTCTTGCCGTGTAGCAATAAAGTACAGCATGCAGTACTGTGTGACTGTTCTGTGCTGATTAATTCTGACACTTGGTTTGTTTTCTTTCTGTGTAGTGTACTCTTTGAGGACCAAGACAGCTACCTTTGTAATGTCACCTTGTTCAGGAAGGCAGTGGATGACTTCAAGCACAAAGCCAGAGAATATAAGTAAGGTTTATTTTGTGTGCATTCTGTCTCTTGTGCTATGAAGGATGTCTAGATAGGCACTTTTGATTTTATTCACTTCCAAATGCAGATTTATGGTCCGTGACTTCCAGTACAATGAAGAAGAGATGAAAGCCGATAAAGAAGAAATGAATAGACTGTCAACTGACAAGAAGAAGCAGTTTGTAAGTCTTACTAAACTGGTCATTATAGAAATGTGAGACATCTAAGACTTGTTATTGCTACATAAAAATTTTATGAAGTTGTGATTCAGAGAAAGCATTGTAAGGATGGCATGATGTAGCCAGCCTGCCACCCAGCTAATCTGCTCCAGGATAATTGAATTTCCTGCAGCACAAGTGCTCCTCACTGCATTGAACCAAGGGCTGGTAGTACAGCTCATAATGTTTGAAGTTTGAAAATGGACAAGTGTTTGAATTACATAATCAGATATTACTAAAAGGATCTTTAATATAGTTAGATCATGACAACTGAGATGAGGAACTGAAGAGACAATGGGAAGTTTCATTAAATGTCTCTTTACTTTGTATCAAAACACTCATGAGCCATTATGTCCATAGTGAACTCTGTCTTTAAATTGTCTTTTATTATCCTGGTACAGATACTGAGTAGCTGCTCAAAAATGCATAATGGGCTGAGTCTTTTTCTGATGTTTGAATAGCTTATTTTTTTAAACTCTCTTCTCTTTCACAGGGGCCTCTGGTTCGGTGGCTGAAAGTTAATTTCAGTGAAGCTTTCATTGCGTGGATTCATGTGAAAGCGTTACGTGTTTTTGTTGAATCTGTTTTAAGGTAATGAGGCAGATTTGAATAGTGATTTTCTTCCTAGACTTGGTAAGAATTTACATTAGCTTGGGTTTACCAAAGTGAAGCATGTGAATGCTGCTCTTCTGGCAAGGAGGAAGCAAAAAGTGGGGCAGTAAGAATAGCTGGTGGCAATAGTTCTTGTTGCCAGTTGTGAAATATTTAAGGTAGATAATTGTGTATCTTCCCCTTGGATAGAAGGTAGATAATTGTGTATCTTCCCCTTGGATAGTCTTTTCACTTTCCCTTTAGGAGTCACAGATACTCTGTACTTAGCAGGGAGAAATATTTGCTGGTTTTTAGGTTACTTTATGAGCTGCTTGTAACAAGAACTAACTACATCTTATATTTAAATGGAAAATTTGAATCGTTCAGAATATAAGCTCTTTGGGCTTTCAGTAACATAGATTGGCATTATGAATTATATGCTTTTTCTTTAAGAGATACCTTTTGTAGTCTGAACTTTTCAGTATTAAACCACTCAATATTCTAACTAGAAAATTTATCTCCTTTTTTTCTTCATACTATCCACAAGTTTTGTTACTAGTCAAGTACAGCTGTAGTTGTTTTGCAAAGAAAGGACTTTTATTTTTTATAGTTGAAGACATTCCTACCACGGTTGGCAAAGTGTTTTTAGCCTTTTGGATAAGTTGTCATAATGGAGAAAAACAGAGGAGAAAGAGAAAACAGATCACATGACCTTGCATTCATGCTGCTGTGGCCTTATTGTGATGACAAAACTTGGGTAAAGAAGAAAGCTGAACTTGATTGGAATGTTAGTAGCTGTTACCACACTCCTAGAAGGGAGGATTAAGTAGAAATGAAATTGTTCACCAAGGGTCATATGTAAAGTAAACTGGTAGTGTTCAAAATTTAGTATGACTGCTCAGGTAACATTGAGAATTATGCTAAATAGTCAAGAATTTAAAATTATTTTAAAATATTTGGGCTTCTGTTTTGCTGTTTTTAACTTGAAGTTCTACTTTTTTGATGCCTTATGAATTATAGACACAGAATGGTTTTACAAAAATAGAAATGAGCAGAATTTCCTCTTCAGCAACAGGATTCTTTCCCAAAATAAAATTCTGCTTTGAATTATGAAAGAAGGTTTATTTCAGCATTTCCATAGTTTTCTACTTGACTTCCTCAGGTACGGTTTGCCAGTTAACTTCCAGGCAATGCTGCTTCAGCCTAATAAGAAAACAATGAAGAAACTGAGGGAAGTTCTGTATGACTTATACAAACATCTGGACAGCAGTGCAGCAGCTATCATTGATGTAAGTACTTTTTAACTACTAGTATGTTTAAACAAAGCAAAAAGTCTACTGGCATCGTTAAAAGTCTGTATCTCTCCATATTCTTCATTTTCTCACAGTACATTTTTAAGGAGAATTTTGTCTCCTTAAAAAAATGCTGCTTCTGTTTTACACTTTCACAAGGCAGATGGTATTTAAAGTTGCAACCAATATATTTGAAGAGCTGTCTGGTTCAAAAGTCGCATGTAATTTCTTCTTACTGCATTCTTTCCTATACTGATGGAAAGATACAGACTGCAAGTTAGCATAGTAGTTGCCTGCTGAAAAAGGCTGAATCATTGTCAAAATGGAATTAGCATTTCCATCTGTGTAAAACTGGTTTGTTGGGAGGTTTAGTCTACTAATTTGCTTTGTATTAAAAAGCAGTAGTTTTCATAGTTAAAGGTTAACTAAAGATGCCATGAGTTTAGCTGAATTAAAAGATTCTTAACATTATATGGAATGTAATACATTTCCAGGCCGTTTTGTGGAAAGAGGATGTGAGACAATTTAGGTGAAAATTAAAGATGCTGAACTTAGGTAACTTCCTGTATCATTCAGCACCCTATAGCATTCTTATCATAAACAGTGTTTAGATGTAGTAGTGATGATTTGTGTTTAGTGTAGCAATGGATATGAATTATTGATACAGAACTACTTAGATTGTGTAAAAGCACTTTGTATTTACTTTTGAAAAATACTGTTAGTCATTTGTCAAAGTGCTAACTTAAGCTTGAAGTCTTACCAGGCGTATTTGCTTCCACAAAACACATGAATATTTCATGTACTTCTTAATATGTGTCTGAATTGTAAGAGTATAACTGGTTTCAAAACTTTGTTTGCAGGCAACTATGGATATTCCAGGTTTAAATCTCAGCCAACAGGAGTACTACCCATATGTGTACTACAAGATCGATTGTAATTTGTTGGAATTCAAGTAAAAGTTCCCTAACATGACAATCTTCTCAGTGTTGGTGTAAACAAACAGAAGTGAGGTTGAAGTATAATAATACTTTTAACATTCTACTAATCATATGCTTGCTTCTTATGTTAGGTGAATTGAACACACTGTGGTCCATCTCTAGGCATTTTCTTTTTAAAGAGCAGTGTAGGTAACCAGCTTTTAATCGACTATGTCTGTAAATGTATATTGAGAGAATTGAAGTATTTATAAACAGAGTGATTTATTTAAGGAAAAGCTTATCCCTCTTTCATATGGTGATCTGTGTTAATTCCATTTACTGTTGTTTATAAAAAAAACTTGTTTACAGAAGACTAGTGTAAATGTTCATGGCCATTTTGTTCACTTGATTTAGTAGATACAACTGTGTTAACATTGTTGAACTGTGATGTAAAGTATGTAAAATTGGTATGAAATCGTGCTTTCTGAATGGTTTAAAATTACAATTGATGCACTGTAAACACAGGGAAAATAAACATACCTGTGCAAATGTGTCACTTTGTTTTACCATGTAAAATTGCAGATACTTGTGTCTAAACTGAAGCAATGTGTTGAGCTTTTAATAGTGCTGCATCCTGCACACACTGGTACAGAAATGCAACTCGGTTCAGCACAAGAACTTTTAAGAGATGCAGGAATTAATTTTGCTGTGTGCAGAAAGGCCCAAGTATGTTGTTTGGCCACCACATGTATGTATGAATGATTTTTATGTTTATATCTTTGCAACTCTAAAAAAAGATATGAGACAATTGTTGGGAAGATGATGGCAAGCTGGGATAATAACAAGCTAGGCTGACCCGGGAGATTGATAATTCTTTGTTCTTTGCAGTCAGTTGAAGCTTTGAGACTATTTTAAGCTTTGTATGCTGTGCTATTAGATTTTTTTTTTTTTTTGGCAACATCTGTTCTACCACACAGGGAATATGATGGGTGCCTTTTAATATAAATAGAGAGGAGTTGTTTATTTCAGTAGCAGCTGTTACAAATATGCTACCTGTCTGAATAGCTAAATACGCAGTAAAAGCTGCAGTACTGTTTAAAACTGACTTGAATCAAGAGTGAGACCGGAGGAGTGCTGATTTGTCAAAATTAGTATTTGAAGTACTGTAGCCAGTGTATTCTATTCTCATTTAGCTTCTAACTGAAAATATCAGTGCTGTGGCTCCAAGCAGTATAGAGTTTTGGGATCAACTGTGGGATCTATAATCATAACCTAGCAGCACCTTTGAGGAATTGGCTACCTTTGTAAGCCTACATGGATACCTCTATTAAAAGGGAACTGCAGCTTTTGAGTGCAAGAGTTGCATCTAGCTACTAATTTTGATGGGGTTTGATGTTTGTGAAAATATTTGCTGTGTAAATTTATATTTGCTTTTCTTCCTATTTTTATAGACCAAAAGGGAAATAGTGAGATCAGGTGTCCTGTTGTGGTCACATTTCTGCTTCTCCCACTTCTCATTTCCTTCCAGAAGATAACAGCTGTTTACTGTGTTGTCCAGGTTGTTAAAGTGTGCCCAAGTGCAAGAGGTTCCCTTTTATTACCCAGCACTGCCTCTTCCACTGGCTTTTGTTACTGCCACACACAAAGGTCATCTTGGTTCTGAGCCCACTATAACACAGAGACTGCTTAAAGAGGTTTTTTTGTCCTGCCTCTCTAATCAGAGGAGGAATCGGGCTAAACTGTTGTCTTTGTTCTTCACCTTAGTTCTCTTTTTCTGGGTAAGGGCTTAGGTTTCCAGTGAGTACTGTATGAAACGCGTTGCTGCATAGTTGACTTTGTTCAAGATACTGGTATCTGCTCAATCAGCCTCAGAACCTTCTGAAATGAATGGAAGCAAAGGGCAGGTGGACAATAGAATGACACCACCACCCAAAGTGAGGGTAGCAGTCAATATGCTGAAAAACAGAGAGCTGTGGAAATGCTGGAGAAATGGGCTGACAGGCACTGCATGGACTTCAGCAAAGAGAATTGCCAAGTCCGGTGCTGGGCCACAGATAACTCTTATGCCCTAGTCTGGGTTGGGTGTGGACTAGCCCGGAAGCAACACTGCAGAGAAGGAGCTAGGATTGCTCATGGGAAACGTGTTTGTGCCCAGCCATCTCCTGGGATGGGTGTTAGCAAGAGGGTAACCATCCTTCCCCAGTTGTAAAGTCATGTGTGGGCTCTATAATGCAAGAAAATGGAGTACCACAATGGAGAAAGCCCAGTGGAAGCTACCCAAGCTTGTCAGGAAGGTGGGGCGTGTCACACTGTGACTGGGAGAATAGTGTCTCTCCATGCTGGGGAAGAGATGGGGAAAGGCAAAGAGCAGATTTTACTGATATTTACAACTGCCTGAACAGAGGATACAGAGAAGATGGAGCCTCCTGATGTGCCTGGGCACTTCTCGGATACATGGCAATAAGGAGAGGCAAAGGGTGCAAGTTTGAATGTGGGAAAGTCTCACTGGATGCTGTGGGGGAAGTTGACCTTGGCTGGTAACTTGCCAGCTGCTGTCTCACTACTCCTGCTTGATGGGACAGGGGACAAAACAAGGTGATAAAGTTTCTGAGTTGAGATAAAGACACAGAGATTGCTTACCAGTTACTGCAACAGGCCAAATAGGCTAGACTTGGAAGAGAGAGGAAAGTTGGAGTTGCAGAAATTTATTGCCAATTCAAGGTCTGGTAGGAAGCCGACAAAAGTGAAATGTCTTATTCCCTTTTTTTTTTTCCCTGAGGCTCAGCTTAACTCCTTTACTCCTAACCTCTGTCTTTCTGTGCAGCAGCTTAGAAGGATGGGGAATAGAGGTTATGATCATATGTTCATAATGATTGCTGTCTGCTTTACCTTCCTCCTCACACATTTCCCTTGCTTCAGCATGGCTCCTTCCACAGGCTGCAATCCTTCAGAGTAAACCTAGTCTAGCACAGATCCTGTGTGAGTCATGTTTCCTTCAGGGCTTGTCCACCTGGTCTGATTTGGGTCCTCCAGAGTCTACAGTGTGGGAATGTGCTCTGGCACAGACCTCTAATTAGGCTGTAGGATGGTTCCTGCTCCACTGTGGTCCCCTCTGTGGGCTACAATGAAATAAATAACCTGCAGTGCATTTCCTTTCAATGATGTATCTAGTCTGGCATTACCTGTGGCTGAGTAGACTCAAAATTGCTGTTGAAAAGCAAGGAAAATTGTAGAGTATTAAATATTAGTAACCAACCTGGAATAGCTGATGTCTGGATATCGTTGGGCCTTTTTAGTGGTGAAGAGAGATATTTTGGATACAGGAGCTGAGAGTCAGTCTCCTTAGATTTGATTTATAGGAAAAAACTAGAAACCCACAAACCCACATAATTTTACAATTTGTTGTATTTCTGTGATTCTTCTAAGATTTCTGGCAAATGAAAGATGGTTAAAACTGTGTAGAAATGGAAATGTTTCATTTTGTTTCCAAGGAGCATGCCAAGTGATTAGGTTAGAGAGTAATTTGTGGAAGAAATTAAAAACGTACTATAGTCTGGAATGTGAGGAGTATGGGGATTTTATTTTTCTTAAAATTAAGTAACAACAGATGATTTATGTCTTAATAGGAAAAACAGACATAACTTGATTGTCACAATTTACATGTGTGTAATCAGAGTCTGAGAAGGGGAGAAAGCTGCTGCAGAGCAGAAGTCTCTAAAATAGAAATGCACTAGTCTTTTAGTAAATTTAACATAAATCTTGAAATGCTGATGGATGCCTTTGGAAGCTGCCAAATAAAACTTAATAATGGTGAGAAAGTAATACCTGCAGTAGGTTCCAGGGTCATCAGGACTGGGAAGAAGAATAAGCAGAGAACTGGGGAGAGGCAGAGGGAGTGTGGTAACCAGGAGCTTGTAGAAGGAGACCTGGTAACTCCTATTGAACAGAAAGGTGTATGGGAGAGCATCACCATAGATGCGGTCAGAGCAGCAGAGGATTTCAGTGAACTTTAAGGAAAATAAACCACCACGAATTTGTTGAAGAAAACAAGCATCACTCTGTCTTAAAGAAGGGCAAGAAGAGGATCTGGGGAACTACTGTCTGGGCAGCCTGACCTCGATCTCTGGGAAGGATGAAGGAGCAAATGTGCCAGGGCAGGAAGGTGATTAAAGGTAGTCAACCTGGAGTTGTGCCTTACTGACCTGATGGACTTCTGCAATGTGATGATGGAGTCAGTGGATGAGAGCAGAGCAGTAGATGTTTGTTTATCTTGGCCCTTGATGCTGTCTCCTATAGCATCATTGGCAAACTGATGGAGTACAGACTAAGTAAATGCATGGTGAGGTGGACTGAAATGGAGGTGAATTTATGGGGCCAAAGGCTTGTAATCAGTGGCACAGAGTCCATGCAGAAGCCACTAGTTACTACTGGAATGTCCCAGGGTTCAATACTGGGGCCAGTATTTTTGAACATTTTTATTATTGAGCTGGATGATGGGATAGTGTGCCTTCACCAAGTTTGCTGATAACACAAAACTGGGAGGAGAGGCTCATATGCCAAATGGTCCCTGTTCAGAGGCCCTTAATACACTGCAGAAGATGGAACATGGGAACTTTATGAAGTTCAGCAGAGGGAAATGTTGGCAGGCGCCACTGAAGACCATAACCTAGTCCTCCCTCCTCTAGCCAGGTCAGGAGGAACAGATTGCTCAGGACTGTGTGTAAGGGGTTGAACATCTCCACAGCCCTCTCTGAACACTTTCCTGGTGTTCAAACATCCAGGTAGTAAAATTGTGTTCTGTTCAGACAGGACAAGATGTGTTTCTGTTTGGGCACCAGTGAGAAGTCAGGCTCCCCCTTTACACCCTCCCATCAGTATGAATAAACATTGATACAGTCCTCTTGAGACATAATTATTTTTTTGAGCAGAGGGTAGTGAGGGCCTCTGCAGTATCCAAGCACTTTTTTTTCTGGGGCTGTTTTTGTTGTAAGGAATATAGCTTTTGGATATGGCAATGCACAGGGACCAGCAGACAGGGATCTTTGTTTCTGTTTCTTTTTTAATATATAATATTCTGGAATGCTTAGCATTTAAACCTCTATAATAATTCAGTTTTCATAATTCAGCTTTCAGATACATTTATCTTTCAATGATCTGCTGAACTATTAGATAAGAGTTTAGGCAGTGTCTGGTTTCTGAGAAGTGTTTAGAAAGTAACTTCTTCCCAGATATCTTTGTACTTTAATTGTGGTTTTCTGGCAGAATTCCCACTGCAGGAGGGATGTTTGAATTGTGCTCCATCACTTATGTCAACAATTGCACTGTTTGTCTTCCACCCAACCAGGACTGGATTCTTAGAGTGAAAGACTCTAATATTTGCCAGCAGCTTAGTATTTGTTTCCAGGCAGTGTGTAGTTTATCTTATACTGACTTAAATATCTTTAAGACCGCAATTGGTGAGATGAGTCAGAAGCAAATGGTATCACACTTCACTTCATGGGGATAGGATCCCTGCCTGGGATCGTTTCACATTGCTTCAGTCTAAACAAATGAACTCCGTCACTCTCTGTACTGTGGCATTAACGGCAAGAATCGCAGATGGACTAAATCATGAGCGCTTCCTCTTGCAGAGGTCTGGGGTTTGTGTTTCACCAAGAAGCTCACATTTTGTAGGCTCTGGGGAAATACAAATGTAATATTGGTATTCCTGAAACTTCACGGAGTAGAATGTTGTTTCCCCAAGGTTCTTTGGAGTCTGTAAGTAGGTTGTTGCAATGCTGTATTTCCCTGAGACACTGAGTGAGGTGGTGGTAGAGGGACCTGGGAAGCTGTAGTTGTGTGAACACTTTTGGACAGTCCTGCATTGGACAGAGCCAACGAGAAAACTACAGGGGAAACTGCATTAGGCAAGAAGAGATGGTGGAGAGACAGCTTTGAACAGATGACACTTTCATGCTAAAGAGCTACAAAGAGCAGTGTGAGTGCACCCATCATAGGACTCGGTTTTGGCCTCACCATCACTTTTCTGAAAATGTAGAAAATGTGAGTTTAGCTTTTGTCCTCCGCAGCTCATCAAGGAGCTCTCCTGTCTAACTCTGGGTGTGTGCTGTCACATCTCCGTGACAAATGGCTTTGTTTGATCATCTGCAGAAATGAAAGCTGTGCTTTTCACCTCTAGAGAGCGACCTCGAGCTGCTCTCGAATAACTGCCGGGGTAAAACTCTCATGAAGCCTTTGCTGAATGCTTTGAGTTTGAACTGAAGTGTTTGGTCCTTGAATGGTCTTCAGGTCTCATAGTACCAAGGAAGTTTTTAATACTGTCCATAATTACTGTGTTTTGCTTCTCCACACTCCCTAATGATTCATGTGGTGCCAAGCACACCATGAAGTGAAGAGCCTGAAGCAAGTGGCATGTCCCAGTGGTGGAAGAGAATTCTGGTGGACTCAGAATTGCTACTTAAAATGGTACATGTCTAATTTAAGATACACTATGAGATTTGAATATTTTAAAAGTAGATTCTTTGACCACACTGTTTACTAGTACTGTTTATTTTACCAAATATTAAGTGAAGACATTTGAGGGATCACATGTATTTTCCATCAAAGTAAAAGTCTTCAGCTTCCAATCCTCTGTAGCATCTCCTTTTGCAATGTACAATCTTGCTCTACACGCATGGCAGCAGGAGTGATCCTGCAGCTGAAGGCTGTACAACTTTAATGCAGGCCTTTAAATCTTTTTCTCTTTTTAAATAGATTTGTGAGTTTTTTGATGTGTGAAAATATCCCTGTAGTTCCTAAGCTAATAAGGTTTTTTTTTCCCCACAACAGACGTAGATTTTAAAATCAAATACTGAAAATGTAGGTCTTTAATAAATTCCAGTAGAAGGTTGCCAGAAGGTTGCCTTTTCCTTTCAGACTCTCCAGGAGGAATTCCTGGTGTCTGGGCACATGTGGGAATCATGACACAGTTACTTTATCTTGCATGTGTTTGTTTTGCCATTCTCTACCTTGTGTGAGCGATAGCATCAGTCCAAAGCAGATCTGACAGCTGGTCCAGGGGAACCCCACCTGTCTCCCCATGTCCTGGTTACCTCCTTTGGCTAAGAGAAAACAGAAAAGCTGTTTTCAACCAAGCTTCACCTGTAAACATGATGGAGAAAGCAACCATAGGAAGTGTCACTCTGGGTTACATGGGACAGTGTCACTTGGTAGGGCCCTGCTTTCCCACAGCAGAGCAGCTAGGAGCAGAGCCTCAGCCCTGCTTGCTGTTCTGCTCTGTCACATCACCTTGGTTACATTACTGTGTCACAGGATGTTCCTTACTGCATCTCTTAATTCTCTATCCTTCTGCAACTCCAGCTTCCCCATTTTCCCCTTTTTCCCACTTCTCTGGACTTTTCTACTCCTCCCTTCCCATGTTCCTCTTGTATTTATAAACTGCCACGCTACCAGAGGCAGCAGTTTTGAATGTTTTCATGTTGCTAAGGGATATTTTTGCTCTCTTCTCAAAATCCTGGTTTTGTTAGAAGTGTTTAGTACCTGCAGTCCCCACTTGGTTGCTCTAAATTCAGATGCATTTTTGTCTTTATCTCCCATAGCTAAACAGCAGCTTAACTTGCCATATTCACCCTTGTGAAAGCTTGCAGTCATTACTAAAACTACTTTCTTGGATAATACTGTTTCAGAATTGGTTATATTTCAAAATATGTTTGTTGAGTGTATTGTGTGTTTTTGGAGAGATTGTAACCTGCTCATTAGGGCCTATCCAGCCTGGACCAGGCTCTGGAGCATGTGCCTTGGAGGTCCATCAAACTGTGGCAATCATCAGTGCCCCAAAGTATTGTGAAGCAAAGGACAGGCTGATTATTTGGCCAATCTACTCATTATGCTCCACTGATTAAGGGTCTGGAAATATTAAATTACATATGGATTTTCAGCTAATGGTACAGCAAGTAATCAAGATGAAAAGACACGGTTTTCACCAACTGTTGGAGTCAAACTAACCATAAAAATTCCAGTTATCCCTTGTGAAATTATGGATCAGAGTTACCCTTGTCAGTGTTCTTTCAACTTGATTCAAGGTTAAATAGGTGTCAGAAAAAACATGAAAACAAGCATCATGAGCTTAGATGGATGCAATAGGAAATGCACAGCAGATGCAGCCAGAGAGAGTTCACCCCAAATGACAGGTCTGTACTGCTTCTGGGACTGTTGTGGAGAGGTGTGAGTGCCACTATGGCACCACGGGGGCTTTGTTGGCCTGTCACTGGTACACTGGGCATTCAGGTGGCCTAGAAGTGCTCANTTTTTTTTTTTTTTTTTTTTTTTAATGTAATCTGTGCACAGAGAGGCATGTCTGCAATGCAGAGCTCCAGGCTGTAGGAATTTCTTACTGTCATTTGCTCTAAACTAATAAGCATTTTTGGCTTCTTTCTTAATTTTCCATTTAAAATGGTGTTGAACGAGTGGGATGCAGTTACTCTGCCACTGCAGTTACCTGCACATAGCCTGGTGAGAAGTGGCAGGCTGTGCCTTAACATGCCATAGTAGCACTTGCTGAGTGTATTTCCACATCTGAAAAGGATTAATTCTGACACATTGCTGTGCTGATGGATCCTGGCTCTAGGCCAATGAAACTATTATGTCAGCAGAGTATTGTAAGGGTCTGTGTGTCTGCACTTACAGAGAAACTGTAAAACATCAGATTTTAGTTCCTGGTGGCAATGAAATCTAAAATTATTAATGACGAACAATTTTGTGCTAAAGGGTAAATCAGTGACATTTTTAACTGGGGTACATAACTTTCTAGAATAAAGCTTATATGAATTTTACTTTATCAGAATGAAATGGAAATAGTACGTTTCTTCCCAAATACCAAACTGGTGTAGTATGAATTCTTCTCTTCAACTGTCCAAAATGGTTAGCTTCTAAAAATGTGTGACACACCTGTAGTAGCTAAATTTTCATAAGAATTTAGAAAAATGCTTGTAAGTGCATATCTGTGAGGATCTTTGATACCAGCTAGGGGTGCTTTTAATCCAGTTTCCCTCTGGTTTTCACCTGGGCTTCTCACCTTGTGGGAATGCTGTGGTTTACAAAAATGTTTTTGCCCAGCTCTGGCAGGGAGAGCTTTGGCTGGCTCTTTTGCAAACGTCTTTTTCCTCCTCTGAAGATATGAGGTGGTCCAATGGCACTGTAGATGTATGAGGGTGGATGAAAGAACCAAACCTTTTGGAATTGTGTCTCTGAGGGGACAGCACTAAAGCCATCTGGAAACACCAACACACTTCATGGGTTTGGGTATCTTTTGTGTAGAGGCTGAGTAGGCATTTACTGCCATCATCCTCATCACTGTGACTGCTGTGACACTCATTATTAATACAAATAACAGTTTCAAACCCAGTACTCTGGATATTTTTGAGTGGGACAGAACTCTGTGGAAAATTGATAATTAAACTATTTAGGAAGAATTAGCCCAGCTGATATCAGAATGGATTATGGTTCCTGCATCTTGGTATTTTTCTTAAAATTATTGTGGTTAGTACTATAAAGTAGGGGTTTCAAATTATTTTAGGAAATTTTCTAATGGAAAATCTATTAAGACAATAATTAGGTAAAACTAACTTTACATTCTTAAAAAAAAACCAAACCCACATCTAATAATTAAAAATCAGTTTTGTATTTATTAAATATTTAACATTAAATATCTAATAAATCTAAAAAATTAATAGTAAATATTTAATAAATCTAAAGCTGGCCTTATTGAAAGATATTACTTAGATAGAAAAGGATTTTCTTTTCTTTCTGTGAAAAAAGCTGTTGTCATAGAAAAGTACATTTTCATTCAAGCACTTCAAGCTTCAAAACTTGGAGCTAAAATGAGCAGGTTGCATACCATCCCCATTTCAGCTAATGATCTCCTGCCACTTGTTTCTGTCAGACTTGGATTGCACTCAAAGGCTAAATCAAAGCTGTAATTTTCCTGTTCTGCTTTGCTGGAGAACAGTTCAGGCTCCTAACTCAGGCCTCTGTATCTCTCGTTGACTCTCACACAATTAACCCTAAGGAATGTAGTAATCAAACCAGAATAATAATAAAAAATAAATTTTTGTTCAAAATAACTATGTGGATGCATAATTCCTCATGAACAATTTTCTAATTAAAATTAAAAAATAAAACAAACAAACAAACAAAAACCCCTATAACTCGAAACCACAAAAAAAACCCAAAAAACCCAGAACCCCACAAACAAACTAACAACAACCAAAAAAGCCCTAGCCAAAACCAACAAACCCACAAGGGGTTCTCCACGACAATGAAATTCAAGTTTCAGAAGATAGTTGTGGATTTCACAACAACCTCTGGAAGTGGATCAGCTTCTTCATAGAACTAATTTTTTGTGTAATTACTAACACCTTGTCTTAAGCAGCTATTGGCAGAAGACAGTATCTCAAAGCAGTATGTTTTGAAGTAGCCAACCTTTTTGCATAACCTGGCAAAGGAGCCAGGATGTGAGGAGCCAGGGTTAGCAAACAGAAGGCAGCCTAACCAAAGTGTGAAATTCAGCTCTAGATGGCAAAAATGGTGTTGTCTGTATGTAAGCTGGCTGTCAGCTCTCAGCATACACAGCCTGAGAAGCAGCAGTCAGTGCTGTGTGAGCAGGGCTGTCCAGTGCCATTTCAAAAGCTGAGATCTGCTGGTAGAGTCACAGAATTGTTTAGGTTGGAAAAGACCTTTAAGCTCATCAAGGTAGAATCATAGGGAAGACATGGGGCCAGTGGGAGGCCCATATCCATCTGGACCCTACCTGGGTCTCAAAGTGCTTTGCTTATCTGCTTGAAAACCCTCTGGCTGAGCAGCTGAACATCTCTG
>PYHW01009979.1:6936035-6948247 GCA_013186435.1 Turdus rufiventris
GTGGCAGCCCTGAAACACATCTGTAAGCGGAAGGCTTCTGGCAAACTGAGCCCAACCTGGCAGGAGCAGCCTCCGGCCCTGCTCTGCTTCCGAGAGGAAAACATGGCTTTGCTGTCGTCATTCAGAGAAGGAGTGGAAAGAAGAAATAAATAATCTGCTGAGATGGGAATGGTAATGGAGATATATTCTGAAACTGATGTAAATCCTGTTTGGTGACGTGCTGGTGAGTCACGAGGGTGGGTGGAAGTGATTTTGCATAATAACTGTATCATCTGCTCTCTGCAACAGCAAACGCAGGCTCTGTGCAGCAGCCAGTGAGTCATATGCTGTGTACCAACCTGAAAGGGGTGAAACCTCAAAATATTTACAGTTGGATTTCACATCTCTGTGCTAAAAGGCATTGGGAGTGGGCACGTGTGGTGCACAGCTGTTCTGGTCTCCCCTGGACTGGCCACATCCAACCCAGGAGTCAACACTTTGGAGGCATCTTAGGAAGATGCTGCTCTAGGCTCCACAGAGTTTAGATAGAATAAAAAAAGACAGACATGAACAGGAGGACAGGACCTTTCAGAATTAACATTTATAAAGAATGAGGCTGAATTTAGGATAATTGTACTGAGGTAAATTTTCAATGGCACTTTAAAATAAGTTTAGCAGAAGCATTGGAACTCGAAGGAAGACACATGTACAAAAGGTTGGTGCTGAAGCTTAGAATATTCACAAGTACTTACTGAATAGAGATGATTTTTTTCTTTTTTTTAAAGCATTTTATTTTTAGATGACAAAATATGCTTTAAAATTCAGCATGCTTGCTCTTAATTGGGCTCTTACATGCTGATAATGCAAATGTAATTAAGTCCTGCCAGTTTCCGTCTCCTATTTCCCATCGTCTTGGCACTGTAGGGGACAGACGAAAAAAAAAGCCTAGGAAAAGAAGACAGAAAAATATTGTGTTTTTCAGGTTTATAGTTGACTGAGTTGACTCTGTATATGTAGAATGAGAAAATCCTCAGCTTTCATAATGTAGAACAGAACTAATGGAGTGTCTGACTACTTCCTTTTAAATTGCATTTAGATTTTCCTGCACTGTTGCTTTAGGCTAATAGAGCATCTAGTCTATATCAAAATAAATGAATTACCTATAAACAATTAAAATGTGGCAGTACCTGCCTAATTTTGTAGTATCCCCAGAGAGAAGAATAACATCCAAAGGAAAAAAGTCAAAGATATTTTAATTAAGACTTGGGTATTAGGGCCATAAATTTCAGGCTCAGTCTGCCAGGAGCAACTGAAGTGATAAATGTTTACCCAGTATGATACTTAGTTACATAAAATACTGATTTCATAACTAGGTTTTATGATTTACCTTCTTAATTAGGAACAAAGTGTAGTCTTGTAACAGAATACAAGGTAAACAGATTTTATGTGGAGGAGCTCTGCAGAGACTTGGGTAAATGAGAATAAATCCATCACTGCTCTGTGCTACAGCTCCGTTCGCTGTCTCAGTTTTCCAGGGACATTATGGTTGGTGCCAGTGTTGGGTTCTGCAAGGCAGCAGCGACTGATTTGCACCCTTGTAGGGACAAACTCAACGGCTCTTTCTGCTGGGGAGTACCACCCAGGTATTTTGAGCTTCTCTCTGCATTATCCTTTCTTACTTCCATTTAATATCCTTGCTGGAGATTGCACTTGATGTTCTTTATTCAGGGCCTTAATAGAGTTATTTAAACACTCTTAAATGAGGCCTGGTGCACAGCTGACAAGTCCTTTTCCCAGAAAATAATTTCCCAGGAAATAAGCTGCCAGTTTATTTGAACAAGCCTGGGAACCCAAAGGGACTGGAGGAAGATTTTACACCTTTGATAAGAAAGAGATCTCGGCTGGGCTGTCACAGCCTAGCAATACTTTATAGAATGTGTTTCCATGGGTGGTTACTGCACCCTCCGAACAGTCTGGTGAAGGGAATGGCTGTTCAGAACAACCAGCAGCTCTCGATGTGACAAAGTAATACAGCCAAAACTTCTTTATTATGACCTTTTTCATACCTCTTTTTCTTATGATCCCTATGAACTCACAGGAAAATAGGAGGTATTTTCCATGAGGACAAATACACCTAGCCACTGGCAAGCATGCTAGACCCCAAGCATCCCACTTTCCTGAAAACCCAGGATCCACCATCACCCAGTCACTGCTTTTGTGCAGTGGTTGTAATCTACTTTCTATCCTTGACTGCAAGTGGGCTAACTGCATTCCAAGAGCAGCAAAGGGCACTGCTGCTCAATTCACAAATTAACCAAATATCCTCATGCAACTTCGGAATGTTTGAACTTCCAATGTGTCAGAAGTCAGATGAGGCAAACCTAAGGTTTTGTCTTTCCACGTACTGATTTTGAAGATCTCTGTTCACACAGCACACAGAAAAGGCAGTATGCACATTGTACAAAGATGCACATCTGCCCCAATTTTCAGTCATAAGTGTCGGTAAGATACAATGAGGACAGTTTGGGGTTTTTACTACTTGCTGGGAAAGTGAATATGATTATACTGATCCTAAACTTCTCACTTATGCCAAGCTTACAGTTTGTTCACTGAGAAACACTCACTATTCACAAGGGGACAAGATTGGGCCCTGACAAATTCAGGTCAGCAATAAATCCAGCTGTGGTTCAAAGGCTGAGAAAGCTGAAAAGAAATGACCACAAAATTTCCTTGATAGTACTCCATCACAGGAAACTTCTGTGCTGCCAGTTTACAGTCAATCACAATTAAGAATCTAGTAAATTATTATTTTGAAATGAAATAGGTTCAGATGGGGGAATGAAAGGCCTTGCTCTCTGACTGTGAAATAAGAATTTGAGGTTCTGTTTCAGAGTAATTTTCAAACGTGAAAATGATGCAGTGGAACAGTGAGTTAATTTACTTCTGTCTATTCATGGCTCTTTGGACACATCTTACCAACCTTCACAAGCAGCTAATATTCAGGATCACCCACACATGTCAGGAAGCTATGAATACTAAACTGAAAACTTTCTTGGTTTGAATGGCTGTATCAGATAAATGAATGCTACTATTTCCTTGTTGAAAGAAAAGCATAATTAATGCAGAGCAATGTGGAAATTATATGGTATAAATTCAAAAACTTTCAAAGATAATTATTTGAGAAATTAAGGAAAGCAAATTCTATTTTTCAAGTGTTCACAATAGTAAAGGGGAATGCTCGATCCTTTACTCATACAAACAGTGAGAAAGCTGCAGAGGCAATCTTGCTTCCAGGCATAATGCAAGCTTGTAGTGATGATGTCAAATGGGTATAGCACAGCTAATTAATTCTATTTCTCCTCAGATACACAGAATACATTGCTAGAAAGAAAAAGTTTTAAATTCAAATTCTTCTCTCCCCTCTAATGATGTTCTTGAACCACAGGGATCCTGAGTAGGTCAGTAAACTGATGCACTGTCTATTTTCTGGGGTGAAGAAAACAGATTTGTGAGAAAAGCTGGGGTCTGAAACCAGACTTAACACCATCTAATAAAACAAACAGAGATGCTGCACAAAAAAATGAAGAGAGGCAGGACATCTCCTGAACCTCCTATTGCTTCTTCTGCACCTACCACTGAAATGGTCATTAGGATACAAAAGAATTAATTGACCCAGTATCACCAAAGGGGAAATTAATAATAAGTGCTAAAACAACTATGTAGGAATTTTATGAGGAAGAGTTTCTTTACATTAAGCTTATTTTAGAGGTAAATGTAAATTCCCTAAGATCCTCCTTCCCTTGTTCATCCCCTGCTCATCCTGTCCTTTTACTTCCTACTCACATTATTTCAAGTAGCGAATTTTGAAACCAGCATACACAGAGCAGACATCACTGACAGCATGAGGATGAAAAACACGACTGCAGTGTGCACCAGGCAGCACAAAACCAGAGCAGCCAACACACAGTCCAAGCTCCACTAATAGGATCTGTGGGAGACCACCCTTTTTTAGCAATTAATGAAGAGAGGTCAGATTTTAATGCCTTAATCATCTCCCAGTGTGAGGATAGCAGCATGACAAATTAAACTTGATCCAAAAAATTGCATTTTTAATCCCTCTCCTGCTAGGCTACACCACCTCAGGTGCTGAAGTAAAGGAAGAAAAACAAGTTGTAAAGTTTTTCCCCTCAAGAGTTCTGCAGATTTTAATTCTTCACTTGCACATTGCCATCAACCTCTTCCTGTCCTGCATCAATCGCTCTCCTCCCAGCTTCACAGGCTGAGTAGCTCCCATATGGGACTGCAAGAGATGGAGTCAGGCCAAGAATTAATCTGATCCTGGGTATTTTCTGTTTCTGGAGGCAGATTTCCTTTTCAGTTCACTTTTTTTCCCCCAATATGATTCTCAATGCAAAACTAATATTATGGAATTCATACCCTTATATGAATACCCTTATCTTGCTGTGTTAAAGATGCCATCACCTGTTTCATGCCAGCCAACATGCACTTCCCTGCCACAGGCTGTGATGTTTTATAGCTACAGCACACACACTCTACACAATGGCTGTGCCTCTGTGCCTCAGAGTTTGCTCTTTAGCTCAGGAGGGAATCAGAATGGTGCAGATCCATCAACATTTTACCCTGCACACTAGGCAGTGAGTAGTAATTTTCAATAATTCAGAGTGAACCATGATAAAAGAGTATCTACAACTGTATTTGGCTCTTTTAACAGAACAATGCAAACTTCTTTTTATCTCCTAGTCTGTTAAATTTATTTCAAACACACCAAAGAATAAAACTTCCTTTACTTGTGTGAAAAAAATTTCCGGTTTCATAATGTAGTTCTCAGTTCCACTAGGAGCTGATGAAAACAAAACTAAATAATTTACTTACTAGAGCTAATAAACATTTTATTTTAGTCATACAAAAAATCGTATTTGAAAGTATGTTTTTAAATTCAAAATCAAAATGACACCAGAAGCTTAAATATTAAATCTGTAATAGTTACATTATTATTATTTTTCTGCAGTAATTTTCTCAATGTTCCACCAAAAGTGGAAATTTGAAAGATTATGTGAAATACAAGTGCAAGCAAAATGAACGTGTTTCAATATAATGCTTTAAGACCCCACTTCACATTTATAGTCCAATTCCTCTCTAGTGGTGGTAGTAACAGCAGGAAAGAAAGAGAAGCCTTTCATTGCTCTCTTGCTGTTGCTTTTTCAGTTTGAAAACTGTGCTAGGAAAAATAAGTGTTGGAAGACAAAGTTCCTGCAAGTACAGCTAGAACTGAAATCAAAGAGATGTGAAAGCACACGTGTCAGCAGGCAGCAGCCTGCCAGATCCCCTTGAATTTTTAAGTTAAAATGAAACAGGCTCCCCCAAGTTCTGCTCCGGTGTGTTCTTCATTTAGAGCTCTTGGTCTAGGAGGTTTTGCACAATTACAGTGTAAGACACTGATGTGTTGTTCATGTTTTCATTTGAAGACTCAGGGATGTCTGGCAGTTTTTCCTGGGCCATGCCCTATGCTCACCTAGGGCACACAACTCCTGGGAAGGGTGATGGGTGTTAGGCGTTTTTATTGGCTTCAGACACCATTATATCCCATTGCTCTGGGGACTGTTTGCTGGGAGCAGTTTGATTGAAGTATAACCACTTTTGAAACTCTCTTTTTATAGAAGTAAAGTATTTTTAATCTACCAAAACATTACCACAGTGATGGAAAATGCAGCTCACATCACTGCCCCACTCACCCTGGGACCTTGGTAGCACAAGCAAAGGGACAAGAGCTGTTGGCAGCACCCACACGGGTAAGGGATCTCAGCGGACCTCAGTCAGAAAGATTGCTGTGAGCCAGTGTTTGGCTGGGAAACTGCATAGAAACCCCTCAGTGGTCACCCGTTTGGGGAAGAGCAATGGGTGATTTGGTGGCCTGGACAGCAGTCTCTGATCTGAATCCCTTCAGAACAAGAACGTGGGACTGACTGTGGGATGCAAAGCTAAGGTCTATGGGATCCTTGTAAGGATCTTGAGCCAGCCTTAGGGACAGGAGCTTTTCTCCAGAGACTTTGTGTTCCTACTCACAGCTCCCATAACACTGGTCAGCTTGAATTTGGATTCCAATGGATGAATCCTTTTTAGCCAACAGCCATGCTGTGTAATGGCATGAAGTGTGGAACATGACTTCTGTTTTGCTCTGTAGGGTCTCATAAGGGAAGGAGTCATTCCTGCTGCTCTACTTCAAAATTCTTCCAGGAGAGAAACACATGGGATAAAATCTCCCCCTCAGGACATGATCCCTCAGTGCCTACTGTTCATGGGGCTGGCTCCAACCCTGCAGGGACCTCGTGAAGCAGCTCTTGCAGTACAAACTGCAACCAGCATCAACAGGACTCAGTGCAGAATCTCTGTCACTTAGGTTACCCAAGCAAAAATTTAAATTACAGTATTGTTTTGCAGGAGTCTTATGTTCTTGGTTATTTCCCAGAGTGACTATTCAAGAGGAAAGAGTGGAAGCATCTCTGGAGTTGAGCAGTCAGTATTGCACCTTCAGTTCCCAATTATACAGCAACAACTGGAACGCCGAAGTGGGAGCGAGGCTCTCCCGGCTAAAACGGGGAAGGGACAGACGGCTTGGTGAAACAGAGCGCAAGACCCAGTCGCAGCACACGAGCTGGGGGCTGCTGTGCGGTGCTAGCTGTGGCACGGCGGCACGCACATGTAAATCCTGTCCGTGCAGATGCCAGCCCGGGAGCAGGGAGCTGCTGCCCGGCGCGGTGTGCCTGCCCCTGGCCGGAGCGGCTCGGCCCGGCAGAGCCAGCAATCCCCGCTTCTGGAGACAGCCGCGGGTGGGGAAGGATCGGGGACGAGCCGGGAGGCGGTGGGATGGGAGAGCGGAGAGAAGCGGGAGGGGAGGGAAGAGGGTGGCGGGAGGAGAAGGGGAGGGGACAGCCGGGAGTCGCGATGGGGGGGCGGCAGAGATAATAAAGCCGGGGAGAAGGGGCAGAAGGGCGAGCGGAGCCGGGGAGAGCCGGGCGAGCAGGGCCGGGGCTGAGGGCGTGAGCGGGGCCGGGGCTGAGGCTGAGGGCGTGAGCGGGGCCGGGGCTGAGGCTGAGGGCGTGAGCGGGGCCGGCGGGGCCATGGAGCCCGGGCGGTGGCGGCCGTGAGCGGGGCGGCACCATGGGCTGCGGGGGCAGCCGGGCCGACGCCATCGAGCCCCGCTACTACGAGAGCTGGACGCGGGAGACCGAGTCCACCTGGCTGACCAACACGGACTCCGAGAGCCCGCCGCAGGAGGGCAGCGCCGAGGGGCCCGGCCGGGAGCAGAGCGGCCCGCGCCCCGGTAAGTGCGGGAGAGGCGGGCGGGCACCGGGGAGGGGAGCGGCTGCGGCACGGGGTGTGTGCCTTTACACACGGTGTGTGTGCCTCTGCATACGGGGTGTGTGCCTTTACACACGGTGTGTGTGCCTCTGCATACGGGGTGTGTGCCTCTACACAAGGTGTGTGTGCACCTGCACAMGGGGTGTGTGTGCCTCTGCACACGGTGTGTGTGCCTCTACATACCACCGTATGTGTATGCACCTGCACACGGGGTGTGTGCCTCTACACACGGTGGGTGTGCCCGTACACACGCTGTATGTGCATCTACACACGCTGTATATACCGCCACACACGCTGTAGGAGCACTTACACACGCTGTGTGTGCTCCTACACACACTTTATGTGCACTTACACACGCTGTATGTGCACCTATACACGCACGGTGTGTGTGTCCGGGGGATGTGCGCCCATCCACCCCTTTTCCTGCTGTCAGGAGAACGCATTCCGCCCCTCCGGCCCCTCTAAGAAATGCGGGCACCCAAGGCTGCGCTGAAGCCGCGGCAGCTCGGAGCGCTGGGAGCGCCTGCCCTGCCCGGCCAGCACGGCCGGGACCGGGCAGAGTCGGGACAGGGCAGCGCCAGGAGCGGCCCCGCCGCGCTCCGGGCTCGGGGCTACCAGAGCTGGCTCGGGCTCCAGAGATCAATCAGCTCACGGAGGTGCTTGGCTACGAGCGAGAGCATATAGATGCTGTCACCTGTGGAACAGCGTCATCAGGAGGGAAGAGAACTCGGTCCTTGAGGGTCTTGCTGTGGAATATGTCTTATCCTTTTGCAAGACAAGTAACTTAGGAAATAAATTGAAATTAAGGAAGAGGCAGCTTTCTTCCCCACTACCTCTGATGCCTTCTGATATATAGAAGGTTGACCAGAGAGGATGGGCTGCATGAGAGCAGACCTGCAAGTTTGAATTTCCCAGTTCTTGTCAGTATGCTACATCCCTAGTTGTGCACCTGAGGTGTTACAGAAGTTGCAGATATGGGAAAGAAATTGAGGAGCTCTGATCTGATGTGCAGTTTAAAATGTTATAAGAATTATTGTGTATTGCAGCAGTATCTAGAAATCTCAGTGCAGGTCCAGAGATTCATTGTGATAGATATTGTATAAATGGCTGCTGCCCAGAATAGATTATAATTTCTATATAAAGCAGTAAATGCCTATAGGCAGGTTCACATGAAAATATGTGGCTTTAAAGACTTTTGTAGAAAGTAACAAAGCACCAGGAAGTAAGTGCAGGGTAAAGATTCACAAAGGTGGGTGTCACAGGCCAGCTGGAATAGGGACCACAACTCTCTACTGACCAAAATATGATAGGCAAGGAGAGGTCACAAAGGGTCTGTGTTGTACTTCTAAAGGCTTGAGAAAGACTCTGTAGTAGGCACATGGGAAATTATGAGAAATTGAAGGTGAATGTGTCTATGAAATATCGTATTAAAGAAGATTAGATAAGGAATTTAAAGAAGTTCAGGATGATGCTGATCAGTAAGTTCAAATGACAGGTAACAATGTTGTCTCCATCAGTGAAAGCTAAACAGAGCATTATTACCTTTTTACCCACACTTAGCATTATCTTAGCCATGTTTAATTTGAGCTGGTTCCTAAAGTTCATAAACAGAAGCTAGACAGTCCAAGATCCGACTCCAAACAGGAGGTAATAAAGAGCTACATCAGTAAATATTCTTCGTAGAAACATGTGATAATTTACTTTGTTTAGAGATGAGAATACCAGAGATGAGGAGAACACCACCTGAGACCAATAGAGACTGATGAGGGCATGAAAAGTCTTACAAGAAATTAGAAGGAAAGCAGTGAGGAAAGGACAGAGTAGGAGAAAAAATGATAAGTAGGACTTCACTTAGGGCAAGATTCACTCTTCAACTGAGCTGTGGTGGCAGCAGTTTTAGGAACCTGAGGAACACACACTGCTCCCAATTAGTGCCTCAAAAGTCATAAAGTACTTCATGGAGAGCTGTTGTAGGGTAAGGTTTAGGGTAGGGAAGGAATAGGGATGAGCAGAGGTACTCCAGGGACTAGAAACAGCTCTGTGAGTGAATTTACAGATGAAAGGGAGAGGAAGGAGCAACTGGAGGGGCAAATGACGTCAAGTATGGGTTTGAGACATGAAGAGGAAAACATGCCTTTATTGTGAGAACTGAAAACTACCTAAGAGTGAGGGACAAAAAGGAAGAGCAAAGGAGGGGACGAGAGCAGGATGGGAGAGATGGGGAAGTGGGAGATGACATTGCCACAAGTCAAGGTAGGAAGGCTCTGTAACTGGGACACAGAAAGGGAGGAGGCAGCCAGGGAAGGGGGCACCACACAAACAAAGATGGGAAAAGAGGATGAAATTTTCTGTCATTTTTAATTTGGAATAAGTTGCTGAAAACCTGTGAAGAGAGAGACAGAGATAGGATGAAAGAAATATTTTGGGAAAAGACAAAAGCAGTAAGAGCTGGTCGTGATTGTCAACATGGCTCAGTTGTAGAAAACAACAGAACTGGGCATCAAAATGTAAAGAGGAGTAAATCACTCAGGGATGAAAGAATACCATATATACAGAATCAGACAGTGTATCAATGAGGAAAGGGTTAATAGCTACCATATATTAATCTTAGTAATTTCATACCACCCCAAATTTCATCATATGCTTCTCTTTCTTCAGCCACTACATTTAGCTTTCTGTGCCTGCTTTCATTGGAACTATAGGTATTTCTGCAGCCAAATGTTTGTACCTTTATCAAATAGTTTTGAAAGCTTAAATATTATTAAATTAAAAGGCAAATATTAAGGTTTTAAAATTTTCCAATTTGCTTTTCTATTTTTCCAATTTCTATTGATCCCTTCTTAGACTATTTATTTTCCCTACTCGATTCTTTACATTCATTTTTATAAAGTGTACTGTAATCTCCCTGCCTTTTACAGGAAGACGTACAGGACAGTACTAGTCGCTATAACATACCTAAAATAAGAGAGATCTTAGGTTCATGAGAAGTGACTTAGGTCATGGGAAGTCACCAACAGACACAAATATAGGTGGTTGTAACTTACGCAGTAATGTATATTATGTAACTTAATAGTGTTGCAGTACACTGCTGAGGCTTTGGCAGAGGAACAGGACAAACAGACGTGGATGAAGAGGGATAGAAAAGTAATAAATAACTTCATGAAGTACTGCAGGGGCTGGAATTGAAAGGGGTTTTCTGGAAGATAAGTGTACGTACTGTTCATAGGATGAGTGGCTTCTGTGTGGGAGAAAAAGAGAAAGAATCACAGTGAGCCCTTACAATAAAGCAATTTCTTGGAAGAACATCCATTGCTATGCGAGCAAAGAACTTTTCACAGGACTGAGCTACTGCATAGGCTGTAACTGGGGGACATAGTAGACTACATTTCTGCTTAGTAACCGTTCCTTGATCCTTGCAGCTCCTTGCACAAATTGCTTTCTCTTTAGAGGGTCTGATTCCGCTAAGTGGAAGCGTTAGCAAAGTAATGACTTTCAGAGGAAGTAATAATCTGTGGGTACAGATGAGTCCCCAGGGCAGGCACCATGGGTTGCACGCAAACCATGGGGAAAAGGTTGAATTTGAAAAAAGCACACAAAACTGTCAAGTGTTTTGGAATATATTTGCACAACCTGTTATAGTATGTTGGGATAACTTGCTGATATGTATATGTATATGTATATGTATATGTATATATATATGTATATGTATATTCTAGAAATTTAAGATGTACAATTTACTAGCAAAAACCAGGACTCTAAAAGTACTCTATAAACACATTCAATATCAATGCTAACAAAAATTAATTTTGTTTGTTTTAAAGGACATTTAAAGCCATCTTATTTCTACTTTCTATTTTTACTGACTAAGTCAGTTGCTGCATTCGATTATTTCTTCTTTATTATACCTGAAAGTGCCTCAGAGTGGATATGACACATTGCCTTGTGGTCAGAGAGACTTTATAATCAATTTACCCCATGGGCTGCAAGCGCCTTAGGACAGGATCTCTCCTTACTGTTTTCCCACAGCAACCAGCACAGTAAGACCCCAGTCTTTAATAGGGATTGTTACTGAAATGCAAATAAAAGTAATTGATTTTTAAATGATGTTGCAACCAAATAAAAAATAATTCTTTTGTATCAGAATGGAAAAGTCGAATATTGATTGGACTGACTTGTTCAGCTCCTCAACTAGTAAAATATTTGTTGATTTTTTTATCATTATGTGACCCACAGTATCAGCTAAAAAAAAATGTGCTTTTTACTCTTTGAACTTTACACTTTTTCCTTAGTGAAGTCATTTTCCCCCTGAAGCATATTAAAGAAAACCTTATCCATATTTCACACAGACTCATGTGATGTACTCAGAAGGAAAACTCACTCATGGCATCAGCAAACATAACTGCAGTAAGTGGTCTGCCAGGAGTAAACCTGCAATTTAGGATCAGGGAAGACATTTGCAAAATAGCTATGAAATGGGAGGGCAATCAAGCCCTTTGTAAAATAAATAGAGAAAATCAGAGGAATACAGGAGAAATTTTACCACTGTCTGGCAGCCTGGCTGGCTAACAGTTTATCTTGCATAATTGCCCTAATATGCTTGTGCATGAGTGATTCTTGTTCTGCTCTCTGGAGATGAATGCCTGGCTCATGCTGCTGCTCCCTCTTTCCTGGTCGCTCACAGCTCCAGGACGTTTTATGGACCAGGCTTACAGTGTGCAGCTAGGCTTTGGTGAAGACTCAGTACGCAGGATGCAGTTTCAGAGGTAGCCTTGCACAGGCAGTTCTGGGCAGCCGGTTTGACGTGGTTTGCGGCAGAGCAGGGCAGCAGCCGCAACCAGGGCTGGGATGTGCGA
>PYHW01009979.1:6949187-6979528 GCA_013186435.1 Turdus rufiventris
TGTAATAATGTATTGTGTTTGCATGGCAGTGTTTTGTAGCGGGAGCAGGATACAGGATTGGTTTCTGTGAGAAGCTGCTAGAAGCTTTCCCCACATCCCATGGGGCCAGGCAATTCCAAGATGGACCCACCTCTGGCCAAGGCTTATCTCATCAGCAATACTGATGGCACCTTTGGGATAACATATTTAAGAAGTATGAGCGGGAAGAACCTGCAGAAGAGCAGCTGGAGAGAGGAGTGAGTGTATGTCAGAACAGTACCTTTGCCATTTCCCATTCAACAGGTTGTGGGTTGACCTGGGCCAGATGTCAGGCACACACCAAAGCATTCACTCTCTCCTCTCCACAGCTGGACAGAGGAGAGAAAATTTAATGAAGAGGTCATGGATTGAGAAAGGAGTGGGAGAGAAACCATTTATTACTGTCACTGGAAAAACAGTCTCAGCTTAGTGATATGAAGAGAATTTACTGCAGTAAAAAAATCAGAGCAGGATAATGAGTAGTAAAATAAGCCTTTAAAAACACCTTCTCCCCACCCCTCCCTCCTTCCCAGCTCTACCTCCTCCCCCTCAAGGAGGCAAGGAATGGGGGCTATGATCAGTTCATCACCCATGGCTTCTCCTGCTGCCCAGGGAGAGGAGTCCTTCCCCTACTGCAGCATGGGGTCCCTGTCACAGGAGACAGTTCTCCATGAACTTCTCCAATGTGTGTCCATCTCATGAGAAACAGCTCTCTGTGAACTGCTGCAATGTGAGTCCTTACAACAGGCAAACAATCCTCCCAAAACTGCTGCAGTGTGGGTCACTCTTCCGTGGGGTGCAGTCCTCCAAGGACAGGCTGCTCCAGCCTGGCACCAGGGCCCTGTCTCCCCAGGCCTCCCACAGGGTCACAGCCTGCTCCAGGCATCCACAGCTCCAGTGTGGGTCTCCAAAGGTGCAGGTGGATCTCAGCATCCCTGTGGTCCTCCATAGGCTGCAGAGGCACAGCTGCCTCACATGAGCTGGCTGCACCATTGTCTGCAGAGGAATCTCAGCTTTGGTGCCTGGGGCACCTCCTTTCCCTCCTTCTCCTCTGACCTTGGTCTGCAGAGTTGTTCTTCTCACATATTCTCACTCTGCTCTTCTCTGACAAGAAAATTACCAGCACGCTACAACCTTTGTTTGTATTTTCTTCTTAAATCTGTTATCACAGAGGTGTTCACACCATTTCTAATTGGCCCAGCCTTGGTCAACAGCAAGTCCATCCTCAGAGCCATCAGGGATTGGCTCTGCCAGATGTGGTGAAGCTTCCAGCTGCTTCTCACAGAAGCCACCTCTGTGGCCCCCTGCTACCAAAAACCAAGCCATGAAAACCCAGTACATCACAGACTTGGGGTTTGCTCAGCACAGAAACTGATCAAGGATTACAGTATTGGCCTAAATCAGTATTTATTGCACCACAAGAGAACATTGAAATCAAGCTCAGATAATAAATACAACTTTTTGTAATGACCATATTTTTCAGCCCAACCTAGCTGGTAATTCTTATATTCCATACATTTTCACCTTTGTTGTCATTTGATAGTGCAATACTGGTTTAATTTCACATTTCAGTTAAAAAATGGCACTGATACTTATTTGGCTCATCAGATCATGCTAAGCAATCTATCCTCCATTTCTGGAAGTATTTTTAAATTAATAGTTTTTTTTAATATCCACTGCCATAAAAAAAGAGTGCATCCATAGATAGCAGAACTTAAGTGTCAAAGATAATTGAGAGATGAGAAATTTTCTTCTATTATGACCCTTCAATTTGCTATTCTGTGAGATGTATCAAACCCAATTGCTGGAAAAAGCTCAATCTTGTTTGTGAGTAGGTGGTTCAGATACTGCATGAAGCCTCCTGGCTGGTCCTCATGTCTCAGGCACTCCTGTGACAGGAAGGGAGGGCAGGAGCTGCCAGGGTTCTACAAATGCTTCCTTCTTCCCCAGCAGCCTCTTCATTGCACTGTCTGCTTCTGGGATTTTCTCAGAACACTGCAAAACACCAGCCACCCCAAACTGTGATAATCTTTCCACAAAACCTCTCAGGCTTTGATCAGTGTCCATTTAGTTTGTGGCCAACAGTCTTGACAAACCCTTCCTACAGTGTAAAGCAGACCTGCTAGGATTGATCATCCACAGTCTACCCCAGTATAATAAATTACCTACTGATAAAGTAAATTTACTAAAAATGTAATATATTTGAATTACATGAAAGCTTTCCCAGCTGTCACAGTACCAGAAAGCAGAAAAGCTGTTGAGCATCAATAGACCTGATTTACAGGAGAGATTAATTGGAACCATCTTTCCAAATTATTTCCCTGTGGAAAAAAATCTCTTTTTTTCAGCATTGAAATCTTTAAAGGCAAAAATATTCTTAGTTAATGAGAGTCAAAGGTCTGTCATTGACTAAAGGAAGAGATTTTACTCTGTCACTGCAGCAGGTGGTGGGGAGGAGGGATGGTGAGAGAGGGAGAGTGTCTGAATGAATTTGAGCAGGAAACCTGAGTGGTGGTTTTGTCAGTGGCAGATCCTGCCTGCAAGATGCTGAGAAGGAAATTGCTTTGCAAAATTATTCTTCTTGTGGAAATAGCACTCTTTCCCCCATCCCAGCCTTTCTATCCTGATTCAGGACATTTCAAATTTTTTTTTTCTTTTCCTTGGGAATGTATTTACACTTTCCAGACAGTTCCAAATCTGCATTTTCCAGTGTAAGAATGTAAAATTCACAGCAAACAGTTAAAAATTGAATGGGTTTTAAGTGAAGATTCCTGCCAATCTCAAAGCAGAAGTTTACTTTGTTGTTCATTGATTACAATATCCAAAATTTCCACGTTAAGCATATATTGCAGTAAATCATCATGGAAGCTACTGAAATATCTCTTTTTTTTAAAAACTGTAGTCAGTTCTAGAAATATATCTCTTCATGGAAACAGAAATGATATTGCTAGTTCCAACTTTTTTTCCCCCTCAGATGTTCCTGCAGTTTAAAACAGATTGAAGTTAAAAGAAATCTGGGATTGAAAGTTGAGTTTTTATCCTTAATCGAATCTGTAATAATTAAGACTCAGAAATTGAATGATCAAACCAGCAGTTTATTGTAAGGCTTTCTTTTTGACCTGCACCAAGCAGCCTCTGTTCTGGAGTACAGGACCAGATCTCTCTGGCTGTGTGGTGAGTACACACATTCTTCAGCACCTGTCTTTGGTACTTTGCTCTGCACAAAGAAATAAAGCAATTTTATCTTCCGATGAATACATTAGAAAATAAAATACCAGTCTGCTTCCCTAGACTGTCACAATGCCTTTTCTGTTCTGTTTAGGAAAAATACAGGCTAAAAGTAAGTCAAAGAGGTAGAGGAAGGACTGGTGTTTTACCAATTAATGTGGGCAACTGGAGGCTGTGAGGCAGGACTTTACATCTTCATCTTTTCCTAAATTCGCTGAGCCCCTCTGCATTGCTGTTTGCTTAACTGAGCCTAACGTTTTAAGCAGCTGATTAAAACGAAGCAATGTTGAGCCTCGTTCCTCCTGGGAGATGGGAGATTTAGGCTAGGTGGTGCAGATACATACTAGCTACTGAAGAGAAAAATAACCAGCCCTTTCTTTACTGACTGACTGAAATACTTTGATTGCAGGTTTTTTTACCAGTTTCCTAACAGTGTATATAGTTGTGTTTCTGTCTCTGTACATTTTGTCTGGATATTGTCCTCATGTTGCAATTTTCATTTTTGTAAACTGCTGGCATTTCCCAAGTGGGCCATCAGAATTGTTTCAAGCACTTGCAGTACTAAAAGCATGAATATCTGACATTTGCACAATGCTGATGCCTAAGTGCTTTCTGAGTGTTTACACTGTGTGTGGAAAAGATGGAAAAGATGCAATGGATTTATCTAGAAGATGGTTGATGGGCTGATGGCATGAAGTTTTAAGGTATTACTGCTTTCATTTTAGGGTGAACATTAAATGTGAGTGATGACTTTGTCACATGCATACGGATACCTTAAAGCCAAAGCACCTTATGATCTTAGTCACACATGAACCAGTTAAGTCAGCAGTATCTCTCTGTATATTCATGGTCTGTAGGGCTGGGAATGCCACCTGGCCATACAGCCCACTGGACTTTCCTGAGTTAATTCCCACAAGGAGCATACTTTGGGACATTGAGACTGAATTTACAGCTTTCCAATGGCTGATATTTTGCCTAAGCCTTTGTAAATTATTCCAGTAGTTAATCACTATTTTTTAAAATAAATGTGCAGTGTACTCTGGGAACATTTATCTTCAAGTCCAGCTGTTGAACCTTGGTAAGCAAAACTGAAGAACCATTTCAGCTCATGTTTCATGTACCTTTAAATGCTTTTCATGAGAATTTATATTTAGTCTGCCTAAATATTTTTGGTGCTCCTCAGTGTGATTAATTGAATGATGCATTTTTCTCATCCTAAAATTCCATGTGTGATTAGCTAAGTAATATGAATGATAGTAATGTTTTCCATGTCTGTGTTGGAAATTAATCTAGATCATAATGGGAGATGTTTTATTACTACATCCCAAAGGAGAAGGAAAGCCCAGGTAAAGGAGGGGGAAGGAGCATGTGAACATTTACAGCTGTAAGCCACTGACCAGCACAGGGTGGATGCTGCTGTGGAAAGCATGACTGAGAGGGCCAGCAACCTGCTGCTTGTTTTCCATCTCACACAGTTCTCTAATGTAAGGAGAACTCCTTCCTTGGCATTTTAAGGATGGGTTTAGACAGGAACTGAGCCAAAAGCCAGCACTTTTGGAAAACAGACTGATTTGCCATAATTTGGACCTATGATATAAGGTATTGTGCACAGAGCGTACAATTTTTAACATGTATTTTTCATGGACTTTACTGAAGCACAGCCAGTATATTTGCATGGAAAAGCAAATACCCCCACTCTCTAGCCTTCTGAAATCCAGTACTATGAAAAGCACCTCAAAACTCTGCTATTTCTGTGTTAATTTTTCAGTTTGGAGGCAGGAGTGATCTGTTTCTGGCACGTCATATGGCACTGTTTAGTTGCTTAATCCACTCTGTGTCATTATTTTCCCAGGCAAAAGATGTACTCAGCTGACAAGGTCTTCTGAAATTTTGCTAGTGCTTATTCCAAAATAGAGTGAAAACTTGTTTTTTCTATCTTATTCCAGTTACCAAAATGTGTACCTTCATGCATTAAACTCTGTTGTCTTTCTGACATTAAGTCCTTGCCTAGCACCATGATTACAATTCTCTCAAGGTTACATTTTGTATCTTCCCTTGATGATCAGGCCAATTCCCTTTATTTCATCTTCTGGAGTCTGTTTGCCATATAGAACCCTTCATCTGGAGCTTTAAAATGATCACACATTCATTAAAGAATGTGACAGCATGCTTTTCCTATTCAGAATAAATATAAATTTCATATTCACCTTTATTTCCCAGACATGGCTGCAACACTGTTAAATTTGTTTACCAGACAGTTACATTGTGATTCTGTATGACAATTTGAAATTGAAATATACCAACATGCAAAGGTTTAGCATCTGCATGTGCTTGTGAAGTACATGCAAGTGATATGAAGGTTTGCAGCTTGAGAGTTTGTTTGTGCTTTAGGATGAGCTCACTCAAATTAGCATCCTCCTGGAAGTATGGAGGAAGGCACAGAGCTCCTGGCTGCCTCCCCTCACCAGCAGTGTGCCTGGGCATGGCTCAGCCCTGCCTGCCTGGAGACAGCTTTGGAGAGACCTCCAAAATGTGTGGAAAGTGCAAATGTGTTTGCTGTATTTTGCTTTGCTGTCTAAAATTAGTATTACATTAGAGTTCAGAGAAATCATCCTGGATTCTCTGAATGTCTGGGAAATGGATTTATTGCATTATTCTATTTTCTGATGCAAACATTGCTTCTGATAATATTTTCCTGCTGCAGCAGGTCATCCCCCTGTAAATCTGGATGCTTCATCCTAGCTCACAAAGCCACTCTCTGCTATACCTGAAAGTTTCTGAATTGTTTCTTGTTAGGTAAAAGAGCTATTGCATATTTCCTGAGCATCTGGCTCATCCCTGAGGCTACTGCTTTGGAGGAAATGACTTAAACCTGACTTTTGTCACAGCCTCCGCTCCATTTTTAATTGGATCCTTGGTATGACTTGTTTTTGCAGCAGAAGCAAGCACCAGCCCTCAAGCCTGCAGATGTGTGGCTTTTCCAAAAATAGATAGTTTCAAACCAGGAAAATTGGTAGAGAAAACAGATGCTTCTGTGCTTTCTGTACTTATTATCACTCTGCAGCATTAAAGGCAAGAAACTCAGTGATGATTGCAAACACATATTTCCTCTGGAAGCACCTGTATGTGGTGATAACATTTTTCATTTTTCTTCACTGTGAGCTTTCTCAGAGTCCATCTTCACAGTGCAGCATCTTTTTAGGCAGGCATTTTCTAAACCAGCATCTTATGCGTTATGCATGAGATAACAGCCCTGATAAATAAAAAAGGATGTTGCTGAACTAGAAAATTGAACCCTACTGGTTTGCTCATAGTCACTTTCAAAGGTATAAATCTAGCTAATCAACAGCTACCTGCTATAAACAAATGCATGCTTGTTATTCCTTGACAGAACATGAGACAGCACAGGCACTCATGGGTACTGGGACACATCAAGAGTGTATTTGGGTCAGAATTCATGTCCTGTGTTGGTCACTACCTATACCTGCAAAATAAAGTGAGAGAATATTGTGGTAAACACACGTGGAATAACTTTCTCCACAAATAGTTGAATCTTTTGGCTATGATTAACTTTATCTCCTTACTATGAGGCTTCATATCCTGCCCAAACTTCTTGACAGCATTAGCTACTGCAGCATTGCTGATTTTCTCAGTCACAGACATTTTCCGGTCATCTTGAACCTTACTCAGATTTACTCTTTTGATGAAGTCTGTGCAGGAGATCCAGGCAGCCCTACCTATGTGTTATCTGTGGTTTGAGAAGTTTCCTGTGGTCCTGATGTTTAAGGACTACAAAATTGTCCCCCTTAAATCTCTTTTCTGTCTCTCTGTGCCAGATGTCAATCCATGACATACTTTGTTTTTAGAGCAATTTTACTTTCACAAACTTAATTAATTATGTGATTTCCCCCCTTTTCACATCATCTTTATAAAAAGGTGATACAAAAATATTCATACAAAAATCTGGTTTGAAAGTGTTAAGAGTATGCAAACATTTCTTCTCCTCTTGATGAGATACTGTCATTAAGAATAATTTGAATTCTTAGAATTAATCAGTCTGTATGAAGAACTAGAGCAGTATATATGCAATGTTTGTTCTTGGTTTTATAATAATTAGTGTTGTTTTTATAATAAAAGAAACAAAAAAAATGGGTCTATCTAATGTCTTAAATTTTAATTCTGCTTTTTACATTTTCACTGACTTCTCTGTGATGAACATGCTGTTTACTAAAATGATTCCTTTCAAAGCTTTCTTTGACAGCTCCCTCCCCATGTAAATGTGCAGGGGAGAGGCTTAGAGCTACATGATTCAAGCATTTTGAATGAACATACACTTGCAAGACTGTGAGCAATTTTTCAGACTGCAATTTTAAATATCTATCTCCTAAACTACAAAATTGGATGATGCTGACAATTTGTGAAAGCTCATTCAAAATTTAAGAATTATCATGCTTATTTTGTTTTATTGGAGAGCACACCAACCTAGGCTGCCTTCAGCTGCTTGTTCTGATTCCTGTGCTACCTCCCAAGTTGTGCCAGTCTGACTGCTTCCATCACTGGGGGAAGAATAAAGTTTAGGATTGATTTCAGTTTAAAATAACCCTTTTCCCCCCTGATGCTGCTGTAAAAAGCATTTTTCAAACTCCAGCCTAAAGGATTTCTATTGGCCTGGTAAGAAAGGCAAGACTTAGTGTGCCTGTGCAAGCAAGGAGGAAGGTGGTGGTAAACATTGCCATGGGAGGACAAGCTGTTTTAGGCACACTTTGTGCTGGAAAGGTAAACCTGGATTTGTGAGCAATGGGGCTGCTGCAGGGGGGTTCTCCCTGTGGCCACTGGCAGAGAACTTGTGTGCGTTCCTCACAGATAAACCTGATTACACGCAGTGAAATACCTGCCACTTGTCATCCCTCCCTCCAAACCCCAAGCAGCCATTCCTGAGGGAAGGTTCACCATCACATTTGTGGGCATTTAATAATCACCCAGAAGCTCAGGTTTTGGGAATGGAGCCTTGAGAATATTGCAGTCTTGCCAGTTCATTTGAAAGTGAAATATGTGTATTTGACAGAGCATTGAGATGAGATCTGCTGTTCCCCCTGCCCTAAAGAGGCCCACAGACTTTTGTCAGGGGTGCCATGAAAGAGATGATGCAAATGAAAACAGCATTACTGAACCTGTTAATTTAAATGTCTACAGTGATTTAACAACACTGATGTAAACTGAAGCTCTACCATGAAAGACCAAGGAGATTACTTACCAAACCCCTGCTGTGAGGATGACATAAATATCTCAACAGTTTGCTTGTTTTAAACCCCACTGAGGCAAGACCCTCTGTATTGCCACCCTGCAGGCTTGTAAATTCCAAATAAGTACATAAGAGAGTTAACTCTGCTTTTGTGTACTGTGGCAAATCCTAAATTGCAATGCAAAAATATTTGCTGCTTTGAAAGCAGCCATGTGATCCTAATCCTTTTTTAACATCATCTCTGTTTTGCAGTCATCATTTTGTGTTATGTATCTAGTCTATTAAATTGGTGTTGTTTTATGGATTGCCGGCAGATCTCATGCTCTTAACACCACTGCTTATGTATTCTCACTGTAATTTCTTCTTGGTGCTCGTACATGAAGAGCAAGTCACTGAAGCCATTAAACTGTTGTCAAATGTCTACATCATCTATTTGCTAATGAAAACAAGCTCTAAAATAGTTTTTAAACTTCAGAATAGCAAACATATTACAGGATAAAATAAAAAAATCTTTTTGCCTAGTTTGGTGACCACTAAGTCACTCATCTGAGAATATAGTAGTGATAGTGAAAGTGGAAGTATTGGTGCCTGGTTTATATTTGACAAGAATTGCAAAAAGAGTCACACCCCTGCAATGCAGGATGCAGCGAGTATACTCAGGCTGCAAACTAAGAGACAAAAAATGAACCAGATATACTATTTTCAGGATTGAGATTTTCCATCATCCTCTGGAAATGGAGTCATGTATAAAATATTTTTCTATACAAGACCAAAAGATGTAACATAATCTGAAAAATGAACAATTGCACTTAGTAACAAAATGGCTTTTTAGCAGACAGCTGTTTCACCAGACAATTTAGTCAGAGGCCAGATGGCCAAAGAGACACATGGTGGAAAGTAATTTCATAGGATGACTCCACAGAAGGAAAAACTCATAATTTGGATGTTTGAAATGTCAAAGACTCAATTAATGGAATTAGTATGTAATTCCTAGTGCAGTTTGCCTGTTGGAAGCTGTGCTCAAGCTTGTTGTCAGAGCTCCACTGCAAGGTGAAGCAGTGGATTCCTGGTTGAGCTCTGACTCACCGGCTCATTGCCTCTCTGTCTCCCTCCTGACAACTAGTTTTGTCTGCAGTATCAGGCTGTGCCACTTACTGCTCTGCATCAAGTCATTTTTGGCCTCTGGCCCTGTGGAGTGACAGGAAGAGGTAAGACCTAAAGCATAGGTAGGTGGGGAATTTTGGGACATGCTGGAGAGGTGAGGTTTACTGCTGCCTTACTGAAGTTGCATCTAAACTTAGACATGAGAACAACATCAGTTTTTATATCTAGCAGAAAAGGCAGTTTCCAAAGAAAAGTATTTTTTTAAAAAATAAATTATAATACAATATTTTCAAGTTTCAGCTCAATTTTTTTCTATCAAACACTAGATGACAGCATTATTAGTTACCACCACTACAAGTTAAAGTGTCCTTGGAATACTCTGCCTCCATCTTCTGACTGCTCAGGGAAATGCAGTGACTAGTTTGTATTCAGACTTCTTAACTCACAGAATTCATAGAATGGCTTGAGTCAGAAGAGATCTTAAGGACCTTTGAATATTTGGGTGAAACTTTATTGAATTCAGGCATTGCCTTTGCTAGCTAATACCGACAAATGTTGATTTCTGCTGGAAAATCATCTTTTCTTATAGATATCTGAAAAAAATCAGGACTTTGCTTCCTTTTTAATATCTTTAACACAGCACTTGAATTCCTACCTAATTAATGCAGAAGGTTTTGATGACACAATGTCACTTCATATAGCATTGGTTTGTCGTTGGTTTTCCACATACTTTTTTCTCATTTAGTGTCTGTGACTCCTTAATTTTTCTAGATTTGATACCTGCATTACCAGTTAGTAAATTTGCCTTCTTTGTTTCTCTCTTAAAATAAATAATCTTTGACAAAAACTAAATTGAGAGCAATAGTCATGCATCCCACTTACTCCTTGCATTTGATTTTCAGACCCAGTGTTGCAACCAGATGTTGAGTGCTCTGCATTCACCATAAATGACAACTGATTTTTATTAATGCACTAAGATAGGAAAATTCATTTATGTTGTCCAATATCATATTGTACAATGCATGTGTATCCACACTTCTAGAGCAGAAAGCAAATTACTCAGACAAACAACATGAAATAAATTTTTAATAAATTTTTTCTAAATTTCTCAACTTCAAATGAAAAAATACTCAAGGCAAGGCCATGCATAGAGCAACCTTTCAACCCATATTGGTCTCATCTGCGATGCTCACAGCTAACCCCTTCATTTCCCAGAACTGGAATAGATTCAAGGGGGCCTTCTCTGGGTCTTATGTTTAACTCTCAGTCATGCAAGGAGATGTGTGTGTAGAGAAGTCAGTGGAGACCTGCAGGTGACAAAAATCTGATATGCTGTACTCACTGACTGTTCTTCCAAGTTTTCTGAGCCAATGTTTCACAGAGCAGTGGAGCACAGGGAAAAGGCCAAATGATGTCAAATGTGAGGATGAAGGTGCCACAGGGAGGTAGGCTGCTCTCACTGTGGTGCTGCACCACACCTAGCATCACTGACACGATCACAAAATGTGGCAAAATAGAGGGATGCCACAGCCAGCTGCAAATTGCTCCTCAGTATTAATTGCCCAATTCCATGTGCTCCTAGGTCTTCTGGAGGATGGGAAATTGGCTCACACAGGTGTATCTACAGCATCAGCCACAGCTGGAATGCTGAATGCTGAGAAGAGGAACAACTGTGGCTCTCAGTGTGCAAACCCCATAGTCCATGGCATGGGAACTACAACACAGAGACAGAATGGCTTCAGGACCACAGAGGTATGAGTGGAATTATGTTTCCTAATGCCCAGCAACTAGCTTCAACTAAGTTACTCTTGTGAAAGCCTTTCTCTTTGTAGTGAAACTGTATTTAATGTCTTGAGATATGAGAAAATGGTGGGACCTGCACTACAGCCATGGCATGACTAAGCTGAGCTCCTCTGGCAATGCTTCATGCCTGAATGGTCACAGATGGATGTTTTACTTGTCAGTCAGAGTAACACACACACTTGCTACAGAAAAAAAGCCCCTAGAATCATTTATTTCCAACTCAGTCCATCTGTGGTATGTATTGTTAAATTATTTAGGTTAATTATCTGAAAAGGAACATGTTTTCTCTTAATTGTCATTCTGCTTAAAATACGTACACTGCATAAACCCTGGCTCATTCAAAGCTGGACATGGAGCTTGAAAAAAATCAATGGCTGTCATTTCAATAACTTCAGTAGGCTTTGGATCAGATTCTCCCCCCTTTTCCCCCTCACTTATGTGTTTTGTACATTGTATATATTGTAAGAACAAGGCCTAGGGGCTATACCAAAGACCAGTCTTCTCCTGTCACAGCTGCCTACCCACCCACCTGCCTCCTACAGGTTTCCACCTACTGCCCTGTTTGCGTAGCAGCTGCTGAGCTGCTGCAGATTAAAGAAAGCCAAAATATATGGCTGGTTTACTGCTTCCTTGCTTTCTCATATGAGAAGGTGTTAGGTAAAAATTTGGGGAAGAGAAACTTCCTTGTTATCTTACAGATGTAGCCGATGAAGTCCTTTATGTGGTCCTTGGCATTTCTCAGGGAATCTCAAGTTCTACTTTGAGAAGTGCTTGCCACGTTCTTGTTGCTTCCCCTACTCTTTCAGGGGAGTCTCCTCTAACTACAATATCATCTAATTTGACATCTGGATAGAGTGAGACTGTAAAAGTTTGGCAAACACAGAATGTGTAGTCATGGCTGAATATTTATATCTCAGTGGGAATCTATCAAAGGTACACTGCACTCCCTTCAGGGTGAGCATGAATTGAGCCTTGAGGTGTTCCCAGAGTGGAATCACAAATAGCATCTTTTACATCTAGTTTTGCCCTCCATGAATAGGATGCTGCCTGAATTTGCATTACCAGTTCCACAAAATTTGGTACAGCAGTAGTTAAAGGTGTAGTATTTGCATTCGCCTCCTGGAGACAACAGTGAGTGGCCACAGTCCCCTTGGCTTTTTCACCATTCTCCAAGGGATGCAGCTGGTTTTCTTATCTGTACAATGCTGGCTGGATTGGCAGACCTCTTAAGCATAATTTTTACCTTTTCTTCCAGTTTTTGTCTTAGCTCCTTTTCTTTCTTTAACTGTGCAGCTGCTCGGTTCCAAAGATAGTAGCAATTCAATTGTTTTCCTGCCCTCTATTTCCTCTCTCTGATTTTTTTCCACTCTTCTATGTTTTTTCCTACCTAATTTCTCCAACAATTATCTTTCCCCATGCTCTGCTGGAGCGAGTAGAATTTTAAAATGGTCTTTCTCAGTTATATGCTTGTTTTTGGGTTTCAAATCTTTCTTTTATTTCCCTCTCAAAAGCCAGTGATGACTTGATGACTTCAATACTCCATTTTCTGATTTCAAAGCAGCATATTCTATATATGATCTATTTGAGGGAAGAAGGATTCTTTGATTGCCTTTTGCATGTAAGATTAGTGAGCCTCCAATACTGCACAAATAATTGCTTTTTCTTTCCAGAACTTTTGGGCCCATTCCTTGCCTGCCTAGGAAGGAGCACATTCATACTTCTGTAACTGTTTATCCATGACAATTCTGCTGACTTCACCCATTCTGTCATGTAAAAAACTAGGAAAGGGAGACCCTACCCCTCCTCTTCTTTCTGTGCTGTCTGCAGATATAGCAGTGCAATCCCTGAAGCCAAACTAGCATGCGTTGCACTAGACAAATTCAGTGAGACTCCACATTCATAAAAGTGCAATTTCTTGCCTGTTGGACAGAGTAAGGTTCACAAACTGAATTCATAAACAATAATATTACTGTGGAATAAAGCTTACCTGACAGGTGTCCCCGTGGGGGAAGAGAGAGTACAGCCTGTTAACCATCCCAGGACACAAAGGTAGAGTCTCCTCTGACTCTGGGGACGAAAAAGGTTCAGTTGACATAATTTCACACTTAAATGGAGTTTGAGTGAGTTCATATACATGTAAAGATTGTACAGGTTTTACTTTGTTAGCATACATACATTCCATCCTTTGTTTCTTGCCTCTCTCAGACATGAAACAAGCTCCCCTGGTGTCCCTGCTCCTTAGGCAAGCACGGTTTATTTCTGCTGAATTACTGCCAATGTGGGCCTCCTCCTCACTGAGCTTTGTCTTTTGACATTTTTCCACCAAAAGTGCCTCAGCACAGCATGTGACAGACCTGCTATAGCCACCCATAAGTTGTCCCATCTTGGGAGTCACATCCTTAAACCAAAGGGTATGAGCAAATTAAAAGGGAATTTGGATTGAACTTCACCTTCCATTTGCTAACACACAACACATCAGTCTATTTATTTTATACCTCCATTGTATTATTATCTTTTGTATTGCTATAGTACAAAGATATTCCCAGGTGACATAAAAGATACTGCTGTATCTTTTAAGGAGAAACTGCACATCAAGATGGACAGGGACACATTCCACAGTAGCAAGACATCTAGAGCCATGGGATTTCTGTAAATGAAAAGCCCAAATGCTTGTCATAGCCACGAGCCCGCAGAGAAATTTTAATTGGTGAGGTTGGATATGGTTGAACAGAACTACATAATTATTAATCCAATTTGAAAAGGACTTGGTCACAACTGATAATTACAGTGTGTACCTGTCCTACTGTTCGAGAAAATAGTCTAATTTTATAATTGAATGGAAAATTACTTCTGTATTGCAGTTAGTAGGAAATATGGGCAAATTTCCACAACATATTAATGATGTGAGTGTTGATTGTAATGGTACTGCTCAGTGAAGTGTGGGTTCCTGCCCTGAGGCCCCATGACATTGAAGATATCCTCCTGCATTTTCTAGCTGAGATACATTCAGTAACATGTATCTGTGCTGTTGCAGCCTAGTGGGAAGAAAATTTCTGATGATAACTAAAGCATTTACATTATTCTCCATCATCTACATGACAGATGTATTTACATACATCTGATGCAGGTGCATAAGAAAAGAAGTTGTCTGCATGTCTTATAGTAAAAAAAGAAATAGATAGGCCTAGAGAGAAAGTGTAGTATCTAATTTAGGCTCCAGCTCTGGTCTGCTGTTCTTCATCTCTGTTTTTCCACTGTTTAGGAAACCATAAAATGAGCATATAATGCAAACCTATTAACCTTAAGTTTAGATGTTTAGAGTTGAAAAGGTGATTATCCCCTGCAGCTCAAAATGTACCCATTTTATTTGCCCAAACATTAACGATGACTACAGTTTTTCTTTTATCTCGACATGCTATAGAATACAGTGCAATGCAGCACATGGTGCTCTTGGAACACTTGGGTTGTGCCATTGGCCTGTGGGCTAGCAGGGGATAAATCATGTCACCTCTCTGTTTCTCACTTTCTCCTGCTTTAAAGCAGCCATCTGCCTTATCCCTTGATACAGGGTACAGCTTGTGCTGTTGAAAGGGAAAAGGTTTGACATCGACTGTATCTGGGAAACTTTATTATCCTCTCATGACAGTAGTGTCAAAACAGTTTAGAAGTAAAAGATGATAATGATGATGACAGTAAAAAAGAAATTATTATTAATTATAGTAATATTACGAATATATACTAATAAATATG
Organism: Turdus rufiventris; assembly: GCA_013186435.1. Classification (NCBI taxonomy): domain Eukaryota; kingdom Metazoa; phylum Chordata; class Aves; order Passeriformes; family Turdidae; genus Turdus; species Turdus rufiventris. The sequence goes on from PYHW01009979.1 coordinate 6,964,333, forward strand.
CTAATTATAGTAATATTAGTAATTATTACTAATACTAATTATAGAGTGCTGATACCAGTGAAGGTAACAGGTTGGTCAGGCACCTCTCCCAAAAAAGGAGGTATCCAGATTATGCCCCTGACTGACAGTAATCTAGTTTGATTCTCATTATAGTCTTTGCATGAACAGTGGCACTGGGAGAGCAGCTAGCAAAGGAGCTGGTGTATTCAGGCTGCAGAAATGTGAAATAATACACAGCAGCAAATTAACTCCAGGTGTTGCTCTGTGATATATATGAACCTTCCACTTACATCAGTGTCTGAACTTTATCAGACATTATTGTACCTGGCACTCTTACCATGTAAATAATGCCTAATTTAGCTGGTATTCATTACACTGACAAATAGTCTCATGGAACACCGGCAGTGCAATAATCAAACCCAGCTAACTCAGCTGTGTGTCTCTATCAGCCCAGATCTGGGTACACTTTGTTAGACCTATCCAGTTTCCTGTGCATTATAGTGCGTTGCTTATGGCAACAAGCAGACAGTTTGGGAGATGGAAAAGTATAAATTTAAATTAGGGACGCACTTTCATGCCTCAGGCAGACTGACTTTTTTGACTATTAAAAAAAATGATGAAGCTCTGAAAGGTGTATATTGTGCTTGAGTCCTGTATGCAGGCAGAATTGCTACTTTAACACTATATTTTCACATCAGAAACATAAATCAAGTGCAGAAAATTCTGTCTCAGGCTAATGATGCACTATTCACAGTGACATCAAAAGGAACCTCGAATTTTCACTTCTGGGCTGAAACCAGATTTATTTGCCATGCTTTTATGGTACACACATGCAGTGATGATCATTATAGGCAAGAAGGTTGCTCCAAAGCCTACTGACATCCACTGCCTTTGTAGCAGGTATAAAAGCTTGTGTCCATGCTGAATGAGGAAGCTGCTCTGCATCACAGTGCTGTGTGAAGCATGATGGAGACATTCTGTTTATTAAGTAGAACTGTTTTTGTAAATTAGGGGTTTATCATCAATGACTCTTTCTGGTGTCACCGTGGAACTCACTGTACTGTTTAAAACTCTCACAGAGTAAATGGGACACACAGAAAACGTCCACACAAGAAGTCACCATTAATGTTACAAAAGGCATCAGACAAAGTGACAGAAGAAAAACAAAGAATTGTGCCAATTAATAAAGAACATTGCAGGTGAGGATGGACTTAACAAAGCTTCACTGCACTTTAAATGTCAGTCACTGAAGACACGAAGATCTCTAGCTGTTCCAGGTTGAATTCAGCAGGCAGCTGCTACTGAGTGCCTCCAGAAGCAGGTCTTGTGGAAACCAGCTGCAAGCACTGCAGGATCTTCAGAGTCATTTCTCTAAAGCAGTGGCACTACACAGACATATACAGAAATTCATGACATTTGTTTTTCACTGCCTTCTATGTTATCCCTTGTGTCTGTCTTGTTCCCCATTGCTATTAAGATGAGGCTGGATAATAAGGTGTACGGCTCATCACAATTAAAACCAGGAAATGAACAAATGAATCTGCATTTTTAGTCATAAAGGGATTTTGAGTGTGGACATTCAAACTCACAGAGTTAATTTAAAGCACTCACATTTTTTAAAACATAAACACAGACATCTCAAGAAAGTGAGACTGAAGTCTAGTCTTCCACTAAATCTCTTTTCAACTATATGTATAGGTTATATATAGTTAAGTCATACAATAATGTTTCAATATATTAAACTTTTAATTACTTAGTTTTAATTTATTGTTCACATTGATGTAATTTTGGCCTCAAAAGTAGTAATTTTCATATTGAACAGCCTTACTTGAAGGTCCTAGTCTTAACTGATAAGTACAGTTATGGCTAATTGGTTGTTTTATAAATACCCCTTTGATTATGTTGAAGCCCAGTCTGACCTGGAAAAAAGTTACCATTAACATCACATGAAAATAACCACAAATTTTAAAGCCATATCTAATGTCAGTTCAAAAAATTAACTTCTTTTGATAAGATATAATTAATTCACTGTGAAGAATTTATTTAATATACTGTGAGCATCCTGTACCACATTACTCCATGATTATAATAAATATATATCTAAAAGGAATATAAATATTTAGTATAATAAAGTCTATTAATTAATTCAACATATTACTTCTTAATATGGAAGTAATATTATATATTCTCTGTGAGTTTGCATGTTTATGAAAATAAAAGAGGTTAATTTATTTTCCTCCCCTATCAGACATATATATAGGGATGTATATTAATATCCTCAAAGGGCCATTTAAAAGAACTACTCAAAACAGGAAAACAAGTATAAATAGGATTATGAACTGAACCCTGGTTTATTCTGTATTAGGATCATTTTAATAGCTTGCTGTTTAGGTGTGTGAGTTACTTGTTGTACAAGAAGTCTATGCAATAGGAATTGTTTATTAATTACTCCAACAAAAAAGCAAACTGGAATCCAGAGTTAGAACCAAAACTTTGCATACCATAGCATATTCTAAGAGGATTTACTGGCAAAGACAGAGCAGTATAAACTTGTATGATACAAGAAAGCTACAGAAAGTGAATGATGATCCTGATGTATTTAAGGGTAAACAGGATTTTGAAGGAAGGCATGAGGGAAGGTTTGTTGTGTAAGAAGCTGTTCCAGAGGCTGTGGCCTTTGGTGGAAAGGGTGGAAACCACATCAGAGTGAGCAGATGCAAGAACAAAGAGTCCTGGCAGTGAGATTATTTATTAGCTAAGAAATTATTTAGTGATGATGTGCTGACCAGATGTGTCAGATGGCTTGGGTCCCACCACAGAAGGAAGCCCATGAGCTCATGGTACATGAAGCAGCCCTGGCTCATGCCAGCAGCCATCAGGGAGGCAGCTCCTGAGTCTTGTATTCTGAACATGAGATATGACAGGATGGTTTGCAGGAGATGGCCTTGGTACACAATTATCTGGGCAACAGCACAGACCTTGCTCGTGCTGACCACATCCCCCATCAGGGTGGCAGCTGCAGAGTGGTGGATGCTGCCTGCCCTGGACTGCTCATGACAATGTTCCTGAGCTACTCCAAGATCCCTGAAACTGCTTATATCCTGAAGTTTAACTTTATGACATTCAAAGATTGGATCCAACTTCTGTGGTAAAAGCCATGTTTAGTAACAAGCAATTTTATGCACCTAATATAAATCTAATGCATTACTGTTCTAATTCATTAGGCAGTAACTGAAAATGTCCCAGGTGGTTTCTTAGTGTTTGATGTGTAAGCTTCCAATGACCTTAATGAAACTAAGAGCATCTTGTGGAGACGCGGATCTTGCCTCTGTACACAGATTGGGATATATTTGTGTTTATTGTCCTTCTACTAGAGATAACCACCAGTAGGAGCAATCAATTTGTTTATAAAATAATATACCTCTCTGTATAATTAGAGTGACAGAATCTAGTCTGTACCACTCTAGACAATTTAAAGTCCTCATAACAGATTCCCTTGCTGGTTTTAGTGGAAGAAGCAAACCCAAAGAATCATCTGGACATTTTCACTCCAGACAGCGTTCTTAGAAATGAGGAGTTTTATTTACAGGGTCTGTTCTTAGAGCATGATCTTTTAAATATAAATGGCTCAAAGACATCAAATAAAATAATCATGTTAAAAGACATGGACTATCAGATAAAGGACCTGTGTACATCTCTGTCTTACATGCCAGGATTTTTGAAATGTAATTTTCCCCAAAAAGACATTATTACCACATAATTTGTTTGCTGTCCCTTGGCTGCACATGAAGATTTTTACAGGTACACTGAAACAACACACTTTCTGCTAGAGTGATTTGCCAACAGATGGTGAGTTCTTATGATGAGTACGGCATTAAACATGCATTCTTGTTAGTTAAATGACTGAGATTTCATAAAAACCAGGACACAGGTATTTTTTATCTTCCTAGTATGTTCATATACATCGATAATTATTTGCGCATGTCTCTGCATGTGTATATTGTAATGTCTTTAGCATGTACTTCTGCAGTTCAGGCACACTTTTTTGAGAACATTTAATTTCTGTTTGTAATTCTGATATCCAAGAGTAAAATATTTTAATGTTTGAACTGAAATCTGTTTTACATGCCTTATGAAAAGAATGAGCTATACAATTTGTGCACAGAAATTGCATTTGAATAAGCAGGCTTAGTTTTATTTACAAATACATCTAAATTCAAACTAGACTAACGGGAACATTTTTGTACTCTCTGCAAATTACTGAAGATTGACCTTAAATTTGAAAATGAAAATGAAGAAAAATTTTAAAGTGTCTGTTTATTACTCTATGTATTTCACATTTCTGTGTTTGTGGTTGGATTAGCTTCTAAAGCTGAGATCAAAGACTGCAAAGGTATAATGAATGGTTCCCACATCTGCTATTCACGGAATCAGAATATTTCTGTATCTGGTGTCCTCAGGTTGTGGCTCATGGATTGTTTGGTCATATGAAAGAAGGTAAAAACCACACATTTCCATATGAAATCGGTGCATTTGCCAAAGAGGGATTATGAGGTCAAAATACAGTTGTACCTCTGTAATTATAAATGGGAGAGCTTGTGGTTGCTGTCATGCTAAAATGGAAGACACTGGGAATCTGAGACACTTTCTCTAATAAGATGCCATGAGGCAACTATGAGACAGCTAGAATACATAGGTAAAAATAAAAGCTCTTATTCCTGCCTGAACTGGAGAGCACAGGATGGAAAGGTAGCTGTAGTGTTGTTTGACCTCTGCCAATAGAAATAAACTCATAACTTTTTCAGATGACACTTCTTATTTTTTCCAAAATTGCATGAAATTTTCATTATGTTTTTCCTTACTACAAGAAAGGCTCTTGCTGAAATATCATCCCCATCCTAATTGTCTGTGCCCTGGGTGTTGCCTGACAAGTAGCTTGCTCTCTTTGATTCCTGGCCAGGATGCTGACACACAACTGGTTTGTTTCCTGTGGAAAAGGAAGAATAGTATCAAACGAATGGCTTTTAGATGTGCCAAAAAAGAAAAAGGATTTAGGGACACAAGGAAGCCATAGTCCAGCAGTCAGGCATTTAACAGCCCATGGGAGCCCTACAAACAGGATGCTTCAAAATCTGGGATCAGACAGTACCTTGCAAATGGATCCTTTGTTGGTGCAAGAAGTGGCTGGGGGGATGTGTGTGTCTTGTTGCAAGTGAAGCCCCCAAAGCTTAAATTTAATGGACTCTATTCCCCTCATGCCTCTGAGGAATATGTGCTGAAATGGCATTTCTAAAATTAATGCTTAGGAAGTGCTACATGAGCTACAGTAATGCGAACACAATACTCTTCATTTCATAGTGAGGCAAATATTTTGAAGAAATAAACTGCAGAGTTTCAAAACTAAACTTTCACTGTCCTCAGGCCAAGTATCCCTCATTGCACCAGTGTCTTCTCAGGTGCCTCCTGTCCAGGTTGGCTCAGCAAAGCATGTGGAAAAGGTGCTAAAAAGAACTAAGATGTGCTCCAAGATGCAGGGAGGAAAGTTCTCATTCTGTCCTGTAACCACCCTTCAGTTTTCAAATCCTTCAGTTGATTTTCAAATTTTTTTCAGGTAGCCTATGCATATTATCCATAGTTAAAAGCCATTCTTCTCCCCTTTGGTAAACTAATGGCCAAGCTGAGTCATTAATATCAGATAAAAAGTGAGCTGGTCCACCAGAAATTACATTTGTTGACACGTCACTTAATCAAGTAAATCCAAGTTTATTTGCAATAGCTCCTTGCACAGAAAAACTCAGCAAACACTAAAATCTAGGAAATGCTGTAATCCTAATGGCAGAACTAGGACATTCATAAATAAGAATAAAAATGGGAGAATATAACAGCTTTTCACTTCTTTGTGGAGGATTGAATATCATTTAAGTGCTAAGTGCAAAAAGTGGGATTTATCCATCCAAGACTGTATAAAACAAGTAGTTTTAGGTTGCTATGGGTCCCTGCTTAGGGAAAAAATGGGATTGCGGGAGAAAGAGAGAGTGGTGTCACAGGGCAAGACTGAGCCATGCTGCCAGTTGTATTAATTAGCTGTGCTTGCACACTCTTGCATTATAATCAGTACATTCAGCTTTAATTTAATTTCCATTAACCTCTGCAAAACACCCACATGTTTGGATACAGGGCAGCATGTTAAGGGTATTACTGCATGGATAGAAAAAACAGTTTGCTCACAGTCAAAAAGCAGCTTAAGAAAAGGTACCATAGCTAAGCAACACCCTATTCTTTATCAGCTATGAAGAGCTGTCAGATACAAAAGGCATGAAATTATTAATGTTTGTCTGTATCTGGTTTTACCAGGAAATTAAACATTGGGCTTGTTCATGCAAGACAGGTAGAACTTTCCAGGTCACACTTAGTGAATGGCTTAATGTTCTGTTTGCCTGACTCAAGGACTGATTTGAACCTACAACGTTGGGTGTTGTAGCTCATCCATGTCCCTAAACCGGCCATTCTGCAGCGCAGTACCATCTCCCCTACCCTCAAATTAGTTCCCTCCTAGAAGATTTTTCCACTTTATTCAGACTATTAATATGATATTTTTTTGCAGCACATTATTAGACACATTATTCTATTACTGAGAGTATAATTTTACCAATTCAGACATGGGCCTGGCAAAACTAAAGCTCATCATCACAATTGCTAAGCATAGGGGCAAAATTAATTCTCATTAACTCACTGAACAGCCACAACTCCCCCCAACCAGTATCATCACCTCTGGGAACTGCTGGGATGTAGTCAGTTCAATATTAATGTACATGGATGGTGTCCTATGAAAATGATATTCATACTTCTGATTCAAAACCATCTTTCAGACTAATTAGTATGTTTAAAATCGTTGTGGAGGCCAACACTTTATATCCATTCCTGCTCTAGTTGGGATTTCATATCTGATAAGGATTTTCTGTCCCTGGTCTGTGCCTGATATCTCTTAAAAATTTAGAGGAATAACTAACAAATACAACAGAACATATACTGGCATATATATTTTTTTTGCTCCCAGCCCGAAATTGCTGTCATCACTGCTGCTCATCTGTCTGCATGCTGTCTTTTTTTATAATGTATAAATTACTTGCATCCACAGTGAGAAATAGTTTCTTATGCCTTCACCATACAGATATTTTTTATTTCTGTCTAATAAACTCTTGCTGGTATTTCATGTTACAAATACATTTTTATCACAGGGTGAATTTATGCTGCCAAATCCCTAGGTCTACAAGGACATCTTTCTCCTTCCATTAATTGACCATTTTGGTTGCATTTAGCAAAGGTAAGTTTTGATTCAAGAGACACTGATTTTCACTACTACTAAGGCTCCTAGATCCTAGTCCCAGACCATCTGTGCTGCACACATGGCACATGTGCATGAAACCCTAACCCTAACCCTGGTGAACACACAGGAACAAAACCACCAGTTCCCTCTGCAATAAAACCAGCACAATAAAATGTGATGGTCCAGGAGAGGTTCAGTTGCAAATTTATGATCTTCTCTTATTAGCTCAGGATATCCTCATGTATGTATGGTCAGTTCTTTGGACTGTTTCACTTCATTCATATGGGGTTTATCCCACATACTTGAACAGCCAGTGCCACTCAGATATATTTCTTACATTGGAGATTTGCTTGAGCAAGTCCAGGTGACCACTTTTTGGACATGCGTAATATAGTAAAATATATCTTGACAATGCTCTTGGACAGTTTGTTGTACTCTTAGAAAGGTAATAGCACCTTCCACCTCTGCTGGGTATTTGAGATTCTTTGAGATCAAAAGAAATAATGATTTCTGTCTTCACATGACAGAGAATTTTAATCTTTGCTTACACAAGTGCAATTTAGTATAAATTTTTTCTACTCTATGATTTTCTTCCATGTATCTAAAATACTTTAAAACTCAGTGGGTGTAGGTCTACATGACATCTTTCTCCTTCCATTAATTGACTATTTTGATTGCATTTAGCAAAGGTAAGTTTTGATTCAAGAGATACTGATTTTCACTGCTACTAAGGCCATTGCATACCATACTGTCTACTTTGTTAGCATAAAAACTTTAAAGTGAAGGGTTGCACACTTCATATAATTTATATTGGCATTGTGATATAAAGTGACTTAATTGTGGGCTCAAATCATGGGTTTGTAGATTTTCCTACAGTTTTGCTTACATAATTTCATGTAACATAAAAATAACTTTTCTATAATTTTGGACAATATTTTACAAGCATTTTTTATACCAAAAAAATTATTTTTCTGTGTCCATTAGAGAGCCTCTGGCTTCATTCATTCAACATGGATTATGCTGCTGCTGTTCTCCTACAATGCTCCACAATCTAGAAGAAACCATGTTTCTTTACCACAAATTAATATTAAAGTAAAGCTCTAGTAATGCAGGCTTGATTTTCTTCTCTTTTTATTTATTTCTTCCCTTCTTATTATTTCAAATTCAGAAATAGGTTAAAGCCAGAACTTCAACTGACCCAGCTAGAGCTCCTGAATATAAAACAACTTTAGATTCTTCCAAATTGGTAGAAATTTGAGAACTCATTCCTGGCATTCAACAGTTTCACTCACACAGTTCTTGCAGAGCTCAAACAAAAGCTTAGCTAAATTATTCACTTTATTCCCAGGAGTGTAAAAACCTTGTATTTGCTGGTGGCTGGGGAAAAGACACAATGCAATAGACAGAGATGCAGAAACATGTATATCTTGCCAAAAAAGGCCCAGAGAGGAGAATGGAATGCGGAAAACACACAAATTATGAAGTTATGGGAATGTCAGTCCAGGGGATAAAATCTTGTTGTAGTTATAGCTGTGTAAATCAATGAATACATTAAATATTTTGATATGATAACAGAAGTTGTTATCAGTTCTATTAAAATTGTTAGTATCTGTTTTTAGAATAAATTACTCCACAACACTTGCTTAAACAGTTTCACCTGAGTTTTTCTAAGGAAGTTGAATTAATTTTGTGCAAAATATAATGAGATGTGTTGGTATAATGCAAGTGCAAAGCAGAGAATAGGAAAAAAATGCTGTCTTTGTCTGTTATTTAGTTTCAGTCCCTTTGCTCAAGAGAAAATAACTCTTGAGTGGTGAAGAATGAAGTTTTGAAGTACTCACGCTAGCTGTTGTGACATCTGATGCACACAGAAGAGACAGGACAATTGAATTTATAAAGGATTTATGAATCCGAGGGCCAGACTGTCAAATTCTAGTAACATTATTCCAATTGCATTTCCATCAGAAATTGAATTGGGTGAGTTAAACTGATTTTTTACCTGTCTATCAATTTTGCTCTGACATTTTGAAAGGGTCCCAAGAGGTATATTACAATACCTTTGGTATGGAATTTCTTTCTCTTTCTGACCTCTCTAAACAGGGTTGCCATTTCTGGATGTCATGTCTTCTTTACATGGACTGGTTGTCCTATTCCCTTAAGTGTTGTCAGAAACCTTAGGTCTGAAGTAGCTCCTGGCCATATTCAGCCTCTCCATCTTATTGCTGAGCAGAGCTATGACCTCTGCTACTATGCTGAGGTTGTTTTGCCTATCATCATTTTTCACCATGAAAATGATACCACTCTGAAATTAGACCAGACATAGAACGTAGCTCCAAACTTACCCCTAAAAACCATGAAAAACAATTGTCCAGGACAATGTGTACTTCCAGCATATCATGATTCAAATTGAACCTTTTGGACGGTTCTTAAACTGTCTGAAAGTTTGAATAAAGGATCATCAGTGCATGACGTGACAATTGGTAGCACAGGGTGATTCACTGTGGTCTTTTGTGCCCATATGGCCCAGCACAGGTAGAAATGCAACTTATTGCAGTGCAGGGCTAAAATTAAAGCCCTGGGTCAGACTTGAAAATCAGCTAAATACAACAATGAACAGTTATCCATTGCTAAGTCATTGTCCTTTGCTACTGAACAGTGCTCTGTTGCAGAACAAGGGCATCACATCATGCACAAGAGTGTCTCCGTGGAAGGAGACATGGACATCTCTCACTCAAGGGCAGTTTGGGTCCTCTAAGGAGAAGTTTCCCATGAACTCAAGTGTTCAAGGCCAGGTTGGATGGAGCTCTAGCAACTTGGTCTATTTCAATACCATGGCAGGGAAATTGAAACAAGATGATTTTTAAGATCCACTCACAGCTCAAACCAATCTATAATTCTGAAATTTTATTTTCTGCTATAATTTGTATTTGATATGTTTTCACACAGTTGTCTTCATAATCTGACTACAAATGCTTGGATGAAAAGGCTTAGTTTCCAGACATTCACTGGTTATACAATGGTTGATCTTAAACATCAAGGATAAAAAAAACATGCAAGGAGACTAAGAAAATGAGGTTTATGCAATTTGGAAGTCTTAAAAAGGGTCAGTACTATCTCCCAGGACATGGTATAACTGGTTCCAGAACCCTATTTTGCAAATCCTAATTTAAAACAGTAATGCTGACACAAGTCCTGGAGTGTAGCAGGTTTTATTAATCTGAGAAATTAGTTCTTATGTGGTTATACTTACTACAAGATCTAAAGTGTGACTCATTTTTGTATTGTGCATTGATCTCAGACAAAACTGAATGTTTCAGCTGAAAACATACTTAGTATTCTGCAGGATGCTTCTATTTATAATAGTTCAGGAGCACCTGCAAACAGGCTTAGGAAAAGCATTCTTTCTGAGCACTAAAACCATTATCAAAATAAGTTTTTGTTACCATAAACAGTAAGCAAAAAAACACACAAAATTACTTGCTGTTCTATTTGTAAAAATAACGCATACAGTGGTCATGACACTTTCTAATTAATTTTTTACACATTAACAATAACTTTATTCCACAGGATTGAAAAGAAATGCTCCTAAAGAAATTGTGAAGAAATAATAATGAAAAATTTGTGTTTCTTATCTGAACTTCTTCCTTCACATTTTGCCTCCAGAAATCCTACTCAGAGGTTGTGTTGAGAGGGTGTACTTACAGGCTGATGTGGGGTTTTTTGTACAAGGTACTCTGGTATGCACTTCATCAGAATCTGGGAAATCCCTGTAGCACAGGATTGTTATTATGATGAGGAGAGATGATGCATTAGCTGGTTATGGGATGGATATAATTACCAATGTCCTGAAACACTGCTGTGGATGCTCATTAGTCTGCCTTTAACAGGCTGACATGAATAACCTTGTGGTAGCTGCCTCTGAACTTCCAAAGCTATTGTATATTTGTATCTCTAGCATCCTCACGTTCCAATAAATATCTTGAACTACCAATTTACAGAACGGCATTTGAAATGTGTGTGGTGTCACTCCTGCTTTGATAATTGCACATTGTATAGAAAGGGACAGTTCAACTCAAGTTAATGGGTCGAGGTTTTGAAGGGAGTAAAACCAAAGATACACTATACCTCATTTAGCCAGGATTTTCTGCTTTGCTGTCAAAATCACCTGTACCTTGCCTGGCCACTCGTAACAGATCACTTGGTTTGTATCAGTCTTTTCCATAGGAAATAACTCATGCTCTGAAACACAGACTTCTTTTCCCCCAGCCGGTGTGACATTGTCTAAAGTGAGTACCACTCCAGCCACAGAAACAATGAGATAAGAGGGGCTCTGTGAAGAAAAATGCTCACTGTTGCTGCTACTGTTACTGTCACCCACCCAGACAGGAGTGAAGGCAGCTGCTAAAGTCCTCAAGGAATTAAATGCCCTTGGCCTTAAATTGTTAGGACAGTTTACTCTTTACAAGAGTACTTCCTGTTTAGTTTGCATCATGCTTAATATCCAAGGCTAGGTGAGGTAACCTGTTTGGAAAGAAATACTATTAGCATAATCACTGTTTTATTAAAGCAATGCTGTGAAGGCACGGTGTTGTCATTTACAGACAAATGAAAGATGAGATCTTTCTTACATCAAAGAAATAAACATCTTCTTGTGTGTGGGTGCCACAGCCCACACAGCCGTAATATTTTGAAGGACTAAAGTCTAAATAATATACTTTGTTCAGGGGGGAACATGACATGGGTTCCAAGTACCCAGTAATGCAGTTAATGCACAGCAATGCATCAACATTCTGGTTTTCTTGATATAATTCCTTCTCTGGTTTTCATTGCTGTAGTGAGCTGAGGTAGGTGAATTACAGTCTAAAGGCCTTATGGAAGAAAGTGTTATAAAGAAGGTTTAAGCTGACCAAGCTGTATGAGACTGAAGAAGTATTCAGAAGGCACTAACTCATCAATGAGTGGATTTTCTAAATAACTGGGAAATTACTGTTAGACATCTTTGTGTTCTTCCTCACAACTTTATGTGTTCAATTGCACAGTAGAGTTTTGACTTTAGACAAAAATTATGGTCACAAACTATTACTGTAAAATAAAAAGTATAAATAATGTCAATAATGTTGTTTTGTCTAGTTTTTTTCATTTCCAAAATGCTTTTGAGAAAAAGACGAGAACTACACTTTGCTATTCTGCCTCACAACAGGATTTACTGGTGCCATCTACTGGCTAGTTAGTCCTTTTAAATTTCAACAAATCATGAATGATGCATTTTAAATGCAGAATAATAAGAACATTATGAGCCTTATAACTGAATCAGCCAATACCAAACGATGTAATTGGCAAATCTGTAACATTTAAATTACATTAGGTCAAACTTTGGTACAACGTCCCAACAGTGCAATTCAATTATGTAGCTTTTAGATGTGTCAAGAGGAGAAAGTTCAAGCCAGTGTACAAGTACTTGTGTGCAGAGTCCAAGCACTAACACCACACACATCCTCCTGGTGTGTCAGAGGAAGGCTTCATCCTGACAACTGCCACTGCTTGAGACCCTTCCTCCATGAGCACATGGAGCACTAACACATTCCCACAGCAGGCAAATACCGTCACCTTGTTGTTTGCCTTTGCTGGAGGGACATCCCCCCAAAAATTAGATGGAGAAAATAGTGCTTCAGCTCATAGCCCAGGCATGCAGTGACTTTCTGCTGAGGGTGGGTTTAACCAAGCTGGATGGAGCATGGGCATGGAGGGGATGGCACATAGCCTGTTCCACCACATCTATTGCAAAGATGGTGGGAGCAAGCAGAGCTTGGAAGAGACCAGCTGTGCGTGACTGCTGAATCCCCTTCTGCTAAATTTGTTGAAAGACATCTGAAGATGACCTAGGATTTAAATAAGCCTTTAAATCACTTACACTCTTTGTAGTAAAAATTGCTAAACTATAATTATTTGAGTCAGTGCCAGGGAAGGTCAGCAAAGCAATATTAACTGGAATGGTAACAATATCTCCAGTGCCAGGTAAGAAAAGTATTTACACATCTGAGTAGCTGCATCCCTAATCAGCAATATAGCTGAGCACATGGTTAAAATACTTAATCATACTTAAAGGTGCTTTGCTAGATAGCAGTGAGAGTGCTCACATTCCCCATTCTGGTTAGTCAAGACCTTAATAGAGCCAGAAACAAATATATTTAGATCACGGCTCTGAGAACCAACCTCTGGAGTAACTTGCTTAACAACTAGGTTCTGAGCAAAGAAAGTATGTTAATAGAGTGATTGAAGAAAGGGATTATGCTTCCTGTTCTCTGGCCTTTCCTGTCATCTAATAAAAACATGAGAGTCTTTAGGGAAGGAAAAGAATGTTACTTAACCATATCTGTTTTTCAGAAATTTATGTTACAAAATGCATTCTGATGGAACAAACTAAGCCATGACCTCATATAACGCCTTGGTCAGTGTAACTAGAAAGGAGACTTCATTAGAAATCTGGTGATGTATCTGCACTGAACATGTTTTGTCCCTGCAAGGTTTCAGTGCTCTCAGAGCTGAGAGCAACTCTGCAACTTCATCAAGGGCTGATCAAGAACTTCCCAAGAAGAACTTCTGCAGAAGTGGAGTGGGGAAACTGTCCTTTGCATGGTCCTGAGGCTCTCACTGCCAGACTCCTAGAGTATGCAGCTTCTCAGAGCTCATGAAAAGAAAAATGTAGTATTTCTACGATAGGAAGAGCTATTGAGAGAGACTAGGACAGAAGACAGCTGGAAGATGAGAAATGGAGCAATGACAAAGGATAATGTAGATGGGTGTTATCATATAGTAAAGTACATTAACTTCTACAACCTGAAAATAACATTTAATTTGACATAATTTGCTTGTTTGTACAGCAAATTTAATTCCAGCTATGAAGTTACTCCATGTGCTCAAGTGGCAGGGCTATGTGGATATATGTGGCAGCAGGTAGGTATAATCCTCCTCCTGACTCATAGAGGTGCTAAAATGGTTTGGTGTGAGGGAATCTGGAGGAGTTTTTTTTTTTGTTTCTTTAGGGTGGCATAGGCTATGGCACACAAAATATCTGCATGAATAGAGAGCTTCTAGATTGTCTTCTCAATAACCACGTGCAGGTTCAGGGTCTCCACAGTCCATGGAGGGATTCTCTGGATGAATGTGCCAGACTGCACAGACTATCCAGGGGCTCATTAGAAGAGAGGCAGCACTGCCCGAACATCATCAAACCATTCCTAAATCTGGTTTGCATGTCTCGGCATCTGGTGTTTCCTGTTCCAGGCCTGGAGCGTGGAGCAACTGGCATGGCTGAACAGCAGCCTGATGAGACCTTGGATGGCTCCATGCTGAGAACTTTGGTCACCTCTGCTCAGTAACCCTCAGCATTTCTACAGTTAGGTCTCATTAGCTCAGGGCCGTGTTTGAGAACATGGTTGAGCTCTACTGGCCAGTACTTGTCTGGTATGTGTGGTCTCAGCCAGCAGCAGTGTGGGAGCAGTGGGAGGACAGTGCACACATCCTCAAGCCGTGTCTCTGGAAGACAGCAGTAGTCTGAACACCAAAGTCACCACAATGCTCCTCCTTCACCTGAACAGTCATTTCCCTTTGTTCTCACCACAGCGTCCCTTTCCTCAGCAAATATTTCTGATTACTTCCCTTTCCTTCATTAAATTCAATTGCTGAACATCTACTTCTAATATCAATCTCTTCCTCCGCTGTAGCCTCATCTACTGAGTGTTCACACCCATCATCTCCTGAGGAGTCAGGCCTTCTGCAGGACGGTGACAGCTCGGGTGGCAGTGAAGGTGGCAGTGAAGGTGACAGTGAAGGTGACAGTGAAGGTGGCAGTAAAGGTGACAGTGAAGG
>PYHW01009979.1:6979657-7016353 GCA_013186435.1 Turdus rufiventris
CAGCGCAGGGCCGGCCGCCCTCTGCCGCAGATCGCTCCCGCCCGGCAGAGGCCGAGGTGCGTTTGAAAACAATCCTCGAGATCGCTTCCAATGACGGGACAAGCTCATGGCCCGACGCTTTAATGTCTATAAACTGCCTTCAGAATTTATACAGTGCATTACAGAGATGTTTAGAAAACCCGAGTGCCCAGTCTGTTTGAAGGGATTTTCACGCCGCCTCTGTCTGTGCGGCAGTCCCGGGACTCCCTCGCATGCGAGGGCGCTGGGATAGCACGGCCGCACGGCCGGGTCGCTGTTCCCCAAGGCTGGGTCGCCGCTCCGCACCGCAGTGTCACCGCTCCCCACAGCCCCGGCCGGGCCCCGCCCGCCGCAGCGGCCCCGGCCCCGCAGGGGCGGGAAGGTGCGGCCGCCCCGCCCCGCCCGCCAGACGCCACATCCTGCAGGTGCCGCGGGGCGGCCATCGCGGAGGGGCCGCCGCCGGTGAGTGCGGCGGGCAGCGGGTCGGGCCCCGTCCCGTCTGGTCCCGGGGAGCAGCGACTCCAGCTCGGAGCGTTGCCGCGGGGTGGCCGCCGGGAGGCGGGTCCCGGTGAGGGGGCGGCCGGGGCGCGGCCCGGGCGTGGCGGGGATGCGGCGCCGGGGCCGCGCCCGGCGAGCCCCGGGTCCTGGGCCGACCGCACCGCCGGGCCCGCGGGCACCGCTTCCCAGGGCGGGGCTGGGAACGGGGCGCTGGGAGCGGGGAACGAACGCGGGGCTCCCGGAGCGCGGCTGCGCCGAGCCGCGGCCCCGGCGGGTGTGGGGTCGGGGAGGGGCCGCGGGGGCACCCGGGCCGGCCGGAGCCGCCCTCCCGCCCGCAGGCCGGCCGAGCTCCGCTCCGGACGGGTGGTCGCGCTCAGTTGTTTCTGCTGTTCACTTCTCTGTCCTGTCTTTGCACGTACAGGCGCAAAGAAGAAGGGATTTAGTGAAGTCGCGCTCAGCTAAAATGGGGCAATAGCTAAAGCAGCTCTGAGGAGTCTGGTTGTGTGCCTTACTGCCTTACACTGGAGCTAGCAGAAGAAAATGCGTGTTTTTATCCAACGCCGGTCTGTCTAACTAGTGAACAGAGCGATGTGCTGCTGAAGTTGGAGATCCTGACAAAATGAAGGCACTTGTGTTCTCTGCGACCTGCAGTTTACTTCTGGCTCTGGTGCAAGGGCACAGCTTATTCACATGTGAGCCAATTACCATTTCCAGATGTTCAGGAATGCCTTACAATATGACTTTTTTCCCAAACATCATGGGACACTATGATCAGGACACGGCTGCTCGCAAAATGGACGTAAGTTCTCCCCCCACCCGCTCCCTCTCTGATAGTATGTAACCAATTTGTCATTAAGAAATTATTAGGGATACCTGTTGCACTGAATGGCAAGCTGATAATGTTTGATGAGTAGATGTTTCTTCAGACAGTGTTCTAGAGCTGCTTGGTCGTATAAGCACTATGTAAGGGAGCTACCGACTTCCTCCCTCCACCCTGCCTTGGATCCTGTGTTACAGTGGAAGAGGAATGGGTGTAGCACGGCAATGTGGCTATTCAGAGCATTTTGGCAGAGCCGATCACTTGTAGCTCAGGCAACTTACTGTTAAACAGAGCAATTGTTGAAATTCTCTGGGGAAACAGTTTATGATACTCTGGCCTGCCTGAACTCAGTGCAAAAAGCATATTTAGATGATGCTCTTTGCTCTTCTCTCACCTTACATCTACTAAGGAGAAGCTCCTGAAGTTATTCTTAACCCTATTCTCCACTGTGGCTTTTGCATTCTGTTGTTTTCTGACTGGATGTTGAAACTTCTGACTGAAAAAGCAACTTTGATCTTTTAAACTGAAAATAAGCACTTTTCTTACCTGCACTGACTGTAAGAGTGGCTCCTCTGAGAGAGAATATGCCGTGTTGTGGAAAGGCTTTGCCCATAGCAATACCTGTAAAGGGTGAGAGCCTCTCTGGGTGAGAGGCTTGTAAAACAAGTTTGAAACCTGTTTTAGTAATGGCTTTTCAGTGGTAAGAGGAGGGGGAAAATCTTAACACAGGTCTTGAAAAGCTCAGTGTCTTGTGCTATGCAGAGAGTGAAACAGAAGTGAGGTGAATATAAAGTTTCTGTTAAAAAAACCAAAACTACACGTGGTGTTGGAGGTACTGGTACTAACATTTTATTTGCATACTCCTTACTGAGCTTGGAGGAGGAGCTTGGTTCAGTTGCCAAAACATGTTTTTAGTGTTGCTTGGGGTAATCATGATTCCCTGTTTGGCTGCCAGTTGCCAGCCTGGAATAGCACAGGCTTTGGTCTCACATTGTTCCTGTCAGGTGTAGATGTATGGGAAATTCTGGTATCAAATGTTAAGCCATCTGTATGCAAGCAACTGAATTTGGCTGCAGATCTCTGACAAATTGAGGGCTTTTAAGTTGGAAGGCAGGCTGTAGGCTTCAGTTGTGACCTGTGCAGTGCTTCTCCAGTTGTCATTTGTCAGGAATGCTTCCTGCAGTGTCTGCCACTTCATCTCCTCAGGTACCTTGCTGCTTCTTACCTGGTGTGTGTTAACGGCAACTGTTGAGCCAGCGCTTGTCAGTATTTGTGCCTTCCAGTCACGCTGCTATTAGGGCAGAGAGACCACAGAGCCATTTTTATTAGGTTGCTTTGACTGACTTTTCTCAACTGTCAGTAACTTGTGCTTAGTGCATATGTGGAGGGAGTTCCTTCTGGAAAGTATTCATGGCTTACCTTATGTAGTAAGGTAGTTAGCTACCATCTTGCATAGCTATTTCATTAAAAATTGTGTGTCAGTGAGAAGTTTTGTTGTTTTCTCTCTTTTTCCATCCTGTCACCTTTATAATCTGACTACTACACTGTTGGATCACTACTCAGCCAACTGGCTGGGTGGCTGCAGGGAACAACAGTGTTTATTAGGATTTGATTTGCCTACCCTCTTTGATTTGCTTCCTAGTCTCCTGTCATTCCCACTGCCTGGCCTCTAATTTGGTATTCCTGACTACTGTGGTGCTGTACAGACAATTCTGAGCTGCCTCTTGTGTGGTGGTCTGCCAGCCTTTATTTATGGCCCAGCAGTGATGATGGATTACTTGGTCAAAGTGATTTTTAAGACAGCTGCTTTATAGGTGAAAGGGTCTTTGCTCCCATTCCATGTGAAATTCATGTTGAATCCACTACTAGTGATTCACTGCTAGTGATTAGATTCAGAATTAATATGGTAAAAGCTTACAGTGGTTCACTGCTGGGCCTTCTTTCTGAGAGGGACCAGTGTGTACCAGTGTCACGTATTTTGATGTCATTCTTCATATCATTCAGTAATGGTGCCGATTTGTCCATAGTTGATTGCAACAGAGAACCTTGTCAGGATTGTCAAAGGGTTCTGCTTTTCAGGGGACTTAGTGTTGCAGCAGGGGAGGAGGAGGAGTCACTCACTTCTGGAACAGTGTTTAATTTCAGTTTGAAGCCGTAACGAGGCAGCGGGTTAGGAGGTGGAGGAGACTTCTGTTATTTAAAGAGCTTGAATTTTTTTGTAATTTTCAGTCTGAAGTTCATTCATACCAAAGAAAGAATTTTAATAGCATGTTTTCACTCCATAGAAGTACTTTCTTTTGATCCTCAGTAGGAATGCTTAAAGGCTTTCTTTTTAAATCTCTTGCTCTTACCCCTCCCCTCCCCCTGCCTGTTCTCAAAATTAGGCATGAGATTTACATCTTCACATGTAAGATCTCACAGGGTTCTGAGGTTGAGGCCTGCAGTGTTTTGCTCCCTGTATCGTAACTGACTTTGAGTAAGATGCTTCATTATGAAGTCCTAAGGCACAAGGTAGAGACTTCTTCCAGAAATCAAAAATATTTTGTGCAGAGAGAGCCCTCATGTTAATCCAGTTTTATGTTTCTATCCCCTCTAAGAATTTTTGGAGAGTGTTTACTCCCCAAAAGGACCAAGATTTGTCAAAAGGACAAGTCTCACCCCAAGGTGAAGTTCACTCTCCAAAATAGTGGTAGCTCACAATGCCCCACTCTGAAGGCTCTAGAGGTGTGTTCTGCTGCAAGGGAGTGTTGTATAGCCTGAAGAGCTGTGCTGGGAATGTGTTAAATTGGTATTTCTGGATGTTGTCTTCATAGAAATCCTCCAGGAGAGGATGATGTGAAGCTACTGTCTCAGGTAGTGGTTGTCTTTCAAGAAAGCAGCTGATACATGGTCTTAAAATTCTACCTCATATGTCAGCTGTTCATAGTGATATGCTATAAACAAGAACACTGAAGCACTAGAGCAGAAAGATGATTAACTCAGTCCTAGAGCCTCTGTTCTGGCTAGTGAGGATAGTCCCTCTGGGATCTTGTTTTCTGCAATAAAAAATACCTAATTTCCAGTTTCTCCCTCCATCCATATATTTATTACGTTTAATTCTGACCTTTCAACTCGACAGACTGAGTTTTGGCTTCTTGAGTTTTACTTTATATTTGGATTAGTTTTGTTTACACAACAAGTGGTGGCTTTAGGAAAGTAAAACCACATAGTTTTGTGGTGTGAAATTTTGTGTGTGTTTGCTAAACAGCTGCATGACTGTGGAATCTGATTGGTTGCAGATGCCTACCATCTCTGTATCCCAAAGTAGTTTATCATAACTGCTCTTGTTACTACTAGTTCAGATTGGGAGATGGAAGATCTATGGTTCGTCTGATGAGGAAAATAAATGGGCATAACAGAAGATCTGGTTCATTACAGCTGTATTTAAATAGGTGTAACTCCCCCTCGTGGTTATCCACAAAAACAAGTCACTTCTAGTTCCTAAGTAATTCCCATTTTAACTGTCCTGAAATAGGTTGTCAGCTGAAGGCATTGTTCCATCAAGGCAGAGAGTTACTATGTTGTAACTTACATTCATATCTCTTAATCTGTTCTGCTGCAGTTCTGGAATGTGTCCACAGGAGACAAGCCCTTAAGACTTCCTGATGTGGGCAAGATCCATGGGTCTGTAGAAGTACAAAGGGAAAAGGGCTTGCCAGTGAGATTTTAGAGCAGACTGTAGAAAACACTGGAAAATGTTGCACAGAGAACAATGAAGTACCTCAGAGAGACTGAAAAAATGATTCAGTAGTGAGTTTTCCATTCACTTCTGAGTTCATGGCCATGTGCCAGAATATGTGTGTGTTTCTGTGGAGGGTTAAGTGCAGCTGGCTGCAGCAGCAGAAATTGTGTGAGAACTGGGGTTGGTTTAGACAAAGGCATTTAGAGGGGGTTAAAAAGCACCTTCAAAAGTTTAACACTGAAGTTAGAATTTATCATGTAATGGTTTCATCTGCTTCCACTAAATCCAAATTTACAGTTAATTCAATCTAACAGAACTTAAGAAAACCTGCAAACCTGGTATCTGCAAGCATAAATTGGTGTGTGTGTGTACACACACAGGAAGGAAAAGCTGTCTACCACTGTAGGTTAGGAGTTTTGGGGAAATAAGTACTGCTTTGTGACTAGGTTATTACTGGGATAGCCTGCAAAGTAGTACAGTTATGAATTTACCTAATCTCTAAAGACAGCCATCTTTGCTTCTTGCTTGTACTCCACATGAGCAATGCTTGATGTAATATGTGAACCACTAGAACTAAAAACTTGAAGCTTGAGTCTCAGCATCTTTTAGGAAAACAGTCAATATTCTTGATCTGCTTGGAGTTACATTTTGTCCCTAGTGCTGCCTCAGACGCTAAAGTGGAGAAATGTGTGCAGAGGTGTGGACAGTGACCCAATGGAACAAGCACAAAGGAGTCTATAATTCATATTATGTTTGTAACATTTTTATTGTCTCTTTAGCATGGTACGAAGGAGTGAGGAAGGCTTTTGTAAAAAGTGGTCAATTTGCAACATCATGTGTTACTGTATACAAGCTGAGGTAACTTTTCTAGCTTCCCAGAATGAAGTGGTGGTCACAAAAGATTGAGGTGAAACAGCTAAACTGATGCTTGTTAAATGGAAGTTGGCAGATGCCAAAGTATTTTTTTATAGATACTTGATATGGATCAAAGGAAATACAAGCAACTGACCGAACAAGAGGACACAGTCTTAAGCTATGCCAAGGGAAATATAGGTTGGATATTAGGAGAAAGCTTTTCATGGAAAGAATAATAAAGTACTGGAATGGTCTGCCTGGGGAGGTGATGGAGTCACCATCGTTGGATGTGTTTTAAAATAAACTGGATGTGGCACTCAGTGCCATAGTCTAGTTGAGGTGTTAGAGCATGGGTTTAACTCCATCTTGGAGGTCTCTTCCAACCTAGCAATTCTGTGATTCTGTGATTCAAGGCAGTACAGCTGACTTCTCTGTTGGTTGTGTCTCAAGAAATATGGAATAGTTGGGCAGGAGTAATTCTGTTTTGAGCATCACCATGGAACTTGCAGAAAAGCATTGATTAAGGGTTTCAAGACATGAGAGTTATCTGGGTAATTTTTTAAAATACCATAAAAAATTGGGATGTGTGTTAATTTTTTATGCTCTCTTGCTCTCAGGTATTCTTAAAAAACAGACATCATGTTTAGTTCTTAGAGTGGTGCTTATAGCAACTTTCATAAACCATTTTTGCTGATTTCTGTGGGTACAGTAAATTGCAGCCACTAAAAAAGTGTTAACCTGTAGTACTGAGGCCTTTCAGGTGTGATTGACTTATGCAGATTGACTGAAAGCAGACAGGTGAATGTGTGTCACCCCATTACCCTGGCTCTAAGTGTATCAGTCATCTACAGAATCTGCTTTCTCAGAGCAACAGGACATGTCCACTTGATAATGTGGATAGCTCTGCCTTGCTCTTTGTTCTGCAAGGATGCTGTTTACAATGCATGGGGGTCAAGGTAATGCATACTTGACAAAGAGGTGGTAGCTGGGTTCTTGGAGGTGATGTTGACAGTGTGATTCCAAGAGCCTCCTCTTTATGAATCTTCAGAGCCTATGCCTACACGAGCAAGGAATTTGGTGTAACAGGAGTGGATCACTGGGTGAAGTTGTCAGGACACTTCTTACCTGTCTGCTGCCTGAGATAGATAGGGGAGTTTTACCCTGGGTTAGGTTTTGGCCAGTCTCTGTGCATGAGGTCTGATGCTGGCCTATGGAAGGCTGTCTTGCAGATTTGTGTCAACAGCAGACCTCTGAGAAATACTGTGGTATCTTGGTGTTTGTCTCCTGCAGATGTCTGTCCCTTCTGCAGTGCCCTGGTTAATGTCCAAGTGTAGCTGCAAGCTGTTGGTGGTCTCTTAGTCGCTCTGTGCAGCCTTGTCTCCAATTCCCTCTTCTCCACACTCAAATCTGCAATTACTGGTAGTGATGGACTTAGTCCTGTGGTTGTAGCCTACTCCTAGAGTACACCTGTGGATGAATGGAACAGCTTTCCTGAAACTATTTATATAGAGTAGGAAAACAGAGAGCTACTGAGTTTGTCACTACTTTGCCTTCACAGATAGCAGGCAATCCTAATAGGAGGGATATAAACCAAGTTAGGGCTTGGGAGCTGAGCTGTCTGCTGAGAACACATCATCCTTGGAGTTGTGGAAAGTCAGCAATGGGTACAAAGCTTTGAGACACAGGTGCAATTTTCATATTGTCTTAGTGTTTTTATGGAAGTGGCTGCTGCCCAGTGGAACCTTGTAAATTTTGCCTGGTCATCAGCAAAACCTAGCATTAGATTAGGTAGGATAGGTCTGCTGAGGGTGATGTGGTGACACCATGATTTTGAAGGTCATCTTCACATACCTTTCTTTAAATAGTAGGCAAGTAGGACAGAATTGTATGTTGTGTGCTGTTTGCCTTCTGCTATCCATGAGCTGTCAAATTATGTGGGATCAACAACTGGGTAACAACTCACACCCAGTGCATTGGCCCATGGCAGCTCTGGCAACAGCAGCTGGATTGTCTTGAAGGATTAGGTGAACCAAGGTACATTGTGGAACATCTTTGTGAGGCTCATGATGTTTATGTCATCTCCAAATCTAACCTAAGAGCAGCAGAGGGTCCTCATGTCTTTCTGAAGCGAGCTGTGTGGTGTTTGGGTGCGAGATGCTCTGTGTTCTCGGTGCTGCATGAGTCAGGAGGCTGGATGGAGCTCGGGCCCTTGTGTGCTGGTGGAGGTGGAATGCAGGCTTAGTTTCCATTTGCAGGATGGATGTTCAGGATGTCACCTTGGCTACAAGATGTTACCTATGCCTTCATTGATAAAGGCCATAAAATGTAAACAGTCCAGAAAATAACCACATTGGATGGGGAATGGGGTCAAAAGTCCATGGTTTCTTTTCTAGTTTGACAGTGCAATGATTAAAGCTGACAATTTGTAAAACTGCTCTAGTGTCATGTATAGTTCTCTACTGCATTCCAAAGGAGGGAGTGGGAGTAGCTGCACCACAAAATTTGCTGCCTTTTTCTCTCTCTTAGTATTGACTGTTGATTCACCAGCTCTTAGGAACAAACATGGTTCCTTTGTCACATGGTTGCCTTTTTGTGTCTTTTCTGTGTATTTGTGTGCATCTGTGATTGCTGTAACACACTGGTAATTTGCTGCCAGAGGAAAAGATGCATATGTCTGCCCTCTTCTTCTGAGCTGTGTAGTGTAGATGAGTGGAGACTTGATTTCTGCTTAGCTGTTGGGAGAGGTGTGCAGGGGGTGTGTAAGAGCTATATAAGCTATATAAGTAGCTCTTGTAGATGGGGGGAGAGAGGCCTGGATGATCAGTCCTTGTAGGACAGTAAGGATGACCTCTTACAAAGATACCTCTCCTCTACACAAGAGCTTTCTGGGAGAAAAAAAAAATTCCACCTTTCCTGTACTTAAACTTTTGGTAGATCAAGTTATTTCAGAGAATACCCACATCCTTCCAAATTTGGCTCATGCTGTATTCCCCAGGGGGCCTGCGTAACCAGATTTCTGAAGAGTCAGTAGCTGTCCTGCATACAAAATTAAAAACATTAATTTTCTGGAGAGGGACTGTACTCATCCAGCCTCATGGTGACCTAGCAGTACCTGTTTGCTAGAATGCCATGTCCCAGCTGCATATTGTTTCACATGAGCTGATGCTTTTGCAAGGGAGGTACAAGGTACACCATTCCAAGAATCCAACTGGGGGTGGGGGATCTCGCTGGGGATTATACCCAGAGCTACAAACAGAACATTAAATGTAGAAGGTTAACGTGGCCCACAAATCATAACATGAAAGGGTAAAACTCAAGGGGCCTTGAGTTTCTAGAACAGGAGGAATAGGGAGGATAATGAGGGAAATGTCACCGAGATGAGCACTGTGGGCTAGCAGTAAGGAAACAGTGTCTAATAAGGCATTCACAACTGGGGAGTGTCTCAAAGTATGACCAACTGGAAATAGTGAAAGCAGAAGGCAGAGGGGGTGATTGCAGATGCTGAGGTAGATGTCAGCAGCTTCATGGGCTTAAGCTTGGTCAGATGACTTGTGCATGCCTGAAGTCTCCTACATCATCTCCTACAAAGTTGGGTTTTTTTAAGACTACTAAAGTTTTAATCTGACTGCTTAGAAGTGCATGCAGTAGGCAAGAAAGAAATGGTACAGGGTTACTACTCTGGTAACTTCAGTGGTGCTATTGTGCTGAAGTGTGTCTCCACAAAGGGAGGAGGATGCATGAATCTGGATGACTTTTGGAACCAGAGCGTAATGACTTCTGCTGGAATTTATTAGAAATGGGGGGCTTTTTTAAAGATAAGACATTCTATGAACATTATTACAGGTAATCCTGTACATTGAATTCTACCAAAAAAGTTTAGCAATAATCCAATTACTCCTGGAACACATGGCAAATACATGGAGAATTTAAGATTTGAGATTCTTATGCTACCACAGTCTAGAGGTAATGAAGTTTTGTCTAGACTTCAGATGTCTGAGGGCCTGCAGTATACTTTCCTTCAGTTAACTTATAGGTGTTTGTCTTCTATGCTCTGTCTAGTTTACACAAAACCTGATCAGATACAATGTGTAACTGAAAATCCTTGTTAAAATAGTTCAGTTCTGTAACATTTGGGAAAAAGCTCTCGTGTTTGTTAAGGACTGCAAATTGCAGAGGGTGGAATATCTGTAATTTAGGTCAAACTATAATTTAGGTTAAAACAAAAAATGCAATGTATTTTGATAATAAGCTGCTTTGAAAAGTATTTGCAATACTTGTACTTTAATTTGCTTCAGATAGTGAGATGTAATATTCCTGTTTATATTGTTTTTAACCTTTGGTATAGTTAAAAAATATATATGTATTTTTATTTTGCATATGAAAATACTTAAATGGAAAATATGGAATTAAGTCGTTTTACTACAGAAAGAAATTATGTTGCTAGGTCCCATCATGGGCCATTTACTTGTATTGGATTTGGTCCTAGTGAGTCCCTTCCAACACAGAATATATTGAGATTTATATAGTTAATACAAAACTATTCAGAGTGTATAAAAGTAAGAAAGCAGAATAGCCTGCTTTATCCTTCTGTGTCTGTGTGTCAATGGCAGCTTAAGTGCCAAGGTGTCATGTTGGAGTAGTTTTTTGGAGTTTGTGTTATTTTTTTTAAGCTTCATGAGTGCCTTGCTGTCCTATTGACCTTTTAAACATTCCCCCATGTGCCTTATCCTTACTGTGGTAGGATTTTTGAAGAATATTCCCATAGCCTTTGAATAGCTAGTATGAAAGTTCAGACCAGTATATGCAGACACATATAGGTATGTGTGTGTGTGTGTATGTATATTGCATGTGTTGGGTGAATGATAGTGAAGAGTTTGCAGACAGACTCGTTCTTGTTGCAGATCCCTCCATCGAGTCTCTGTCTGGTGATTCAGGTCCTGAGCAGTGGCACAGCTGGCACCTGAGCTCTTGCCTGGCTGGTTCAGCTGATGGGTGATGAAGCTCAGTCCCCCTGAGCCCACCCCACGGGCACCTGCCTGCCTGCCGGCCAGAGCCTGGGGGCTGTACAGCGCAGGGATTTTAGGATCACCTGCCATCCTTTGCCTTCTGAACACTGATCCTCAGGTGCTGAGCAGCAGGCAGCTCCTGGCCCGCAGGGCCGTGGGAGAGGCACTGCTGGGCACAGTCCAGCTTATCAGTCACTGCATGCTGGGCTGTGCCCAGGCTTTGTTCACAGCCCTGTGACAGTCTTAAGTGCATGTGCTGCCTTTGCTGTTCAGCTGAAGGACAAAAATAAGCTTATATCTTTGCAAACATCTTTCACTGCAGAACAGCATCGTTTGTCCCACCGCCTTGTTTACTACCCTTTTCTTTCTCTGCACCAGCCTCACCCTCTACCAACTCTTTGAACTTCAGATTTTCCTGGAGTAGGAAACTTAAACTATTGTCTTTTAAGCTATGGGGGCAACCTACTTTGTACTCTGACAAAATACTTCATTCTTATCTGTGTAAATGTTACATTTATTACATTTTTAAAATGTTTGAAAAGATTTTAGATTAAACACAGCTTCGTGTACTTTTAGTTTAGTGTGGAAGCTATAGAAAGTAATGCAGTTTTTTAAAAGCAGCATATTAAAATAGAAATCAAGTTCATCTATGTTTGATGGTTTTCTTTTTACCTCTGTCAAATCAGGATGCACTAATAATGCATATTAAACTTACTAGTATTCACATTTATATTGTATCTTATATTCATTTATAGTTAAAATAGAAATGGTGACTTGTAGTCTGAAAAACTTTTGTTGTTTTACCTATGTAATTTTAACTGAATTGAGAAAACACCAGTTGTAGCTGATACTTGCTGCTGGCAGTACTAGTTGATTATTACCCACAGCTCAGGTAGAGACATAGTGTATATGGGCTCTCAGATGAGTTCATACCATGTTCCTCGCTGGTTTAAAGGATGGTTGGCATTGCACTAGTGTTTCTGGGCATTTCCATGTTCCTGTTTTCCAGTTCTGCTGTTAAGCAGCAGCTTTTCAGCAGGTGTGTAGCAACAAGACACCGACACTTAAGCTGCCTTGTCCTCCTGCAAAATCCTTACATACCAAATTAAGTGTATTTAACTTCCTTTGATCTAAATCAATCAATGTAAGTTCCAATGGAAAAAACCTAGTCTTTTCTCAACCTTGCTTTGAATCTATTGAACTTGAAAATTTCATCCTTCATTTACTTTCAAGTGTTGGGACATTTATTTATCATGACTTAGTTAATTGTGCATGAACTAGAAGTCAGAGATTCTTGGCAGCTGATTCACTATGGCCATCAGCAAATTGTTGCCCTTGCCAGCCTGTCTAGGAATTGCATGAAGGCACTAATCTCTCTGGGTGTGATGCTAATCTTGTTTGCATCCAGTCGAGAATAACTCCATTGTAACAATAGTGTAGGATTAAATCAACCGTGCCATACTTGCTCCACTGTTTTTAATTGAAACTGATTATTCTTGTAAAAGTGACTAAAGACACTGTGAAGATTGTTAATATAGCTCTGTGAGTATGAAGAGTAATTAGTGTCCTGTTCTGAAATCCTTTATGTGCACTGTGATTGACAGTGGCTGTATTTCCTGACTATCACATCTGAAAACTTACATGTTCATAAATATATTTGGTTTTGGGTTTGAGGCTGTACTTCAGTTCTGTAGTGACTGGATAGTAGGTTTATTTGTATGGTACTCTAAATTATTAACAAATAATTTTTAATTATTAATCGTGAAGATGCCCTGCAAGAAGCAAGGGAGTTGATGATCCTTCTGGGTCTCTTCCAGTTTGAGATATTCTATGACTCTAATTATTCATTATTTAGGTAGCTGTTATTTCCTGTAAAGGAGATGCATAGTTACATGAACAGCAATGTGTATCTTTAATATAGGTAGGAATCTGAGGTGCACAGTGTAGTACAATTGTAAAAATACAGATCTAAGTCTGCTTCAGTGACTGAAATACAGAGTTATGTGAACAACGAAATTGTCGTGTTGCTGCTTTAGTCACAAGTTGGTGTCTGTCATTGTTTACTCAGGTAACCTCAGTGTTAACTGGATTAGTGAAGCTAAATGTTTTCACTTGGTAGGTCGAGCTCAGTGGTTAGGAGAGCAGGCTATTACTGCCTTAGATATCTGACTCCAGTGGCTGAACAAAGGCCGGAGTCCTCTGTGTATCTCAGCAATTCAAGGTATTTCCTGTCTCTTACAACAAAGGTTTGCCGTAGCTGATTGTAACAAAGACCTTGATATTTCAATCCACAGTTGTCTGTATTATGAAAGTATCACTGTGACAATAATCAGTAGAGTACAGGAGGATATTTTCATTTACTCGTTTTGGCATATGTTGGTAGCTATCATACATCAGATCCCCAGAGACTGATCATCTCTGGTAGTACTTCTTTCTAGGATCAGACTGAGATGAGGTACAGCAGAACATTTGGAATATCTGCATGGAATAATTAACTTGTTTCTCTTGTGTGTTGGAATTGTAAGCCTGCTAAGCACAAAACAGAGAAGCACGGTGAGCACAGGATCCATATATAGTTCTAAGTTGCAATTTACTTACTGGCAAAGCACGTTTAAGAACATGTTTGCACTTAGACATTTTTTTCTGTGTTTGGCACCATTTGTTGTCACTTGTCTCAGTTGTGTTCCTGTTTGTAGAACAACACCATAAACTGGATTTCTGAGGTAGCTTATTTTTGCCACCGGAGAAAATATAACCTAGACCCACCTCATAAGGAATCTAGGACTTAATAAGGTGTTCATGTTTGTTGGTGGAAAGTTTGCATCCCACAGTCCTTGGTTCTTCTCTGACAGTGCTTGGGGCAGTGCCCCTCTTGCTGTGACAGGCATCATCTTTGGCTTTGAATCTGCTTTTAGTTTGTTGGTTTGTTGGTTTTTTGTGCTGTTGGGTTTTTTACAATGCTGTTACTGTATTCTGGCTTGCCTTACATTTACTAAGTTTTGTTTCCCAGTGTCAGTAAGATGAGAATTTGTATTTTAAGACTTGTATTGGCTGTGTGAGGCTCCCTTTCTGCTTTTTCAGGAGTCTGGTTTCACTCTATTTTTAACATTCTCATCACCCAATGTGCAGATTTTCATCTCTTCTTCATGTGACAGGGCAGTGGTTGCTAATGTTAAAATGCCAAGTGCCTTAGTTTCCTGGAAGAGTGAATTTTTTGTGTTTGTGCTACTTGCAGACCCTGAACTTCCTGATGAGAGGAGGATTATGGTATAAAATTGTGAGTTTAATCCCAGGCTTGGTTGCTTAGGACACCAGCATGTGTGTGCATGCAGCTTACTCAGCTGACCACTTGGGTAAAGTGTGGTTTGTGGTTGGGACATCCATGGTTCAGATAAAGTTCCCTTGAAGGAACTGAATCTTACAGTCAGTGAGCTTGTAATCTTGGCTTTCCTTTTTGCTTCCAGACTATGCAGCTGGAGGAGCAAATACTTTGGTTTTGGTAAGATTTTGCTTTTATGGTCCATCAGGGAATGCAGACATACTATTTTCTATGAGCAAACTTTTCCATTTTGGCTAGCTGGAAGTGAAGCCCACTTTTAATGATACCTCACTGTTAGCAGAGTTCCAGGCACAATTCACCAACACTTGTGGTGTTCTTAAATGGTAAAAGTAGGCAGTTGCTGAAAATAAATCTCTATTTTACAGAACCCATTTGTGTGTGCTTGAGGCAAAGTTTTACATTTTATAGAGTTTTTTTTGGTTGCAAAAACTCATTGGCTGTAAAATCTGTTAGAGTTTTTTTGAGGGTCTCTATACTTGTGTTGAAAGGGATAATTCAGATGGTATATTATATATACTTCAGTTTCCAAAAACATGGTCACAGCCTATATTTTTTTAAGAAACTCAGCTGGTAGCCCATTGGAGACTTTGTTTTCTAATGCCTTCCTAAAGAACAGGAAAAGTAGGAATAAATAAATAGATAAATGTTTTTCTCAATAAGAGGTATTAAATTGTGAGCTGATAGTTTCATGCTATACCCAATAAATTACTAGAGTGGTTCCCCTTAGTTACTTGTACTGAAACTTCTGATAACAAACTAATTCATAAATGGACCTACAAGAAGGATAGATACTAAATTTGCTGAGAAAACAAAATGACATGAAAGAATTGCAGAGAGATCATGTGCTAGAAGCAACTAGACAATACAGTTGTAGGTATGATTTAGGTTAGGGAAATGCAGAGTAATAAATATGGGGGGAAAGTAACTTCCACTATCTATACAAGTGGGTGGGCACAGTGTTTTATCAGTTACTCTCTCTCAGAAGGTCTTTGTTGTCACTGGAAATGTGATGTCAGTCTTCAAATTCAGTCAAGGCAAATTGAAGGCAAAGTATATTATGAAAGGAGCAGAAATCAAAATTTAAGGCATTGCTATACTCATATATAAATATAATATTAAAAAAATGATAGCAGGAAGACAAAATGACATGGAAAAAGTATAGTGCAATCTTGTTACCTGTTTGTCAAAACACACATTAGGCTGCAAAACTAGGAGTCACAATAAACAGGTAAAATGCAGTATTTTCTCACTAATGTCTGCTTAAATTAACACAGGATACTACTAACTGCTGTAGTATTTTACAAAGGTTTAAACTTAAATGATTGAGAAAGGGATGTGTTTCAGGAAGAAAGGTTTGTCACTGTCTCCTCAACACAGTGGTTGTGTTACAATCTGCAGCTTGTTCCCTAAACCCTTGATAGTAGGAAACTGGAAGAGATGTCAGGTTGTCTTATTACAGCCCCCCTTATTACAACCAGGGTGGAATGAGGAGTCCAGCTGAATAGTCTGACTCAGGAGGTCAGTTTGTGTTTTCAGAACATCAAACTTCTTGTGCTTCTGCTCATACTTTCAGGTGGCAGAAGCTAAATATTTTTAGCAAGCTGAAAGAAATAAAAGAAATGTTGTAAGAACAGTTACTCTTGGCAACCAAGTCCTTGGAATTCTACTCTGATTACGTTATAGGCTAAACATAGCATTCTTCCTAAAAATTTACATTTTTCCATTTATCTGTTAGGGTGATTTTGCATTTAAATAAAATAGACTCTTTAAATGAGTGTTTAGACAATGACAACATGCTTTAGTAAAACTCTTGCAAATGTTTTGTTTTTGCTTGTCGTTAGTTATCTACCTCTAATATACAGTATCATTATACATATTGTGATTCTTGGGCTATTTTAGCTTTTAGGTAACTTCATATGACAGAACCTCTGTTAGACTGGTAAAATTTGGTTTTATGTCCTGACTTTCTTCACTGGACTTTTTCTTTATGCTTGTTTCCTGTATCAAAGGAGCATGCTTAAATATGTAATATTTAAAATATGTAAATATTTTAATATTTAAATATGTAATAAAATATGTAACCTTATTGCTGTATTGGAAAATGCTATTTAAAAACTATCAAGTTGCTTATGAAAACAGTTGATAAAATATCTCTGTGGGTAAACTCAGTTTCATTGGTATAAATATTGAGATTTTAAAAAATCTTTGCTTTTGTAGGTCAGATTGATAAAGAAGTTTTTGGCTGATAGTCCAAAGCTTGCTCTAGAAAATTAATTTTACTTTTTATTGAATGAGATGAACTGTGGGTGATAAAAAGGAAGAACTCACAACAATCAAGACAAATTCTACAAGACAAAGTCAAAAATAAACTCAATTTCTGTTACAATTGATTATGACTACCCAGGCTAGTTTGTTTATCCTAAGTTCCAGGAAGAATAGAGCAAGTATAAATTAACAATTGAGAAGAAAAGAAACACCATAATTATGCAAAGGGAATTTAATTCATTTAAAGTAAACTCCTGACTGCTTTTTTCATCTGAAGCTGTGCAGCCTTTAGGAAATAATCCAACTTATGGAACTGGAACATAGTATACTAGAACTGCATTTCTCCTTGTCATGAAATACTCAGATTTGGGTTTCAGTAAAAGCAGCTCAAGAGAAAACTTTGAGAGAGGGGATCAGATTAATGTGGGCCTGTTGTAATGGCATGTACAGATGCAGCACACAGCTGGAGTGCTCTGAAGGGTACTGCCAACATTTTTTTGGTTTATCATAAAGCACTTCTATGTTATTCTTGCTCTGCCTTATCTTCTTTCCCAGACATTCCTGTATTTATTACCAAAGTCCTTTAAGATATGTAGATATTCCAAGAAAAATTTATTTAGCAATGTCTTTGCTTTTGAACTGCATGTTCAGTAGTAAGACTAAAAGCTGGGAAAAGTAAGGATACTGTTCTGGACTCAGAATCAAATCCTTCCTTTTACAGCCATTGGTTGAATGTTGAGAGACATAAATATTGATGACAAAGAATTAAGTAAAATTCTTACTAAGTACAAACCTTACTAAAAGCTTGGCCTACTTAGAAAATTGCATGCACTGTCCCTGTTTAATGTCACACATAACTTTTGCACACATGGTAGTATTTTGGCCGAAATAATTTGCCCTGACAATAAAACTGAGAAAATGTAGAAGAGAAAGGCTGGGATTTTTTTACTTAAAAGCCTGTCTGACTGTGAATAAGCAATTGAATGCATTGAGCAGAAAAAGTTAAACTTCATTCTATGAATTCTCTAGTAAGAACATTCATCAGTTACTCACTGCTTGGTACTTGATAATCAGGCAAAGAAATTCTCAATCGTGTTGAGAGAGATTTGAAATGAAATGTTTAAAAATGAGAAACAATATTTGGACCTCATTAATAAAAAAAAAAAAAATCCCAAATTTCTTCAGTGTGAGAGAAGATGAGTACAACATACCACTTAGGACTGAAAATGTAATCTAACAGGAACTACAGGAACAGACACACCTTGAAAAACCTCAGGGCATTTCTTTAGAAGCTGACTGGTGTGCAAAGAAACTCAGTGTTTTACTTTATTTTTTAAATATATTGGGCATTCATAATACCTTTCAGATTTCAAGTGTTGTCAAATAGGAAAAATGATATTTAGATAGCCAAGACCCTGAGGCGAGGGCTGTGCTGGAAGTGCTAGTGGAGCCCTTTGCCACTCAGGCCAGTGACTGGCATTTTCAAAACTGCTGAACAAACACTCTTTTCTAGTATCTTTTCAAACCTGTACAGGATTAAATGTGAACCCTAGTGATGAAAGTTAGTTAATTTTGATGCTTTGAATTATCTTTTAAAAATTGCTAACCAAAGCCTTTTTCTTCCCTGTAGCCTTTCCTTATTCTTATGAATCTTCACTGTTCACCAGACGTCCACACATTTCTGTGCAGAGCCTTTGTCCCAGCCTGCCTGGATCAGATTCACGTGATTCACCCGTGTCGAAGCCTCTGCGAGAGAGTGTATTCTGACTGTAAGCAGTTGATGGACACTTTTGGAATTGCATGGCCTGAAGAGTTGGAATGTACCAGGTATTTTTCATATTGACAGGTGGTGGGAGTGGTATTTTCATGTTTGACCCAGACTGAGCTGAAAGTCTGAGGCTGAATGTTAAATATTACCTTGCTGTAACTTCCTTGCTATGCTGACCCTGCAGTGCTTATGCACGGGATCATTTCTTTATTAAACCTACTTTGTTATCAGATTATCGCTTGCATTTTCTTCCTGTGACATTTTTTACAACACAGTTCTACAGCAGTCCTTTTCAATAACCAGAAACCTGTGAGAGGTAGCTTTTTTACTGTACATTTCTAAAAGTTCAAAATATTATATGTTGCAGCATAGATTTTGCTTTGATTTCTGATCTCTAACATCTCTAAACTAGGGATGATCATGCTTACTTTATTAGGAGTTTTAGAAATAACTGTTCATAAGATAATTAAATATGGAATATTCTGTATTTGAACAGACACAGAACATTAAATAGTAGAAACCTTATCTTACTCCTAACTGCTTACATGTGCCAACCTACTCTTGTGCTGCTTTTTCTGTACTGCCTGCCAAAACTCTCTTTTTTGAAATGTCACCTTTTCCTCCAAGGTGTTCACATGTCTGTTTGAGATAGAGGACAGTTAATACTTCATTTGGGGAAAAAATGTCTACATATTTTAAATGGAAACTACTGGAAGCACTCCAGTGCAGTCTTTTTGAGATTATGACCTCCAGCTGTGGATATTTATAAATTATTGAAGCCAGATTTTGTTTGTTTTTTAACACACATCAGGTCAAGAAGTATAGGAAAGGAGCAGAGACTGAAAATTCAAATGATTTTTCTTACCCACATGCAGTTGCTAATCTGTGATGTGGCTGAGGGAGAGCTGGGACAGTAGTCCTGTGATGACCTCTGGTAGAAATCAGTATTGGAGTCAATATGACGAGTGGCATTAATAGTTCTGCAGAAAAATAGAAGTTGTGGGATTTTAAGGCAAGAAGGCATTAACTTCTATCTTCTGTGAGGTTCTATGCAACAGTAGTGCCCCTCAGCCAGCAGATATCTTCAAGGATTGTTTTGAAAAAGTAGGACAATTACAAGTGAATCCAATTATTCAGTATGTCTTTAGAAAGACATTTTAAATCAAATTATGTTTTTTTGCAAGATTTAGTGCAGCTTTAAATTATTTTATTACTGTTAGCACTTATTGAAAATGAACCTTTCCTGTTCATATGTGAAGTGATACCTCCCTGGTAGCCAGTATTGTAAAGTCCATGTTCTGAGAAGTCCAGGATGTTCTTGGAGCAGCAGAGATCCTGCTGCTGCAGCCCATGCAAGAGGAGCTGGCCTGAGCGTGGGCAGTAACTGGAATACTGAGGATCACACTCTGTATTCTTACAAATGAACACGAACCTTATTAAGACAGTGAGTGAATGAAGTTCACTCTGTTTTCACATGTACTGCTCCAGCCTGTGGTTAATGAAAGAATCTGCCATAGAATCAATTTTCTTAACCGTTAGTCTGGATTTAGTTGGACAGTGCAATAAAACAAAGAACTGATGGAGTTTTTAGCTGGAGCTGTGGTGGGATACTGAATTAAGAGACTCTTGTAATACTGTTTGACAAAGAATGTTAAGATAACAGAACTTTAAAAGCTAGAATGCAAAACTTGTCTTTTTAAACATATGCTTAAATTTGGAATGTATGTGACCATAAATCCCATTTTGAGTAAAAGCTTACCTGCTGAGTTATATAATCTCATTTGAAGATATATCCAGCACTGCTAATATGCTGTTATCCATATAAAAAGATCACATCTTGTGTCCAGTTAAACCCTGGAGCAGTTGAGTCTTGAGCAGTTTTTAAATTAACATCACAGAGCTAGAAAATTGCTAGAATACTAATGACTTTTACGCTACTTGCATTTTCTACCTAGGTTTTTTTTTTCAGTTGGGTAGTTTATTGTTTGCAATGAAATAGCAGATGGACTAGTCATCAATTATTATGTCAGTCTTCTTCCTTAATTGAAGCTTGCATTTTGACAAGATTTTTTGCTGTCACAAACAATCTGTTATCAAAAATTCTTAAAAAGCAACTACTGTAAATATTTTATGTACATATGTAAAAGTTCAGTATAATTTTAAAGTGTAGAATGATTGCAATTTGAGTAGTGTTTCATAACTATAAAAAAAACAGCTAGAGAACAGCTAGTTAAGTGCAATTGAAGTCTGAAATGATGATAGTTGAAGTTTGGTTTTTATAATGCCATCTGCCTTTTTTTTCATATAGTTTAACATTTGCATCATCTATAAGATTTAAGAGTGCTTAGGATCAGATTTTTCTCATATTTCTAAGAAGTAAATTCTAGTTGAAAATGAGGGCTATTGAGATATTTCCTCTTCTCTTTATTTATTCAGACTAATCAATTGTGATGAGACTGCTCCTGCCACTGCTGCTGTAACCACAAACATCCATGGAACTCAGAAGACCCCAAGCCAGATCCGAAGGGATTATGGATTCTGGTGTCCCCGACACCTGCACACTACCAATGGACAAGGCTACAAGTTTCTAGGAATTGATCAATGTGCACCCCCATGCCCCAATATGTACTTCAAAAATTATGAGTTGGATGTGGCAAAAAGCTTCATTGGAATAGTTTCAATCTTTTGTCTTTGTGCTACGCTTTTCACATTCCTAACTTTTCTGATTGATGTTAAAAGGTTTAGGTACCCAGAGAGACCAATCATATATTATTCTGTCTGTTACAGTATAGTCTCTCTAATGTACTTTATTGGATTTTTACTTGGGAACAAAACTGCCTGTAATGAGGCAGATGATAAGTTAGAAATTGGTGAAACAGTTGTTCTTGGCTCCCAAAACAAAGCCTGTACCGTTCTTTTCATGGTTTTGTACTTTTTCACTATGGCAGGAACTATATGGTGGGTGATTCTGACCATCACTTGGTTCCTTGCAGCGGGAAGAAAATGGAGCTGTGAAGCTATTGCACAAAAGGCCATGTGGTTCCATGCAGTTGCCTGGGGAATACCTGGCTTTCTAACCATTATGCTCCTTGCAATGAACAAAGTTGAAGGGGACAATATCAGTGGGGTTTGTTTTGTGGGTCTCTATGACCTGGACGCCTCTCTGTACTTCGTGCTTTTGCCGTTGTGCCTTTGTGTGTTTTTCGGTCTGTCTCTCCTTTTAGCTGGCATTATTTCCCTAAACCACGTGCGGCAGGTCATTCAGCACGATGGCAGGAACCAGGAGAAGCTCAAGAAATTCATGATCCGAATTGGAGTTTTTAGTGGTTTGTACTTGGTGCCGCTCGTAGCACTTCTCGGATGTTACGTTTATGAACTGGTGAACCGGAAAATCTGGGAAACTACCTGGGTGTTTGACCACTGTGACCAGTACCACATTCCCTGCCCTTATCAGGCAAGTAACATTTTCCTTTATAAATAATACTGTGAAGTTAATTAGCAAAAACCCTTGTGCATATCTGCCATGCAATGCGTAAATTATTTTCACGTTAAGTAATCAGTTTAAAAACATGAAGTGATAAATTCATCTTTAAATCAAAAACAATTCAATATCACTTTAGCTTTGAAAGTTTTAATCTAATTGGTAGCATTCAGCAATTAAATTCCAACTTGCAGCTCTAACAGAATATATAGTTTTTTTATGATCTTTGAACTTCATGTTACAAATTGTGATGGAGGAGGGTTCTTCTTCACAATATTTGTTTCTAAAATTATTTGCTTAGAACTTTAGTGCCACGCTCAGTATCAAAGTACATAAGTTGAACTTTCATCAGTTTTAGTTGAAGCTGAAATAATGATTCTTGAAAATTTAGACTAAGTTGGATTTTAAATGCTGCTTATAACCACAGATTTAGAATTACTTTTTTCTTATTTTTTCTTCAAAGTGTAGAAGTGTAAACCCCTTGAAATCACAGAACAAATTTCCCTTTTTTTTTTCCACAGTAGCTATCATTTACAGGCTGACTTTCAGAAATGCAAAGAAATCTTTGTTACAAAACCAAATTTTAAAAAAAGCAAATAAAGAAAAAAACCTCAGCTTTAAATTGTGGAGGTGGTTGTATTTAAGATTTGCCTCTTAAAATCCAACCTCTTTGAAAATACTTAAATTAAATCTGCTGCAGTTCCAGGGAGTTTATATGCTTACAAGTATTGTTTCTTTCCACATAAGAGCAAATATGTAAGAAGACAACATCACTAGGAGAAATGCAAGTGTCTCGTGTTATCTTTTATTGCATTACACTTCCCATCTATTTTTTTGCTGCAATTTAAAAATGAGGAGTGTAAACATAGGCATTATGGAATGATAAGGATTGATCTCTTTACATTCCTTAACATCATTTATTATCCTCTGGTTAAAGTCAGTGTAGGTTGAAAGTAGCACAGCTCACAGACAACTTGGTTATTTTGACATCCAGTACTGTTTAAGGGTATTTTGACTTCATTGGGTTTTCTTCTGAGCTCTGTATAAACATAAATGCTTCAGAATATACAAGTTTGAAAACAAAACTTTAATGCTTTAAAAAAAAAATCCATAAATTTGTTTTGTAGTGCTTAAATATAACTGCTTGGCATAATAACACAGAGCATGCATTTTTAGCCTTTAGTTAGCCCATTGGAAGGAAGAAATAACAGTAAATATTACATAAAGATCTACTCTGTGGCATCTGTCCCTATAATAGGCAGTTTGTACTAATTGTGGAATAGCTTAAAGTGGTGTGCTTGGCCTTGGCTTACCTGATCTGGCTTGTAGACTTTTGTTACATTTGCCAGATGAAAACCAAATAAAAACAAACTGAAGTAGCTAATGTTACCTGACTAGCAGAAATAGTGACTTTCATAGATGGGTCTGGCAGATAAGACAAGAGGCATAAATTAAATTTGCAGCATGAGAGCAGAAGATAATGATCTCTCACTGAGTTAAACGTCTCAGCTCCTATGATACAGCTCTGCAAAGAGGTGGATTAATTTTGCAATAAACAGAAAGCTACTGTGTAGTTCCCTGTGGCTCCTTGAAGATGCTGTAGAATCAGATTAACTCCCAACTGATCCTTCCAGTACCTGAAGGGAGCCTAGAAGAAAAAGGAAGAGAGACTTTTTACAAGGGCATGTAGCAACAGGACAAGGGGGAATAGCTTTGAACTGAAAAGAGAGTAAGCTTAGATTAGATATTAGGAAGAAATCCTTTGCTTTAAAGGTGGAGAGGCACTGAAACAGGTTTGCCAGAGAAGTTATGGATGCCTCATCCCTGGAAGCGTTCGAGGCCAGGCTGAATGGGGCTTTGATCAACCTGGTCTAAAGGGAGGTGTCCCCTGCCTGTGGCAGCTGGGGTGGAAGTTGGTGATCTTTACGGTCCTTTCCAACCCAAACCATTCTGTGATTCTGTGATCCACTTGCTGTTTCTTATAAGTTGAAGGGATTAATCTTTTACACGTGCCTCTGGAGAACATTTTTACTAACACTATTACTCCCAAAATTACCTTTCCTTTCAATTTAAAAGAAAAACAATTCCTTCTGACAGATCTCTTCTGTGTGTATGTTCAGCTGAACCACATCTAACTTGACTGTACGTGTCTGATGTTTGTCTGCAGTACAAGCCTCAACAAAGCCATAAGGAGAAAGTCTCTCATTTAAGAAATTTGGGTTTTTTTCATTTAAAAAAAATCAATGAATATATTTTCTTCTTTGCATTTATTATTTTTTTTTATCTTCTAGGCAAAGGCACTAGCAAGACCAGAAATATTTTTGTTTCTGATGAAATATTTGCTAACATTAATTGTTGGCATATCTCCAGTATTCTGGGTGGGAAGTAAAAAGACCTGTTCCGAATGGGCCAACTTCTTCAACAGAAACCGCAAAAGAGAGTAAGAATTTGTTTTTTCCCTCTATTTTTTAAAGAGCATACTTAAATTTGGCTTTCAGACATGTTTCTTTATATATAGCTCAGGTAATCAAAATGTTGTCCTGAGACTACATATGCTGCTTTGGGCATCTGCAGAACTCTGTTGGAATCTGGGGAAGTTTTAAATGTGCAGTGACTTTTTATCAACAGTCTCAAGAAGACAGAAAATATTTTCCTCTGCTGATTTCTCTTTTGTAGAGCAGAAAGTGTGTTGCTGTGTTTAACATTGGCTAATACATTTCTGTTCACAGTCAAAGGAGGAAAGATAATTTTGGCCATCAGTTTAGTTCTTTTCATGTGTTGTGACGACTTCATTTGACACATTACTGTCATGAAATAATAGTATCCTCTTTTCTACTATGCCAGGCTTGTCTTATTTTAAAATTAATATTCATTGAACCCTCCTTACCATCAGTTTTATTGCATTAATCTAGTGTTCCTTTTTTTTAAATTAAACAGAAGAACTGTTTTATTACCTAATTTAAGCAAATTTGTATCTATGGATTTAAACAGCCTATAAATTTTGTCTCCATTTCTTGTAGTTGTCTTTTTTCCAATTCTTGTGGTTTTAGATCATTTTGTTTCTTTGGCTTTCCCACGGCAGTAGTCTTTATATCTACATTCCTTAATGGTGAATTTATAGCTTCTTTTCCCTCTCCCCTCTTTTTCCATTTCCTGTATAATTTTTTCTTGTGTTTGAGACATTAATTTTGACTATAAGGATTTAAAAATAATGAAGTAATTTTTACAATGCTTACCTTTTTTCATTTGAAGGAGATTGACTCTATATAAGTTGGTAATGCAGCTGCTTATGAGCTAATCCATCTTTTTCCTCTACT
Organism: Turdus rufiventris; assembly: GCA_013186435.1. Classification (NCBI taxonomy): domain Eukaryota; kingdom Metazoa; phylum Chordata; class Aves; order Passeriformes; family Turdidae; genus Turdus; species Turdus rufiventris. The sequence continues at coordinate 7,004,747 of PYHW01009979.1, forward strand.
AGATCATTAATTCACTGTATCATTGGACCTCTTTGCAGAAGTAAGAAATGTAGAAGTCTGCTTTATTTGTTCTACAGACAATTACTTTGGAGCCTTTATGATGTTTTCTCCTCTTTTCTGATACAATTTTTTTCCTGTGTACATTAACATCCAGCTGAGATTGCATCACTGGTTGCTGTTCTTTCAAGTTTTTGTGTACTACTCTTTATTATATTATAGCTAAGGTTATCCTCTTTGTTCAGTTATGTGCTTGTACTCTCTTTCAGTCCAATCAGTGAGAGTCGAAGAGTGCTGCAAGAATCGTGTGAATTTTTCTTGAGGCACAATTCCAAGGTTAAACATAAAAAGAAGCACTACAAGTCAACTTCACACAGACTGAAAGTCATTTCAAAGTCAATGGGGACCAGTACAGGTGGCACAACAAATCATGGAACTTCTGCAGTAGCAATCACTAATCATGATTACTTAAGCCAAGAAACCGTGGCAGAAATTAAAACCTCTCCAGAGACATCTGAGAAAGAGATCGAGGCAGACGGAGCATCAGCGCGAAGAGTGGAGGAAGGTGAAAACAACGGAGATCAAATGTTACCCAGTGCTAAACTGACCGTGGATCAGGTGGAAAGGAGAAACAAAACAGACAGCACATGTCATATGAGTACTTTGGCTGAGAGTATTAAGAGAGTAGGTGAAGGAAGGTAAGGCTCCTGAACTCGGTATTTTCTTTGTTTACACATACTACCATTATTTTTGTTTTCTGTTTCTTCTCTCTGAAGAATCAGGGTATTCTCAGGATGCAACTGATCTTCGGCAGCTGTCAAGAGAACATGCAGACTTTGGCCATGTATGTTTAGCATGCAGGCCGTTTTGTATTTTTGTAAGATTCTTCTTTTCCTTTTAAGAATTTTGTGTTGGAGCTTCAGCTTGTAGGATATTCTTGCCTTGTTGAACAGTGACCCTCTAGAAACCTGTGACTGCACTGCAATCACTCTGAGAGGTGATGGGTCTTAAAAAGAGGAATGGTGACCTTAGGCTCGGAAAATTGTACAGAACTGTACTGCATTCTTTTGAAAAGAATACAGCTGAAGACATATTGATTTCTCCAATCTTTTTGTTTCTAGTGTAATGTAAATTAAACTGTGCTTAAAATTTAGTCTGTTTTATTTTTCATTACTTACAGAATAACTCCCAGAAATGATTTTAGTGAATCCCCTTCACTACAAAGGAGCTGTTCCCAAATACCCGATGTCTCACAGTCACCTTCTGTATCACTACTCGTCTACTCAGCTTCAGACACTAGAAGGGAGTTGGATTCAGCAAACAGTTCTAATCCTTGAAAGACTGAAAACTTGTATGAACATTTGCATTGTATAGAACTGACATGAGTTCCTTGTTACACTGGAAATAATGGATATTCTGTGCCTTATTAAAAAACACACATATCCTGCTTTGCACTTAAAAATGTATGTTTTGTTGTGGGGACAGCTAGCAATAATGTACTGTATTTAATCCTGTCCAGGACTAATGGAAATTGAAGTTCTGTAGGACACGGCAATAATGTAAGAAAAATATGAGAGACAAATATTATTCGTTATATAAAGAACTCTTTGTAATGAATTGCATTAAAATAATGCTTAGAAAGCACTGTTACTTCTCAAGGTATAAAATTCTGTCTGCCTCTTTGGTATTTTTCAAATATTGTTATTTTTTTCTCTTTTTTACTGTCTCTTAAACAACAGTGTCACTTATTTAAGTGATGCACAAATTTCTAAATGCTCTCTAAATTATACATCATGCTGTATCAATTATAGCACTGATTTATGGTAGCTTGTACACTGAATATGGAAAGGAATCTGAAATTATAGCAGATGTTTTGTACATAAAAACGAATTTTGTAAATAAGCAACTGCATAAGGTTGCTCTTTAGAACTACTGCTTTGTATATTGTGCAAACTTGGGAAAGTTCCTGTGCTTGCCTTAGGGTGTTGCTGAAGCCAAGAAGGTGATCAGCCAACATGACACACTTCTGAGAAAAGCAGGTTGGACCTTTATCCATAACATGCACTGATATTTGGGGTGAGAGGGGTCCTGCTACAGGGATGATGGAGAGGGTGGAGCACTGTCTCAGAAAAATGCCTCTTGGAGCCTCTCCTGGTGTGGTGTTCCAGGGCATGGTGCTAAAGGGAACATCTCAGACTCCTGAGCTTGGTGGCACAGTCTGACATGCAGGCTTTGGGTTTTGTGCTGAGCTGCAGCAACAGCTCATTTCGTGCTCTTTCTATGTGAGTAACTTCATTTTTTAAAATGCTATGAAGATATATATTGCAGATAACTGCTGCAAATAACTGCTGAGTTTTTAATATGCAGGCTTCTTTAACAATCTGTTTACTGAGAAGACAGCCTTAATACTTTTCCTTCAAAGCCTAATTTTCTACAAAGCCTAGTTTTCTATTATGCTACAGCGATATATTTTCTATAACTCAAAAAGGCCTTAATACATACAGCCTTTCTTAGGCTAGGTGGTTCTCAAATACTGCTGATGTGGATAATGATTTCATTGTCTGACATGAGTCAAGACTTTTTAAAAGCCAATAAGGTTTATTACTTGAGATAATTTGGAGACAGATTTTGTTTTCTAAACCTAAATGTCAGTGCATTTTGTAAGACTGTCCAGAATCTTACATTTGACCACTAATAAGAATATTTCTCATTGTTATGGTATTATGCAGAGTATTTACTGTGAGTTGGGGCAGTAATCATGGTGATGCATTGAACAATGAAAATTGTATGGTACAAAGGGCTTGCAAATGCTGGAACAGCAGGAACTACAGTTCTGACAAACCAAAGGTATTTGTTTTATTGATCATGCATTAAAAATTAAATTTCTTTGTATTATGGTATCTGCATTTTAGTATTTGTAATTTATTGCCTTCAGTGGGATATGCTCTTTCTTTTGGAATTTTCCCATTAAAAGTACACAGGATTCTTGCTACTGAGTGGGCAGTAAGAACGATATGAAAGACCTCTTGCAAAAAGGTGCACTAAATACCCTTCATTTTTCTAGTTCTGTTTGTAACCAGGCAACTTTATACACATGTTCAGTAGTTTTGTTATTACTGTATTTGTTAGTAATAAAATTTGCTATTGTATAGTAAGAGCTTCTGAGTGGATATTTCTTAGTAACTAGATATGGCGTGTTTGTTGCTACTGTAGTATTTTTGCACCTAAAACACAATAATTTTTTAGTAAGGCTGTGTGAGTTAATAAGTATTGCTATGTTTGTATTCTTCCTGTGTGAGAAACTGGGACACAACAATGCTGGGAATTGTTCACATGAACACAGACTTACAAAGGAGTAAGGAACTTGGATTAGTTCTTTCATCCTAATTTTAACAGCATTTTTTTCTTTCATGATTTCTAAAAACCTTCCTTAGATTATGTATAATGTGTATTTGCAGACTGCTCATGCTGCCACCTTCTCAAAATAATGATTTTTAATATTTTAATGTTATTCCCCCTTTTTATGAAGTCCTGAATTTTTTTTTCTAGTAACTGCTCTACAAAAGATAAATACAAAGTGATTTTGAAGTTACAGCAATACTATGGGCTCAAAAATAGATAAATTATCAAAGTATGAAATACGAATAAATAATCAAAACATTGACTAGCAGTGAAATGCATCAGTGGTAGATTGAGACTGTAGCACTTTGTGTGTTCCAGGGCAGCTGTACCAGAAAAAACAGACTCTGAATTCCCAGGGTGGTCCTTACAGCCAAAGAGGCTGTGACCTCTGGGTGCTTTAACAGCCAAGTACCCAAGCAGTGAATGGAAAGTTAAAGTGCTGTTTGAATGCTCACATCAGTGATGAGGGGAAAGAAAAAGGACACAGAGATGAATCATGGCCTGGAAGACTGACTGTCTTGTAGTGAGGGGCAGTGCAGAATCTCCTAAACAGCGTCTCTTACAAAAGGTATTTATTTATTTGCTTTCCTCTTTTTATTTCAATAAAGTTAAACTATTCATGTTAAAAGGGCTTTTCTGAACCTGTGAGAGTAACTGCTCCCTGGGACATCTCCATCAGCTAAAGCTGTTTAATGGAGGCTGGCAATCTTACGGAACATGTACTGTAAATCCAGCTTCTTACATTGGTACAGCCTTTCTAGTCCTGTTTGGTGCCACTGTTTGCAAGAAGCTAGAATATATGATACTTTTCCAAACCTAGAATTATGTGTGCCAAATAGTCTTTCTCTGAACAAAGATGTCATAAATCACTTTGAATTATGCATTGCACTGGGTTTTCAGGTTGCATAGAAAATCTTTTAAAGGACAAGATAAATTTGATTTGTGAAATAAACAGCACATGAAATTACCAATATGGTACTTTAATGGTATATGTAGTTTATACTTTATCTTACTGTTCTATTTTGCTAAATGTGTTTATTGAAAACCAGGGTAGACTTTACCTAGAGGGTAAATCTATGCACATGTTTGAAAAAATAAGTCTAAGTTTGAAAATACAAACAAAAATCATGTTTGTAACATTTAAAAAGAGCTATTACCAGAGAAGAAAAAAAAATACCTACAGTGTTTAAAACTCATTTAAATCCTTCTGGTTTTTTTAAAGTAAAAATCCCAACAATTCAGCAATGGAGCACTAACAAGCTGAAATATCACACTATTTTCTTTGACAACTGTTCAGCTGATTTACAGAGAACTGTAGTTCCTTTTTCCTTATAGGATACAGAATATATTTGGTTTAAACAGTCAAATACAGTTGAAATTCAGAAGCAAAATAGAAAAAAAAAATGAAAAGTTGAACTTCTTTAATAAAAAATAGTTTAGCATTCTGCAAAACACCGAAAAATACAGTAGCTGAAGAAGATGAGGAATCATATTTTGATGTGAAGTTTGACCACCCACTCTCAACGTGCTGTTTCAGAAGGCTGCACATCAAAGGAGAGATTCTGCATCCTTGCCTTCACACTGGCCACTTGTTGGATCAGTCTTTGAAGGCATCTGGCTGCTCTCTGCCTGCATTTGCTGGTAAAGCTCACTGCCAATATTAACCAGTGGTATTTGCAATAATTGGGATAGCTGGCACCAAAGGTATTTCAGAGTCTCGTGAGTATAAATGCTATTTCCTGCACGTTACTTTTTTTTTGCACTTATACTTTCATGCCTTTACACTTACCATACTTGTATTGTTTAATGGACTAGAGTTTAATTAAAGCAACTTACACCATGCGTTCATGAGCTTTCTGCTTTGTATGCCTGGAAGTGGAGCTCAGAATGTATTTCTGATGTATGTCTATGAAATCCTCTTCTGTTTATTAACTGGATTTTACTTCCTATTAAAAAGCATTTGAGAGTAAAAGTATAATTAAAATATCAAAAACATGCCAGTACATTTATATCTGAGCTCTTTTGTTAATTTTTATTCCCCACATTTCAGCTTTGATCACTGAAACACCATGTGATATAAAAGTTTGCCTTCATTCAGAATAAAGTAAGGGCCAATGAAATCTTTAAACAAATGATTATCTATCTTCATTAAATGGGTCACAGCTGGTTTCTTAGCACAGACAGGAGCTGGAGAGGAAAGTAGTTGCTGCTGTTTGGAAGAAAGCACTTTTTGTGGAAGGGCAGTGCTCAACAAGCACTTGGTACTGGGCAGAGGTGATGTGGAGGGACAATGACCTCCCTCCCAGAGAGCACACAGCACACAGTCATGAGAGAACATCAGGTATTTTAAGGGGAAAGGTATCTGGGGGCTCATTTTTGCCATACAAAGTGAAGGGAAACAGGAAGAAGACATTTTATTGCACTGACAGGTGTGATGTGCCAGAGGGCGAATGAGATGCAAATGTGTTGGGCTGGCTGAAGTCAGTGTTCACCATGGAAATTTATTTATTTTTCTCAATTTTTTCTTAAAATTTTGGTTAAAATTTCTCATAAAATTTTAGTAGGCAAGATTATCCTGAGAAAGACACCTGAAGATGCTGATAGTTGTGATGAGGTTCTCTATGGAGAGAAACAGACAGTCCCCAAAACAGCAGGAAAATCCAAGAAAGCAAGCATGCATGCACACACACACACACAACAACAAAAACAACAACAATAAAGAGGCTTTTGCCTTTTAAATTAACGTTAGTTCAACAGCATTTTTAGGGCACACATCCTGAAAGTTCCTCTACTTGACAATGGGACTGTAATTACAGCAGCGTTAGAAGGATAGAAGCAAGGAATACACGAATTGTGCCTCACAAAAGTGTAGTGAGATGAGCACCTGCTGTAAAAATATAACTTAAAGAAGGGCTCAAAATCACATTTTTCTTCACAGGAACCTGGTGAGTCTTTTGCTGTTCTGGCCAAACACAATTTCGTCTCCACATGAGCCAAGGATTCTGGTGCTTGATCCTTACCAGTGCCATTGCACAAGTCAGTTCTTGTGCAAGTTAAATAAGATTCCTGTATTAGCACATAGCACAACTTCAATGCAAGAGCTTACCTGGTTCAGTATCCGCAGGTCTAAAGGATGACCCCACTGAACCACTTGTGATGAACCTCCCTGTGCCTGACCCAGCAGCCCCTTTCAGTGAAACGGGTCATCTGTGAGCAGATGTTGGGGGTGCTGCCCAGAGGCTCCACAGCCCTGTTTGGCTCAAGCCATGGTAGTTTTTCACTGAGGTCAGTGTGGGCGTGAGGAGCCAGGTACAGGAGTGCCACAGGCTTCAAGCTCCACTGCTACATCCAAGAAGCAGAGCTGCAGTGATCATGTGTTTTCCCATCTGTCATTGTTGTTTATCTCTGCTCATCTGTCTCTCTTCTGAGTTTTCTGCAACTAGGCCAAATAGTTTTGTTTCTTTGAACAAATCTTGCATCCACAGGTTTCTGTGCATTTTGTGTGTGCCTGTTACGGTTTCTGTAAGACATCTTGAAGGGGTACAGAGCCCTGCCTCAGTCATGCTCATAGCTTGCTTATCCTGAGGAACTCCTTTTCAAAGGGTTTATTGGACACAAATAAAATGAAACATTTCAAGTTCAACTCTATTCCTTTAATTTCGGGATTATAACTAATTTGAGCTACTACCTTCCAAAACCGGAAGGACAAACTTCTGGCAGTGCATTTGATGAACAGTGTAGAAAAATGCAGATTGTGCCCTTCATTTGAAGAAGCCTTCCTGTCTGAATAGAGCACTGTCTTTCACATCCTCATAACCATTTATTAGCACAGGATTTAAGGAAAGTTAGCTTTTCAGTTCTGTATAAGCCTTTCTATTCACTGAAGTTTCATGAGGTAGCCAAGTGATTTTTCTACCACTGACTAATTCCCAGCCACTCTAATGAGCAAATGTTCCTCCTGAGACTCAGCTCTCCCCTTGCACGCGGTGATTCACTGGACACTCAGTGAATTTAGTTTTAAACTGGACTGGAATCATTTTGCCATTCTACAAGTCCCTGAACAACCTAGTCTAAGTGGATCTGTTTCAACCAGATGTGCTCCAGATGCCCCTGCAGACCTAAATGTTTCTGTGACTGCAGCTGGGATTATGTTGGCTGCTCTTGGGAGCAGACTTACAGAGGTACAGACCAGATCCAGATCCCTTCAGGGTCTGAAATTTGCAACCAGCAGTCAATAGAAACAGTATGGGCTTTTCATCATAAAGTTTATGTTATGGAAACATCTAGGTGTCCTGAGGTATCCTTTATCAGTGAAGCAGAGTTCTCCCAAAAATTTTTATTAAAGTTTATCTCTCTCTGACTGTTTGTAAATAGTGTTTAGTTTAAAATACTCAGTGCCTCCATTATTATTGTAGAAACTCAGCTATAAGCAAATGCAACAATAAATCAACTGATGGCTTGGACAGAAAAAAAGCCAGATCTGCCTGGAGCCCCAGCAGGCAATGAAGGAGCTGTTTCCATAAGTTTTCACTGGTATCTGACCCATGTCCTGGTCTTCACTGGTCAGCAACAATGTTAAAGATTTATCTCCAAAGAAAAAATAATTAATATTAGTAATAAAAAAATCTTGACTCTCTCATATTTTCTGTTGTGTAAAAATGTATTTCCTACAGTAGCATTAAAAACTGCCATGTGCTTATTCAGAAACAAAGAATTGACACTTATCTTTAGACTTCTTTTTTTCTCACACTCCAAAAATGTTGTCCTCATGAACGTGAACACAGGAATTCTCTTCTGCAGACAAGCTCTGAAGGGTGAGCTTGAAATGTTAATATGTGTACCTGCAAAGCATTGCTGTGGCTCTAATACTTTTATCATTTTACGTAGAAGCTACTGGAAGATTTTTTTTTTAATGAGTGTATCTGTGCTAGTAAAGCAATGAAATAGAGGAAGAGATGTTTCAGAATTTTTAAAAAAATATTTCTCATGCTATATGAATCATGTATTTATGTTAAGAAGTGTTAGGAGGGACTAAGGGCACAATCCCATTGATTTTTATCCAGTTCCAAAGGCTTTTTTTGTGGAAGAAGTTGGGATCCATTTCTCAAATCTGTAATAAATTAGCTGAGAGATCTTACTTTGGTTTTCTCCTGCAGCAGTACAGACAGCTCTTTGTCTCCTTGATCAGACAGGCAGCCTGCAAAGAACCATTTGAAAAATTCAACAGTTTTGCCTGATCTCAGCCTTTTACACCAACTTACAACTCACCCTAAAACGTCAGTAATAAAGTGAACAGGATCTAAATGATGAACTCCACAGTTAAAAGCACCAAGGACAGATTGGCAAGGATGCTGAGTGTTGTGATGCTGAGCACTGCTGTGCTAACCTCGAGTGTTCTGCTGTTACCTGGGGCTGTAATAATGTGCTCCCCAGAGTGGTGCAGAGATCAGGCTGCCAACCAAAGTCAAAATCCCCAGACATCCCCAGAACAGGGAAATGTATTAAGTAATAAGAGTTAAAGGCAGATGGAAAGTCCAGGTCTTGGCACTTACCTTACTGGGCCTCTTTTGCCTCAGGATCCTCAGCCTTGAACTTTCTGTAATATTTAGACATGTGAGTCTGGTGTTCCTGGTTCCCTGCAGTTATTTTACACTGTAAAGACTAAGGAATGAATAACAATTGAATTGAATAACAAATATTTACTGGTTGAATTCAAACAAATGCGATAACGAACAGTATTCATAAACTGGAATAGCTTGGACAGGAAAGGCAGAGAGACCCAGTGACCCTATGGGCAGTGCCTTGAATTTAAATTTGTTATAGCTGAGGTGAATGGAAACATATGTGTGTATGGGAACATCCCCCTCTCCAGACCTGTGTGTCTGGATTTTTGGGATGCTGAGAGGCTATGTGAGGGGGAAAGCAGCTCAGGATGCAGCAGAGACTGCACTCATGGCATCAGCCTCATCTATGAGCATCTGCAGTATAAGATGCATTGACTGTGCCACGGTGACCTTGTGTGAGCCTGCCCAGGCTGTGCAGGAGCAGACTGGACATCTGGGAGATTTTAGTGACATTAAGTTATGGATGTAATAACTTGTCATATTTGCTGATATGTTTGTGAGGCCACATATAAAAGATAAAGCCTATATCATATGGATGTAATATGAGGTCAGAGGATGCTCAGGCAAGTTTATTACCACTCCTTTTGGCTGCAAAATAGTTAAGGCAAAGTATATCAGTAGTTCTGATTCAATTTGAGTGTCTCACCAGCATTTGGCAGTGGTTGGTGCCCTCAGAAGCATTTACATATATCAGAAGCCCTCAGAGCATAAGCCTAACAGATGGCAAGGCTTGCTTGGGCTGAAGAAGGCTAAGGATGTTGATATTTCCGTTTTCCAGATGGAAATGCACACTGCAAGTCAAATGAGTGCTAGGAACTGCACAGTGCACTCACCAGAGCTCAAAGCAGATGTCCCACTGTTGTTTGCTAAGACCTTCTCTTACAGTGCTCCTCAGTTTGCTTCCTCTGGCAAAGCCATTTGGAATTTCAAAGCCTCTAAACCACACTCAAATACATAGTGAGCAAACCCAGGTGGGGAAACAGTTGCAAATGTCCATGCAAATTTTGTTTTCTAAAATCCTGAGTGATTGCCTTGGGAAGGTGTGCAGTGCTGCTGCACTGTGTACTTCAGCTGCTGCACCTTGCCTGAGGAAATTAATTCTGTAATGCAGAAGTTTGGCACCCTGTGAAGGGACACACCTTAGCAACAGCCTGTGTTGATGCTGAGGATCCCCAGCCCTTGGTGAGGACGCTTGTGCGAACATGCAGGTGACACAGAAATCAGACATCACTGCCTTCACAGTACTGCCACCAGCCCCGGCCAGAGGCAGCAGGGTTTGCTGACAGCACCACACAATTGCTCAATGAAACATTGCCTGTGTGTGTTTGTGGATGCTGACTGAGGCTGTCACCAAAGCAATTGTTACAATTAAGGATTTACATCATTCCATAAATTTTCCCAGCTGGTTTAGGGAGCCAGTATTATTTACCAGCTGTTTTTTGAAGTTGGCAGGGTGTAACACTGCCCTTCTTCACAAGGTAGGAGCCCTCACCTCAGCCATGTGGCTGACATCAGGACAGCGTGTGACAGGGTTGGTGACAGCAGTGACACTGACCTGGGGTGTAGATCTCACTTCACTGCTGTTGTTCCAGCAGCACAGACATGGAAAGGGGACAGAGGCAGAAGTGGCCTAACGTGCAGAGCCACATGAAGGTGTGCAGTCTACACAAAAATGTGTAATGTAATAAGGTTCCGTGCAGCCTATTTGAATGACTCGACTTCTTGTAGCATTCTTTCCTGCAGGAGAAATGTGTGGTTTTGTTAAATATTTCAGGGAAAAAAATTGTGTTGAAGCTTATCTCCCCCTTCTGGAAACTCTACCTCTTACAAATCCCACAGTCTGCAGTATACAGAAGCTACCTCTCAAACATTTGTTATTTCTGTTTTGAATTCTTGAGGACATATAAAATCCTTTATTTTATAGGGCTTTCATTTCTAGAGTGATGAAAAGCAAATAATGATTTTAAATGAAAGCAATATGAGATGGTTTACACTGGGCAGCCAAGAACTTTCCTAAATTAAAAATGTTCAGTCTGGCAATATCTGGCAATATATTTTTTGAAAAAGTCCCAAATTTCCTATTGCTCTGAAGGATTTTGTGTCCTTACCTTGACTTCTGTTAAAATGAAATCTGATGATGCCCAGCTGATACTTTATCACAATTTCCCCTCACTGTGCATCAGGACCCCGCTATGGCGTTCGGCGGTTTCTCGCAGAGACAGCAAATCCATCGGAAAGGAGTCACCGACCGCCGAGCAAACACCTGAAGACGTGGAAGGAACAGCCTGAGGCTCCGGGAGAGCCGGGGAAGCTCGGTGGGACCGGGGGCTCGGACATCGCCCGGGGAAATTCTGAGGGACCGGGGGCTCCGGGAGAGCCCGGGGAGATTCTGAGGGACCGGGGGCTCGGGCATGGCCCAGGGAAGCTCGGCGGGGCGAGGGGCTCCAGGAGAGCCCAGGGAAGCTCAGTGGGACCAGGGGCTCGGTCAGGAAGCTCGGTGGGATCGGGGGCTCCGGGAGAGCCCAGGGAAGCTCAGTGGGACCAGGGGCTCGGGCATGGCCCAGGGAAGCTCAGTGGGACCAGG
>PYHW01009979.1:7018208-7051044 GCA_013186435.1 Turdus rufiventris
CAGCCCCTCTTGGTGTCTGGGGATGGGAGCTTTGGCCTGCCTCCAGCTCTTGCCTGTTTCCACATCCAGGATTTCTGTGGTGAGTAACCACATGCAAAAGCCAGAGCCAGTCACTGTTACAAATAGAGTCCAATGGGAAAGCAACAGCAAAACCAGATAACTGCTGCTGTGTGAAATAGAAATGTCCTTGCATTGTTCTCCCAGGCTGGCATGTGCTCTGACAACCAGCCTTCTCTTCAGTTAACTTTTCTCAATCATGGTTTTCTTCATGAAAATATTCCAATATTTCCACTCCCTTTAGCCAGCAGGTTTTCTTTGCGGAAGGTAATAATGGAAAACTAGCAACCGTTAGTCAAACCCTCATCTGACTTCTTACTAGACCTGTCCATTTAGTCACTGATTTTACTTTTGGCGTGGCTCCAGCTAAGCTTGTGATGTCTGCTGGTTTTTGCACCAGAGCCTGTGAAAAGGCACAGCCTCAGTGAAGAAAATTCACCAGTCTGACAAAGGAAAGAGGGCAGGGGCTGTAGTTTGCAGCTTCTGCAGTGCAGTCAGGGGCATGGCTGGCATGAGGGGGAATAGCTGAAGCACTGTTTCTTTTTGGAACAGCTGGGGATTAGGTGGTTTAAACTAGGTGAAGACAAATAAATATGAGAAAGTGGAAGAACAGAATACAGCTATCTGTGAAGATTTGGGATGAAGACTGGAGGAAGGAGTCAGTAACCAGATGGGAAAGTAAAATGTACATGAAGAAAAAGCCATGGCCAGCCCCTGCAGGTTCCTGCTCAGCATTTCTATGCTGGCTGACGCCAGTGTTCCTCCTGCATCCCAGCACTCAGGCTGCTGGGGAAGGAGCTCTGGGCTTCACAAACCTACTGTCCTTGGGCAATCCCAAGTCCCATAAAGTGTGAAGGTGATGTGCATTAACATGGAGTATGGGAGAGCAACATTTGACCTTTCCTAATACTGTACGTTAGGAAGGATTTTAGTACGCCCTTCTCCCATATGTGTCTTCCCAGTGTTACAAACAAGGTTCCTGAGTTCAGCCTTATTCCAGGGTGCAGCTTCCCATATCCATACCACCATCCTTTTGTGTGGATATTGGAGTCTGAACTGTGGGGCTTGATTCTCATGATGTGGTTGTGTACCAGAGAAGTGGCAGAAGAAAAATGGCATTAACCTTTGTTCTCTATAAAATGGAAAATGTGTTTAAAAAAAAAAAAAGGAAAAATAATACTGAAAATGTATTAGCATAGACAGTTATACAAGTAATGGTGGATTATGAGAAAGTAACTATTAACATGTGGCTGATTTTTTTGTTTCTGTATTGAAATGTTTTGACTCTTTTGAGGTTTTCCAACAGGTTTCAATTCTTGGACTAAGTAGATTTTTAATTCTAGGATTTATGTATCTTTTCATTTAAAAAAAGACATCTTATTTTACAGCAAATTCTACTGGTGCTGCTTATCTTTGAAAATTTATTCTTCCTTTTTTTTCTTCTGTCAAACCATTTTTTTGGAGATGCAGAAATAGCCCATTGTGGCACAGCAGGGGATTTGTGTTTTGTTGTTATTCATTTGTGTTTGACTTGGTTAGCCTCAGAGTTAAGGGATGGAAACAGCAAGATCTGTTCTGTCTTCCAGTATAATGGCATGTGCTTACAAGGCCCCAGTGGTGTTCCTGGACGGGATGGAAACCCAGGAACCAATGGGATCCCTGGGACACCTGGCATCCCAGGACGGGATGGGCTGAAAGGGGAGAAGGGCGAGTGCATGCGTGAGAGCATCGAGGAGTCCTGGACACCCAACTTCAAGCAGTGTTCCTGGAGCGCGCTCAATTATGGCATCGACCTGGGGAAGATCGCGGTGAGTTGGGGCTGCCTCTGTGAGCTGGGCAGCTCACAGATCTCCTGCATGCAAAGGCTTAGCCACTTCAGATTCCTCCCAGCTGTGCTTCAGCTATGTGCCTGTTTCATTTCTGGAATAAGGTTCAGGAGAATTTTGTAGCTGGTGTAAGAGTACATTTAGTATGCCAGATCTGTAACTGTAAGGCTGAAAGTCACAGTACCAAAAAAGAGCCCCTAGCTTGCCCAAAACAAGGCAAGGTTTTTACCATTTCAAGAAGGTAAGAAGGTACAAACACCTTTAATCTGCTAATTGTACCCGTCTTTATAGCTCTTGCTTTGAAGTGGTTGTTCACTGAAACTCAGTTGTTGGATGCTACTGCAAAGGATCAGTGTTGCTCAGGAGCAGAATTGCCAGTGTCACCCAGACTGACACAAGCAGTCTGTCCTCCACTGCAGCCCTGGGTGTAAAATTTCCAGAAAAAAATCCCTGCTCAATCCCAGCTTTGAAGCAAAGCCCAGAGTGATTATAGCAGTTTAACTGCTGTGCTGTAGCTACAGGGAGAATCAGCCTTTTCAGTAGACTCTTCTCACTGCCATGTACTTACAGAACGAGCTTTTTCCCCCCCCCCCCCATGATATCCAGCATTTTGAAGACAGGTTAACAACCACCTTAAAACCTGGAAATATTTATTTTTCAGTTGTGGAATTTTTATTGTGTATAAACTTCTCAGAAATTTTGTGATAATCATTAAGTCCAGGATTTCTGTTAGCAGAGACAGAAACTGTGCTGTCTTGTCATGCAAGGACTTGAGGGTTGGACTGAATGATCTTCAGAGGTCGCTTCCAATCCTTATGATTGTGTGATTCTCTGGCTTGAGTGCAGCTTTCAGAAGGCTTACATCCCTTTACTTAAACCCCAGAAGGTAACTAGGCTACCAACTTAACTGCAGGTGTTATCTAAATAAAGTTCAGAATTTCCATAATCCATTTCTCCTTTACCATCTATGAGGTGCAGTTCTGATTTGCATCTTTGCACCACAAGGGATTTTCTAGGCTCTAATTATTATTATTTGTTTTCCCCAGAAAAAATTAAGAGAATAGCCAAAGCACTTTGACATGTATTCCTATCTGTGTCCTAAATATAAATATCTAGAAAATGAACAGGCTGAGGCGCAGAGGTTTGTAGCAGAGGTTTGTTTGTGTCCTGTCAGGAGTGCACGTTCACCAAGATGCGCTCCAACAGCGCTCTCCGCGTGCTCTTCAGCGGCTCGCTTCGGCTCAAGTGCAGGAGCGCCTGCTGCCAGCGCTGGTACTTCACCTTCAACGGGGCAGAGTGTGCTGGGCCACTGCCGATTGAAGCCATCATATACCTAGATCAAGGGAGCCCAGAGCTGAATTCTACTATTAACATACACAGAACCTCTTCAGGTATGTATGCTGGCGGAGCAGAGTAGAAGGCAGCAGCAGCTACCAGAGGCAGAGAGTGCCACCCACTCTGCAAGGTCAGATGCAGAAGAGTGGCCAGATAACATTTGCTCCTCTTACTCCCCTGCCTCAGAGTTGACCATTGATAGTAACAGCATTATTCTTATTTAATATTTTTATTAATTTCTTATTAAGTGGTACTTTCTTGCTGTGGTATTCTTCATGGTACTTACATCCTGAGATTTAGAAATGGAAGAGATTTCTGTCCGGACAGGTCTACTGATCTCTGCTGCAACATGATACAGAGACATTCTGTGCTGTATTAGCCTATGGAGAAACTGCCTTACTGCCAAGTAGACCGTGTCATCCTGGCTTAAAATAGTGATATTTACATGTTATCTGTGCAAAAAATGAGACATACCTCCTGCAATTTCTACTCTGATTTCAGGTGGGGCACAAAAGTACCTCTAAACTGAAATCTGGGAGCAATTATTCATTTGCTTAACAGAGGCAAATTAGTAAATTCATTCAACATAAAGAGATGTGACACTAAGAAAAGGAAATGTAAACTGTGCCCTTTCTCCATTGTCCTCCCTATACTGCATGACTGCATGAAATCATGTTTAGAGCTGTTATAGGATTTTTTCAGCATAGGGGCAGAGCTGACTGATCTTCATTACCCCACCTCCAACTGGTGGTCCTAGTGAGGCAGCAGGAGTGGAACTTTATACAGAAGCAGTGACTTAGGAGTGGAAAAGCTTACAGGGTGGCAATCACCTTTACAGGGCTTAGCTGTAAACCAGGCATGGCTGTGGCCCCCCTTCTCCCATCACTGCTAGAAAAATGTCTGGAGGGGTATGAAGTCATATTCCAGCTCCCAGTGTGTAAATCTGACTATTTAAAGCAGCAGGTATACTTCCCATTTAGCCATCCTGTGGATTGTGATCTGCTTCAGGTGCTGCAATGAGTGTCAAACAGCAGCATGGACAGAGGCATTGCATAGCTGTAACTGATGTTGCCACATCTCTACATAAAAGTTTTTATTTATGAAATAGTTCTAAAATTCTAAATACTGTTCACATTTAACTAAAAAGCACAAGCTTGCAAGAAACTGCCGCTCTTAAGTGTTTGTGTCCACCTTCAGTTGTGAAATACAAAGGGATTGTGTCTGCTGAGGTAACCTGATTTTTGTCTTTAACCAGTGGAAGGTCTGTGTGAAGGGATCAATGCTGGCTTGGTGGATATTGCCATCTGGGTTGGGACGTGCTCAGACTATCCACGGGGAGATGCTTCTACTGGATGGAATTCAGTCTCCCGAATCATCATTGAAGAACTGCCAAAATAACTTCCCTCCTGTTTATACCTTTAAAAAAATTTTTTGTACTATTTTTTTTTTTCAGAATTTATTTCAATAGAGTTAGATGCAAGTACTGGACTGAAAGGCACCAAAGCCTTGCATCTGTAGCCTTTGTCTTTTGCAATGGCAGAGGTTTTCTATAATAATCATTTTAGAATACAAATATCAAAATGAAGTTCATTAATATTTTACATTACTTTTTTGATGTAATACCACCACTGTTTTTAGAATTAACCATAACATTTTGTATCAAATAAACAAGACCTTTTACAAAACAAAATCCATGTTATTTTATTGAACATTAATGTGTTTCAGATATTTTACATGGTGTTATGTTATACGATTTTTTAAAAGGCTTTACAGATGAAGTTCTAAGAAAGTAAAATCAGGTGTTGGCTTTAGCCTTCAGAAAACATACATAAAATTAATTCCTGTAAAACTGACTGCTGAATAGGATGCTCTGCTGTTACAGTCTTGTCTCTCAACAAACTCCTGGTGACTTAACTGTGACCTAAACAATGTGGTAAGTGTCAAATACCTCATTATGAATAAATGAGCAAAACCAGCCTATCTAAGCTCTCCTTCCCTCTCTTGCTTCTTGATAGCTGGATCTCACTGTATCATCTATGACTGGTCTTCACTATTAAGATGCAGACACTAAATAATTTTACAGTTACAACACTTAATTTCATTGCTCCAATACAATAATTCTCCTGGATTTAGCCTTTCAGATACATAGAATCACTTTGGCGTTGGTTAAAAGCTAGATATATGAAACAGTTTAGAAGATACAGAAATAAGGCAGGTTGAAATGCCTAGGCTTTCAAAAAGTGAACTAGTAAAATTAAACAATGATGTCACAGCTGCTTGACAAGTGACAACACCAATCATGCCAACAGACCATAAACTTTAGCGTCTTAAGCATTTTCTTCCAAATACTGTAAGTGACACACTCAAATATTTTCAAAAATTGTACATATTCTAAAGAGAAACAATAGTCATGTTTGTATTACAAAATCAATTTTATATTAATGAAATAAAAATCCCATGAAAAGCATGTACAACATGCAAAAATCTCCACTCTTCCCAGGAAATTAAAAGGAAAAAAAACCCATTAAATCTGAGATAAGGAATTTATTTCAGCTATTTAGGATTAAATCTCATCTTCTTTTCTGAACAGGCTGCAAGATTTCCCCCAGGCATCTCTTGGATGGGTAGCTCTTGCCTGTAGCTGTTGTTACAGAGACCAGAGGAGGACATCTGCAGTGAGGGGAGCACTTGGGCTTGCCCAACTGCAAGATGGTGTGTGAGATTTGCTGCAAGCCAGCAAGTTACACAGCTGGTATTTTGTCTCTGAAGAACTGTAATGTTTTCACTGGCTTGGACGATGGTTTCAAGGTATCTGAACACAAACAAGTCACTATGAGCTGAGCTGTGGCGCAAACGTACAGAACGTGTTAACACAGTGAGTGATTGTGCCCCCGCTCCCAGCCTGTCTTTGCACTGATCCTGAGGCATGAGTAAGCTGTTCTGGGCCCAGAGCACACTAATCCAGGGCAGCACATGCACAGCTTTCTCTCTTTTATGATATTTTCATAGGTCTTCACAATATGTTTTGGACCCTGGGTGGTAGAGTTAACTCAGTGTTCCATTAAATTCATTCTGTGTACCACAAACACACAAACCCCAGTAAACCCCCTCCAAAGCTGCTGTTACAGATCTACATAATTTACATGGTAAACTTCCAGCAAATTTATCTTCAGCTAAATACACACGGAACCTTCCGTTATAAAAACCAAAGCCAGCTGTACTGGCCCCAGATGAGATTATTATTTCTGATGAGATTAAAAACTCTACCAGTAGAGGGGATGGGATTGTGGAATTAGAAGTGTAAATTGTTAACAAAGTTAGTAATACACAAAATGTGGTATGTGGTAACAGTAGCTACAAAAACAAGCAAGTGGATTGCTGAATGAAGAATCAAAATACTGAGCAGCTCCTGTAGCTTTCCACATTTTAACTTAAATTTTAAGCTGTTAAATTTTTATTAAAAATTGTTCTTTCCGCTTTAGGTTAGTCTGGTTAAACATGAAATTTCTCTGATTGTTCTGCTCCCTGTGCAACTGATGATTTCCCCTCAACTGTTGAATATCCTTTGCTAACTTACTCCCTAGTTAAACGATACTTATGAGATAGTTAATATCTTACCAACAACAGATGGCAGAGGTTAGCGTCAATAACGTCTTCTCTTTAAGAAATAAAAAACCCCAAACCACCAAACCCAGAACTCTAAAAAATAAATATCCTTGACAGCAATTATTGGTGTGGAAAAAAACCATAATTATTATACAAATTCATGGAGTTGTACTACAATTTAATTTATCAGTAAGTTAGCAATGAATATATTAACAATCCTTTCCTTAAACCAAAAGCAGAAGATATCAATGGATTGTTGGGGGTTTTTTTAAGGAAGTTCTGTGCACAGGATTTTTTTAAGACTAGAAACTTTTTTCTTCCCAGGGAATATTATTGAAAGTAAGTGTGGTCCTATTTGTTACTTACACTGTTTGATCACTGTGGGATTACTAGAAAAAATCCTCATCATTAAAATGTAAGCCCACTTTCAAATATGCATTTACTTAGTAATATTTGGTCAGCTGTACCATTAATGGAGACAGACTCTGTCAAAGAGAGAGATGGAGAGAGAAAGAATGAAAGAGAGAGAAAATGAATTAAGTGGCCAGCAATGCATGCACTTTTAGCACGTCAGTCTGCTGCTAAAACCAAGTTAAAAACCACAGTGCAAGTTTGTCCTGGTATGAGACAAGAGCCGAGTTTCATCAGATTTACAATTATTCAAAACCAAGAATGGACAGCTGTTTAAAAAAAACCCAAAAAAACCAATTTCAGTTTCCAAACTGCACCCCACTGAGGCAGCATTTTTGTGTTGGATGAGCAACAGAGTCTGGAGCATTCCATATCCTAAAGTCTGACAAATAACACAGAGGTGGATTCAGACGACATTCCTTGTTTTAATGAGACTCAGAGATTTATGAAAGCTTTGACAGGCCCCAGGGTTGCTTTCATATGAAGTTTTCCAGTTGTGCAGGAGCAGAATCTCACCAACTGTTATCTTGAGACTTGCTGAAACTGCTTAGTGGGTTATTCCAGGCAGGCCAGGATGAATGGAATTGCTGTGCAGCTGCCTTCACCCAGTCACAGCACTGTTATTTCAGTTGCAGACATCCGCTTCAAGCAGACACAGCTGATTCAGAGAGGAAGGCAGCAGTGCAGGAACATGCAGGAGAGATGTTGGCAGGGTTTATTGTCTCTACATTCTTTCCTCAAAATACCAGATCAATTCACAGTGTCAAAGAAGACTGCTGAACTAAATTTCTCCCAGATCATAAATATATTAAAAAAAAAAGGATAGATTCCTCCCTAGGAACACAAGTCCATACCTTTAATTATTTTCTTTTCTAAAACCAAGTAAAAAGCCAGACACATTTTCATAAACTACAAAGGTAATACAGCAGGCAGGAGTCACTCTGATCACATTAGGTATAATTCCTTTGTAAAATCCATGAACACCTTCTTTCCTTTAAAGAAAAAAAAAATTGTTTTAATTAATGTCTTTTAATAGAAAAAAAAATCAGACATAAAACAAAGCCTGGCATTTTATTTCTCACATTCCCATTGAGAGATGTACTTCAGGTTAGAAGTAATAATTTCAGACAGTGTTCAAAATGCATCAACTATTAACCCATCATTTTTTACATGTAGTAGCATTATGTAGATCAGTTATTTAGCCTAGGCTTTGAATGTTTTTTGTGGGTACTACCTAAGTAGAAGGCAATTTACTATCTTTCTTCATGCTACAAGAACTGGCTAAACAACTAAGAAAAGTCAGCATTCATTTTTAGAGAATTAAAGCACCCCTTCCAGAATTTTAGTTCTACTGGCCAATGAATGAGAATCTAATTTGACCCAGTTTGAATCTGTGGGTCATGCTAGGGCTGTTGAAAAGTTTCAGAGACATGAAATCTCAGCTCTTTAGGTGGAGGCCTCACAGGCCTAGGACACCTGGAAGGATGAGTGAACGGAGTTTGTGAGAAATGCCTGGGTGTGGTTTACACTACCCTCCCTAAGTCACACTTGTTTCCTCATGAGCACAGTGGTGGCTCCAGAATAGATGCACTACACCAGAACTAATAAGCTTTCCTGTAGCCTGCAGCACTGAAGGGCACAGCACTGACACATCAGAGTTATTTTTGCTCTGAATTGCCTCCAGTCAAAATGGCTGCCCAGCCTCTGAACCAGGGATGCTCCTAGAACAACACAGCCTCAGTCACTCACTCAGCTGGCACCTCTTCATGACTCCATTCCCATCTCTCCAGCAATAGCTGCGACCCAGGAGCACTGCCCAAAGCAATGGATGCACAGGCAGAGGTGGCCACCCTCAGTAACTACACAGGTCTGTGTGAGAACTCTGCCCTGCACTGTGGAGCTCAGGGAAGGCTTGTGAGAAGACATGAACAGGTGTGAGGTCACAGGTCTCCAAAGGTCCTGCAGGAAGCTGGGACTAGACTACGGATGCAGTCAGGCCCCAGGGCAGCCCAGGGACATCAGTATAATCAGCTCTGGCTAGCTCACTTCACCTTGCCAGGAATTTGGATTAGCCACAACCCCCAGCAGCACAACACGCCTGTCCTATGTGATAAGCTAAAGCAGTTCAAGTGAGACTTCATTTAGTCCCAAACTGGCCATGACAATGTTATTTTTTAGCCTGCGAAATTCACTGGAGAAGAGAGAAGGCAGACAGAACAAACAACAGAAACTTTCAGGGGGGCATTGACTCTCTCCTATCTCCTCCTCTCTCCTTAGCTCACAGCTGCTGGTGGCATCTTGCACAGTACGACTTTGTACACCTAACACTTTCTTTGCTCTGAACTGTACTGGTTCTGCAAGTCAGCACAGAAGCCAGTAAAGGTAGCTCTGATTCTGCAAAACTCAGTTTCCAACATGCAGATTTTTAATTTAGCACACCTACCTCCATGTCCTGTGGATCACATCAAACACACCAGAATATGTGTTATGCTGGTCTTGAAGACGAGCTCTCACAACTTGATAGGGATATGTTGCTACCACAGCAAATATTTTGGATACAGCTGCCATCATTATGTATTCCACAGTGTTCTAAAAGCAACAAAAATTGTCAGGCTTGCCTTAGGTATGGTTTAAATTAGCCAACTCCCAAAGTTTTATTTGATTTTTAAATGTACAACCAAACAAATACTCTAGATTTTTCCCTTTTATAATGCAACACATAAAAAGAAATGCCAGTGTTTACTACATGCAGTGCTACAAGTAATTGACTGTGAAACATGTGTTGGGCCTTCTCATTCCCATCAAGAGAAACACTTCTTCCTAAAGTAGCTACCTTTGCCCAACTTGCACCCAAACAGTTTTCCAGGATTTAATACCAGTCCCTCTGGGTCCACAAAGTAAGAAAAACCCCTCATTCCTTCCTCTAAAATTCTCAAAACACCTGCCAAAATAGGAAGTTGGTTTTCAAAAACAGAAAAACCAGTTGCTTGTACCTAGAAAGTGTGAAGGTATTATTTCCTTCTATATATTCTGCATTTCAATTAAAGTACCAATACTTTGTACATTTGGCTGCTGCATAACCCCACAAATGGAATCAACTTCTATTTATTTACATGCCCCAACATAATTTTATTCTCAAGCATCATACCAATTTTGTATCTGATACTCTGTTTCTGTACTTATTGTATCTCTCTTTCAAATCTTCGTAGGCCATGAACTGAAGTGCTCCATGAGATGTTCCAAACAGACCAGGCACAAATCCCTAAAGAAAGAATAAAACAAGGTTAAAGGGCAATGCACAAAACCTAAACAACTTGACAGAGCACAGCACACACACCTACATCTGTCCTCAGTACAGACTGTGCCTGCCCAGCTGTTGCAGTCTGACTCAGGTATTCTTAAAGGCAGGCATCACACAGACACTCAATAAATGCTACTTTTCTGACACACAGCCTAAACTGAGTCACTGAGATAAAACCAGTGACCCAGGGACTCCACCTCACAGAGCACAAGCTGGTAACACAGATTAGGATTGCAAGATCACAAATCAAGCTGTGGTCTTGCCAATGTGCTGCTCAGTGCCTGCCGCTTTCCAGAGACTGGCACTGAGGGGTCTGGCACCCACATGAGACTGGTAAAGCAGATGCTGGCAACTCAGAGAAAGGGCCACCAGGAGCAGAGCTACAAAAAATTATTGTGACTGAGCCCAGGGAATAGATATGTATGTGTTTGCATGTGTGTCTCTACATAAATGTGTGTCTATGAGAGATATGTATATATTTCTATACTAAAAATGTTTGCATCTATATAGAATCATTTTGGTTGGAAAAGACCTTTTAAGATTATCAAGTCAAACCATAAACCTGACACTGCCATGTCTACCACCACACCATGTCCCTGTGGGAGAAGAGAGTCAGATGCTCCAGCACTATTTTTCTTACACACACAAACACATGAAAATATACATCAACCGTCAGCTTCAAAAAAGTTGAAATGAAGGAGGACAACAAGTACTTTCTGAAATGTCTCCACAAGAATGAGAAGGCAGGAGTTCCCCCATGAGCAGAACTAGCTTCATTAAAATGAGCTGCCAGCTGCATGAGTTCTGAAAAGCAGTAATTCTCTTTTTGAAGAGTTGGTCACTTACATTGAAAAAAATAAATAAATGGTGAATTAATCATCTTGGCCAGAAAGGGGCTCAAAAGCTTCCTGCAAACTATTGGGGGACAATTATAATGGAGCACGTGATCAAAATGTGGTTAAAGGCACTCAAAGAAACAAAAAACAAAAAAAACCAACCAACCAACCAACCCAAAAAAAAAAAAAAAAAAAAAGAAAAAAAAAAAGGAGCAGTTATATTTCCCATGATACATTCAGGGAAGAAAAAAGAATTAAAAATATTCCCAGATGCCAAACTCTTCGTTAGACTAAAAGGGAAGCCCAAGATATTGAATAAAGACTTATCAATATACAATTAAAAGCCTGGAGAATGCGAAAAAGATAAAGGATCCCAGAAGGAGTTCACTGAATTAATGTTAACAAGTCTAAATAAAAAAACTCCTAAATTGCAGAAAACTCCCCAACAACTAGAACTACAGCAGGCATAAAAATTGCACGGATAATACACAAAACACCTCTTCAGGGATCAGTTTTTAAAATGCTACATATAGATTTCTGAAGTTTTTCAGTCACTCAGGAAATTATTTTTTAGAATTTCTTTAATACATGAGGATAAATTTCTTCTCACAGTAGGAAACAATGGTCATGGACTCACCATCAGTGAGTTGATGAAATGCATTAACAGCTAGTGAAAGTCCCAGAAAAAAGCTTCCCCAAACGAGAACAAGTGGAATTAAACCACATATCTGTATTTTGTCAGCTGTAAGCACAAAGTGAAGTTTGAAGCCAAAGGGCCCCAACAGAGGGAAAAGGACAACTTTGGTTTTCAGAAATCCTGGATCAAAGAAGAAAATAAAAGTAATATAAAAACAGAAGGAGCAGGAAAAAATATTAAAAATGTCAAAGAAAAAATTATCTGGGTCAGCAAAACAAGGAACAGTATGAAACTTATGGATAGTGATAGCAGGGAAAATCTTCACAAACATTTCCCAGTGATTAGACAGTAAAACCAATAAATGACAGTGGAAGTAATTGTTCTCCACTTGGAAAGAATTAGAATGATGTATTTATTTCATAAAAGAATGAGGTAATGCTTTCCCTGCCAACAA
Organism: Turdus rufiventris; assembly: GCA_013186435.1. Classification (NCBI taxonomy): domain Eukaryota; kingdom Metazoa; phylum Chordata; class Aves; order Passeriformes; family Turdidae; genus Turdus; species Turdus rufiventris. The sequence goes on from PYHW01009979.1 coordinate 7,030,672, forward strand.
AAGAAGAATGTTGAACAACCTTTAAGAGGGCTAAACTCTTAAACTTAAGCCAGAAGATTTGGATAACTTGCACCCAAGAGCCCTAAAGCATCTACTGGTTGTACTTCTTAAACAAATACCAGCATGCTTTAAGTCTTGTGCTGACGAGAAAAGCTTCCAAAGACTGAGGGACTTTTAATGTTGGGCCAATATTAAAAAATGCCAAGAAGGGAGTGAGACAACTGTCGGCCAATGTGCTCAATAAAATAGGAGCTGACCCAGGTTTCTACTGATCATAGAAAACAATGTATTCTTATGGAAAACGTTTCAAAGCAAAACTGATTTCTTCACAGCACTGAAATATCTTGAGAAAATTTTTGAAACATATTCTATTTTCTTATTCTTAGAATAATTTAATACAAAATTCTTTCTTCCCACAACATTTAACAGAATTTAATATCTATTTTGATCCTTAATATGACTGTAAAGATAAATTTTATAACAACTTCATGTATTTCCTGTTTTTTTTTTCTTTAATATTTGAAATATATCTTTAGAAGATTTTTGCCATGAAGGCATGACAAGATGAATGGCTTCTCAAAGAAGTCCTGCTTGAATTTTTTTTAAAGGATTACAACAACAGACAGAATTAAATATATTATTAGAAATTCAAATGGCATATAATTCTGAGCAGCAGGGAGTGGAATAAAGAAATATTTGAAAGTTGGCTTATTGGCAATGTGGTACTCCCATCACTGACTGAAGGGTTTGACAGCACTCAATCCAGAACAGCCTCTTGCTGTATGCTTCAAAAGAATGCAGCAACTACCCCTTGTAATCTCTCCAGTGTTTCCTTCATTTGGGCTCTCAGTGTGTCAAAGACCCATAGCATCTTACTGCTCTGCTCTGACAACTTGTGCAGACAAGACACTGAGGTTGCCATGAGCATCTTGTTTCCTTCATGGTGAAAAATGTTACCGTCTTTCATGTGAAAGCCACTTATGCTTACCTCTCTGTGTAAAGCCTGCAACTTAGGTTAAAATCAACATGGCCAAATCTCAATGGATTTTGCTATGTACAAGGACAAAGATACAGAAAGCTTACAAGCTTCATATTTACAAGAAGAAAAAGAACAGAAGCAAAAGTATTGCAAAAGGAAGAGAACTAAGTGTCTTAACCATTGAGGGGCCAGAAAAAGTACTTTACCCCCAGAGCACAGAATCTTGCCTACCAAAGGTGAAATAACAACACAGAAGCGTCCAAATATATTTCACTTGGTAATGAGGACACATAACTGTTACAACTTTTGCTGTTGTCAGCACACTACATTATTCTTCCCAGTCTTGATGAACCTGGATTTTACTTTAATCTCCTTAATTTTTCTACATTTCCTGTGTATTTTACTCCTGTTTATTAAGCTTTGTTCTACTTCCAACCGCTGCTTCTGTATCATCAATAAAAGAATAAAAAATGCACATACAGAAATATGGAAGCCATGAAGGATGTCAGCTGCATTCCTGACTGATATCTAAGCAGTCAGTCACTCTAGACTACACATCCAATAGTTTCTCAAGACTCAGAGGTATTTTATGTTTTCCTAAAAGCACCAATCCTACAACCTTACAACTATTTCACCATGTTTGGTCATTCCCACCTTATGCTTGAAAAGAACAACAGCACTCAAAATATGAAGATGGCTGCATGACATTCAACTTCATAGCAAAGTAATTTTTAGAGCTCAGATCTCCAGCAGATCCATGGGTGTGTTCAAAGTACATAACCCCAAGCTGTTTTTCAGTTCAGCCTGGTGTGCAGTAGAGCAGCTCTGTCCTCAGTCATCAGGGGGATGGAGGCCAAAAGACAAAGCCCAATGGATGGAGGGTGTGGAAGATCACTGACTGGATGATTACTGGGATAATGAGTGGAGACTCCTCCTGCCTATTCAGAACTGGGCCAAGTTCAAGAACAACTTACTGAGAAATCCAGATTCAAACTAAACTATTTGATGAACTACCAATACCCAGCAGAGCTAATAAAGACAGCTTTGATCCTTGCTAGAAAGATTGATGTAGCCTGACATTACCAGTTTGTACCTCAAAGGACTAAAAGGATTTGCTCAGACCAGCTATAGCATCTGTGCAATAAAAAGCAATACTGAATTGCTTGGTCAGAAATACCATTCTTTAGAAGACAAATCTCAGAAAGAAACTCTTTCCATATTTTATTTCCAATTCTATCTGAGACAGCTGTTCTATTTGAGATCCATTCATTTACTCTAAGGTGATCCCCTGAGATCCCCTTATCTGCTATAAGGGATGCTATCTGAAATGAAGATTATGAGAAAAAAGACAATTGTGTGTACTACAACTCCTGTGACCCAGGGCAACTAACAAAGCTTTAGCTGTTATTTCAAATTTCAAATAGAGCAAGAGAAATAAAAACTCCTCCAAACACTGAAATGGAGGAAATGTACAAGTCAAAGAGCCACCTGAAGATGCCTTTTTCCCCAGTACAGACAAGGTTGAGAGAGTTCTGACGTCAAATGCAAGTTGCTCAGTGTGCACACTTATGTAGGTCACTCAGGACCTATTTAGGTCACCTTCTTTGCAGATTTAAGCAAGTAATTTGCTCTTTCAAAGGAAGCAGCTGCTTTAGTCCCACACTTGCAGATTAACACTACAAAGAAGTGTCTAGTGCCAAAGGCGACACACGCTACACGCAGGAATAATCTGAAAAGAAGGACATCTTAAAACCTAACAGATCCAAGAAATCAGAATTTATCTACATGGAACAGAGTGCACATCCAGGCAGGCAAATGAGAAATCCTGACAATTTCAATTTAGGAATAAGTAAGGTGCCTTGCTCCTCATGTTAGAATTTGGCATTCATTGCCATGAAGCACAAAAGTCTTAGAGAATAGTAGAAGATCACATTTTTCACTGAAAATAAAAGAAGCTAATGTTTAGTAATCAGGACAATTTCTAAGAGAAAGTTCCCTATCCCTGGCAGTGAACAAGGCCAGGCTGGACAGGGCTCTGAGCAGCCTGAGCTAGTAGAAGGTGTTTCTGCCCATAGCAGGGGTGTTGGAACAAGAATATCTTTAAGATTCCTTCCAACCCAAGCCATTCTATGATTCTGCAGCATTACTTGCAGGAGAAGACCCAGACTGAACTAAAATAAGTTTCTTCACAACTTCCAGGCACTGATGAATGCATCTTGATGTCATGACCTGAAGGGAGGAGGAGGCAAAAAGCCCAAATCTTGTTGCCATCTGTTTCCCTAAATTAAAAGGGAACAAAAGACCCACACATATGCAGACCATATTTAGAAGTCTGCAAATTTAATGTATCCAGAGCTGACAGATCACAGACACCAATAACCAGAGGGAAAATAAACAGTTGTGAAACTATCCATTGTGGAAGAAAAAATTAGCAAATACTTTAGTCATGTTAACTTCCAGAAGATGTTAGAAATACAGAGATAAGGGATAAAATGCAAAGAAGTGTTACTAGCAACACAGGTCACATTGTTGTTGCCCTGCTTATCCAAATTTTAATTATAGGAAGATTCAAAACAATTACAAAGCAGTTCATCAACCGTATGTCTTTTCTTCTGACTAAGCCTTTTTGCTGCAGTTATTCAGTGGGACTCACAGAATGAAAGTGAGTTACTACAATTTTTTTGTAGACAAATACTTATAATATTGTAGAAAAATATATATAATATTTGCATGACACCACCATGCTACTGGGTGGTGCCACGTAATCCTGGAATTTCTCTTAAATGTGATTACCTTATATAAGCCACGTATTCCCTCTGTCTTGTATATCTTTATAAGAGCATCAAACATTCCTCTGTATTGCCGCTTGGATGGATCGGCGCCAGCGTTATATTGTAGCACAAGTCGAGTCTTGGTTACCCATATTGGGTTTGTAATGCAGAGAGTCATGGCTCCTGAGAACACACAGAAGTTACACTCATGGCTGTGCCAACTCCACAGATTGTCCCAGTTTGTTCAATCCAATAGAACATGGGCTTCTACAATGACAAAACTACTTCTCCTACAGGAGTACTCAATACTGTTTAAAACAGGTGAAGTTTATGCCCCCTATTGCTCCCTCTCTCTCCCTTCAAAGCCCACAGTCAAGCCCAATTCACTTCTGCTGGGGATATTTGTGCAGGGCATATGCATTTTTCCATATTCCTAGTACAGCCCCTTTTTTTGCTTCACTTTTCCACAGTTTGTAGCATAATCTGAAATAGACAGGAAATGTAACTTCTTAATGTACCACTGATTATCCAAGTTATTCTTCAGAATCCAATAATTCCAAACTTAATGGACACCTCAGTGATGAGGAATTTGCTCAGTAATATTGGCAGGTTAATAACAACAACCTGTTATAGGTTATTGAAAATACAACTTTAGCAGAAACTATTACTATATTTCAGGTCAAACAATATGCCTTATATTTCAACATTAAATTAATGCTACAAAATCCTATTAAAATTTTTTCCAGACTGCCTGTACAGCACGCAGTGACAGGACAAGGGGAACTATTCAAACTGAAAGAGAGTAGGTTTAGATTAGATATGAGGCAGAAATTCTTTACTGTGACTGTGGTGAGGCACTGGAGCAGGCTGCCCAGAGAGGCTGTGGCTGCCCCATCTCTGGAAGTGTTCAAGACCAGGCTGGATGGGGCTTTGAGCAACCTGGTCTAGTGGGAGGTGTCCCAGCCAATGACAGGTGGTTGGAACGAGATTATTTTAAAGGTCCCTTCCAACCCAAACCATTCCATGATTCAATAGGTTGCCTCCTTTCCAAGTGCTGAACTTTCAACAAGTTAACAATGTGATAGCAGCAGATTTTGGGACCCAATACAGTACTAAATATGGAAAGTGCTTCTAGAGAATGAAAACAAGAACACAAGACATTTTGACAACCATTAATTCTGCGCAAAACTGAACGACCACAGTGACCCATCTATTTGTGCTAGACGTCTGTGTTTTATTTACAGACAACACACTTGCATTTGGGCTGGAACACTTACACTTGCCACCTGTAAGAAAAAGCTGCACTGACACAGAAAGGTGGGTAAAACCCTATGGAAAGGCTACAAGGGAACATAATTGCATTTAACCTCACCAGCCTCTGCAGCTGACACTAGGTGCTCACTGGCACTGAGACTTTCCATCTTCCCTTCCTTCTTGTAAGCCTTGATGGCATTGTAACTGGAAAATATATAAGATAATTTAGTAAAGGTGAAAACAGACCCACATCACAAAAAACCTAAATCCAGAATGACATACCTGACTTAAGATCATGGTGGTACACAGCCTCTGAAGCAAAGGTATCCAAACTACCTTTGTTTAATTGATTAATTGGTCTCTGAGCAGTTCGCTCTTTAAAGTGAACTATGATAATATATATATTTAAATTGTATAATTAAACTGTCAGTATCAATGGGACTGCATCTTGAAATTATTAATATATATTTTATACATATTAAACCTATATTTATATAAAAATACATTTAACATACATTTATAAATATTTAACATATATACTACATTTAATATATTTATGTATCTATCTATACATTCATAAATATATTTATGTATATTACCTATATATTTATCTATTTAATACACATTCATAAAATATAGAATATATTTATAAATATATAATGCACACACATTAATATTTGTTATATAATTACATTTATAAAATATATACTAGTTAGCTATACTATGTATAATATACAGTTATATTTTATATATTATATATAATTATTACATAATGTATACATAATTATATATAAAAATATAGCTAATTAATTAGAGGTCAAGAATTAAATTCCAAAAGAAGTTTATTGGAAGCCACGGTGCTAGGTATCTACCCTCTAGCTCAGAAATACACTAAGCTTTCTTCTCTTGATCCAGTTTGCAATCTGTATGAACTAAGAAATTACCAGCAGAAGATAAAAGTCTCTAAATAAATAGCAAGCTGCAACAATGCTTAAGGACTGAAATACAACAATAACAGAGTCTGGACAACTGACAAGTGAGCTTTGCACAGGCATGGCAGCCAACTAAAACATCCCTAACTAAAACACTCCCTAAAACGTTTCAATTAATTCAGTAAATCAGGTCAAAGTGACACAGTTAATAAAGTAGATATTAAAATTGGGCTTTAAAAGCAAAGTCCATCAACTGACAAAAACAATGAAAAACCTGTCACTAAAATGATTTAAAAAACCATTTAGTTTTAGTAGAAAACATCATGTTCTTTAACTTTTAAGAAGTCAGTTTAGATTCTTGCTTTTCACGAGGTTTCAAGAATAGTGTATTGGCACTTTTAGAGAATTCTTCATGAATAATATCACTACCTCTCAAATTCCTTAGTATTTTCACAGCATCAAGGAAGTGCACTGTACCAGACAAAGGAACAGGTCTCTTGACTCAAATTGCTTAAATTCTAGAACAGCAAACCCTAAGAAACATTAACAGCTAAGAGAATGACAAGTTTGTAAGTCACTTAGCACATTTTTGTACCTCACAAAGTTGCTATGTATATCTGAACACTACACTGTGCAGGGTGTGACACATTTATGGTTCTACTTACAAGAAAAAGTAAAGTCCCCAGGAAGCCCCTGCTCCCACCATGTTTGGAGTTACCCCTTGATACAAGCCTCGAAGTCCTTCATGCTTCCAGACAGTGGACATGCAGTGGAGAATCCCATTGTACTTTGGCCTCAGCTCCAATCCGTCGCTTACTACAAAAAAAAGAAATTAAACTGTTCAACTGTATTACAAGAGCACTATTTCACAAGTTGCAACAGTTGGGGTTTACAGCTTTATAAGCCTAGAGTTCAAGAACTTAGAAGGAAAAAAACGGGGGGAGGGGGAGCGGCAGAAACAAAAATAAGATAACTCCTTTACAAGAGTAAAGTTTCTATTAATCTGACAAAGCTAAATAAATGCACTTTCATGTATTTTTAATGAGTAGCAGATTTGAAGATTTCTGTCTCTTCTTTTTAGCACTCCAGCAATTTTGCACCATATTTCAAGTGATACGGGATCCTTGACATGTTTCTCTAAGTTGTTTAGACAAGTCCCAAGTAACACCTAAATTCAAATCATCTCCCTAAAATGTTCTCTAAAGCAATGGGTCATATCTCACTGACTCCTAAGTGAGTTTTTACCGGAATACTCAAAGGTTTCTTCTCCCGCCTAATAACCTAAAAGCTGGTTGTCCAAATATTTACAAAACATCACTTCAAAAATATGGAAAACACACAAGTTTTTGTCTGACAGATCATGTCCACAAGTGGTAACTACTATTGCTCCTACCACAACAGCCAGGCAATAAGTTGACTACTGATGACATACGTGATACATATGTGATACAGTCCATGGTGAGATGACAAGAGGTAACAGACACAAACTAAAATATAGGAAATTCTGACCAGAACTTTTTATCCAGCAGAGTGGCCAAATAATTGAACGAGTTGCCTGAAGAGCATCTTTGGAGTTACTCAAAACACCAGTACACAAGACTGAAAAAACTGATCTAAGCAGAGTTTATCTGAGTAGGGGTGAACTCCTCAGATCTCTTCTGACCTAAATTATGATGGCAACAGAGCAGCAGCTTGCATTCTTAACACGGACATATGGATAGACTGCCATTATACTGAAAATTGATCTCAAGGTTTTACAAGAAGCATAGTTTTTGTGTTCCCATTAAAATTTATCCTGGTAAACAGGCATTTCTGTTCAGTGCTACATTTATTATTCACTCCCCTTGAACTGTGTGAACATAGTGACAGACTTCAGCATTAAAGACAAAATGATTTTGTTGAGCACAGTGCGACAAGGCCTCAATACCTTGACAACCACTCAAAACTGGAATACAAACACCTCTTTTCTCCTTCCTGAGTAAGTGTTGCTAGACCATTCCCAAAGATATTTGTGGAACTTTTTACCTTGCAGACAGACACTAGATCGTGTTTATATACATATTAAACAACATGGGAAACCAGAGACACGAATGAAAGTCTTTCTGTCAATGATGCTGCCAAGAATATTCACAACATTAATTTCTGGTATCAGCTACTGCTCCCTGGTTGAAGACAAAACATAGGAATTGTTATTTTTCAACCCAAAGAAGCATGTTAAAGTACGTGACCGCCAAAAGCCATCTAATCCAGACCTGTACTCAGACCAGATCTAATTAGATCTGGTTACTTAGGGACATGACCAGTTGACTCCTGAATGTTTCCATGGCTGAAGAGATTACAGCCTCTCTGGGCAAACTTTTCTAGTATTTGACCATTCTCACAGCAAAATAACTAGAATTTTCTATGCTCACGCTTGTGCCTGTTCCTTTGCAGCTATCTCCAAGAATCTGACTTTACCTTCTCTGTGTCTTCCAATAACACTGACACAGGCTGCAATTTTAGCTCCCCTCAGCCCTTCCTTACTGATGGCAGACTGATCCTGTTCCATCAGCCTGTTCTACGCCATGTGCTCCAGCCCCTTTACCAGCCTGGTGGCCTCCACTGCAATCACACCAGTGTGTCACTGCCTTCCCTCGTGGTCTGGGAGAGCCCCAAATTAGACACAGTACTTCTGATCTAGTCTTACAAATAGCAAATAGCGAGAAAAGAGCCCTTCTGCTGGCTATGCTTTTCATAACGCAGCCCAGCATGTGCCCAACTAGGACATGCGATGCTTTACATTTTGTGAAATGTCTCTGCCATAGTTGGGTTTTGAGATCTTAAAACATCTCCATCATGTCTATTTAAGAAAACATAGATACAGTAAAATATTTCAACCACGCTGAAAGAGAATATGATAAATAGTGGACAAGTTTCTCAAATAAGCAGAAAAGTCATGAGAAGTCATCTTGTTTCCCTGTGGAAAAACAACCTTGTTAAGAGTTTTCTGCCAAACAACATCGCTATTGTTAACAACCAAGGTTATTCCAAAGCTACCGCTACGCTCTGAGTGTTGAAAACCGGCGGCACAAAGGTGAACTTTGATCGTGGGTTTGGGACAATCCCGTTAGCAGCAGGCAGCGCTCCGGTGTCCTCTGGCACGGTGCTCACTGCTGGGAAGAGGCTGGCAGCTCTCCGCTCTGCCCGGGGACACAGCGCACATTTCACAGCCCCCACCCGCGACAAAAACAGCACGGAATAGAATGGGGTAGCAGGGAATAGAACGGGAGACCGTGCCTTTGGGCTTACGACCAGTTTATTCCAAGCCGCGGGGATGCCGGGGCGGGCAGAGCGGCGCGGGCTTTGGGCAGAAGCGCGGCGGGTGCCGGGCCGGGCTGGGCGAGCTCGGGCACGCCGGTGCGCCTTTCGCGCAGGACGGCGGCGGGTCCGGCCTCACCTGCGAAGCGGATCTTGACGAGGTCCAGCGGGTGCAGCGCCAGGGTGGACAGGACGCCGCCGCTCATTCCCGCCGCCAGGTTCTCCAGCCGCACGTGCCGCAGCACGGAGCGCGCCGGCGGCTCCCGCGACAGCGGCTCCCGCGCCGCGCACGCGGGTCCCGCGGCGCCCATCGCGCAGGTGGGCGGGGCCGCGGCGGGGCTCGCGCCCTCGCGCGAGAACGGCCCGCGCGGCGCGTCCGGTCACGTGTGCGCGGGGCCCGGGGCGCGGACGGCGCCATGAGGGTGAAGGTGCTGAGCCGCAACCCCGATGACTACGTGAGAGAGACCAAGCTGGACCTGCAGCGCGGTGAGCGGGGCTCCGGGACAGGCCCTCGGCCCGGCACGGCCCGCCCGGAAGGGATGAGGCCGGCGGCGCAGGAGGGAGGGCGGCAGGAACGTGTTCGGCCGGCAGGAAGGTGTTGGGGAGGCCGTGGTCTGCGCTCCGCCCCGCCCCGCTCGGCCGGTGCCCGCCAGCAGCGAGAATCGGAGAGCTCGGCACCGAGAGTGGCTTTGGGCTTCCCTCCTTCCGGGAGTTTCCCGGTGCCGGCCCCAGGCCGGGGTTCGCGTGCGGTGCCCCGGCTCAGCAGAGCTTCCCGTGCCGGGCCCGGCAGAGCAGGAGGGCAGAGCAGGAGGGCCAGGCTGGGGCCTTAATCGCCTTCTGTACCCCGAGATGTATTTCCGAGGTTACCCTTCGCAGTTTTCTGCACCTAATGCTGGTTCATCCTTGGCGGATCTAGTTCTGCTTCTTGCACATCTGTTTTTTAGGCTGTCAACAACTGTTGATTTTACACACAGAATAATAGTTTTGTAGATTGGAAAGGACTTGCCTCTAAAGGTTTTCTAGTCCAACCCCTCACACCCTGCCCTGTGGGTGAACAAGGATACCTTCAGCTAAATCAGGCTGATCAGAACCTTGGTGGGGCATGTGCCATCTCATTGTAAAAACTTTTTTACTACTATGTGATCTAAATTTACCTTCTTTAGGTTTAAAACTGTTACTCATTGTCATAGCAAAACAGACTGTGTGAAAAGTCTGTCTCCATCTTTTTCACAGCCCCCTTTAAGTACTGTAAGGCTACAGTGAGGTCTGCCTGGAACCTTCTCTTCTCACAGCCTTTCCCCATGGGAGAGGCAGTCCATCCCTCTGATCATCTCTCCTCTGGACCTGCTCCACCATGGGTTTCTAATACATGTTCTTTCTGTTGCAGTTCCAAGGAACTATGACCCTGCATTGCATCCATTTGAGGTAGCACGAGAGTACACAAGAGCTCTGAATGCCACAAAGCTAGAACGTCTCTTTGCAAAACCCTTTCTTAGTTCACTTGATGGCCACAGAGATGGAGTTAACTGCATGGCCAAGCATCCAAAAAGTTTGTCTACAGTGCTGTCTGGAGCTTGTGATGGAGAGGTAAGCTTACAAACCAAAACAAAGAAGGTACATATCTTTCTGATTTTCTTTTTTCTCTTTTGTGTTTTGTTGGGTTGTTTATTTGGTTTTGTCAAACCTTGCTTTTCTGTCTTTGTTCAGCGTGTTACCTTCATCCTCACTTGGAAGGTGAAACTTTTTGCTGCTCTATAACTCTGCCACTGTACACTCCTCCCCCTAAAGAAGTTAAAAAATTAACTAGGGGGAAGGGGCACACAACCAAAAACTTTTTGGACTAACAATTTTTCATACTGCCTAAAAAAGGTTAACCCTATATATCTGTATTTGATTGTTTTCCATAACTGTTATAAATAGCAATCACCATTTTAAGTGGAGGTAGTTGCAGAAAAAGTAACCTGTCTTTTCTGAATTCCCTGTCTTTTCTCACCTTACCTTACATTCCTCATTTGAAAGTACTTAAATACTTTAAAGGTGTCTTCTGGGCATTTGATTGCTTTCCTCTTTTTATAGAAAGTGCCTATGTCACACAAGAGTATGAGGGAGGTTAAACTTTTCAGAGAAAATTCTATGAAAATTTAGCCAGGTTTCTTATCTACTGATAGAGGAAGTAAAGTACTGGGTACCGTAAATACATAAAAATATCAAAACTGACCTCCATTTCTTTCTTGTCCTTTTTTTTTTTAATGAGCCCAAAAGCTTTGAAACAGAAACTTCTGTTTCAAAGAAACATTTCTATACATTTCTATAGAAAATGTAGTACAGCAACTGGACTGAAAAAATTCTGTTGTTTCCAAATTTATTTGTGCTTTTGTCTTTAAAGGTTTTTTTTTTTGCTAAATTTGTAACTGCCGCTGTTTTTAGCAAGCACTCTAGTTCAAAAATAGGAGAGTGCAAAATACAGAAAGTATGCAGCTTAGATCAGGGGACAGGGTAGGAATAAAAGAGTTGCACTTTTACAATTATTTTTCAATAAATAAATAATTAGTGTAATGCTAAAATCTGATCAGTGACCAAGCCAACTCTGCCTTTTCATTACAGCATGTGTGATCTCTTGTTCTTGAATTGTGAACTGCAGCTGTGGGCTGTAGAAAGCATACTGAATATTTGCTCTTTTATTTTTGTCAGGTTAAAATTTGGAACTTGACCAAACGACAGTGTATCCGCACTATACAAGCCCATGAAGGCTTTGTTCGGGGCATGTGTGCCCGTTTCTGTGGTACATCATTCTTCACTGTAAGTATTATGTGTCTGCTTAACAGAAGATATCTAACAGATTGTCATGTCAAGCTCAGATAAACTAGTTTTTGTTAAAGTAGTAAATGGATTATGTTCATTGAAAGATGTAAAAGCATGTAAAAAAGTAATCATTTTTGCATATACTGTGATTAAAAATAAGCAGATTAAGCTATTGATTGGTTAAACCATTCTGTGTGAATAAAACTTTATTAATTCATAGCAACCACAACAGATTCAGTTGCATGTAAAATGCCTGGAAATAGTGTGCCTTCCTGTTGGCATTAAAACAGTTCTAAGATAACACAGGAAGAACTGTTTTTGAAAATTGAAGTGTCCTGAGGTTGTGCTTGGTTTGAACTAGTCATAGAAGAGGCATTTTCACTGCAGTATATTTATCTAAGGTCTATACCAGGTCACAGGGACTAGTTGGAATATAGGGGAAGTTACAGTAAAAATCCTAAGTGACTCCAAGTTAGTTACTCCTGTTCTGACAGTCTTTCTGCTGAAAATTGAGAGAGGGAGAGAAGAAACAGTAGTAATGCAGTCAGGGAGGGGAAGATAAATTTGTAAAGCTAACATTTTTTAGGCCTGTTTGCATGATCCAGGTCACTGCACAGCCATGCAAAAGCTTGTGCTGGCATTAGTGCAAGAGCTGGAACAAAATTTGGAACAGGCACCCAGAGCAACTGAGGTGGAAAGTGCCTTTTAACTGATTACAGGCTTATCAAAGTGACTTCCAAAAGATAATTTGCAGTTTAGGGTGGCAGTTGATTAAAAATGACAAAGTGTAGCCTTACAAAATAGCCATCATTCCAGCTCACCTTTGTCCTATTCAGCTGTTTCAGAAACTGGAAAAGCATTGTGGGACAAGATAGACTGGAATAGGTGAGGGAAAGGTGGTGGTGGGATACAAGTGACAAATTGGGAATCAATCGCCTGATCACAGAAGCTGCCAGATCCCCAGACAATCTCTGACAATCTCTGAGCAGCACCCACCTCCTCTTTCTGCTCCCACTACTGCAGCTTTTATTGCAGAGCATTGTTCTATAGTATGGAATACTCCTTTGGCCAGTTCAGAACATCTGTCATGCCTGTGTCCCCTCCCTGTGTCCCTGTTTGCTGCGGGGCGAGGCAGGGATGGTGGAGACAGCGGGAGCAGGGGGAAATGCCTCAGCACCCAGCCAAGCACAGCCAAGGCTTGGGTGCTGTATCAGCACTGTTTCAGCCACAAATCCAAAAAACCACAGTGCCAGGTGGGCTGCTACAAAGAATGTTCGCTCCAGCCTGACCATGTACATGTTTTGACAACATATGACCAGGAGAGCTGATCTGTAGCTGGAGGTATAAAATGGAACAGTGAACAGGCAGGAGGAAGCATTAATGTGTATCACAGAACAATTTTTTTGAAAGGATGCCTATTTAATTGCAAAGCCTATCTAGCAAAATAAAAGAGAATATATTTACATAAAACTGTACATGATTTCTCCAATATTTCCAGGTTGGCGATGACAAAACCGTGAAGCAGTGGAAAATGGAGAGCCCAGAATATGGAGAAGAAGAAGAACCTATTCACACAATTCTTGGAAAGGTAGTAAATCTGAGTTTTGATTTTCCCACACTACTTCTTTTGAATTAAGTTTCAATAATTTCTTACCTAGCTTTTGAAGGAGAGAAAAATAGTTTGATGTCACCTGTTATCATAATGAATGGCATCAAATTTTATAATGGTTCTTTTAAAGTGTCTTCATGTTTTTATTACACTTACTTTACGTGTAACCAGAAAGGACTCCTCGAATGCCACCAGAGCCTGCTTAGCTCTATCTGTACTAATTATCCCTTTCCTGCAAACTGGTTACATTTTTCTGTAGCGTAAGTGCTCAGTCTGCATTAAATAACTTTTTTCATGCCGATACCTCACAGCCATTCAGTACAAAATACTAATTTTACATCTTTCTTATTGACAAAAGTGGTCTAAAAATATATGTTTTGGCACTTTGAATTTATGATAAGCTTATGTTAGGAAAAACATTAAATGCTTTTTTCAAATATATAAATTGAAACTCTTTAGTTATTGCTGTGTCTGTGGAATCCATTTAAGTTCCCACTGAGATGGGGACTTAAATTGCACTCTTAAAATTTTCATTTGCTTTAAAATCAGCCAGGATTTTGTAAATACACATTTAGTGCCAACTCCATGGTAAACTAGCAACAAATGCTTACATGCACCTTAAATGAAAAAGAAAGCTTGCCTGCTGGAAGATTATATCCAATAAGGCTTTGTTTCTGGTTGCACTGGTGAGTTAATTTTCAGTAATATAAATGAGAAAAACCATGTGGGACTCCATATGAAATGATTTTTTTTCCCTAACTAACTGAACATACTTGAGTATTTATGCATGCTATTGGGTTTTTTAATTTTTGTTTTTTTTTTTTTTTTTGTTCTTTCCTCTTAAAGACAGTGTATACAGGAATTGATCACCACTGGAAGGAACCTGTTTTTGCTACCTGTGGCCATCAAGTGGACATTTGGGATGAGCAAAGGACAAGCCCCAAGTGTTCTCTGACTTGGGGTTTTGATAGCATAAGCAGTGTAAAATTTAATCCCATTGAGGTAATGCTTGTGTTGTATATTGGAAATTAGTATTTTTCTTAAGCAATATGAGACCTAAACTCTGTTTATTCCATGTTGAATATTTTTCTTCCAAATTTAAATTTTGTGTTTTAATGAAATATGTAGGAGGATGTATACATATATTTTGATGTTATATTATTTTGGAATGTAGCACCATATAGTTTTATCTTCCTATCTTTTGTCTCTGTTAGTGTGGGAGAGGAAAACAGAGCAGGGCAATCTCCTTTCGTCCACAGAAATATATACTTGGTACCTCAGTCATACAGTGTGGCAGTTAAATGGCTGTGGAGCTGCCAGTTCATCTGTTCCAGTATTCTACTACCTGTGACTGAGACTTCTTACCCTCTCCACGGCAAAACACTTGCATTTGATCTTTTACAACACTTCCTCTTGTACCCCCTGACTGGCTATGCTCATAGAAAAAGTGTTTATGTGGAATTGTCTGTTAAAGTATGCATGGATTCTGAATCTTTACAGGGAAACCTATTGAAAATGTTTGTGCTGGGTAATTAGCTGCACAGGAAAAATGATACATGTATTTTCTTGACTGAAATTTATGACCAGCTTTGTGAAATAGCTTAGGTGTCAGATGTAAGCTGTTAATCACACTCCAGAAGTATTTCAAAGACCATACACAGTTTTGCTTTTTTTTCCCCAGACTTACCTTTTGGGAAGCTGTGCTTCTGACAGAAATATTGTGCTGTATGATATGAGAAAATCAACTCCATTAAAGAAGGTAATATATTTTTAAAGATTAATTACTGGTGCAGATAATCATACTGAATATGTTAATACCCTGTAACTGCTGGTCACAGTAAAGAATGGGAAGCTCTGAATTCAGAGTTCACTGAATTTTCATTATCCGAGTCTTCTGAGTTTGAATTAATGTTGGGATTTAAACAATACAGAGTTAGGAGGGCCTTTTTCTGCATTCAGACAGGCTGTCATGCTCACTCTGTTGTAGTTCTTGATCAAGTGCCTGACCTGACAGCAATTTCACAGTAAGAACTTTATGTTCCTGTATTGCATTCTGTCTATGTATGTGTGATTTTTTTTTTTTCCCTCTTCCTTGCCAGAAGGAAACAAGTAACTTCATCACTGGAGAGCCTTGCTCTACACTTGAAAAAGTGTTTCTCCTTCGAAGGGAGATAACCCCTTCCCTATGCACCTACCATAAACATGCAGAAATCCTTTGCAGTGTAATCAAAATAGTATTTGTATATGGAACGTACCGATGACGTAAAGATTCCTATTTAACAGAATATTTGCATTTATTTAGATTTGCCAAAGCTCAATCAAGTTCAGTAGTTCTGAGCCCCAGAACTACCTTAACAATATTCTTCTTGAAATACAGTGTTCTGCTTGTGAATATGCACTCGGTGTTCTCCTGTGTTACATACTGTCTGCAGTGTCATTGATCTGATACACACTAGAACATTAAAATTGTATTTAGTTATAAAAATGAATGTTTTGTGGCATACCAGTATTTCTTTCTCTCTCTGTGCCTCAACAATTTTTAGTGAAGTTTCACTTGGGCCACTGAGGCAGTGCTTATAAAACTTGTCAGTGACGCCAGCTGAAGACCTGAGTGTTGAAACGAACACAGCCAGTGCTGTAGAGCTGCAGTTACAAGGTCAAAGGATGCAGTTTGATCCTTTGTGAACTAAGTTTGAATCTAACAGAATTTTACATATGCATATATGCTGAATGTATGACTGTGCATACATGTGCGTCTAGAATTACAGACTGTGTGCATATGTTTGCATTTGTGTCTCTCATGAAAGCAGCGTGCTGAGGTGCGCTCCTGCTGTAGGAATAAAACACTTCCTTGCTTCCATGAGCACAGTACTGGGTTTCCCTCTGGGATAGAGATAATTCTGCTGTGGAGAGGAGGTGAAATGTCCATTTCTGCATTAAGTGTTAAGAGCTCTGGAACTCCTAAGAGCAGGGTTTTCCTAATTAGAGGTACCTTACTTATGTATGGTTTCTGGCACTGTTGCATTCCTGGGATTTGATCAGCAAAGCAGTTGGAGCTCAGTGGGAGTCCCTTCAATAATGGAAATAGGAATACAGCTCCTCACATCATGAAGCAGTAGCTCTGTTGCCTGTTTGTCCTGAGTGTGGATTTCAAAGCCTTAAGTTTTAAAAAGAGAGGGATGAGATAGTGATACTGCCTAGATTCAAAATAAGAACTAGTATGAAAAAAGCTGGGAAAGGGGAATGAAAGCAATTCTGTTGAAAGATAAGAGGAAAATGTTTTGGTAGGAGTTGGTACACTTTAAAAGTCATTCTTGTGCAATCTGTGGGATCAGGAAAGCTTAGGGTGTTTTAAAGGTAGACTTCAGCATTTAAGCAGCTGAGAGGAACTGTGTTTTCTCTTGCTTGTTACATTCTTAGGTGTTCATCTCAACCAAATACCTTGTAGGTAGTAAAGGAAGACAGGTTAATTATTTGGGGAATATTTCTGTGTTAATGTAATTTCAGCATTTCCGGGCTGACATTATTTGTAAGCATCTGTTCACAAAATAATTAAACACAGAGGACTTCATGAACTGCACAATTTTGACTTAATAAGGACTTAAACTTACCCATTTTATAAGAAGATGTATGATAGATTAAAAGCAATGGTAAAAAATGGCTCTGGTGTGGGTTTAGATAGTTCTGAAATGCCATTATTAATGTATTTACAACAACTTAAATCACTTCCAGCCCAGGTTGCCTTACATAATTGTTACTAAATCTAATGCTAGAACTGTAGAGACAATCTCATTTCTTGGGCACTATTTTAATTCCAAAAGCCACTGCTGAAATGAGCTGAAGGCTTGTAAATTTTGGTTAAAAAATAGAGATTAAGAGCATGGCAGAACTTGACTCCTTTTGGAAGAGCTGGATTCTTTGGCAATATTGAAGTTGTTTAGTAATGTAATTTAAATTATTTATTATACATATGGTAGTTTAACATTAATTGTGTGCTCGTTTTGCAGTGGCTGATAAAGTTGTACAGGAACAGTCCTTGATTTTTAACTTCCCAGTTTTGTGCAAGATCTCTAACTAGAACAGTACTGAAATCTGAGCAAATTTAGTTGTCACGTTAGTGGGAACAGAACACATTTCAATGTCCACTTTTTAAACTAGAGATCTCTTTAGAGAGCTGATGATTATATTCAGTTCTGGTTGCATGCAGTTCCTGAAGATAAGCAGTGTTCTGCAGCACAGACTTCATAATGAACAGGATGGTGTCACCTAGGAAATGAGGATTTAGGGAGAATGAGAATTACAAGAATAGGCACACATTCATTGAATCTTTTGGACAGGTGTTCAGTAAAGTCATCACTATTAACTTGTTTTGAGGCTGTGTTCAATACTGTAAGGGTTAAAATTGTACAACTGTATTCTGAAAAATATGTGTGTAAATTTATGGTGTTTGGTATAGTAAAAAAAATGGGGTTTGAGTAGCATAGCATTAAACACCCAACTTTCAGGATTTTTAAATAGGATTATAGCTGGCCTGGAGCATTTTAGAAAATCCTGTTTAGAGTTGTTCAGTTTGTTAATAAGTTGCTCTGTAATTACACATCCTGACACTTTGTGTCAGGCATACTGTATAGTTCTTATTTTTGAGTAAATGGCTGGAAGTTCCTCTCAGACTCAGCAGAAGCCAAAGCTGCTGTGTCTGCTGTGTCAAATGACTTCCTCCCTGCCTTGCCTTGTCCCACGGGGGCCCAGCTGTCCTCCAAGGTGGGGACAACACACAGCTTGCTAATGCCTCTTGTGTAGTCTGCAGTTAGCAAAGTAGAAAGGTTTTATTAGGCTGTTATCAGCTGCCTTCCTCCCACTCCAGGGCCAACTGGCCTCTTTGTTTGCCATATGCTTACAAGCAGCAAGCAAATCTTTCCAATGTGTGAGGAATGATTCACTGCTGATACACTGATAGTGCTGTGTAGGTGAGGGCACAGTAACTTCTGTGTACATTGCTTGGCACTTCCAAAGAAGTGGCACCTGGCCAGGAGAATTCCTGACCTGCAATTTTAGGCATAAAATAATGAAGGGGTAATAACTGGGAGAACATCAGAGTGGTACAATTGCTGATTCA
Organism: Turdus rufiventris; assembly: GCA_013186435.1. Taxonomy (NCBI): domain Eukaryota; kingdom Metazoa; phylum Chordata; class Aves; order Passeriformes; family Turdidae; genus Turdus; species Turdus rufiventris. The sequence goes on from PYHW01009979.1 coordinate 7,049,432, forward strand.
CAGCTTCAATTAATGACTGTATCCCTTGAAATAGCCATTTAATTAGGTGTGTCTGTAGGTTACTTAACTAAAGGTTCCTGTAAATAGGACAGAGAAATGAAATTTTTTGGAAGTTCCAGATTTACTTGTTGACTACTAGCAGGTTGCCATTTTAAATTGACCACTTAGAAGAATCTGATTCTACGGTGATTTACAGAGGAAAATTTAATTGTTGTGTAGCTCAAAGCAGTAAACATGTAACAAGGCACAAGAGGTTGAGTTTCACTTCTTACACTGCTGAGGAAACATTCTGTCATGCAGTAATCCTCTGTCTACAAAGTGCTTGTCTTCAGGGGTGTGTGGGAAGTTTTGAACTACAGTGAGTATTTACTGCCTGTAACAAGGTAGCAATGTGTAAATATATTTCAGGTTATCTTGAACATGAGGACAAATACACTGTGTTGGAACCCTATGGAAGCTTTCATTTTTACTGCAGCAAATGAAGATTACAAGTAAGTAACCTTGCTTTTTGATAATCCTGGACAGGTCATATTTTTTATCTGTATCTTGGTGATTTATGATCATGCTAAAATAAATTTTTAAAAGACTACTGAAACTCTAAATTTGAATTGCTTAATAACCTAGTGAATTATAAGCATGCTGATTTTAACAAATGTGAATTGACAGTAGACAGCCTCCTTCTGTGTGTCTCAGTACTTGGAGGGGTAAAAGGTGATGTAACTTAGAATAAGTGCAGCTGAACCAATGCAAGTGTAACTTGAAATGGGCCCTGGAAAATAAGTAGTATTGGTCCAGTCTGAGGCAATGTAAGTGTTTATTTTCTTGCCAGCTCTTGTGAAGCTTTGATACATTGTACTGATCAGCTATTTTGATGAGAACATTTCTTAAGAAAAATAAATTAATCTTTTGTGAGACAGTTCTGGAGACTGCAGTACTTATCCTTGCAATGTCTTGGAGCAGTTTTTTACTTTTTGAACAATACTGTTCATGTGAACAGCTAATCTGATATTGAAAAAGCTGTCTCTTCAAAACTAGGCCATTGAAAATGTGTTCCATATCCTTTTTTCCAGGAAGTCAGTGATCTTACAATAGATCACTGTTTTCTTCTAGAACATAGGAATTTTATCACTTATCTTAAGGCTGTTTTTCTAAGGAAATGGAATCTGTCTCAGACCTTGAAAGTGGTGTTATATTCAATGTGCTGTTTCTCTTGTATTTATGTTATGGTAAAACTATTAGACTCTCTTAATCTGTTTGTTTATAAGTTTGGGTTTTTGGTTTATGAATTTGATTTTTGGCTGGTTTGGGATTTTAAATTTTTTTTCTTCCTCTTGCTAAACTAAAAACTGTAGCTGTTGCTGTCAGGGACAACTGTCCTCTTGCAGCCTGAAGCATTTAGTATGCAAAGGCAAATGCACACATCAACAGTGCATATGCAAGTATCTGCTGATTATATGGAGTAACAGTTTTGAATAAGATGCTGCGTCTCTTGGGGAATTTAGAAGGAAAAAGTAATAATCACCATTATAGTGTACAGTAAGATATATTTAATTTCAGTTACACATTCATCTGCAGAAAGGAAGGTGAGAAACTTGGTGAATTAAGTGTTTTAA
>PYHW01009979.1:7056864-7080526 GCA_013186435.1 Turdus rufiventris
TTCTCTCTTTCTCTCTTTCTCTCTTTCTCTCTTTCTCTCTTTCTCTCTTTCTCTCTCTCTTTCTCTCTTTCTTTCTCTCTTTCTCTCTTTCTTTCTCTCTTTCTCTCTTTCTTTCTCTCTTTCTCTCTTTCTTTCTCTCTTTCTCTCTTTCTCTCTTTCTTCCCCTCTCTTCTGCATTAATAATTGGGATTTTCCCATCTGGTGCTTTGGTCAAACACATAAATATCAGTTCTATAGTTGCTAACTTTGGGGATCCTGCAAAGCTCATTAGAGACTTTACTTTTGGATTTAATGTTTGTGTTGGATTTGTTTAGATAGTGCAGTGTTGGGTAGAAATATTACCTGTTTTCCTTCTGTTATATCAGTATGCTTATGGCAACACCCTTTTCACCTGATTTTATGATACTAACTGAAACATTTTCCATTTACTCACTATATTTTTAGCGAGAGATGATGATGATGTTTCTCTTTAAAATGCTGTTCTGTAACAGAATTGTCTGGTATTTTTGATGTTTATCTTTACTCTGAGCCCTTTGTGTGAAGGACAAGTGGTTAGAAAGAATGTCATAAGTACCATTTTCATGTAGAAGGGTTCCTAATATTTTCAGATGTGAACAAAAAGTTCACTGTATTGACTACTAGATGGCATTGGCTCCTCTTGTGAAAGAGTAAGGATAATTGACTCTGGGAAGTAATAGGCAAACACAGCTATTCCTGCATTGCAGAAATACTGCATACCAAAAGGACAATTTAGCTATTGTTTAAATGTTCAGAACGTAGACTGGTAAATGACATTCTGCTGTTTCCTGCAGTATTTGCGTCAGTGAAAACTGGCAGTGGATGGGCCTAAAAAAAGGCACTACTTAGTTGTGACTACTGGATGTCTGCACCACGGTCTGTTAATATTCTAGTGTTCCTTGACCTGATGGGAATCCTGCACAAAACAGCCTTTGTTGTTTTTCTTTGTGAGTGCAATGCTGCTGCTTGATGTGTCCTTTGGAGACTGTGCCTGCCATGTGATTCTGCTCTTTGGGATCATTCCAGTGAAGCTTTTGTAACATGTGTGTGAGGATATGTGTTTGTCACAGCACTTGGGCTGTTGGCTCCCAAGAGAACCTAATCAGTAATTATAAATGACACAGGTCAAGTGACATGGGGTTGTTATTTGGGGTTTTTTTGCCCTGTTGTTGGGGGAATTTTTTTTGTTGGGTTTTTGGGTTGTTTTTTTTTTTTTACTGTCAGAACTGAAAATCCTCCCATAACTTATTATCCTATCATAGAAAAAACACTTTGCAACATCTAAAGTCATCTTAAGAAAGCCAAGTTATTTAGAAATATCGGAAGAACTTTAAAGGGACATAGTGTCTTATGTAGAAAAATTGATCTCACTTCACAGGACAGAGATGAGTTTGTGAAGAAATACATTATAATGAGAACATTTCACATTCCTGTATCTTATGTGGGAATGTGTTCAAGCATGGTGTTGTTGAAACCATGAATTTAAGCAAGATACAGAATTTGAAGTTGTCTGAAGTGTCTGTAGTTGTTTAAAATTTTTTTAGAAGTAGTATGAAGTTTTATTTTCCAGATGTTTAGAGAGCAATTGTAGCTAACAGAACCTCATGGCTTATCACTCTTTTGGATATATTTTGGGAGTGTTGCTTGGATTTCAGGCAACTGTGCAAGTCCCTGTTTGATCCAGTCTGGTAGTTCCTGTTATTCGTAACAATGCAACTGTTAATGGCTATTTTAGCAGGTTCCACTGATTTTCTTTAGTATCTGTATTTAGAGTATTTGCCTTCTTTTTTAGAGTATTGGTGTTCTTATCTTCACAGACATATGCTTGCTTATTTTATAAATGTCCAGTTCTTCCAGTCTGTGGCTATTTTTTGAATGTTTTGAATATTCAAAGCTGAACATTCAGTAATTCTGTCAGAAGTGTCAAAATATGTCTTAAATGCTTAGTTGCTTGGTCTGCTGTTTTTCTTTGCTGAGAAGATTTGATTGAATGACTCATCCAAAGGTCACTGTATTTCTGATATAATGCTAAAATCTTGCAATACATTGTATTTTAAGATTGATTTTTTTTTTTTGTGCTGGGGGTGGGTAGAAATCAACATCCTGAAAGAGAAAGAAAAATAGTAATCAAACTTTTTTTTTTCCTTTGGTGAGTACTTAGTTGTTTTCTGCATTGCTGAGTTCCAGGGAAATTATAGTGAATATATAGTACTCATGTTGTGTCTGGTGAACATTTATGCAGTTGGAAAGTTGTACTTTCTGAACCATAGCCATTCGAGCAGTCATCAGTTCTGACATGCATGTTTCTTTTGGGTTTTAATGTATTTGGCACTGCACTCATTACTCAAAATCAGTGAAACATAAAAGAAAGAAGAAAAGTCTCTGGAGGAGCCAGAGGCATCTTGTGTCTCTACTCCACTGATGATTAAGTCTGCACAGGTTTTACGTAGGGGTAACAAAACCCAAATATCTGTGTTGGAGCTACTGCAGAGGTTGCTTCAGAATAATTTTCTACATTTAGCTTTTAATGAATTTTCATTAATTGATAAATATGTATTATTAAATAGGATGTAACAGGTGTTATTTTTAAAGCAGCGAACATCTATCTCTGCATGCCCAGAAGCAAGACTCAGCTAAGACTTGAGAAACTCTAGACTGTTCAAATATGTAAAATATGGCTTGTTAAGTATATTTGATGCTTTTTTACCTGTGCTTTTGTAGAAGTGTATGATTTATGAAAAGGTAAATTGTTTTGACTTTTGAGGAGGTAAATAGAGCTTGGTTTGAGCGGAAAGGCTGAAAAAGCAGCTGTAATAGAGTAGATTCCATTTAATAGTGTACAATTAATGTAATTGATTGAAAGAAAGGCATAGACTAGGTTTTTCTGAATTGCACTGAAAGTAATGAACCATCAGTAAAACCTGTAAAAGTTGTATTGCTCTTTGGTCTACTGCCACATTAAAATAAGAAACTATACCTGCATTTCTTAGAGTGTGAATTCTTAGTAATGTTACTTCTGTGAGTAACAGCTGAAAAATTTTGTACTGTTACTTTTATGAATTAGAACAGAGCAGTGGGTTAGGATGCTTAGAGTTTTAGTGAAACTACTGATGAGTGAGTGAACAGTAGTGGAGCATAGGTTTACTGCTTTCTTTAAAAATGCAGAAATACCAGATTTTGAGTATGGGCTAGTAGAGTAGGATATGGTGCCATTAGAAGTCTTGGTTTTGATCTAGCAAATTGCATTAGCAGAAGCACATAAAACTGTCTTAAGCAATTGTTTATCCTCTCAGTCTGTTTCTAATATGTGGTTCTATTTTCTGAGATAATGCTGATGATAAGCAGTAGCAGATACTGTGGATTGTGGCATTCTTTTCGTAAGTGATTTTCGGCTTGTGATTCAGTTCACCTGTAACTTCAGCCCTGTAGCCATGATTTTATGTTCTTAACATCTACGTTGCCCTACATTACCTTTCTGGTGTTTTGCTTTTGTCATCCATTTAGATGTAAAGAGATCAAAATTTTTGGTCCAGGAAAGAATGAATAATGAACCTAATGGCAGTGAATTTAGAAAGATGTTTTCAGCAAAGCAATAGAAAAATAAATGAAGACAAGCTATGGTATAGAAAATTTCTGCGATGTATCTAGATTCTAAAAATACATTGCATCTGTGCTCTTGCCTGCCCTAACATAGAAGGGCAACCTGAAGAGGACAGATAAACATTCATTTCCTAGTCTCATGCTGAATTACAGAAGACTTAATAGTGTGGAGTTTTAAATACAGCCCTCTTGAAGAGGAGAGTTTTTTTTAAGGGTGGTTTTAGCTTCTAATCAGGGCTCTGCAAAAATGCTTACTTTCCTTTTGCTTAGATGGAAAAATAAGCAGTCTGTGTCATCAGGAGGGAGGAGAAGAGGCATGGGCAGTTTACTAGAGGAGGCATTTTCCTATTGCTGACAACTTTGTTGCATTTAAAGAGTTCTTTTTCCCCTTTTTTCATCGTAAGTATTTGCTGTGAAGTCCTCCTGTGGTAGTGACACAAATTGAAACATAGCCATGTTTCTGCCATATAATCTTCATTTTCCTTGTGTAGGAAAGAAATTGCACTTTCATTATTTGAACATATGAAAAAAGTCACGTCACCTTTAAGCAATTCTTCCCCTCATGATGTCACATAAAACCTATTTTATTATATATATTATATTGGAGAGTGTTCTAGTCCCTATAAATGAAATCTCTAACCCTGCAAACCATGTTGTGCATCTTGTCCAGCCCAAAGCAGAACAGGAAGTAACACTGTTCTCTTGAGCTGTTCACACTCACCTTTGTAAAGTGGCTTGCAAGAGGGAGTTGGAATCCGGTGTGTTATTGCAGTGAGCTTTCTTAGCTCTCTGCTATCTCTCATAAAGGAAACTTGTCATGACTGCAGAATTTTCTTTTACCATGGTGTGGATGAGGGTGCACTTAGCACAGCCGGGTGTATTGGACGCTGGCATCTGGTAGTTGGATGGAAAGTCACCAGCTGTGTGCCTTTCTCTATACCACATTACACATAAAAATGGAGTCACCTCTTAATCTAGTTTAATTTTTTAAATAACATGTCCTGGATGTACCTTTAATTTACAGATTCACCTCTTGTCCGTGGAATCATCAAGGTTATATTAAATCGGCAGCAATTTACTCTTCTAAAATTAAAGGAAAATCATTGCATTTAATTAAAATAAAGCTCTTTAATTTGGATTATGTTGGCAGTTTTCTGCAAAGTGGGAACACCTGGGATTTACTGAGAGTGATCCAGCTATTCACAGGCTAGCTCACAAGAAGGAATTTCAGTAGAAGGGGGAGGGTAGCTTTTGTGGGGTTAAGACTGTAAAATTTTCTCAATTTCAATTTCAGAGGTCACAATGAATGTAAGTAAAGCAGAAGGATTTGGATTTTATGAACAAGAGGGTGTGAAGAAACAGGTTAAGAGCATGATGTATCTCTCATGTCTGAATAAGAATTTTTTGAGCCATGAGCAGCTCTGTATCTAGTACCTGGTTTCTTTATTGTCCCAAATCAGAAGTTCCTTTGTGGTAGTTTTTATCAATACTTGTTTTCAGACCATTTATGGTATTCTGGACCAAACGCATCTGAGTGTGATGTTTATTTATTCAGAATACATTAAAAATTCTACCAGAATTCACATACAAAAGTGATCTCCAGAGTGGACAATAAAAAGCCACTTGCTGATTTCAAGGGGGAGAAAACACATGTCTCATTATATTATAAGTGGAATTTTCAACCGTGTGTATAATAGGGGTGTTGGTTTTGTTACCGCTTTTTTTTGTTAGCATCAGTTTCTGTCTTTTGAAAATGAGAAGTTAGTGACACTGAGTCATTTTACAAAGCTGAATAAATAGAAGCTACGTGAATTATTGTTTTACTTTTAATATTTAATGCTAACAGATTTTATGTTTGTATGAAAGCTCACTAGACTGAAATGCAGCTGAAATCCCCAAAGATCCGAGCAAATCCAAAATACATAGAAATTGCTATTCCTCATGAAGCAATGCATGCTTTAAACAAAACCACAGGAAACATGTGTTTTTCCTTTTGATAAATAAACATTAGGACCAAAGGAAAAAAGCCTAATTGAAAAAAAAATCTTCTCTAGATTGGCTGTCAGGAGAAGGTGTTTCTTACTTTCAGTGTTGTTAATGGTGGCTCAGACAGAATTTTAATCATGAATTAAAATTTAGTCTTCTGTGGCAATACCATCTCACCTGTATTTCGTGTGTTTGTGATACTGAGAGGTTTTTAGATGATTGATGAAAATTGGAACTCCCTGTGTTCCATATAGTCAAGCTAATACTTGAAATCTGATCTGTGCTTTGTGCTTCCCAAGGGATCAGGGTGCTGGGTAAGATTTAGACCACCTGAAGAGCTGTCTGTAAAGCTGGTCGTGAAGGCAGTTCCTCTATAGCATTTGTAATTACATTGGCTAGTGATTTAAATACCTGAAAATATTTGTTTAACAGGGAAAGTTGATCATCATTAGAGGTTAAGAAAGATTAAGGGTGTTTACTGTCAGCTATTTATGTTCTCATTTGTCACTCTACAGCACATTAAAATCTGATTCTCAGGAATTAAATTTGGCTACTTCACTCAGCTTTAAAATGACAACATTTTGTGTTTGAGCATTGGGATATTAGAATTTTAGATTTTTTAATACTTACCTACTCATATCCTCAAGGAATTTGCTGGAAGGAAGCCATGAATGAAAAGTTAAAATTTTGTTTTGTAGAGGAGATTGACAGTTAAATCCCTGTTCTTTTATAATATGCTTGTCTGTGTTATTTTCCCTGTAGCTTGCACCTCGAGAGAAAGCAGCTATGAATTACAATCAGAAGCTGAAGGAGAAGTTCCAGTTTCACCCACAGATCCGGCGCATAGCTCAGCACCGCCACTTGCCCAAGAGCATTTATTGCCAAATCAAGGAGCAGCGGATCATGAGAGAGGCGCGGCGGCGGAAGTACGTCTTCCCTTCCCCTTCCCCTTCCCCTTCCCCTCCCCTCCCTGGAGTGCTGCTGTGGCAGCAGTGTATGGGAGTGGTAGAGCTTCTTTGAGCATCTGAATGAGTGCTCATCAATTGCTGGACTGATGATAAGGAAAATGCAGATGAGTGCCAGTGTCAGTGAGGACTGGCTGCTGCCCAAAAGCACAGTGAAGACAGGGTGACAGATACCATGTTGGAAAGAGCCACAGTGCTTTAAGCATGACATGATGCTCCATTGCAGTGGAAATAGGATGGGCTGTTTTGGGGGTGTGTGAAGAGTTTTTTGTTTTTCGTTTGGTTTTTTGTGGGTTTGTGGTTTTAGTTTTTTTTTATAATGCCAGATTCCAGGATGAATGTTTTATGCTCCCTGGATCATTGCCATATTGGAATTTCTAAGAGTAGGAGGTGGCATACTTTGCTGTAGCCATTGAATTAACAGTTAAGTGGTGGGTCTTTGTCATCTTTATTAGCTGAAAAACTCCACAATCTTGAGCAGCTGATCCTGTTGACATGAAAAGCAAGCTGAGCTCCCAAGGAGAGGCTCATTTGAAACCTCTTTAAATTAGCCAGCTTCAAAGTTACTTTCAAAAGGGATGGTCCTTCTTCCCAAAGGAGCATGGAGCTTTTGGTTGTTAGAAACAGAGCAATTATTTTTTGGCTTTCTTTGTAGGATAACTCCATTAGTAGCTTGGGGAGGAAGACAGTATTTCTTAAAGGTTTGTGCTGACTACTGAGTTTCATTTTTCTGTTTTGTTTCTAGGGAGCTGAATCGTCGTAAGCACAGCAAGCCAGGATCTGTGCCATTGGTGCCAGAGAGGAAGAAGCATATTGTGGCAGTAGTGAAATAATTGTTTTCACATGTACAAAATGTCACAATGAAAGAAAAATGTCACTATTGAAAGAATACACTGTACAAAATTTGATGGACTTTGGTAAGATAGCATAAGGTTCCAGAAGCATGACTTTTCTTCCAAGTTTGTGCATCCTCTGACTTCTCAAGTCATCATCTGCTTTGAGTAGTTATGGGAATTTCCCCTGTAATCTTTTTTTGCCATTTGTCTCATGTTACTGGACCAACACTTTATATTGCAGTGGAGTTTGACCCTTTTGATACAAGCAGATAATTTGGTGGAGAATATCTGTAATTCCATTCTGTTCCTTGGTACGGTTACTGCAAAAAAAGGATGAAATAGGTTAATATTTTTCAAAGCAAAAAAAACCCCTACTCTGTACAGAGCTATAAAAACTATTGTCTTTATGCTGTCTTTTAAAAAAAAATTTATTTAAAAAAATTTAATAAAGTGACCTTAAGCAATGGACTAAATTTTGATTATTCCAACTGATTATTCCAAATGTCTGCATTATACTTCTTTCAGTACAATTTTTTTTAAATTTTTCTTTATTTCAAAAAGAAATTCAACAGGATTTTCAGATATCTGTAAACATATTTATAATTTTGTTCTGTCTTCTTAACTATTGTTATATAACTTGACCAAACTTCGGACTGTTAAGTTGCTTATATTGATGATTACTTCGTTAAATAAATTTTTCTCTTTAAAACTTGGAAAATCTGGATGAAAAATGACACAAATTTTATAAACCACAGAAACTCCTTTGGATGGGATCTATTAGAGGCTTTCTCTTTTATGTTTATAGAAGAAAAATGGAGGTTTCACACTTCATAAGGTCTCTGTAGCCCAAAGTTCCTTTACAGTTTGCCTGGGAAACATGCTGCTTCACTTCCAGTGGGATAAATAGCCTTTTACTGAAGCTACCAAGGTGATCAGAAAACTCAGCTGGAATTAAACTAGGTTGTTTAGACTGAAGAGTCATACGAGATATGTAACAACTGTAATGTTGCTTAACATCATCTGTACAAAAAGATGTTTTTAAGTCTTAACACTACAGTCTGTAATGATGCTTCACTTGCCCTGAGCTTATGCAAAAAAGAAAAAAATTATTAACTCAAGTACAGTAAACTTAATACTTAAATTTATTTTTTTTTAATCTGGAAATGGAGTACTTGGAGCACTTGCCTTCATATAGTATCCTGTTTAATGTATCTGCTGACATTAATCCATATGTATTTGAGGTTCTTACTCTTTAACTTGTCTCTTGCAGTACTGTTTGGGCAAGATTCCTGAATCATCATGGCAAAATTATGGCTCTTTGGTGATAAGAGGCCATAATGCATCTTTGACTCCCTGGCTCACTTTCCTTTATGGGGTGATGCAGGAAGAGAAGCAGATCTGAAGAGCTATAAGTAGGATGATGAGAAGAAGTGGAACAGATCAGGAAATAGGCTGGTGCTGGCTGTGTGCCTGTTGTACTAATACAGTGCACTCTGTGCCAAATACAGTTTATTTTCTTCCTGAAATACTGAAAAAATTGAGGGAGAATATGCAGTCCAAAATATGGCTTGTGACACAGCTGTAGTCAAGTCTTCGACGATTTGCAAAACTGGACTAATCTCCTGAAATGTGATTAAAAATTTTCAGCCTTGTCAGTTTTGCATGAGTTCAAGTTGTTGATTATTGATTTGCTGAGTCATGGTAACCTCTGATGTGAGCAAGCCCTGCTGCTGGGAATTTATTAGCTTTGGTGCAGAAGTCTGAATGTAACAAGAACTTTCAGTGGTGAAGTTGGTTAGGTTTTGGTGGGTTATTAGTGTGGAGCAATCAGCGTGAGCTGTGTACAGAGGATCTCCTCATGTTCTCCTCATGTTGCTTTCAGAGAGGACCCAAGTGCTGCAACTCAAAAGATCAGAGTTGGCTAAAAATTGCTAGGAAGATTGTAACTATGCTGAAAGAAGGAATTTTAAGGAATTTAAGTTAGGAGGGTTACTTAGAGTCTGTGCATTTAGTTATTAATTCCTTTTCCAAAATATTTGGATATAATTTTACACAGAGATTGGTCTTGGCATCAAGTAGGGCACCCTCTTAGCATTCCAGGGAAAAGTCTGTTTTCCAAAGTCAAGTCTTTCTGTGACTTCTAGAAACATGCTATTTGTATAATCAGTGTAGATCTGAGCTGGGGCTGTCTTGTTGGAAATCAGTCATTTGGAATTTTGCAGGTGGTAGTTGCAGTCTGTCAGTTCCAAGGATCCCTGGACATGAATTTGTACAGTTGAGCTAGCTGCTGCTGATTTATCCCTTTTGGAAACCCTTACAGTTTGTCTGTGACACTTTTTGCGGTCATCCACCTAAAGTACATAATGCCACAATGCTCAAATACATTTATTTAAGTGTAGTAGTTGATAGGTGGTAGCTGTGCTTGCAAGAAGTGCTCATATAAGTCTGTTACAGGCCATTGATTAAATGGTTTAGAAATTAAAGGAGATGGAGCCCTTAATAATTTTTTATTTGGCAGGGTTTTTTGTTATTTTTTTCCCCTTAGGGATTTCAGAGGTGTAATCAGACTTCATCTTAATCACCCTAATGGAGTTACCTAGACTTATCTAAATGGTTATATGTAGAAAGACTATGGATACGTGCATCTGCATGTATCTCTACCCAAGTGTATGCAGAATGAAGTCCTTAGTACCACATGAAATGCTGAAAATCTAAGGTAACTGGTAGTGTTTCCCTTCAAAATTTTGGTGTTGATTAAAGAAAAAAAGGAAGATAACGGATTATTTTCTAAACTAATGCATTGCCCACAGACCTGCTGACTTAAAAAAACAACCCAAAACTTATGTATATTTTCTTTCTTTGGGAAGATACTTAAGCAGTGGTTTGAAAGAAAAATAATTTCTTTATTGCATAAATACTTAAAACAGTAACCTCAGTGAATTTAGCTGTTTCATGATACAGCAGCTATGGAGTCATCAATGTTTTATTTCTATTTTATCATAGTTGGACTATGTAATGGAACAGATATTTGAATAAAGTAATTTCTTTTACTCTCCATATGTTACAGATACCCAAAACAAACTAAATGACCACTCAGGTATGTGGAAAATATATAAACCTTTTAGACCAACTGAAAATTTCAGCAGGAGGGGTTTTTGCCTGTGTCTGTGTGGTCCTTCTTCACTTTGCTCATGGTAGCAGAATCCCCTGGCCTTTGGGATGAGGGCTTTTTTTCTTTCCCCTCCCGAGCCAAAGGACCCCAAGCTGTTGTGATTCCTGTATCATCAAGCTTGTAACAATATAAGACAATACCTGTGTGCACACCTACACAGAGTACAGACAAACATTGCCAGCCACAAATCCCCAGGGGCAGAGTGCAGTGCCTGTGTTGGCACCTGTGCAAACAGACTGTGCTGGCTATTGCTGCTCCACCCTCTTCCTTCTCCAGCTGGCCAGGCTGAGCCTCACCTGTGGTGTGCACACAGCTGCAGTGGGGCTCTGTCAGACAATCCAGGCACTGGCTGGCATCCAGCCCACATTTCCCTTTTGCAGGCCCCTGGACCTTCAGGTGCCTCAGACGTGTGGTCCTGCTCCAGTGGATCATACTCCTGTTGTCCTGCTTGTGGGTAGTCCTACTTGAAGTTTGCTAGTCTTGACAGGTAGATGCACACTAGACCAGTGAGAAATAGGGTGCAATAATAATATGGGGTGGACTGCAGCAATGCAGTGTAACTGGTAAGCTATCTACATGGGACTGGTCCCCTTTATCCTCTTTGTCCTTAGTTTTTCTATGGCTCTTTCTCTTCAGTCTACCTTAGTCACTCTTTACACACTTTTGGTGGTTACCTTAAACATCCCAGAGGAAGTTTGTTTGACACACTGCTGCAATTTACTGAAAATAATTCTCTAATAAATTTTACACAGTCCCTAAATTTTTATTTCTCTGAAGTCTTATAACCTGTAGTTAGTCCCTCAGTTTATGGAGTTTTCTGGGGAGCTTCCCACACTTGTTTAGTGGATTTTGCACTAGAAGCAGTCATCTGTATCGTTCCCCTTCCATGTTTTTTGGATTGGTGAATCTGTGCACTTGGTTTTTACTAAGTGTTCTGATCATTGGTGTGGCTTTGTGTTTAAGTGGTAACCTTTAGTCAGGTAATGTGCTCTGTTACATGGAAGTATCTCTGCAGTACTTTCCCAGTGACTGGACCAAGAATGGTGGAGACAGTAGAGTTCGTCTTGCTTAACCTTAGATGTCTACAATGCAGGCCCAGTGAACAGCTTTGCATACCTCATCTGTACTTGCTGGAGGTAAGTACAGTAATTTCACTATTACAAGCCGCACCTGATTATAAGCCACACCTCCAGGTGTCGGCAACATGTCATTCTTCGTCCATATATGAGCCGCACTGGATTATAAACCGCACTTTCGTTCACAGCAAACTTTCACAAAGTTGCCAGTTAGTAACAGAATCGCAGGATTGCAGGGTTTACTGGCGGGTGCCGACCTTGGAAACATTATTTCCAAGCGAAAAAAAGAGACAATAGCTGTGGCAGCGTACCCTGCAAGTTTTATTAACAAGCAGAAAAAGATATGAACAATAGTGTGGTCATTTTGCAAGCATTTCCAATGGATCCACATTGCCTTTAAACAGCCGCTCAGCCATGCTGCCGCCACTGCCAAGTGAAGCTGCGCTGCTGCCGAGCAGAGCCACATCGCTGCTGCGCAACAGAGTAACCAATTTGTAACAATCGTGCTATCACGGGTTTTACTGGCAGGTGCTCAATTCGTGAGCTCTGCTCCGCCCGCAGCTCGCACTGCCGGGTTGGGAAATTTCCAAACTTTTTTCATATATAAGCTGCTCCTGAGTGTAAGCCGCACTTCCTGGTTGGGGCCAAAATTTTAGTCAAAATGGTGCGGCTTATAATAATGAAATTACTGTACTTATTTCAAGAGATGTTTATCCCATGCTTCAGACATTTATATTTTAGTTAAAACCTTATTTTTATACTTAACATTATGATATGAAATATGAGTAGATAACTTATGCGTATCTGTCTAGGTTTGGACAGAATTGCACACAGAGGCAATTAGGTTTAAGATGAGCAAAACCAGCGACAAGCAAACACGTTGTGCACCTTCTGCAATTCTGCACCTAAATGTCTAAAAATGAAGAGAGATGAATGATTCTTTTGTAACTGAAGACAAAGAGATTTCTGTGGATAATGGTTTGTGGGAAACAAGCTGAGTGTTAAGCTAGACAAAGGTGGAAAGATATTTGAAGAAGAGGATTTTAATTGGAAAGAAAAGACTGTGATGTGCTCACCCAAGACTTCTGGGGCTTTAGTAGGTATGTGAAGAATTCTAGGACAAAATCAAAGATCACAGTTCAAATACCACCAACTAAAAACTGCTGAAAGTGTCATTGCTTGTTATATTAAATGAAAAAAAGAAACATTTCCCCTCAGTTGAAGATTGTACTTCATATACAAGTTTGAAACAACTTTAAGGACTTACTTTCAAAGGAAGTGAGTAATTACTGTTAGACTAAATTAAGGCAGAGCTGCTATTTTCCAGTGCCTTCGAAGTTTGATCTGTGATTTATGAAGTTTTTAGAATACATAGTGGACTATCTTGATTTTTAAAACTGTTTTTATATTAATGAATGTTAGTATGTGTAATGATTTCATTTTGTCCAGGGCTGGAGCAGTTTCAGCAGGTACAAACAATGGGTAGATGGAAATCATCAGGAGCTTATAGCATGTTGCATCATGTTTTCTACTTTTATGGCTTGGCAAAGATCTTTCAGCTGACAAAAGAGCATTGCTGATTATTAAGAAGATAAATGGATGGAGATGGTATTTTGACTGTCATTGTAAAAATGTGATTAAAAACCATAATACAATAGAAACCCACAGATTTAATATAGATTCTGTAGACATATTGTGTTCATGTATTTATTACAATACTGACATCTAAGCCTCTAACTTATGTTTAGTCAGAGTGGAATTATTTGGACATGTGGCTTTTTTTCTAAGAGCCTTATTGTAGAATATGACCATTTTTTCCAACAACCTGAAAAATGCCAATTATTTACAAAACAGTATATGAAAACTGTAGTGGTGTAAGGTACAAGTGAGCTGTGGGATGTAGCAAGGGATATGGGATCTGTTACACCTGCTAAGAGAGGCCATTGCACCAAACAACTGCTGGAAACAAGTCCACTAGTTCATGGCAGAGCCCAGCTATATCAGCAGCTGCAGAGTTCCAGTCTGGGCACTCCTGCTTTTGCTATCTGGGGCAAACATCCCTGGGTAGCTAAGCAGCAGCATTCGTAATTACTCATTTCCCTTTCACTCTGTCCTGTGAGAACAGCTGTTTGCTGTTTCTCTGCACTTTGAGATCTAGGGAAGAGATCAAACAGTACCTGAGGATGAAATCACTTCTTCCTATTTGTAAAACCGTTTTGATCTGAGGATTCCAGTTTTTCCAGCATTATGCTTTTCTTTCTCTTCTGTTTTTTTCTCTTCACATCCCTGCTTCCCAAAATAGCACCTCAGTAATTCTTGCTTTTTCTGTGGTCATCATTGACTTGGCTGTATGACTTAGGTTTTGCTAATCAAAAAACTTAAATGCTTCTTTCTTAAGGTTATTTCTGCAGTAGAATATCTGGGGCAATAATGCCCCAAATCCCTCAAAATATGAGGATTGTTTTGCTTTTTAAGACCTATGGTTGCTTTAATCATTTGCAGATGCCTGTGAACCTACACTGTGGTGTGCACAGTATTTGGGATGCATTAAGAGAAAGGAAACCTGGACTCAAAAAATCGTGGAGGATGAGAAACCAGGAGAGCCAAAGGGGAATGATTATTGCAGACTGGCCAAAAGGGTGCAGTTTGGCATGGCAGGAGATGGGGGAACCATAAGGCACAGATCAAAAAGAAAGGATCATTCCAGCAATTTTCTCATTCAGTTTGAGTGAAGACAAAAGGGAAAATTCAATCCTTCTTATGATATAAGAATGTAAGGTGAAATATATAAAATGCCTATTTTTTTTCCTCACAAATGGGATAATCCAGCATTTCAGTCTAAAGGCAAAAGAATCATTGGCTCAGCTGGGTATCTAAAGGTATCATATTTATAGACCGGCTATTTCAGGAATAGAGCCTGTGTTCTTTTGCATCACTTAAGGCAAAATATAACCTTGGCAAACAAAACCACTGGCAGTATTTGCAGTTGCATCATTCTCAAGTGAGTATTTAACATCAGAAAATGTTAGGACATTCGTGATAAGCTGCTGTTTTTACATAATCCTATCAGTTATGGCTGTCCAGTAGCTGTGGTACAATATCTCAAACAGAAAACATTCACTATCTCAAGTTAAAGCACCGTGGGGTAGGTAACTGGATTATAATACTGATGTCAAACTGTGGAATAAACTTAATTGGGTGTAATTGGGTGTCTAAATGTGATTTGAAACTAAGGTTTAGTCAAAAAAGGGTTCCCCCCCCCTCCCCCCCACCCAGTAATAAAGAATAAAACCAGAAATCTGGCTCAGTGACAATTCTTTAAATTATGGACAATGTGTAGTAATTTGCTTCAAAAGACAAATACCTTTATGTGTTTTGTGCCTTATTCTATGGACAGTCCTTTGTGTGAACAGCCCCAGACAGATTTTGACAGAGCTCTGTATGTTGAAGAAATGTTACAGTGAATTTTGAACAGAGCCAAAATTCAAACGGATGTTACAGTCACAGTAGCAGACACTGAAAAATGTGGCAGAACTAAATTCTTAGAAAAATCTATTAACATGACTTTCATTAAAATGTTTAGTAACCAAAGATTTTATTAATAAGATGTGAAAAGCTAAAATAGTATGCAGTAGATTGTTAAACTAACCAGTTAAATATTTCAGTGAAAGATATGTGAAGGAAGAAACGGCAAATCTGTCAGGTTCTCATTTTATCTGTCTGTCTTAATTCAACCTACTTTTCATATCACCAGAAGCATAAAACTTCAGCTACCTTGAGGAAGTATTATCAGAAGCCGACACCATCACAATTTCCCAAATTTTCTTGCAAAACTGCTGCTTTAGTGAATACTCTGCTGAAAATATCTCTCTGGTTTTCTTGTCTTTGGGGATGCCAAAGGTCAGGTGTCTTGGGCTGCAATGTCCAGGCCAAGATCAGGGCCTGCTTTATTCTGTGCAACTGTTTCTGGGCAGCCAAGGGGAATACCAATGACAGCAGTTTTCCATCTGCTCCTTCCTGACCTGCAGATATATGTTTAATGCATAGCTACAAAAGACTCTGAGCTTGTCATGGAGGGCGTTAGATTTCCCTGCTGGAGGCTGGCCATGGCAAAGCAAAGCTTTCCACTTGAGTCATTTGCTCACAGCTGAAATCGTGCAAAAGTTGCTGTTTTAGTGAGGTAATAAGACTTAAGACTTCCCTCTTATGGAACAATACAATTCTCTGAGGTCACACTGGTCTTTACCACCTTTGTTTATCGACTTTCTGACTTCAGGACATTTTATTCAGTTCTGACAGTTCTTAAGCAGCATGTTTTTTATCAATGTCTCCAGGAAGCAGATACCATCAGCAATGTCCAGACCTACATGTGCGTGACCTGACCACAGAATTTCACTGTCTTGAAGATAAGTTGCCTCCAAAATACAATAAATTCAATATTAACTTCAAGCCAGCTGGTTAGAGATCTTGGTCCTTCTGGTGTCTTAATGCAAACCAGAATATTTGCTGGGTATTGTACAGATTCACCAAAAAAAAAATTCAAAGATCCTCTTGAAAGCCTTCTGAAAGTCAATACCAAAGACCACAGTCGAGGTATGTTTGGTATGTGCCATGTGTCCCACTGTGCATTGGTTGTTCAGTGGCAGTGCACAGCCTGAAAATATGGTCAGCACAAGATCAGCTGCCAGAAGTAATCTGCTGTTCTTAAGATACCTGAAGATGTAGTTATGTTGCAAATCCAATTCAGTGTTAAGTATGTAGAATAATTTTCTGGAGAGGACTGTGATGCTATGACAGTCTTAGAGTCACTAAAATTGTCTTTCAGGTAATTTTGTAGGGTTTTTCTTCTACATTCTCTAAAGTAGATTAATTCTTTTGTGCTCAGTTCAAGATTTAGAGCATTATTTTGTGATTCTTTTTGCTTCCTTTGAGCAGATCTGATATTTTAACCTACACTGTGTGGTGCCTTCCAGTTCTTCACTTTTAAGCTATTTTCATGTTACTGCAAGATTATTTTCTCACAGTTACTGTCTTGTTTAAGTTAGCTAAATAGATTATTTTTCAATTGATAGGACAGTTTCAGTATGAAGTGGAAGTCTCCTTTTTAATTTGGAGTAGAGTTTCTTTTATGGTGATAGTATTTCTTCCTTTGCTTTTTATTAGTTAAGTTTAACTATTATTAAAATCAGGAGCCCCCTTTATTAGAAAAAGGGTAGCCCTGCCAATGTGATTGTTTTTTCTTCATAAACATCTATTCCCTTTTTCCATTTTAATGGGATTTTGTCCTGACCACTTGGGAAGTCCTGCTTTGCTGGTCCCTTTCTGACACTGCCACTCCACAGCGTTGCAGTGACCCAGCCCTCCTATTTTTATTGAAAAATACCAGAAAAGTCTTAGCTCTACTCGCATATTTTGCTGAAGATACTCAAATTTTGTTTCTGCAAAACCTGAAAATTACGCCTTTCATGGAAAAAAATGCTTTTTAAAGAACTGACATCTAAACACCATACGTTTGAGTGGCTATTTTTACTTACTTCTGCAAGTATTTGATTTAAATTTACTTTCCACAATGGCAGCACATATGTCATGCTCACACTTGGCACCTAAAACTTACATGCCCAAACATTCAGAGTAACAAATGAAAATTACTACAGGTTAAAACCATGTTGTGCCCATATTTTATTATGACCAGTCTGATGTGATTTTGTGGGCAGAACATGTTCTTGCCATCAGGAGATAATTTGATTACCAAAGCTGGATAATGTCTTTATCGGTGCTGCTGTGTGAACAGATTCCAGATACCCAAGTCATGTTCAGTCCATAATTAGTTCTTCCTACTTCCCCGTTTATACGCAACCATGTCAATGAGGGTGTGCTACTGTTAATAAGGTTCTGTAAGATGGTTTAGAAAGTGGTTTTGTGTCATGGTAACATTTGGAAGGTTTTCATCCTCACTAACTTGAGCTGTGTACCTGCTGCTTTGCTGCTAATTGGTTCCTCATCAGTCTTACAAAACTCTTTATGTGGTGTCACTCACAATCAGTGCAACTTCTCTGTTTTCCTCCAACAGGGGAACCTCAGTAGTTCATGATTTTATTATTGTTCTTCAATTTCATACAATCTGTTCCTGACCATCTGTACCCACTCATGCTGAGAATATCAATACTGTAATTTTCCATCTCCCTCATAACTTGAGCTGATTTTCCCAGCTTGCAGCATTGTAGGTACATGCCAGGATCTCTCACATAACATGGAGCAGCAGATACTTCAAGGTTTGAGCTCCTTGCTGAGATGGGATTGGACTGATGCTTGATCCACAGATCCGTTTGGGGCTATCCACTAATCCAAGGAACTGAGATGGATATTGCTGTGGAGACAAAGTGAAAGCTTTGCCAGTAATATTTCTAGAGGAAGATGGTCAGTCTTGCATCCAGCTCCCACACTTGAAGAATCAAGAGAAATTTTTGTCTGGCCTCTATCTTTGATTTACCCTGCCTTGGTAGACCTGTCAAGAGCCTTCATAATCCTGCTGACATAACTTTGGACCAGAGTCTCCTAAGCAACCCAACACACAAGGTACCAGCTTCAGAAATGGGGGAAAATGTGGGTTTGCCTCTGTGGGGTGAGTGTGCATGTGTGTGCACATGTGTTCTTTGCATAATTCTGGCAATTTGTATTCTGCTGTACTTAGAATTAAGCAGGTTGATTTAGATTTTCCTCTATTTTTTCATATCTGGTGCTTAGAGGATTTGGAAAATCCTCTAATCAGAGTCATCAGCTAATTTCATAGAAACTACTACAAATGTTATATATTGGCTGGTGGACTATTTTATGAATTTTAAAATTTTTTTTCCTTCACATAATGTCTTGAAGTAAAATACTTGTAAATGGCATGTGATTAGAAGTCTGATAAACTAAATCCTTTCAGTATTTAAGTAATCTTTTGGGTCATGCAGACTCTATGTTTGTGTGTGTGAGAATATGAGGGAAAATAAGCACACATAAATGGGCTATAATGAGAGGTTTCAGTGATGTAATAAAGCACAGGAGTGAATTTCAGATAGTTTATTGTCTGCTTAATAGAAACTCTCAATAGAGTAATACCTCTATAGATCAAAATTTGTCCATTGCTTATTTTAAATATGGGATTTTGACTCATGAATCCATGACCTGTAGAAATTTCTATACCTTCTTGCGTCATGCAAATATTGCCTCTTATCACCCCAGATCTTGCTTTCTTGAGTAATTAGCTCTGTTGCACCCTACACTGTTGTCATATATTTTTCACTTCATGTAACATCACCATTTTGGGGAAAATGTATTGCGCTAATTTTTCTTCATTTTCAAAAATAATGTACAATTTGTTGTACCAAAATTGGAGTAAATACATGATGTAGAACCAAACTGGGAAAAAAAGTATACACAAACAGAATAATTTGTGCTACTTCCTTCATGTTACCTTTTTCCTGTTTCAAAGGTCAGATCACGACAAAATGTCATTTTGAAGGACGTGTGGACATCGTCCACTAGGGACACAATGTACTCCCCTCTATGAAATGGTTTAGTCAGCTAGTGAACAAGTTTACCTTTTTCTCTTTTTAAGATATTCTGTGAGAGAATAAAGCAAAGCTGAGACATCCTTGCACATCCTTCTCATCCTATGAATGATAGAAAGAAACACGGCATAAAGCAGTGGAATTAAATGCTTGCTGAATATGAAATCACAGCCAGTAACCATGTAGGGCAATAGCAGATTACTCTATGAAAGCCAGAGATGTTACATCAGGTGCACAAAGTCACAGGAGGCAACTTTCTGACTAGAAACGAGAAGTAGTTCCTTGTGAGGGAAGCAAACAGCCATGTGTCCAGCAGGTCCTCTTTGCTCTCAGCACGTGAGTCAGCAGTGCTGTAGCTGTTTGCAGTCATCTGCTACTGCAGGCTAAAAGGCTTTACTGAAGTTCAGGCAGACAACATCCACAGCGTTTCCCCCATCCATGAAACAGGTCACACCATCACTGGAGGAGATCAGGTTGGTCAAACAGGACCTGCCTTTCATAAAACCAGCCTTGCTGGGCCTGATTCCCAGTTGTCCTGTATTTGCCCTATGATGGCACTCAAGATGATCTGCTCCATGACTTTCTCTAGCACTGAGGTCAGGCTGACAGGCCCGTACTTCCTTGAAACCTTGTTCCACCCTTTCTTGTAGATATTTTCTAATTTCCAGACAGCCAGGACCTCTCCAGTTACCCAGGACTACTGGTAATGACTGAAAGCAGCATAGCAAGCTCTTCTGCCAGCTCCATCAGTAAACTTAGGTGGATCCCATCTAGCCCCATAGACTTGTGGATGTCTAAATTACACAGCAGGTTGCTGGCTATTTCCTCATGGATGATGGGGGTCTTCATTCTGCTCCCTATCTCTGTCTTCCAGCTCAGAGGACTGGATATCCAGAAAACAATTGGTCTTGCTATCAAAGACTGAAGCAAAGGAGGCATTAAGTACCTCAGCCTTTTCCTCATCCTATGTCACTGTTTCCCTCTGCATCCAGAATTGTCAAATGTTGATTTGTCCTACACACCTCTTGGAGTGCAGTGATTTGTACATAACAAGCAATGCTTTCTTTTAGTGTATAACTAATTTTTCTGTGTATTTATGGCTGAGTTTTTAATGCTACAGACTCTTTTTATAGGTTTTGAACTCCTGACAGCCATGGATACTTTTGAAAACTACTGTGAATGATGGATGAATACCTATGAAATCCACAGTATCACCAACAAAATGCTATCAGCTGTTATTGATGTTTTTTTGCTTGGTATCTTTTGAAATAGCTGGCACAGGGGAGACTATGCACACAGAACATGGCTACTCATCAGACCAGCTCATATTCAAGACAGAAATAGAGGAAAGAATGGACCCAGATAACTAGAGAAATTTATTTGGATATTTAATGTTAACACATTCAGTGGGAAGTAAAAAAGGTTATTAATCTGCCCGCTGTTATGGAGAGAAGTACTGCAGTAATGAGACAAGCATTGTAAGGACAGGACTGCTTTACTGAAGCAACTATAAACATGTGCCCCTCAGTGCAGGTTGAACTTTCTTGCTTTTGCACATGCCCCAGGTTTATTACCCACCCCCTAAATTAAGGTATAGAACAAATTCTGCTCAAATTCCACTGTGTGGTCAACACTTAGGAAGTCTCAATTCCTGCTCAGTTTGCTCTGTGGGAAAGTGTGTACATTTGCTGTGAAAATATTTCTTATGGAAAAGTAGAGATGAGGTTGGGAAGTCTTTCTGCACATGTGTATCCTCCTTGGCTTTGCAGTGTTTCATACTTTGTTGCTATTAGGGTAGCTACTGGTCCCATTCTTTTCATTTCCTACTCATAAACCCCCTGCTTTTGAAAGTGTCATCCACTAATTTTATAGTGGATGTAGTCTCTTTTGTAAGAGACAAGTCAAACTTTAGCAGCTGATAGTCTAAAGTATTGTCTCTCCAAAAGATTCTCTGCACACTGGCAGTAAAATAACTCCTTTTGCATCCAAAGAAGGAAATTCCCTGCACCTTTTTTTTTATATACCTCTTTGAAATACAAGAGGAAATGTCAAGAATGAGCCCGTATTTTATTATTCCTTCCCTTCCATCCTTTCCTTTGTAAGACCATTCTTTACAGAGAATTATTTTTTCCTGTCCACTGTAAAAATAGACTGTGTTCAAGTGCTGCTGCTCCTACTTCACTATCATAATGAAAAGATGGAAATAAAATTATAAACTTGTCATCCATTTATATTTTATATACCTTTGTCTGACAGCAATCCTAATATACACTTTTTGCATCCATTTGTAAGATGTAGCATAAAAAAGGTAATAATTATCCTCAAAGGCTATGTATTTTCTGAGACTAATATTGCCAGTAAAAACAGCCAAGCTTTTGTGCATGTGAATCCCTTCTCAGAATGTTTTGATTTTCTACTTATTAGAAAATCATTATGAATGTAATTATACTAATGTAGCTAGTGAATGAATCTTGTTTTAATAATACTTGTACTTCTAAGTATGGCAAAATCCTGGTCTGGAGAGCAGAACACAAAGCAACCATCATCATGTTACTGCGCATTTGCTGACTCTCATTTGGCCTAATGCAATTTTCCCCTTAGCCTAGTAAAATGCCAAAGTTGATTAATGTTGATTAAGACTGTTCATAAACTTTTCATGCTGCACAGTTTGATTTTATCTGAGGCATGTCAACTAGGATCTCATGGGGAGCTTTTTCAGGGAAACAGTTCTAGGAAGTGTCAAATAAGTGCTAATGATCTCAATATACAAGAAAGAATTTTTTTTCCCAATTAGACTTTAGCTTTTGTGATTCTAGTGCCTTCTGTCTTGGCAGTATAAAATGAATTTTCACAAGATACTGGCTCCTTTCTTCATGTACTGGAGCTAAAATCATAATGTATGCCTTCTTGAATTAAAACAAAAAAACAAACAAACAAATGAAATTGCCTGTATTATTATGCTTTTAGGAACAGTTTCACAGTGCTGCCACTTCTGCCTTTACATACTATTTGAATTAATTGTACTTCCTGATAACTTTCTGGTCATTTGACAGATGTGAAACTTAGAAAGGTAGATTTCTAGAGAGAAAATACCAGATGCTAAACCTTAATTTTCACCCCTTTCAGACATGTTTTCATTATCAAAGCTACTCTAGTCTGAGTTTATGAGAATTAATTGTAGTTGAAAATTCAAACAGCTAAAGCCCTGCTGCCTTTGGATTTTGAGGAAAGCAGAGTCAAACCAGAATTTTCTCTCTCTTGCCAATGGAGAGGTCAGAGCTTAAACTGGATGCAGTGAAAAAGGGACCTCAGTAATGGGCTGGTTTCGCATGAATGGATGTTACCTTGAGAACTTTCCACTCAGATGCTACTTTGGAAAAAGTATAAAGAATTCCACCCTAGTAATGGTGTTCTGTCTCCCAAATTGTGTCTCATTTTTCTTCAAAGATCAATTTAACACCATCTTGTAACAATGTCCATGAAAGAATAGTCCTCTTCCACTTCTCTGTTGTCTTCTCATTTCAATTGCCTTTGTCTGAGTTACACATCTATTGTGTTTTGTCTGTGGCTGAGTTTTCTGTGGCAATAGGCTCTTGCCTGTGTTTCTTTTCCTATTGATTTCTAGGGCACTAGACTCTTCATACATGACTAGGCTTTGTAAGCATGACTGTAATAATATTAATATTATAATAATTATTATTCCGTATATTATTAATACTTTTAATAATTAAAATAAATTAAAAGACAGAATCACAGAATAGTGCAGTTCATGAAAAAAAGGAAAAAAAAAACCAAAAAGGAAAAAGGGCAAACAGTCATTTCTATCTTGAATAAAATCAGGCGATTTGGGGCTTTCAAATGTCATTACAATAGGAATGAATATATTCCTCAGATCTGGAACAGGATATTCTGTACCAACTCTGGAGGACAATCTTATGACTGAATTAAAAAAAATATCACATGGGACTTAAGAATACTGGTGTCTCTTCTGAAGCAGCTTGAGTTTCAGAAATGCCAGAGGGGTCAGGGAAGAGGGATTAGAAGGCAGCAAAGAGGGAAGACAATGCTGCATCCATAACTTACAGGAACATATGATAATGTTCTAAGCACCAATTATCCTAATGTGAGCCTGTGCTTTATGTGTTGAATAATGTCTATACACACCTTATTTTGAAACCAGTGTAGTATCAACAACACAAAACAATTAAAAAGAAACCAGAGTGCTCAAGAGGGGGACAATTTTTAATACCAATAAAGGTATTAAATACCAATTAATGGTCTGCAAGTGACCAAAAGAAATAGACTCATACAGTTTTGGTAGGATTTTTGATTCTACAATTCTTTTGGCTGGACAATTGGTATATTGTTGATTTATTACTACCAGGACTGTTAGATTACAGTAATTTCACGACTATAAGGCGCACCCTTTTGACTAAAATTTTTCCCCAAACCC
>PYHW01009979.1:7087812-7100732 GCA_013186435.1 Turdus rufiventris
CTGTCCACTGTCACACGGCTCAGCACCGAGAGCTGTCCACTGTCACACGGCTCAGCACCGAGAGCTGTCCACTGTCACACGGCTCAGCTCCGGGAGCTGTCCACTGCCACCCAGCTCAGTACCGGGAGCTGTCCACAGCCACCCAGCTCAGTACCGGGAGCTGTCCACAGCCACCCAGCTCAGCACCGGGAGCTGTCCACAGCCTCCCTGCCCGGCCCACCACCGGGAGTGTCCGGGCAGGAGCGCGGGGCCGGGGAAGTGCGAACTTTCCCCGTGCGCTGTGCCCCATTCCCGGGGGTCTCCTTGCAGGCGCGGGGGTCCCCGTGCCATGCACGGCGTGGGTCACGCCCTTCCCCAGTCGGGCTGGCAGACACTGAGTAAACTCGAGGAAACTATTCTCCCTTCGTGATGGGAGTAACCGCGCTGACTTCTATAGCTTAAAAATAAGCAAAGCTACCGCTGTCGTGGAGACGACTTTGATGAGTGTGATGAAGCTGGAGTTCTAAGTGGGTTTTTGGTACCAAAATTAGCGCTGTGTCTTGGACATGTTAATTGCAGCTGGCCTTTCACACTCAGCACCTGGAAGATGTCTTCTGGGCTTTAGTTGCTGATTTTACAATCTGTTTCCAAGATTCATTGCATTATTACTAGCAAACCAAAAACTTCAAATATAATTTGTGTGACAGCTCTTAGGTGTTGAGGAGATCTCCTAAAACCATTTCAAAGTCTGTTTAAAAAGGTTTTTCATTGGATGAACATTCTGAAGCACATCAGTGTAGTGTGAGCACTCAAAATAAAGTACCATACTTTCTTTTGTCACCACATCTTAATCTCTTGTTTGCTATTGGGATACTTTTATTTTGAGACAATTTAAAATCCTTAATTTTATTAAATTGTAGAATATATCAAATGCCAAAATGCAAATTTTTGTCTAAAATTTCTCCACTCTTAAAAATTACTAACAAAACTGGAAGTTCAAGTTGGAAGCTGCAGGAATTCAAGGAATTAAGGTTGCATTTTAAATATATAATAATAGCATTAAAATTTCAAAGAAGGCTACTGTCAAGTTTTGCTGTGGATAATCATATTTATAATCAAGTATAAAGTACAATATCAGTACAATACCTTGAATGGTTAAGCTTGAAAAAGGAGAATAAACTGTTCTCAAGTAATGGTAAGGTAAAACTAACTTAAGAAATGAAACAGAATTGTTTTAATTTGTAATAGTCTGAATCTTGGAAGCAGATAATAGGCAAATAAAAGGTCTTCATCTAATCTAAAGATAAACTTTATGTTGGGTTTAGTTTCTCATTATGTCTCACTAAAAGTGTCCTCTCAAGTTCTATGTAAGCTGCAAAGGAGATGGTATGGTGTAAAGTTTATGCATAAAGGATGGCCTAAGGCAGCGCTATTAGGAAAATCCTGTTGTCAATGGAACTCGAATAGATGGCCACAATATTTTAGAGGGTAGTGAGAAGTGAGCTGGTGTCAGATGAATAACTCATCAGTTTCATTTTTCTTAAAATGAAGTGTCTCCTTGAACCATCAGGTACATGTTTATTCTAAAAATATCCACAGATTTATCAAGCACAAAGTCATACCAGCATCTCTATGTAGGTATTACTGAATTTAATTCTCTTGAGAGATATTTTCCTTCTGTCAAAAGAAGAGAGAGAAGAAAAAAGAACCTCCCTATGTTTATATGAATGAACTACTGTTATTGCATAGAGATAAATATAGAGCTAAATCCTGCTGCAGTCTTTGTTCAAGTGTAATTCTCCTGGAAGGCAAGCTTCTTTTGAAGTGGAAGGTATTTTTTGCCTCAGCAATAAAATTGTGTCATTTCATTCCATGGAGAAATATAGCAGGATAAAAAAAAGGTACTGAAAACAAGAGTTGACATTTAGAGATACTAACAAGAACTGTTCAAATGTTGAAGAAAGCAGGAAGCATGTATTCCCTCTATTTTTTTTTTTTTTTTTTTTGTAATTTAGGGGGATTGAGTGTCAGTATGAATGGCTAGTCCCTGGGCTCTACTTCCTTTTCCCATTCTATTTCTATCTTGTGTTTTTCAAATTCTTATGCTGTGCCTATCACTGTGGTATTTGAGCATTTTCCAAAAGAGTATTAAGTAGTGTGACTCACATCTGTAATGTGGACTATTTATTCTTTTCCTTTCACTCCCTGGGGTAAATATGTGTGGATTTAAAATAGATACATAACTTCTCCTTATGCTTGTTTTACTCTTTTTGGGGAAAGGAAATACAGATGGTGTTGAGTTGTAATCTGTAGCAACTAATAGTGATCAGGTCAGCATGAATTCTTGCCAGGATTTGATAGAACATGATGGCATGGAAAGCAGAAGCTTTCCAGATTTGCTCTCTCCTTTGGCCTGGTTTGGTCTGTGAAATACACGGAGCTCCAGTTGTGCACTGTATTCCTGAGGTGGAGCTTCTGCTTTAAAAAAGCCAGGTGGCAAACTGTGCTGCTTTGGCTGTCTCTCTTCTGGAATTTTTGGGACCCTCGGAGTACATTTTGAATGTTACGTGCTAAGAAGGTCTTTTTGACAAGGTTATAGAATATATATTTTGCATAACGCATTTTATATGCGTAATGCATGACAGAGTGAATTTATGTCTGTGCTCTGGTGTAAGTCTTTGCTGTTTAAAGAATATTTACATATTTTTCAGCGGTTTTTTTTGTGGATATTTTACTGACTTGGATAGAGGATAGAATTTTTGATGATAACTTTTCCTTTAAATTATGCACATCCTTCCTCTTATAAATTCTGTTTTTGTATGTGTAATCTTTTAAACAGATTTTAGACAGCACATTTCCTCCATACAGACTGATTTATGGGGTGCTTCTTTACTTTTAATTTGTACTTTATTTCTGTATCAAAGAACTGTATTGAGGCAATGCACAAAGGAAAACTAATTATAGATGTTAGGATGCTGCCATTATTTATTAAGACTTCTGTTTCAGTCTGTGTGATATGCATCTACACTTTCCTTCTTGAAATATCATGAGTTTCCAGCTCCTTTGCTGAGCAATTCTAAAGATAAAATGCTCTCCTCATAGAGTCACACTCATAGCTCTAAAAAGACATGTATTTCAACTTTTCATTGGTATGGAGAGTTTGGCCCAGTAGCAGACAAATCATCGCAGGTTTACTATGAGGTCCTTTTAAAAGTGTGTGGCTTTGTCAGCTGTTTTACCTAAGGGAACAAGAAAGGTGAACACATATTGAGTTAGCTAGAGGATGGTTGCTCTCTGTAAGCCACCACTGTCAAATCCAGAGTGAGTCTTAGGAAAGTAAAGCTGACTGCAGGCTCAGCTACTGTGGTAGTGATTGCACAGATGTGGTGAAAATGGAGTGGCTACACTGAATGAAACAAAACCTCTGACAAGCAGACCTCAAGGAAGCTAGGCTGTGTGTGCTCTGTGTGGCACTGTGAGCGAGAGAGGTGTGGGGCAGGATGCTCACCTGGGGAAAAGGAAGCAATGACCATGACTCACAGAAGTGTAAATATCAGACTCACAAAGCTATTGTACTATATTATAAATAATTATCCTACTTTATATATAATCAGCTCTGATTTACACTGTCTTAAAAGCATTGTATATTTTGGATTTGGATTTCAGGGCTGGAGAGGAGAAAGAGATATATGTGGTGATTATTGATTTTGCTTTTGGAAAATGAAGATATGTAGAGGAATTCCTAAAGTTTATAGAGTAAGGCAAAAAGATTTAGTTTTGACTAAATAGTAAACTAGGACACCAGGCAACGTTAGTCAACTTATGCTTCCATAATTTTGCGCTGCAATTTTTCTGAATTTGGAGTGCTGATTAGAACAGGTTGTTGCTACACCACTTACATTTTTGCTCTTGTTTCTATGCGTTATAAAAAAAAATATGGTCCAAATGACTTTAAAAGTAATAACTTAATGCAGTGTGAAATAAGTGACAGTGCAACAATATATATATACGCTATATATATACTATATATATAGCTGAAGAAGATACTTGCCCCTCTTTCCTGCCTGCCATGTCCTCTTCCCTTCCTAATACCTCATTCCGCTCCCTTGTATTATTCTTTATAATCTCCGCTTTCTTTTGTTTTAATATTTTGTACTGCTTTTTTGTCCTCTCTCAAAGTTGTCATTATTCCTTGCTCTTCACTCTTATCAAATGCTTAGACATTTTATACTGTAGATAATACTTGTCAGGTTGTTATGGCTGGTATCATTCGCTCTTCAAGAAGACTCAGTGTTCTCTAAAGAATCTAACACACTTTTAGACACTGTCTACAAAGGATTAAAGTAGTACTTCCTCTTAGTGACTAAGCAGAATATATTTGGAGATTATACAGAGTGGCAGTCACACTAATTATTTGGCTTGATAATGTTTGTGTTGAGTAAAGTTTTAGAAGCCTTCAGTAGTGCTGACGTTCCCACACTCAAGAAGTACAAGTAGGATCGGCTGGATGTAGACAGGTTTGACATTGTATGGGGCAGAGAAATAGTAGAACAGATACAGGATTTAGTTAGCAAAGAACCCCCAAAATAGACATTCAACACCAGATAGTATGTGCTTTCTGTAATCTTGTAAAATAAATATGCTTCTGCACTTCTCTGAAAAAGTAGAGAAAAAACCATTTCATTTTACATCTGAAAGAAAGGAGTGGAGACCATAATTTTAAGGTGCTGGGACTGTATCCTAGAAAGCAGTGACTGGGTGAAATGCAGGTCTCTGGAGGTGAGGTTAGGGGACTAAATGGTCCATTCTGGGTTTTGCCTGCATGCATCTCTGAGCTGGGTAACATCTAAATAAATGAGAATGTCAAATAATTGATTTTTCCATTGAACTAATGGCTAATTAGTGCATATATTGTAAGTGTCAAAATACACAGAAGTGATAGGTTACTGCAGAACTGGTATAAAATGTGTTTTTACCCAGCTGATGAAGTTTTAAAATACTTGCAATATATTCAAATTTCCATAATAGGGAGGAAAAAGTAAAATAATAGTTTGAACTTGGAATTTTAATCCAGTGGAATGAGATTTTCTTCATCTTAATACCACCTCTCACCCTTTTGATTTAGTGGCTTCCTTCAAGTTTTGTTGCCATATTTACAGTCAGTCAGAATACTAGGGCAGTTTCTAGGACCATTAAGCCAACCTTTTCCAAGAAGGATTATTTTGGTGTGGTCTTTCCTTTTCCCCCAACATATTCACTGATGATACATTTTGACAGAAACTTGGGAAGATAAAACCCTGAAACACACAAAGTCATGAGTTACAGCTCATCTATACCTGTTTTACTGCAACAGACATTATACATTAACAATGAGCTTTGAGGTGGGGAAGGTTTTTTAAATTAAGTTTAGATCACATAGGCTGTTTTAATAATATGTCTTACTATATCAAGGTTATTAGCTACAATTTACCTTAGACAATCTAATGTCTCTAAGAGTGGGCAAGTTTTTCTTTTAAACTCAGGAAGAGTCTCTTGAAATACAAATTGTCTACAAATTGCATTCAAAAGCAGTCATCGTTCAGACAAAGTTATCCATATTATAAATCTGAAGTTCATATTGACCAATATTGTTATCAATGCTTACTGAGTTTAGATCTCTTTCATGGGACTACATGGTGTAACAGGAGGAACTGTTACATCCTTGGAGTAACTCTGTTGAGGGTATGTTATAGTTTATTAATAAAAACAGTTTACACCAAATCTGGTAATGCATTTGTAAACTCAGTAAACTCCAACAGCTTAATCTCAAGAGTTATTATACTTCTGGTGATATAGTAACATTGCAAAATCAGTGCTGTCCTGAAGAGCTGCTTCTGCATGATATCATGTGGTGACTGTGTTCTCATGTAGTTTCTCCAAGCTATGGTCTTGAAGCTGCAAAGAGGACTGAGACTATAAGACTTAATGTAAGAGTTAATGTAACAGTAAGAGATTGTATGGGGGAATAGCAGTGCATACAAGTAGTAAATACATGTGATTTTTGGAGAGTAAGAGTTCAAAGCCATTTCTGCTGTTTTCTGTCATTGAAGGTGGAAGGCAGTGTTTTTATAGTCTTGAATTTAACTATCAGCTGTCATCACATTACATGCTTGCAGAGTGATCCCAGTTGCATTTTGATAAAGAAATCAATCTCATGCATTTTGATCAGGGAAAAGTAATAGTCATGACAGTTGACATTATGTATCTGTATCTTTAGGAGTTTCCAGGTTTTTGTGTGAGGCCATAAAGAATATCTTTGATTTAAACTTTAAACTTTTTATTAAAAATATAGTGAGATAACCTGTTTGTTCCAGCAGGAGTTAACAAGAATTGAACTTCTGTTTCAAACAAGTCCAAGTGCTTCTATTTAGAAAATTCGTAAGAAAATCTTTAAATAACACATAAAACCTATTATTTTCTTTGTTAACTGTCTCTGTGAGGTTGGTTCTTCCTTCTTAAATCTCATATGAGGTTGCTTAAGTGCTTTCTGATGACCTATACTTTATTTCACATTAATATTTTTAAGGTGAATAAGTTCTTACAGCAAATATAATATTATATTTGTATGCAGAGTATTTAACAGGTCATAACATTGCTAGGTATTTGATATACCGTGGCATTTTGGTTCTGTGTATTTTTGAGGGCAGACTTCCTTTACAATGTGTACTATCTTAAGCATATGAAGGACATAAAATGTTCTCACCTTTAAATAAAATAGTGAGTTAGAAGCAGTTAACCAATTTTGGCAAATGGTTTATAATCAGCTTCTGTATAACTTTTCAGAAATGTATACTCCAGTGTGTTAGAAAGAAATCTTTTTCCATAGTGTTTATCTAACTCTCGGTGCATTTATACATTTTTCTGATTACAGAAAGGATGAGTGAGAAGCAATGATTTTAAAGCTGTTTAAAGCCCAGAGAACACATAGAATAATAGAAAACATTGCTGTTTGTGACCTCAACAGGTCTTCCAATTCATTGTTTGCCTCAAGGCATGACCAGATCTTAAGACAGCGGTTTCTGACACTTGTCTAAACTAGTGATTTGCAATTAGACCTCACCTAACCAGTGAAATAAATAGCCTTCCTGGCCAAGGCAAGGCCACATAGCAAATGCACTGAATTCAAGCTAATAATCTCTGCAAGAGCTGTGTTGCCTATGTAGCAGAAAGTGAAGAATGGGCCAAGCAGATCTTAGGGTAAAGCTCTTGTATACAGCATGAAAATTTTACGTTTTTTCAAATGATACATTATTACTGAAAGGTATGAGAGCAATGACTCTACTGCTGACTCAACCAGGGATGGAGATTTCTTGAATTCCCTAGATAATTTATCTCAGTTACTCTAAGTAACTGTCCTTACCACTAGAATTTTCGCCTTACTGTTAAACCCAAATCTCTTTCCTACCCAAATCTCCTTTGCTACTTACTCTGTCAGCAATGGAAATGCAATGCAGTCTGTTGTTTTTCTGTTTGCAGCAATCTTTTATGTATTTCACAATTTTGATCATATCTCTTCCCGTATATTCTCATCACTCCTTTCTGTGGATTCAACAGGTCATATTTTCTAGACTTCTGAACATTATTGCTGCTGGTTTTCATATACATTTTTTGACTGATTTTTTTTTAAAGTCCGGTATCCAAACCCAGACATATATTCCAAAAGTGTATGTGGAGAACATGAGGATAAAACTGTCTTGCACAGAACTCTTTCCTTGTACGGACAAGGGGTTTCTGGGGTTTTTGTTGTAATATAGGACTTATGGATCCATGGTGTGATACAGCACTTACAGATTCATGGTCAGTTTGTGATCTACTATCCCTTCACCATACTTTTCTGCAGTACTCTTGTTGAATCAGTATTCCTCATTTTGTATTTTGAATTTGATTACCTCAGCTATGCAGTGTTTATCTTTAGTGCCATTGAGTTTTATTCTGTCTGTATCAGATGCCTCTTATGAATTTTGCATTCAAGTGCTTAAATAAAATGCACAACAACCCTTGGAGCAAGAATGAGGACTTGCCTCTAGAGAGAGAAAGTATCCTAATCATGGAGATATTTTGACTTTCTCTTGCCTGCCCATACATTCACTTTCCTGACTGCACAATTGTATGCCTTCATTGTTAGGATGCAGAATAAATTTTTCCAGTTTTACCCATAACTTGTTCATTTGGGAAGAGAGAGCTATGTTCAAATCTCTTCCTGATAAAGGAGGTCTTTCATCAACTTGGAAATACATAAATGTTATATTATTATAAGGGAAACAGCTGTTTCTGGTTCCATATTTATTCAGTAGGCGTGAGATGTTAGTTGACTTACAAAAAATTTGACAAAAATTTGAGGTTCCAAAAAGACATAATTACTAGGGGTTTAATAAAAATAAGAAGATGGGTAGTGGAAGTGGTTGTCCATACTCCTGATTGAAAAATCTACTGACACTATTCTACATACCAAGAAATTCTTGTAGGGGAGAACCAGCACTGGCATCAAAATAAATCTGTCATGAGGTATGAGTCCTCACAAAATCCAAGTTCATTAAGTTCAGCATTCATAGACCTGTTTGGTTAATGAAAATTATTGCCTCTGTTTTGGTATCTTTTTCATTCCCATGTTACATCATTTAGAGCTTGAGTTATGCTATCTAAGCTATTTGTTTTTGAGCTATTTGAGGTTCTTCTGACCAGATCTGAATACCTACAGAGGAAGACATCCATGTCTGAAATCACTTAGGTTTAATTTGAAGCAAATGGAAATGATGGGGTGCTTTTAGGATGTGATCTATCTCATCTTAAATTAGACATTTCAAATAGGCCAGATAAATTGCAGAGCCTATTTCTGGCTGTGGACTTAAAAAGAAGATAGAGTGAATATGTCAGAGGTCTATCTCACAGATTTCTGGAGCTGCTTAAGGTGAGTCTGCCCTGCAAAGATCCGTCTTTGAGAGTATCTCTTCATTATTTGGTCTTACAAGAATGCTGTGGATGCTTTCCCTGCTGACACTGATGTTTCCCTAGAAGCTGTGTGTCAATCTGCATATTTTGATTACATTTCTATCAATTATTAATTAGGATATGCTCATTTATCCATAACTTTACTGTTTGAGACTCACCGCTGGGAACCTGAGTATGCTTCCCTCCTAGTCCATGGTTATTCTTAGGATTTGGTATATTTTTTAATACTGAATTCAGAAAGCCTTTGAAGAATGAGATCTAAAAGAAGACCTTGGAATATAAAATCTTTCCAGCATGTGGGATTAAGCATGCCCATCATCAAAAGAACATTGCAAAGAAAACCTTCCTATACCATTCCCCAATAAGAATGACTATCAGGTATTTTAAGGTAGACTCTCATAGATGAAGCTAGTCAGGTTGCTAGATGGGAAGTCACAAACAGGATTTGTCTGCTACTTGTAGGCTTAAAACAATGTTAACATTAAGACCCAAAGAAAGCTCTGTAAACTCAGTTTGACAGTTTCTTTCCTTAGCTCACACACCATCTCTCTTTTGCTATGTATTGTTTTAATGGCATTTGTTTAGCTATTGTATGTTTAGGAGTTGATAGGTCACTTTCCATGGCAGTCTGTAAAAACATACTCTTGTCCTTCTAGGCGCTCTGAATCCAGCACTTCTTGCTTTGAAAGTCTGAATAAACAGGTATCTATGGAATGTGCTGTATGGTATGAAATCAAATATATTTCTGCTGAATCAGGCCCTAAGACAGTTTGGGACCATGGGTTTTGATTCAGAATGCTTTCATTAATTTGGCTAGTCATTGCGATTATGATTCATTTCATTCTGTGTAACCGACTGCTGCACAGTAAGTGACAGCTGAACCCTGTATTATCTAACAGCTAGAAAAATAGCATCACTGTCACGTTTAGAAGGCTGAGGATTAGGCTTTTATCAAACACGTGTTTTTTTGCTAAATATAAAATGTTTTAGGAAAATCATAATTTTTTTCAAACTACCTGTAATGTTGTGATGAAATATCACAGTAAACACTATGAACTATTTAAAATTAAGAATTTAATTTTATTCCATGGATAGAATGAAGCAGCTTGTTTTAGTTTTTATTAACGCATTAGCTTTTTGGATGGTAGTAAGGTTATGCCTATTGAAATTTTGATGATAGTCTGATTTACGTATAAGTAATAAGTCTGAGAAGCTAAGTTAAAGTGAATGGTAAATATTTCTGAAGTGTTGATATTACATCAGAGGAGATTTCAAATGAAGCAGTAATTCTAATTTCTTTGTGGAACTTTACCAAAGATTCCACCAGATTTTAAAGTTAAGCAAAATCTCAATATGATTGAAAGAAAACTGTATTTTTATCTAGTATCCCTATTTCTTTTAAAAAACTGTATCTCCCAAGATATTAAAAAATCCAAATGTATTAAAAAATCCAAATGTGTTTTTTTCCTGCCCTGTTTGTGGTTCATCTGAAAAATTGCTGTAGAGGATGCTGAGAAGGCACTGAGCCAAGAAAAGGTGCTTTCAGGGAGTACAGAGAAAGTGCTTGTTATTTGAAAGCCTTGAATTCTGTCTGCTTGATATCTGAAAATGCAGGTGGCCAAAGCTGAATGCAATTTAATGTGCTATAGCTGAGCACTAATGTACATTTATGTATTTTGAATTTATTTGGACATGGCTGGAAGAGAAATGTTTTTAGCTACTTCATAGAGTTTATATGAGCTTGTCTTCTGCAGAATTTGCAGATTGTTCTTATCTAAAATTTGATCTTGAGTTATATATTCCCAAACTTTCTATAACACAGATATTCTCATGTATAGAAGAAGACAAAATAAACATTTAGCTACATTTTTAACTTTTAGTATGAATGATCATATTTGTTCTACACAGAGTGATAAAAGTTATAGAATTAGTCCATGATAACACTGTGTCCTAACTTAATGCCTCAGATATGAATAACTATTTCTTAATTAAGATCAGTTAATTACAAGTAAGTAGTTTGTTTATTAAAAGGAATATGGGTTAAAATAGTGCTTTTGTTTAGATTTATAATTTTGTCTAACAAAACTTTAATAATCAAAAAGCATTCACTGAATCTGGTGTTTCACTATGGAAACTAAGTCATAATTCAGTAGGAATTGATCATGTGGTCCTTATAATAAGCAAATGCACTGATGTATTTTTTTTCTTGTTATTATTGACATAATTTATGATATACACCTAATTTTATTTTTAGGTTAAATAAGAAAGAGCAGTTTAGAATTGGTGACATGTTTTGTCACTCTTCATAGCCACAAGGTTTTTCTTTGATAAGAGCTTAGGAATGTTTTATTATAGTAATCCACAAAAAAATTTGTATTTCAAAGGGACTGCTGGTCCTAACATGAATAAGACTAAGCATGATGACCTATTTTAAAATAGCTCTTGCCTGCCATTGGAACTGCTGGATTTTCAGTAAAGCTGCCCAAAAGAAAGATGTTGGTTTGCGTTAAAAGAGGGAAATGGCCATTAAATATTTTATATCTTGGACATAAATATATTTCTTTCATTATTTCTAAAGTTGCTAAATAGTGTAATGATGTGGAAGGAGGTTTATACCAGAACTCTACTGTGGCTTTCTATTGCTCAGTATGTCTGGATATCATAAGTATCTTTTTAGGGACTCTTTGAACATCTGCATAATAGTTTTTGTAATTACATCACTGAAATGTATTCTATCCTTAGTTTCAGTTGAATAAAGATTTTCTTCAGAAATTTTCTCAGTGTGTGAAACAAAGGAACTGAATAAACTGAATTGAACTGATGCTCACCAACCCAACTATTCTTTGCCTTTTAATTCATGATTAAGTTCATATAGCCATAATAAATGGAAACTTACATAAGAACTTATATGGAAGTATGTAACTCATTAGATTTATAACTAAAAATGCTATCACTTCTTCTTTGGTGTGAAGGAAGTATTTGTACTGCATGTAAATGCATGTCCAGGTGTTGGGGTGAAGATGCAGGGGTGACAGAAGACACCAGGACTTGCCCTCATATCAGAAAAACCTGGTTTCCACCAGCTCCAAAATGGATCTGCCACTGG
Source organism: Turdus rufiventris (assembly GCA_013186435.1). Lineage (NCBI taxonomy): Eukaryota > Metazoa > Chordata > Aves > Passeriformes > Turdidae > Turdus > Turdus rufiventris. The sequence continues at coordinate 7,099,886 of PYHW01009979.1, forward strand.
CCATATTGTCCATCAGTGACACTGCTGGGCAGTCACACATTATCTCTGTAGATAATGTGTAAAAGAAGATAAAAAATCCTGTGCGGCAGCTGTGAGAGAGAGGGAGTGAGAAAAATATGGGCGAAACATCCCTGAAGATGCCAAAATCAGTGAGGAAGGAGGGCAGGAGGTGCCTCCAGGCATCAGAGCAGAGATTGCCCTGCAGCCCATGGTGAAGACCATGGTGAGGCAGCTGAGCCCCTGCAGCCTGTGAAGAGCCTCATGCCAGGGTAGGTGGATGCACCTTGTGTGAAGCTGGGAGATCACAGGCAGCCCACACTGGAGCACACTCCTGGCAGGTCCTGCAGCCCATGGAGACAGGAACACACGCTGAAGTAGGTTTTGGGCAAGGCTTCTGATTCTCCAGGGGCCCCATGCTGGAGCAGGATGTTTCTGAAGAACTGCTTCCCATGGAAGGGACCTGAAGCAGTTCCTGAAGAACTGGAGGGTGTGGGAAGGACCATGCTGGAGCAATTCAGCAAGGACTGTATCCCATGGGAAAGACCCCACACTGGAGCAGGGGACAAGTGTGAGGAGAAAGGAGTCACAGAGATTAAGAGTTCTGAACTGACCACAATGTCCCTGCCCACTTGACCTGCACTGCTTCAAGTGTGGAGGTAGAAGGTTCATAAGTGAAGCTGAGCCTGGAAAGAAGGAAGAGGAAGGGCAAAAAAGAGTTTTTAGATTTTTTTTCCCACTGTCCTATCCTGTTATTAAATTACAATACAGTAATTTCACGACTATAAGGCGCACCCTTTTGACTAAAATTTTTCCCCAAACCCGGAAGTGCGCCTTATAGTCCGGTGCG
>PYHW01009979.1:7100946-7117991 GCA_013186435.1 Turdus rufiventris
TAATTCAAATTAATCTTCCAAAATTGGAGTCTGGTAACTGGTGAGTGATCTCTCTGTCCTTATCTTGACCTATGAGCTTTTCCATCATATTCTCTGCCCTGTCCTGCTGAGGAAGGGGGATGAAAGAATGGCTTGTTGGGTGTCTGGCAGCCAGCCAAGGTTTATCCACCACATTTATTTAGAAAATATATTTGCAAAGGCTAACTTGAGCCTAGAGATACTACTCTTCCTGGGTCCCTGTGGAATCAATACAGTAAGAAAAAGAGAGGCTTCTCCAGAAGGCAGATCTGAGAGGCTAAATTCAGCTCCAGAGCCCCAGGCAGTTCCATGCTGTCAGTGCATCACCCGCAGCTCCATTGCCAGCCCAGCTGCTCCTTCCTGCTTCCATGACACCATCATGGCCCTGGTGCAAGTGCCTGCTGAACTGTCTAGTGAAACTATTTCAGGAAGGTTAAGCTAACGAAAAAATATTTCCCCCCTTCATCACTTTGGCAGAGCATCTTTTGAAGCTACAGAAAGGAACTCATCTGATTTATTGTACAGTCCTACAAAATGCTGAGCTAGCACAGCTGAGGGGCTGAGAGAGATTAGCTACAGTACTCTTGGAGTCTCTGGGAGCAATGGAATTATTCCACCATTACTTTTACAGACTGCAAAGACTGGTTATGCTGCAGTCATTGAGAAAACCAGTAGTCAAACATGCACAAACTAATTTCTGATTTTGAACTTGCTGTTTAAGGTCTGTGTATCAATGCCACCAAAATTAAGTGTTCAAAGAATTTTTGGTGAGGAAAACAAAGAAAATGCTCATAAAATTTTTCTGCTGAATAACTGGAGTTGGAAAGCCATTGCTGTTGTTACTTTAGATAGAACTAGGTTTTGTGTCTTGGTATCAAACAGCAGGTTTTCTTCTTTAACACTTTTAAAGCTCTGATTTTCAGACATAAGTTAGTTCAGCTCATAGGATGAAGACAGAAAGGAGAGATGAAGTACCTCAGATGACTCTGGTTGAGTGAATGAGCTTTTTAAAGCTGTGTTGTTGCATTTTCAAATGTGATCTGGGACATAAAAAATGAAAGGTGTGTAGCAAAGGCCCTAGTTGTAATTGCTGCACACACACACACACACTCTTATATTTTCACAGGTGACTGGACAGTATTTTTGTTGTGTAAAATCATGAGAGAGCTGCTTCACCCCCAGCATTTCAGATTTTCTATGGGAAGATCTGATTATTTAAACTGGCTTTGGCTCTAAGTTTGTTTGCATTTTGCTTGAAATATAGGGTACATCAATATCTTTAAAAAGAGGACACAAATAGTTTGTTCTGATTTAATCTGTTACTGAAACATAATTCTAAATAGAGATCTTGTAGATGACAAAAATTATGATTGGCATTCAATATGCTAGGGTCATGAATTCATTAACTACTGAATATTTTTAAGATTATGTAGAGAAATACAAAGTGTATCATTGCTACTGTCTATGCCAACACATAAGAAAATGTTAGATCTTGCATCAAAGCATTTGATTTTTTTTATAATTGCAGTAAAAGTAATTGATTCTGGTAAGTTGCAGACTTGCTTGTGCATTTGATATGTAGCCTCATTGACTTAATTGAATTTTAAAAAACTGACTGAGAAATGTAGCAATTAAAAATATTGCCATGCTAGTAGCAATTTTCTGAATGCCTACCTAGCATTCTTATTTTTAAGCAATGCTATATTTGGAAGGACATTTCATTCTTTCAGAAGAGAAATGAATCTATCAGGACTAGGTCTATTATGTAGGAATATTAAATATTCACATATTTTGTACTACTTGGTTGCTAATATTAGCCCAGTATTCATTAGGACCTACATTCTACTGTTGGTTAGAATTTTTTTCCTCTTGGGTTGCTGTAACTGTCATCTTTGATCTACATTGTATTTAAAAATAAAACAGCTGCCCCCTTTCTTATGTCTCCCCTCTAGAATGCTGGTAAAAATTACTACAAAAGCAATATTTTGACATATTAACATGTGTAATATCCCCAAATGACTGTGATGGTCCTCCTTTCACAATCAAAGCCCACTCTTCTGGAAAGATTTGCTGCCCCCAAATCTGAATTAATTATACATTTAAAAAATGTCATATTAATTCAGAAGCCAGTAGTTTTATTATAACTTTGTTTTGAACAATTTCCTATCAATGTCAAAAATACATTTCTGGAGGATATAGCTAGCTCTTTGTTTTTTCACGGATTAATCTTCAGACTGTTTCAGTGGCTGGTTAAAAATTTCCAGTGCCTGACTGGGTATGGTGACTACATTACTGGTTTGTAGTCCTGCTGCCTAGAACGTCTGTGTTAGTGTAGAATGAAATGTCAAAAGGTCTTTCCTCCTAATGCTATATGTAAAGAAGGACCACTTATGTTAGATGCTTCTCACTCTAGAAAACGAGGATAGAGCTTCTACAGAGACTTACCTGAGATGATAATGGAATTATTCTGAAAAAAGAAAGATATTGTGAAAGACATGTTCATGTTTAACAAGAATTTTTTTTCATACACAAAGTTATATATTTCTTCCAATGATCCATATAGGTTTAAAATTAAGTAAATTCTAATTTAATATTTTTATTTTACATTCATTTAAATTATATAAGATTTTCTAATTTTTTGTCATTTTATATCCATTTTGTATATAAAAGTGTTCTGTGATATGACCATTTAAGCCTGTCAATTATTTACATTTTAAAACAGACTAATGTGAAGTTGCTCACTCCCCCAAGGATGAAGCTTCTAAAAACATAGTTGGGTTAGACCCTTTCACTGGCAAATAAAACACTTCATGGCTTTCTTGTTTTGCTTTCTTGAAAATTTTGTTTCCATAATGAAATAATAGAGCTGAATTTTGGCTTAACTTGAATTCTTTTATTCTGTTAAAAGTCTACTAATGTCATTAGATCACTTCTGATTTAATCTTGTTGTGAAAGAAAAGAAATTACGTCCATCATTGCTCATCATTTATGTCAAAACCTATAAGGGCCATGTGGGAGTGAGAGACTGCAGACAACCTTGCTCCAGCCCTTGGGATTTAAGCCATGAATTTGTACTTCCTGAGCTGTCTTTGCTGCCTGAGGAAGAGTGAAGAGAACAGCAACCTGAAGTGAGGTGTAGTGCCCATCCTGGTGAAATCTTGAAACAAATGAAAACACAGTCTGTCACACGGGAATTGTATTCTTTGGTTTTGTAAGGTTTTTTTTCCTTCTTACTTGATAAAAAGGACACTTATTTTATTTTCATATTCACTGCACAGGCTTCCAAATTTCCTATTAGCAGTAAATTAACATTTACTGTTACCACTGCTTGAGCAGGAGGAGCATGTAGTGAAAGCATGGATTGTAGATTGACTCTTAATATTTTGCTGATGTCATTATTTTTCCAACACAGTAAGGTGTTTTCTGGTAATTTCTGAAAAGATTGGTACTATTTTCCCTTCTAAGAGGCGGATAATCATCATAATATCTAGTGTTCCACCAAATGTAGATGAATAGATAAAGTATGTAAAATAAATGCAGAAAAATGAGACACCTTGTCTAGAAATATCCTAGCAGGAGGGTAAAATGACAGTTATCCATTATAACTATTGAAATTAATCCAGCTATTCACTGTTACTATAAAAGGTGAAGAAGTTAGCAAGTCTTGTAGTATCAGCACTTAATGGTTTTCACTGTTGGTTTTAAAGTATGCTAATTTTTTTTAAACTTAGTTACTTGATTAACCTCATATATCTTTGACTACTCTGCTACCTCTAGATATTTTTGTGTAACATCAATTTATGCAATACACACAGTATAAAGGTTTCCATTTTAATAAACTGAAATTAGTGTATGTTTCACAAACATGATAAAGCTTTGGGTTAAAGTTCAAGAATAATCACGTGTAGCAAGTATTCTGCTTACAGTAATAAAAAGTGAAGGAGCTGAAGGAAATTGCAAACTGATATTTTCACTTATGACATCAGCTTTTATGTAGATACAGCTTTGGGTTTTTGTTTGTTTACAGTAGATAAAGGGAGGACAGTAGGGCTTTCAGTGGTTCTTGTTCTCTCTCTTTACGGACAGTTAACTTTAAGAGCATGCACACTATTTGAGTTACATGAATCAGTTTTTATACAGATGTTTCTGGAAACAAAAAATACAACTATTCTTGAAAAATAAGCAATAGCTACTCAATATCCTTTGGGGTCTCATTAAGAAATTCTCTCTGATCCAAAGTTTTTTACTGTGCTATAATATAAAACGCCTTAGCACTATTTTATCTCTAGTAGGCAATATGTAAATATAGCTGTCGTATTGCCTAGAATCATCTTTGTCCCTACAGCTTTTTACTAGCTCTTTTTGGTGGAAAATCCCTATATTTTAGTTGCTAAGAAATGGGTGCTAACAAAATTAACTCCTGTCCTGATAAATTCATTCAGTCTGGCCAAGTAAGAATCAAAGTAAATAAATTCTAAAAGGGCATATTTAATTAATGTTATTTCTAAGCGCTGGCATCTCCTAGTTGAAGCTTTTTTTTTTTTTTGGTGCTGTCAGCTGCACCATTTCCAACTGAAGTACTGTTTTTAATTTGCTTCTGACAGACAGCCGTGCCAGTCAAATGCGCGAGCCTGGTTCCTATCAGCTTCTGTGCATTTGCTTATTCACTTCCTTGCTTTGCTACAACCTACTTGGGCTTTCTCAATCTGTCAGATACACTTAAAGGAAGCTTTAGTCTACATTTCTACCCTGGTTTTGTTTCCCCATGTTTCATTATTTTAATAATGTGTTTTATCCAGTTTTAATTAGAGGAGATTGATCTGCATTCTTTGAAGGAAGGATAGATTGAGTCAGGGTGCTTGTAAGAATGACGCCAAAATGCTGAATGAACAGTGAAATCACCCAACCCTGTTTCTGCTTGTACTGAAGAGAAATACAAAGCTTTTTTCAGGACTGTTACTTTCCATCTCCAGCAGCTGTGTGGGTGTTTCCTGGGCAGAGGTGGAGATGGAATTGACCTTAATATTTGTTAGCAAGTTTTGGAATTCTCTGCACTCTCACAAAGAAGGAAGTGATTAGAAACAAGAGCAAATCTGACTTAGATTATCCTTTTGCACTCCCAAAATACATTTTTACTGCCTTGAACAAATGTTGCCCCTGAAGCAGCACAAGTAGGTTTTGTTCCTTTCTCTGGGCTTTTGGTAAAAATAGAGCAAAAGCACATCATCCACGAGACTCATATCTTAGTGTGCTCATCTTTGTCTCTTTCTGCTTCTTTTATTTTCTGTCCTTGAGGAAGGATGTCATTATTGCAAAAGTTTTCACTGGGAAGTCTAGTAGTTGAAAAGAAAGTTGCAAAACTTGTGTTTCAGATAGAATACTATTCTCTACTGAGTACTGCGAATCCAAGGGTTTCTCAGAGCACATTTCCTAGTATCTGCAGCATGAGACATGTTCCTTGTTCCCTGGAATCCAATATGCAACTCAGCTTTGAGATATTACTCCATAATAGCACAAAATTAAAGTGTATACCAAGTTTCTCTAGGCTCTCTGTGTCTTGGTTTTCACAAAAAACAAGCATCTTTGTGACAATTATGGTATACTATAAAAAATAGCTGGTCACAGAGGTGAAGATACATGAGTCCTGAGGCATGACAAAAGATTTGTTTAGCTTTACCTTCGATCCCCTTCTGAGTTCCATTACCTGCAGGGTGCATGGCGTTGTGGTATCCACTACCTAGGTAATACAGCAGCATCTATTGCAGCCAATAGACGTAGCTTGCCCTGCAACCAGGTTTTTAAGTGTGGTGTGTGGTGATGTGGATTCTCCCAAGTTATTCTTGTTTTGTGTTGGACATGGAGGTTGCTGGACTTTTACAAGTTATGTTTTCTCATATTTTTTAGGCAAAGTTGAAATACTCTAATTGGAAAATGATTAAAGCATGAAAAAAGTGACATTGTCCTCATTTGAAAACAGAAAGTTCAGCCTCCTGGATACTTAAGATTTTAAAAACACTATTTTGCCATCAGTACAACTGTGCCACCAGGAGAAATGAGGAATCCAGTATAACCCCATGACTGTGCACTTGATAATCATTTCACTCTTAATAATTTAATCTGTCCATTCTAATGAAGCAATTAGCTTGCTCTGCCCCTAGCTGTAATCTAAGAGCAAATAACGACATTAATTCTTGTTTCAACAGTTTTGCTGTTGAATACTATTAGGAGGAATTTGTTTGACCCGTCCTTTCAGACCTTTCACATTGCAGGAAAAAAAGGTTTTTATATGTCAGGAAATCTGTTGCAAGGACATTTGTGATAGATGAATTTATCTTGCTGTTATAAATTTCCTTGGTTCAGAAATAAAGGTAATAGAACATTGGAGGAAATAAGATGGGAAAAAATAAAGAAAAAAAAAAGACAAGGAAAGGAGAAACCACAGCTGCTATTATTTATTCAGGTTTCATTTGAAGTGATCAAAGAAGTGATCTCTGACAAAGTATCACTCATTCCTGATCTCATCAGTGAGCCTTGGAAGCTTACATGTAATTTTCAATTTCTTTTATGATCTAACACTCAATTTCAATAGATATAATTTTTCTAAGTCTGTCTGATTAAAATAGGAACAAAAATTCCTTGTATACTTTTAAAATGGGATAAACACAAGATTTTATTTGATGCTTAATATTTAAGGATAAAGTATATGAGTATGTCTATTTTGACTTCACAAGAATTTGATAGCACTTCTTTTCTTTCTTATATTATTTTTTTTTCTTTCCCCTGCAGTACTTATTCCTTGTAAGAGCTTTTTATGATACAGGTAGGTTTTGTCTAGTGCAGGGGTTACTCCACTCCTACAAAGACAAGGAATTCAGCATCAGGTATGGCATTCAGGAATGGGAGGAGAAGGAAGGCAGGAAGAAGAGTGTTTGGGTTTTGTTCAATGCAACCACTGAAAGGCAGTTCTAGGTAAAAAGTGACATTAGGAAGTTTAAGAGAGGAGAAAGCACCTTTCTTTTGTGTAGAGTTTTCAAGGTTTTGTTTATCTTCAAATTTCACCAACAGATTTTTCTACTGCAGTGTAATGTGCATGTTCTTCTAAGCTCATTGGGATCTTTTCACATCCTCAGTAAGACCTTGATGTACTTAAGACTTCATTAGACCTTCTCAACTTTATGGGGAATTTGCATGTTCACTGAGGTAATGAAAGATTATTTTCAATTTTTGCCAGGACTTTTTTTGACAGAGCTTTTCATGGGATGCTAAAAGCCAGACAAGTTTTGCTATCTGGATTCTGATGGAAGAAACCTGAATTTCTGCCAGGTCCTTTCCCCAGCTCTTTGGCAGCCTCGCTGGCAGGCTGGTGGGAAGCCATATTCTGCATCCTTTGACTTGTTCAGTCCCTGGTTCTTCAGCAACAGACAGCTGGAGCTTCCAGGACCCTTAATTCTGGGCAGCATGTCAGGCAACTTTTTACAAAACCCAAACTCCTGATTAAAGTGGGTCAAAAAAAGTAATTCCAGTTTGTGGAAAAATTCTAAATATGTGGTATTCATTCTTCAAGAAAGCAGAATCACTGCTAGGTTTGAACCTTGTATATTCCTTTCCTTATGTGAATTTTGAATGCTCTCCTCACTGGATTTTTTTGGTATCTCAAATGAATGAACTCCTTTCTCTCATTTACCTTTCTTGCTTCCGTCAGTGACAACCATTTTTATAGTTAAAGAGTACTTTCACAAATGAAATATTGAAATGTTAAGAATGTATGATCTGACATGTTTTTCAGGTAAGACAAAAATTTCAGCTCAGTTAGTCTATACAGTGACTGGGGACTGAAGTCTCTGAAATAACCACTGAAATTGCTTAAACCAACTAAGTTTTCATCCTGAATAGACATAAAATGTTAAATTGGTTTTGTATTATTATTTGATTAAAATAAACCAGTGCTTCATTCTTATATTAATCTGGCAGCATAGTGAGCTAAGCCTCTACTATGAAAACTTTGATATTATCTATACCATACAGTATTTAAACAAATGAAATGTACTTCTAATTATTGCTATCGCTTAACAGTCTAATTTAGAACAAGACACTTCTTTAACTCCTCAGAAAACTAAATGAGTCCTATCCTTATAGAATAGTAGAGAACAAATTTAATTGTCTACCTTTACTTATTTTTTCTTGTCTAATTTATATCATTAGAATTTGGGGGCAGCTCACAGGAGTTTTCATTTTTTTAGATGTTCACGGCTACTTTGGGTTATGATAAAATTTGTGGTAACCCTTTAAGGTTTTTTTAAAAACATAACTGTGATTGGTATTCCCCAAAGGATCTAATCTTAAATAAACCCCTACTTTCATTAATTTTTGGACAATCCAGAAGAGAGCTCATGCTGAAAATATACAAAGAGATAAGAATAAAAAATTATGAATGAAACGGGGGAATAGTAAACAGAACTACACAAATTTCAATATTATATTTATTTGAAGGCTGAATGCTTGTTAATCAGTTTCTTTAAATATAATTGAGGTAAACTACTAAGTCAGACGTGGTGGATTTTTTTCTTTTTCCATTTATCATCACTATTCAAAGACATTAAGATAAAAAGTTTGTAGTTTCACACTTTCACATGCCTTTACGGTGTTTTTTAATTTCCTTTTTTGTTTTTTAGATCAGGTTTTTTTGTTTGTTTGTTTGTTTGTTTTGTTTTGCTTTGTTTATTCACTGTCACAACCAGAATTTGAAAAAATTTAAAACAGTTTTCTGAAAAAGGTTGGGGCCAGAGAATAACACCCTTCTGTTTCCTGGTTTATAACTTCCTCTCCATCTGAATTTCATCTTGGGCATTCTCCCAGGACTACTTACTGGAGCAGTTCCACACACTCACAGCAGCCCTTTTAGTCAGGGGTCAATCTCTGAAAAAAGAATAGGTTGCTGCATAAGAAGAGGCAAAAGAATAAGGGGAAGATCTTTGAGCTATTCACAAATAAACAGTTTGAAGAATAATGAAATTCTTCTGCACTATCTTTGGAATTTTTTCCAAATGATGAAGAGCAAGTCTTCTAGTCAGAAAAATGCTTTGGAAGATACTGAGGGTGAGGTCTTACACCTGTAGAATAAGACTAAATTGCAGTCTACTCTTTCCATTGAGGAAATTATCCCAGCATCCTAACAAACTGTAAGATTTTATTTTCATTTTTTTTCCCTGAGTTTATTTAACATTCCAATTGAGAAATCTTGAAATTTGACTTGTGAGTGAAGCAAAATGCTCATCTAAACTTGGAAGAATAACTAATAACTAGTAACTAATTTCCTCTGTTTTTCACCATTCTTGCTTCAAGCCTGAGTGACTTTAGGCATGTTTTTCCAGAATTGTGTTTATTCCTTGTTTCAGGCTACACATGCAAATCTGCATGAAAGGTTGCACTGCTGTGGTGCTGTTGCTAGACTGTTTCATACATATAGAAGTAATTTTATTGGGAAAAAATGTGATTTTTTTTTTCTGAAATCCTTGAAACTGAGGAGGAATTTTTTATTGTCTTGGACTTAATTTGGGGAGTCGTGGTCAGTTTTGATGTTCTGAAAGTTTTTGTCTTTAATCTCTGTACCTGATATCCATGACAGACTGAAAATATACAAAGAAATTTTGGATCAAATTGGACTTTTCACCTTTCAGCCTGGCATATAATTCACATCTGGAACTCCTTGCTCATTGTAAATAGGAGTTGGATTTTCTGGGAAGGGTTATGTGTCCTGATGGTGTCTTCTGTGATGGAAAGTCTGTCAAGGGGATTTTTAAGAGTACTCTGGAGCACAATGTAGTGATGGAACGGAAATAATGTTCTTTCTGTCCTTCAGAATTTTTGATTATTTAAATACCTCCTTTTTTCAGTTTCGTTTATAAAATGATATGCCAACAAAAAAGTCTGAAGGAGTAAATGTTAGAAGATTAGGTTGAACAAAGAGGCATTTGGAGAATTCTGAATAAGTAAAAAATGTGAAACTTCCTTGTGCCCTTTTTTTGTTGCAATGAGGTGGGGGATTGTTTTGAGGTGGGGGTTGTGCCTCTTCTCCTGGGCAGCTGGGGACAGGACAAGGGAAAATGGCCTCAAATTGCATCCGGGGAGGTTCAGTCGGGATGTTATCATGATGTGGTTTAATGGCTATGGTGGTATTCAGCCAAAGGTTGAACTTGGTGATCTTGGAGGTCTTTCACAATTTTAATAATTCTGTGATTCCACTGTTTTGGAATGGAGATTGTTTTCCTCCAAATAAAGTTAGAAGGTAACAGAAAAGCAGTGGGAAATCTCTGGCTTTCCACCAGAACCCTTTGCAGAGTCTAGACTCTGCCCATTTCCAGGAAAAAAATGAAGAAACTGAGGATATCCAATTATTATCAAATGTTAGCATCATAAAATTTTTATAGACTTACTTTTTGAGAACTTCAGTTGAAATCAGGATTTCTATTCAATTTTGTGTTCATCTGGTGTCTTCTATTTCACCTACAGAACATTTAGAAAAGAGGCTACCCCAAAGGTTATGGTCATAACCACATACAAGGAATGTTTTGTGCTGTGGTATGCTCAAATATTTTAAAGAACTTCTCAGAACATAGACTTTTAGAGAGGTTGTTGGTTTTTGTTTGTTTTGTTTTGTTGTGTTTCGAAGTGGCGTAGATCAGAAAGTCTGTTGGTAATATGGCCATGTAAAATAACCAAGCATGTTTTATAATTTTAGTTTTTATTATTTGCTATAGCTATGCCTATATTTAGCCCGTCTTCACCTGTTTGCTTTTTGTTACATTATTGATCCAAAGCCAGTCATGTTTAAATGCCTCTGTGGGTCTTTCCAAAATGCTATTTTGCCTCTCCTGGGGTCCCTATGGATCTAGCTTCACTTGTAAGTTCTAGCCTTGACAGATTGGGTGTCTCATTAGAGAACCAGAAAAGCCTTTCTGTTTGCCAAATGAACAGTGTGGGAGTAGGGATTCTTTTCACAGACTTGTAATACCTGTAAAAAATGAAGCTATTAATTTTTCCTCAATTGTTAAAATAATTGTAGATTTTAAAATGTCAATTCATGGGGCTCATGTGTCTCAGGAATATTAGGAATTTCAGTTTCTACTTTTTATAAGTAATTTTTTTCCAAGCTAAGGGTATAAGATGATAAAGCAGTCGCATTTGCTAATACGCACCCCCAAGACAGCTCTCACAGCTAGGAATTAGGTTTAATATTGCCAGAAGTGTGTTAAAAAATATGAAAAGGGATATAGTAAAATCAGAGATTGAAAAATCTGAGGGGAAAGCTATACGCCTTTGTTTTGAGGAACATGACACAAAAGAAACGTTATGGCATCTCTCAAACTTTGCTGGCTATGCTGTGGTAAAGGTCGTAGAAGAAGCTAGTGTGATTGAGATTCAAAAAATTAATGGTGCAAAATAGTCACAAATGTGTACATGCATGCTGAGAAAAAGTTTGCTAATTCTAGACCACTGTTTTTATTTCCTACAGTGCTTTACAAGATGGCACTACAACTGAAGGGGTTTCTAACCCAATTATGTTTGGTAATGCCTATCAACAAATCTCTTTTCTGGGCATGAGTCATGTAGTTTGCAATATCATTTGGTATCAGGTCTATAACAGTAGGCCCTGTTGTTCCCCTGGTTGGTGAGGAATAGAATTAAAAATAATGTTAGATTACTGAAGCTGGGAATATAGGTATCTGTTTATGATTTTTGAAACACCTGATGTATTTGTAGTGGGATGTTATTTGCTATGGAATGATATTTTATTCAAGAGAAATGTTGTAGAATATAGCAGATATATGTGAGAAATTGAGGTTTTGCAGAGGAATTTAGATATGACTTTATTTTGACTTGGGGCCGAAGGGGGTTTTCACTAATTCAGTAAGGGATACAATGATGTGCACCAAGGTAAGCAACCTTCAGCATGAGTGATGTCATGTGAGGGCATCCTTAGACTTTTCATATTTTCGCCTGAATTAGTGGTGAAGCAGAATTTGTCAACTTCCACAGGAATATGAGGTACTGAGTTAGCCATTTTCTTGGGAGAATAATGGGTGGGCAATAGCATAATGAGGTTAATACAGATGTGATTTACTATGCAGATAAATATCTGAAGTCCTGTGCTAAGTAATCATTGATTATTCATTGATAAATATGCTGGGAAAGAAATGGTGCACTGTGCTTTTCTCAGAGCCTTCTGATGTACATTTTGTGAAGGTTGGAGACATCAGGAGTTGAAATAGTAAGAGAAACCACTTTTCCCTCATTTGTAATAACCTGATGTAATAAGAACCTACAGTGGAATTCAGGCACAAGTCTTCAAATACTAGAGGAGATCTGTCTTTTCCCCCTCTCTCCATAGAACAGGAATAAAAATATTTTTTCAATGTTTTTTGGTTTTTCTGTAAGAGTGGGAATGAAACATCATTTGGTCCATCTTGACAGGTAATGAGGCTGATCTACACTGGTGTTACAGTTCATTGCAGAGTGGAGAATGAGCTGGAATACCCTGTGGATTGTAAATCTCTTTGAATTTTTGTAATAAATGCCTGTTTATCCTCACCTTCTCAATAATGCAAAAGACAGACAAAATCATTTTATTTGTGAATGACAGACTAAAAGATTAATATGTACAAAGACAGACTAAATGATTAAAACGTACAAACTACCAACCTGGTCCTTTGCACCCATATACAGGCTGATATCTTTGACAGGGGCTAGGCATAAATATGTAAGAAAGAATATCTCACCAGGCAGCTTTATAGCTTTTTATAGCTTTTTTTTTCGCTCTATATGAAAACAAATGCACCTTAACCAAATTCATTGTGTTTGAACAGAATTTTCTACATGTCCCCTGAGCTGTTTGGTTTTACAGTTTGGGTATTTTCAGTTTGTCTCAACTGTATCGTGGGTTCTTAAAAGTAGCACATATTTATCAAGTAATATAATAGTATATTGTCTTTCATAGTAAACTCCAAAGTAATTGCTTTTGATTTTCTTGATTACTACTAGAAGCTGATTTTTTTCCCCCTGAAACATAATAGCTAATTTATCAGAGAGCGTTGCATCTGTTGCTAGGGTTATTTTTGTCATGTGCATTACTTTTTACGTACCCACACTGACTGTTACCTAGCATTTAGTTATAAGAATACAGCAAGTCTGTACCATTGGGGAATTCTTTCACCAAAGTTTATATTTTCATACTTGCCATGTGTTTGGATAACAATATTCAGGCTTTGAGAATTACCCTTTTGAAATAAGAATGCACTAGGTATGGGATTAAACACTTACATTTAATTAAAATTTTTAATGCTCCCTATGAAGGTTTTCTCAGATTTTTCTTGTCCTAGGTACAGTCCAGATAAGGAATTCATGTAGTTTGATAATTTTATTAAATTGATAAGACCTGAAGTAGATTTGAATATAAATATCACTCCCTTGCATTCTAATGCTCCAGTTACTGAACTTAAATCTTTTTGCACTTCAGAATGACATGACAGCATTTCCTTATTAGTGTTAGACAGTAATAGTTATATATGCAAATGTAAGGGAAATTCTAAAAAATGTGATCTAAACATAAACATGACTTTATGCAATGAAACTTACTCCTTTTTTTGTTTAGGATTTTGTGAAGTATTTGATTTGCCTTAAAAAGAGCAAAGCCTTATCAAGTGGAACAATTTAGAGAATATAGACATATGTGTATATGGTCATAGTACAAGCTTTATTTACTTAGCTGGAAATCCTGTTAAAATGGTATATGTGACTATAATTTAGATAACAGAACAGATGGAGTGCTGTTCTTTTCAGGTTAAGGTTTTAAAATTTATTTAATATCCATTTTCATCTCTGGGTTTTTGTGGATTTTTTTTTTTTGTTGGTTGGTTGGTTTCTTTTGGTTACATTTAGAAAATTTGGCATTACACTCCTTTCTGATAGATTTTGTATGATTATAATGTACCTGTTGTGTTGCATTTGCACCGTATTCTGTGAGAACAGTGCTTGTGAAATGCACAATGTTCCTACAAGATAGAGGATTCCAATAACACAGAAATAGTGATTGAAGACTCACCAGTATGTTTAAATATCCAAGGCATCTTTATAGTTGACTATTAAAAATGTAGATGATTTTTTGGGGGTGGGGGCATGTGTACTTAAAAATATCTGGAAATGTTTGAGGAAAAAGGGAGAAATGCCAAGTTTCTACTGGTTTGCACATATTTACTGCCAAATTAAAATGTCATCGATTCTTTTGATTTAAGAGGAATGATAATTCTTTATTCCTGTTCTTCCAGTAGGTATGGAATGAATGGAAGATGAATCCCTAGACAGGATGGATGAATTTTAGGTTGTCAGGTCCAAACTCTAGCTGTCAGACAAGCAGCCTTAATAGCCACTTTCATAACTATTTTATAGGTAAAGATTGATTAGTTTAACTGTATTTTGCTCTATTCTTACTTGAAGATGTATTAATATATCCTTCTCTTTACAGCTAGAAGCCATCGTCTAATTTCCTGCTTCAGCCAGTCCCAGATAACTTATGCCTGTTCTTAATTCTTAATTCTTAATTCTTAATTCTTAATTCTTAATTCTTCTTTCTCTGATACTTGGCTGCACTTTTACTCCAACTTTTTATTTCTTATTTTGCTACAATTCAGATGTCCCCTCCAATTTCTTAAATTATTCTCTGTATCTACTAATCATCCTCCCAACTCTCCAGGTGTAAGTTGATTTTTCTTGAAGATGGATAAACAGGATGTGTGTGGTGTTCAAGACAAAGTTTTACAGGACTGCTGTGTTGGCACTAACGCTTCTTAATGCTTCTTTCTTTAACATAAGTGACTGGACTAGTTCTCTCCAGTTACTCTCCTCTTTTATTCTGCAAATTATTGGCCATTCCTGCTTGTTGTGTGGTATGAATAACTTTTGTACATTGGCTTGTCAAAGACAATCTTGCACTTGGTACAACTGGCTGTAGTGCTTTGAGAACTAGGAGCACGGAGACTAAATGACTTGTATACCAGCAGAACACTTAATCACAGATCTATTTGATGTTAATAAGTTATGTGACCTCCCTGCTTCAATGAGTAGAGGGCAAGGCCTATGAGCAAAGCTAGGGGTCAGCATTACAATTCCTTACATGATCCTCTGTGAGCAGAGATTATAGAATCATGAATGGTTTGGGTTTGGTTTGGGAAGGGACTTTCAAAATCATCTTGTTCCACCCCCCTTTGCCAAGAGCTGGGGTGGCACCCACTACATGAGGTTACCTAGGGCCTCATCAAACCTCACCTTGAACAATTTCAAGAGTGGGGCATCTATAATTTCTCTGGGCAACCTGTTCCTGTCTCACCCCTAATACACTAAAGAACTTCCTAACATCTTATCTAAATATTTCACTTTTTACTTTAAAACTGTTTCCCCTTGTCTTAGCACTGTCTGCTTGTGCAAAAAGTTGCTCTTCTTGCTTTACAGACCTCCTTTAATACTGAAAGGCTGTGATTAGGTCTCCCTGGACCCTTCTCCTCTTCAGGCTGAACAATCCAAACTTTCTTCTCCTGTCATCATAGGAGCAGTTCTCCATCCCTCTAATCATTTTTGTGGCCCTCCTCTGGACTTCCTCCACCAAGCCCACATCAGAACAATACTGATGACTGCATTATTGACGACAGTTATTTCCTTTTACTTTGTGATTCTATAGTTCCTAAACCCATGAAATTCAACAAGTCCAAGTGCAAGATTCTATCCCTGGGTCAGGGAAACCCCATGCAATGATGGAGACTGGGCAGGGAATAGGTTGAAAGAAGCTGTGAAGAGACTTTGAGGTGTTGCTGCATGGAAAGCTGGACACAGCCTGGCAATGTGTTCTTGCAGACCAGAAAGCCAACTGTATCCTGGGCTGTGACTAAAGAAGTGTGGCCAGCAGGTCAAGGGAGGTGATTCAATACTTGTGTCTTGTGATACCTCATTTGCAATCAGTTCTGGAGTCCCCAACATATGAAGGACGTAGACATACTGGAACAAGTCCAGAAAATGGCTGGAGGGCTGGAGCACCTCTGGAGCCTGAACATAGGCTGAGAGATTTGGAGTAGTTCAACCTGGAGAAGAGAAAGCTCTGGGGATGTGGGAAGACAGGTTGAAAGAATAGTACAGAAGGCAGTCTTCCCGATGAATTACAGCTGTACTGATTGCTGAGAAGTGGAAACATCTGTGCCTGCCCAATGAATTTGGGTGTTATAAAACAGTGGGCTAGCTGGCCACTTGAGTTGGGATTTGGGGCTCTGCTGCAGTATGGGATGGAGGTTGCTGGCTGTGCTGGGAGGAGGTAAGGGCTGTGTGGTTGTGCAAGGTAGGATGAAATGTGATGTGAGGGGCTGATTGGGGTTTAGCTGGTTATCCAGAGAGAAGAAAAGGAGTCTGAATTGTGTGGGGCTGCCTATGAGGAAAGGAGTCAGAATTACCTGAGAAGGCATGAGAAGCTTTTGATGAAAGACTGGCGTTGGTGCTAGTCATGTCTGTCTTGACATAATTACTATATGGAGTTGTCTTACGGAACCTTCCAGTACCTGAACAAGGCTCATAAAAAGGAGAGACAAGAGCTTTTTACTAGGACAAGAAGGAATGCCTCTAAACTGAAAGAGGGCAGGTTTAGATTGTGTAAGAAGAAAGTCTTTACTGTGTGGGTGGTGTGACACTGGAAGAGGCTGCCCACAAAACCTCTGAATGCCCTATATGTGGAAGAGTTAAAGGCCAGGCTGGTTGGGGTTTTGAGCAACATGGTCTAGTGGAAGGTGTCCCTGCCCATGAGTGATTTTGATAAGGGTCTCAAGAACTTTGTTAAATTTAGTGGCTTATGCGCAGCATACTCTTCAGACCTTTATACTTTCCTCACAAATGTGAATAAGTGAGGCACATCCTGGATGCCTTATCTTTATGCTGGTTCAACTTGTCTTCATTTTGTGCCTCTTCTGTGGTTTTATTTTTGTTTTGTTTACTTTTTT